>CM037002.1:254004635-254679635 GCA_020854095.1 Dasyurus viverrinus | reverse complement strand
ATGGGCAGATGGGAACTGTAGCCCTGATTTTGGCCTCCGGAGAGGGAATGTTCCCTGGTATTCCTTTGTTCGTGGCTGTGTAAATCGGGCCATTTCCTTAAGCAGTCAGGTTTTACCAGGGAGGGCCTCAGTGGGTAATCTGGGGCAGTTTGGGTGAATTCCCAGGGGAGGGAGGCTTGGAGCTGTCCATGGTGCTGTGGGTGGGCTGCCAGTGGGCCAGTGGGAGTCTCCAGGGCCGCAGGGATGGGCTTGCTAAAGGCCTTGAGGGCCAGCAGAAAAGGGATCTGGAGAAGAGGCGGGCCCGTGGCCAGCATTTTCCCAGTCTGAGAGCTAGCTAGCGTTCTCGTCCGGAGCTCATGCTCCTCCTAACTTTGGTCTCACCAGCATCCCCCCAGCCGGCTGAGCTGGCCGTCCCAGACCAGGCTGGAGCTTCAGGGGAGACGCCGAAGTCCCAGGCCCCAGTTGAGGCTTGGGAGACCTGTACGCCCCACCAGCAGGGAGCTCTTCCCTTGGCGCAGTCCAGAGTGGCTCCTGTGCTTCAGGAGCCCGTCATACCCAGAAAGCCCCCCAAGAACGCGTCCGCAGAATTTTCCCCACTCTTAGTCCTGGTCTCTCTGCATTCCAGCTAAGACCTGTCCTGGTAACATGGTCTACCTGGAGAGTGGCTCCCCCTGCATGGACACCTGCTCCCACCTGGAGGTTAGCAACCTCTGTGAAGAGCACTACATGGATGGCTGCTTCTGCCCTGAAGGTAAGCAGCCCCCGGGGAGTGGGCTCCCAGTACCCAGCCTCAGCTCCTTCAGACTGGTCCTGCCTGGAGGAGGCTGCCTGGAAGACCTGGCCCATGTTTGCTAGACGAGTTCCTTCCAGGTCTGTCCACGCTGCTCCGAGAGGCAAAGCCCAAGTCCAGAGGACAGGTGGGAGGGACCCTAAACTGACCCTTTCCTCGAGCGCCCACTTGTTCGAAAGAGAGAGCCATGTCCCCCCTTGGGCAGTCGCTTACACGTGGGCATTCCACTTGCCAATCATGGACAATCAGAGATAGGAGGGACGGATGTTCCTTTGCCCCATTCCCTGAAACTTGGAGTGTAGAGAGCCAGAGCTGGGTGCTAGAGTTGGTGGTGCTGGAGCAGCACGGTGCCCAGGCCCAGAGACTGGTTCTCCCTCAGCAGCCCCCGGGGCAGGGTCTCCAGCAGAAGGGCCTCCTGCCTGCTGGAGGCTTCAAGCTCAGCTTAGTCCACTTCCCCTTTCCCAGGCACTGTGTATGATGACATCACGGGCAAAGGCTGTATCCAGGTGAGCCAGTGCAGCTGCAAACTACACGGACATCTCTATGCTCCCGGGAAGCAGATCACTGGCAACTGTGAGGAATGGTGAGTACCACGGTGGGCGGCTCTTCCCGGGCTTTTTCCCTGGCCTCAGAGGTGGGGAGGCAGAGGGAGTCCAAGGCTGTGGGACGGACGGGCTGCTGACTCCTTTCTGCTGACTGTCTACACAGTGTCTGTAATGCTGGCCGGTGGGTGTGCAAAGACCTGCCCTGTCCTGGCATGTGTGCCTTGGAAGGAGGATCCCACATCACCACTTTTGATGGGAAGAAATATACCTTTCATGGAGACTGCTACTACATTCTGGCCAAGGTACTGAAGGAGTCCCCTGGTCTGGGATGGCCTTGTGGCAAGTGGAGCTTTGAAGGAGTACTTTGAACACTCCATCCTTGCTCAGGGACTTGAGAGTTCCTTTAGGGGGCTGCCCACCTTTCCAGTTGCTCAGACCCCCAGGCACTCACCTTTGGAACACTGAGAGTTGACAGGGTTAGGGTCCTCCCCTGAGCCACTGTAAGTATTAGGGATCCTTCAGAGTGAGTCATGGGGTTCTTGAGACTGGGGCTCTGGGGTAGTACACAGCGTCTTCCTTTCTCAAAGTCTTTGGGCAGGTGTTTGGGTCACAGTTATCTAGTCTAACAATGTGAGGTCAATGAGAGAACATATGTGAAGCACTTTGCAAACCATACAGTGCTACATAAAGATTAAAAGATTACCTATCTTCCTCATTTTTAATCATTCAACTGTCCGTCCATCCATCAGTCTGACCATTTATCCATCCATCCATCTGTCCATCCATCCATCCATCCATCCATCCATCCAGTGAAACTTTGATGAGGGACCCATTGGATCCAAAGCCTTATCAGGCACTGAGGCACCACAGAGCTTAGAGGAGACTGCCAAGCTCATGTTGTTGGCTCTTAAGCACAACATGAGGTGCCACGGAGCTCAGACTACTGGATCTGGAGCATTGAAGTCGGGAAGATCTGAGTTCAAACCCTGCCTTAGATACTTATTAGTTGTATGACTTTGGGCAAGCTAACTCCTGTCTCCTTCAGTTCCTTGAAGTGCAAACTAAGTATAATAATAGCATCTACCTCCCAGGGTTGTTGCAAGGATCAAAAGAGATAATACTGTAAAAGTACTTAGCACGGTGCCTGGTATTCAATAGGCAGTGCACAGATGCTTTTGCCCTCTCCCCTTCTCTTTCCTATAAGAGCAGTTGTTGGGAAGCCATGCTTTGGGTTTCATCGCCCCTCACCTTCCACAGCTGGGACATATCAACGCTCTCTGGGGACATCTGTAATGATGGTCAAAGTTGATCTTTCTGCTCTGTCTGCCCAAAAATCCCAGAGAGAAAAGTGCAATTGCATTTCACTGGCAGAAAAATTTCTCTTTTTGAGTCACAAGTGTCCAGAGCTCCCAGTTGTTCTCCAGCCACATTCTGAGATTCTAAGGTTCCCTTGCCCATCATGGTGTGGCACTGACCCTCCTTATAAAACTTCCTCCACACACATTAGATTCCAGCTGAACAGGGGGACCATCTGCCTTCCCAGAATCCCTTGCATCGCCCCATCTCTCTACCTTTGCTCAGGCTGTTCTTCCTCCCTGTATCGTCACTTGCTGAATTCTTACCCATTTTTGAGATTATGTTCTTGCCTCTCTTGGGAGCACTGATCATGGCTTGTTGTGTGGGGGTCTTAGTCCTGTATGATCAAGAACTCCACTAAGGCAGGGACCCAGTCTTAGCCAAACTTTGGATCGGTGGGTCAGAACCAGGGAGTGAGCATGTTGGGTCCATCCAGAGGTTCTTGAGGCACCCAACCTCAGGAGCATCCTCTTCTCACTCCTTTTCCGCAGGGTGACAGCAATGACTCCTATGCTCTCCTGGGAGAGCTGGCCCCTTGTGGCTCCACAGAGAAGCAGACCTGCTTGAAGACGGTTGTGCTGCTGACTGACAAGAAGAAAAATGTGAGTGTGGTTCTCTGGCCCTGCCTCGCCCCCCGCCTGTTCTCCTGGCTGGCTTCCCTCAAGTTACCTGCCGGGGGCCGAGGCTCAGCCCTCTCAGTGACCGTTACGGGAGCTTGGTGGGGACCCAGTTCCGATAGGGCAGGAATGTCTTTAGTACAGCAGGATCTCGTCAGTGCCACGTGGCCTATAAAACCTCTGGAAGTGTTTAATTAGGGTGTGATCCGTTCTGGAGGAGGTATGGCTACCAGGGGTTGGGCAATCCAGCATATGTTCAGATCACCTGGGACGGGTGTGCCCACGGGCGATGTGGCAGGCTCTCATGCGGCCAGCCTTCCACCTGAACTCAGTTTTCAGGATGCCCACGCATTAGGCTGCCTGTGGACACTGCCTGGCAGGCCGTGTCTACACAGCTCTCCCAACGCCTCAGAGCCGAGGGTTCAATTCCTTGAAGTCTCCCCAATGCCAGGCTGTCCTCTTTCCACCAGACCTTCTCATGTTTATTCCTCCTCCAAGACCCCGGAGTACGTGCTCCTGAAACAGGCCCGGGACTGGCCACTCCCCTTCCCCCTGGGGCTGCCTATGGCGAATGGGGGGTCCCTGGGATTTGACCAACCCCTCTGCTTTTCTGGCAGATTGTGGCATTCAAGTCTGATGGTAGCGTGCTGCTGAATGAGTTGGAAGTGCACCTGCCACACGTGACTGGTGAGCACGGCTGCTGAAGGCTGGGGGGAGGGTCTACATTCTCTTTGCCAAGCCAAGTGTGACAGCAGGACAGGCAGACGGGCAGGGAAGGGAGGGAAGGACATAGCTTTGCTACCATCAGTACTGGTCTGGAGCTATCTCCTGGCTGCTCCCAGCTGGCCCACGCCAGGAGGAACTCGGGGAGGAACGATATCAACTGTTATGCTGTAGGAGGGAGGGGAGTTGCCCCCATTCTGCAGGCAGGAACACTGAGGCCAGGGGAGAGAGCCCAGAAGCAGGACTCAGCCTGAGTCTCCTGTGGTTCACCGCCTCTGGAAGAGTGACCCATGTCTTCCTCTTTGACTTGCAGCGAGCTTCTCCATCTTCCAGCCTTCCTCCTATCACCTCATCGTGCACACAGCCTATGGCCTCAAGCTGCAGATCCAGCTGGTGCCCGTCATGCAGCTGTTCATGGACCATGGACCAGGCTTTCCAGGGCAAAGTTCAAGGTAAGGGCCCGGGGCCCTCTCTGTTGTCTGCCCCCAACCCGGGTCCGGAGTCGTCCCTGCTGGATTGCCCACTGCCCCTGGCTTCCTTTCCCTCCTGCTCAGGTCTCTGTGGAAACTTCAACGGAATGGAAAGTGATGACTTCAAGACAGCGGGAGGTCTCATCGAGGCCACTGGCTCTGGATTTGCTAACACCTGGAAGGCCCAGTCCAGCTGCCACGACAAACTCGACTGGCTCGATGACCCTTGCTCTCTCAGCATTGAAAACGGTGAGACTGGCTCCCCCTGCCCCTCCTCTCCTCGGGTTCTTCACCGTTGCAGCCACAAAGCCTATGGCCCCTGCTCGGCTCGGCAAGGGGTTTATCCGGGGGAAGTGGGGGGCAGGTTTCCATTCAAAACTAAGACCTGAGGTCTGCTGCCCGCGCCTCCCATCCATCGGCCTCCTTGGGCACAGGTGGGACCTTCCCAGAGGAGGCTCTGCCAGGGAACACAAGGACTCAGGGCGACCGGTGCAGTGAGCTTACTGGGCCATGTATGAGGAGGCGCGGGGACTGGTCCCACGGACCTTCCCTTCTCCTGCAGGAGATGCACCCCAAACACTCTCTTCCCGGCTCTCTAGCTGCCCTTGCCCCCGCATATACTTCCACAGTCGCACACACTTTCACACTCATGTAAACTTTCACAAATACTCTTCTCCTCTTCTCTTCCTCCCTCTTTCCTCCTCCTTTCCACCTCCCTCCCCCTCCTCCCATTTCCGAAGATGAGTGTGCAAGGTCATTGCTGCAGGGACCCCGAGCCAGTCTGAGAAGGATTATCCCAGGGTGGGCTGGTCCCTACCCTTGTTCTGTTCTAGCTTTGGTTTATTCTTGTGGAGCCAGGATCTGACAGCTGTGCTGACCAGTAGCAGAACCCCTGGGCCCCCTTGGGAGGAGGGGGGTCTCTCTGGGAACCTGAGAAACTCACCCCCCCTCCTCCCTCTCAGCCAATTATGCGGAGCACTGGTGCTCGCTGCTGAAGAAGACAGAAACTCCCTTTGCCAAGTGCCACTCAGTCGTGGATCCCGTGGAATATTACAAGGTGAGAGATCCGGGCTCAGAGACAGCTGCCCGGCTCGCTGTGTTCAAGGATTGGGCTCCACCTAGTGGCTCTCGGAGCTCCCGGGGCTCGCCTCTCTGGAGGAAGCCTGAGTGGCGGGAGGTGCTCTGTCCGAGGTGCTGAGGCGGGCGGTTTCAGAGAGCCCCTCCCCGCAGGGAAGGCCGTCCCTCTGTCTGCCCGTTTGGGGCCTGCCCGTTCTGTCCAGGGTTGTCTTGCGCCGAGGCTGCTCCGTTCCCACAGAAACCGAAGCCTGGCAGGCAGGGAAAGGGGAAGGGGTCACTGCTTCCTACCCTTGCTCCTCCTCCACCTCCGGGGGCCCTAATCCTTGCTTTTTCTTGTGATCTTAGAGATGCAAGTATGACACCTGCAACTGTCAGAACAACGAGGACTGCATGTGTGCTGCTCTCTCCTCCTATGCCAGAGCCTGCTCTGCCAAAGGGGTCATGCTGTGGGGCTGGCGGGAGCGAGTCTGTAGTAAGTGCTCAGTCCCTGCCCCACGGGCCGGACACGCCGGCCGCCGAGGGCTCCCCGGGGAGCCGGGCTCCATCGTGGCCGCGCCGTTGGGCTCAGTTTCCGGGGGTGGGGGCGGGAAGCGGGACGACACTCGGGAGCGCCCCAGCAAGCCCGGTGCCACCTGCTCCCGTGCAAACTTTCATGTGGCCTTGCTGGGCTGGCTAAAGATGGCCTGGGAGGCAAACCAGCCCAGGAGGAGTCAGAGTAGCCCTGCAGATATAGGGGCCAGAGCGGCGGCCCACAGGCTGTTTCAGGCCACTCTGGGAAAAGCAGTGAGGGACCAGCCGGGGTGGGAACGGGAGGAGGCTTCGGTTCTCGGAGCCCTGAGACTGTGGCCGCCAGCGCTTCCCACAGCACGGTGCTCCCTGACAGGGAGGCTGGTGCTCTGGGAGACGCGGAGGTGGCCCCCGGGACAAGCAGGGAAGGCCAGGGCCGCTCTCCGAGCGCAGCCTCTGTGGGGATGATGCCGAAAAGCCTGGCGGTGGCTCTTCCTTCGCCAGACCCAGATGTGGGGCCGAGGCAGGTGACTGACCGCCCTGCTTGGCTTAGGCCGGAGGCCGGCAGCAGTCGCTTTCCCCGATCGCTCACCGCTTCCCCATTTTCCCACAGACAAGGACATCACGTCCTGCCCCAACTCGCAGATTTTCCTGTACAACCTGACCACCTGCCAGCAGACCTGCCGCTCGCTCTCCGAGGCTGACAAGCACTGCCTCAGGGGCTTCGCCCCCGTGGATGGCTGTGGCTGTCCCGACCACACCTACATGGACGAGAAGGGGCGCTGTGTGCCCCTGTCGAAATGCTCCTGCTACCACCGAGGCTTGTACCTGGAAGCGGGGGAAGTGGTCCTGAAGCAGGATGAGCGTTGGTGGGTGCCCGCGGGGCTCGGCTCAGCCTGCATTCCCCCGGGGTGGGGGCTGCGAGGGGCTGTAGAGACAGGAGGGGATCCGAGAGGCGGCCATGGGACTGACGGGAGGGAAGCTGCAGGGGGGAGTGAGAGCCCCTCCAAGCGGCTCGGCCGCGCCAGCATATCTTGGTTTTGAGCTGTGAGGGCCACTGTAGTTAGTGCCTCCAGCAGCGCTGGAGGCAGGGGCAGACCCAGGGGCCCAGCTGGGGACCTTCTGCCCCAGTCTGCCAGAGGCTGAGATGCCGACTGCCTTCTCTGACCTCGGGGTACAGAAGGGGGCTGCTCTTATCTGCTCTGCCCATGGTTCCCTTTTCTTTCCAGTGTTTGTCGCAACGGGAGGCTGCACTGCATTCAAGTGAAACTAATTGGTCAGAGTAAGTGACCCTTAACTTGGGCTTCCCTGGCTGCTCGTGCTTCCTCTTCTCTCTGGGGCCCCTGAGGCCATCCTGCTCATGCCTGTGCCCTGGTGCCCTCATGTCCAACTTGCCCTCTGGCTCTCCCTCTCCTCTATGAGAGCCCGGGGCCTTCTTGCTCATGCCTGTGCCCTGGTGCCCTCATGTCCAACCTGCCCTGTGGTTGTCCCTCTTCTCTCTGGGGCCTTCCTTCTTATGCCCTTGTGCCCATATGTCCCCCTGCTCCTCCTGCCCTCTGGCTCTCCTCTTCCTCTCTGTGCCCTCTGACTCGCGAGGCTGGTTCCGTCTGACGAGTGCTCTCCCCATGACAGGCTGTGCTGCCCCCAAGATCCACGTAGACTGTGACAACCTGACGGCCTTGACCACCCAGAAACCCCACCCCATCAGCTGCCAGAGCCTGGCCAGTGGCTACGTGAGTTGGCTGCCTCTTGTGACACTGGCCTTTTTCTTCTCCGTTTGGCTTTTCTCACTCCTTGAACCGGCTCTTGTCTGCTCTTGCTGGTCTTGGTGGAGGCTGGAGGCCCAGACTGGGTGGGGGGAGGGGACAACTCCCCCAGGGGTGACATGTGGGATGTGTGGCTGTCGGAGACCTCCACGGGGTGTCGCGCATGCTCCCCCACCCCGAGTGCTCCTCAGTCCCAATCCAGAGCCAGATCTCATTGGCCAGTCCTCCCAAAAGGCCCCTGGGCTCTTGGAGCTTGGCGATGCTCATCAGACAGAGCTGGTGATTTGTGGGGCTGCCCTCTCCTGGGGCAGGGGCCTGGGCTCAGCTTGGTGGTCTTCCTGAAGGGCGCTGTCACTCAGGCCGCCTTTGTCTATCCTCCAGTACCAGACTGAATGTGTCAGCGGCTGCGTGTGCCCCTCTGGGCTGATAGACGATGGCCAGGGTGGCTGCGTCACGGAGGAGGAGTGCCCGTGTGTCCACAACAAAGAGCTCTATTCACCTGGACAGAAGATCACTGTGGACTGTAACACATGGTGAGAGCCAGGGCTCCGGCCCTCAGGACCCTGCCTTAGAGACTCTGCTCCAGCCTGGGAGAGCAGGGCTGGAGTCAGGACCTCCCGCTGGGAGGAGGGAGGAGTGTTCCCCCCCAGTCCTGCTCCCACTGGGAAGAGGGAAGATGTTGGAATCCTAGAGTCAATATCTCCCCCCCCACCCCCCCACCCTGTTCCTGCTGCCTCCCCTTCCTCCTGGGTCAGGCTCCAGCCTCCTCTCCTCCCTGCCTTTCCCCAGGGGCTCAGTTTTATTATTATATTAGCCAGGGCAGGGTGCTAGGACCGGCTCCCCTCTCAGGCCGGGGTGGAGGCTCCCATGCCCGCCCTGCCCCCAGGAAGGCCCCTCGAGCTGCCCCCAGGCTTCCGGCAGAATTGGGGGAACCCCAGGAGTGACCTCTGCTCTGCCGATGGCTGGCGGGGTGACCTTGGGCAGGGCCTCCTTCCCAAGACGGAGACAAAGAGGGGCCCTGGAAACGGGGGCTCCCGGTGGCTCCTCCCTCCAAGCTGACGCTCGGACCGGTCCCCAGACCGGCCCCCAGACCCCTGAAGTCTCTTCTCCCCCCCCAGCACGTGCCGCCGAGGGAGCTGGGCGTGCACCAAGTCCAAGTGCCACGGCTCGTGCTCAATCTACGGGAGCGGCCATTACATCACCTTTGATGGGAAGTACTATGACTTCGATGGACACTGCTCCTACGTGGCAGCCCAGGTGAGCTCAGGAGGCAGGACCAGGCAGACGGAGCCAGGCCGACAAGCATCCATTAAGCCCCTGCTGTTGTGGTGGGGGGTAACAAAGAGAAAGGAGGGGCTGTTGCCCCCCCCCCCCAGGAGCGTAGCCTGCTCCCGCACCAAGCCCGTTTAGCCGAATGAGAAGCCCCCGGCCCGGGCAGTGCCCGCGGCCATGCAGCTGGATCCTCGCGGGGGCTGCTTCCACCCACACGCCCTCCCGCCTTCCTCCGTCTCCAGGATTACTGTGGCCAGAAAAACTCTCAGGGGTCCTTCAGCATCATCACGGAAAACGTGCCCTGCGGGACCACGGGGGTGACCTGCTCCAAAGCCATCAAGATCTTCCTGGGAGTGAGTGCCCGGCTCTGTGCAGAAGGGGGCAGGGGCCCTGGTGGTTCTGTCCACTAGGGGGTGCTGTGAGCGCATATATGTGTTCAATGTGTGTGAGTGAGTGTGTGTGTGTGAGTGTGAGTGAGTGTGAGTGTAAGTGTGATTTTGTGTGAGTGAGTGTGAGTGTATGCGAGTGTGTCTATGTGTCTGTGTGTCTGTGTGTGTGAGAGTGAGTGTGATTTTGTGATGAGTGAGTGTGTGTGTGTCTATGTGTGTGTGAGTGTGTGTGTGAGTGTGTGTGTCTGTGTGTCTGTGTGAGTGTGGGTGTGAGTGTGAGTGTGAGTGTGATTTTGTGTATGAGTGAGTGTGTGTGAGTGAGTGTGTGTGTGTGTGTGTGAGTGTAAGTGTGATTTTGTGTATGAGTGAGTGTGAGTGTATGCGAGTGTGTCTATGTGTCTGTGTGTCTGTGTGTGTGAGAGTGAGTGTGATTTTGTGATGAGTGAGTGTGTGTGTGTCTATGTGTGTGTGAGTGTGTGTGAGTGAGTGTGTGTGTCTGTGTGTCTGTGTGAGTGTGGGTGTGAGTGTGAGTGTGAGTGTGATTTTGTGTATGAGTGTGTGTGAGTGTGTGTGAGTGTATGAGTGTGAGTGCCCGGGGAAAGGAGGGGAGCCCTCGCTGAGAGCCCTTCCCCTCGGCGCCCGCAGAGAACCGAGCTCAAGCTGGAGGAGAAGCACCGCTGGGTGATTCACCGCGACGTGGGCGAGCACATCTCCTACACCACGCGGGAGGTGGGCCAGTACCTGGTCATCGAGGCCAGCAACGGCATCATCGTCATCTGGGACAAGAGGACGACCATCTTCATCAAGCTTGCGCCGACCTTCAAGGTGAGAGTTCTGAGCCCAGCTGAGCCTCCTCCTCGGGACTGAGCCTCCTCCTCGGGGCCGAACCCCTTCTTGTGGCCGAGCCTCCTCTTCACGGCCGAGCCTCCTCCTTGTGGCTGAGCCCGGAACCACGTCCCCTCTTGGGGAGGGCAATCGGGGGATCCTGCTGTAGCAGGCGGGAGGTATGGGGGGAGAGACCAGGGGTCTTGTGCCTGAGACGCCCCAGTTTGGGGCAATGGGCACCCTATGCTGCCATTTTTTAAAAATTTAGTTTATTTTTTTTTATTATTGTAACTTTTTATTGACAGAACATGTGCCTGGGTAATTTTTTACAACATGATGCTTTGCACTTGTTTCTGTTCCGACCTTTCCCCTCTCCCCCCCCCCCCCCCCATGGCAGGCAGTCCTATACATGTTAAATATGTTACACTATACCCTAGATACAATGTATGTGCGCAGAACCTGGGAAGGGAAATAACCCGGGAAGAAAAACAAAAAGCCTCCGCTGCCATGTCAGACTGTCTGCCGCAAAATGAGAGCCTGGCTTTTCCAGCCCAGCGGGGGGCACGTGGCCCAAGGCCGCCTGGGATCTCTCTGGGAGGGGGGGAGGAGGCCTGGAGGAGGAAAAACCACTGGAAGAGCAGGGTGGTGATGGGCCGGAGCGAAGTCCCCCCCTCCCCTCCCCTCCTAGCTTCTGGCCCATGAGCATACATGTGCTCATATACGTGCTCGCGTGTGCTCCCGAGAACCGAGGCGACGCGGACTTCCTTTCTAGGGCACCGTGTGCGGTCTGTGCGGCAACTTCGATGACCGCTCCAGCAATGACTTCACCACGAGGGACCACATGATTGTCACCAGCCCTCTGGACTTTGGGAACAGCTGGAAGGAAGCCCACACCTGCCCAGATGTGGACAAGACCTATGAACCATGCGCCGTGAACCCCCACCGCCAGTCCTGGGCAGAGAAGCAGTGCAGCATTCTGAAGAGCCAAGTGTTCAGCGTCTGCCACAGCAAGGTTGGTGGGCAGTGCTGGGAGGGGGCCTTCCAGGGGGGTGGCCAAAGGGAGTTCGCCCTCACAGAAGGGGACGTGGCTGCCCAGCTTCCCATCGCCTCTATCCTGGGGCTGACTTAGTCCGGGGGGAGCTCGTCCAGAGCCGAGGCTGTCACAGACCACACGGGCAGGGGACCTTGTGGGAGGGGCCAGAGGGCAGGGTCAGGCCTGGAGATCCTAGCACCAAGGACAGTGAGCTCTGCTCCCCAGGAGCAGACCTTTAGTGCTGAATTGGTGCGGGACGGACGGCCACCCTGATGGGCTCTTGGAGGCCATGCTTGTCTGCCCCGGGAGAGGAGAGCATGGGCCAGGTTGGGGTCAGAGAAATGTTTCCCGTCCCCTGGGTGGCTCTTCTGACTGCTCAGACTGGGGGAATCTGGAGGCAGCATCCCATTCTTCCAACTGGAGCTTGCCAGTGTGTGTGTGTGTGTGTGTGTGTGTGTGTGTGTGTGTGTGTGTGAGGGAGGGAGGGAGAGAGAGAGATAAAGAAAGAAATGGGGGGGAATGGAGGGAGAAAGAGAGAGAGACCCCCCCCCCCATAGACAGAAAGAGAAAGACATAATGAGCCATAAATGACAGAGGGCGGGTGCAGGAGGGGCCTTGCCCCTGAGGGCAGCCCGGGTCCCCGGGCTCTGGAGGGACACTCGGGCGCCTTTCGCCGGCAGGTGGACCCCACTCCTTTCTACGACGCCTGTGTCCATGACTCCTGCTCCTGTGACACGGGAGGGGACTGTGAATGCTTCTGCTCGGCCGTGGCCTCCTACGCCCAGGAGTGCACCAAGGAGGGGGCTTGTGTCTTTTGGAGGACGCCCGACCTGTGCCGTGAGTGACCGCTCCTGGGGGTGGGGACCGCTCCTGGTGGGGGGGGGGGATGAGTGAAGGAGCAGGCACGTCACGTGGGGTGGGGGCAGGGTCCGCCTGCTTTTCCCCTCCCCTTCTCCCAGCTTCGGGGGGACCACGGGAGCTTTGCTGCGGTTCCCTCGCGGAGCAGCAGGTCCGTGACCAGCTCCTCTCTCCCTCCGCTCCCTCCCAGCGATATTCTGTGACTACTACAACCCTCCCGACGAGTGTGAATGGCACTACGAGCCCTGCGGGAACCGGAGCTTTGAGACCTGCCGCACCATCAACAACATCCATTCCAACATCTCGGTGTCCTACCTGGAAGGTAAGGTCCTCCCTTCCCCCCCCCCCCCCTCCGCCCGAGGGCTGGATCCTGGGGCCGCAGGGAGAGGCCGTTGCATCGCTGCTTCCCATTCCCCTCCTCCTCCGCCTGGGGCGCAGACCCTGCTCAGTGAGGGAGCTCTTCAGCTCCTCCTGCGCCCGGGAGCAGTGTCCAACCCCATGGCGGCACATCTTGGGAAGATGGCGGCTTGGAAGGGACCCAGCCCCAGCAGGGCGGCCCTCGGGCAACGCTAGTTCGGGGATGGGTACAGGGGGAGCTCACTGTGCGAGCTACAGCCCCGCCTCCCTCTGGCACCCGCAGGTTGCTATCCCAGGTGCCCCCCAGAAAAGCCCATCTTTGATGAAGACAAGAAGAAGTGTGTGCCGGCTGACCAGTGCGGCTGCTACGTGAATGATGACCGCTACGAAGTCGGGGAGGAGATCCCCACAGATGATGTTTGCCTGTCTTGGTAAGTGAGCTTCCGGGACCTGCTGGGCCTCCGCGCCCTTCTTCGAGGTCCATCCTGGGGGAGAAATCAGCCTCCCCCACCTGCTCCGTCACTCCCTCGCCATCTTCCCCCTTTTCTGCCGCTGCCTCCTGAAACTTGAGAAAGGAGCTATCTGTTCACCGGGGGAGATGGATCGAAGCTTGTAGTTTCCTTGCTCCTCCCCCCCCCCCCTTTTAAAACTAAACTTGCTTCCCAATGCAGAGCATGGGAGGCGGGGGTGGGCAGCAAGGGAGGGCAGCCAGGGCGAACCCATGGGGCAAAGCTCTGCAAGGGCAGTAGAAATGGCACCCACCCTGCCATGTGGCTCTTACCCAATCAGTGATTCCATCATTCCATTCCAATCCAGTCAACATCTATGAGGCACCTACTCCGTTCCAGGCACCAAGCCAAGCACTGGGGGGGGGGGGCAATTAATATTTGCCCTCCAAGGTCTTATGCTCTAGTGAAAGGAGGGAGGTACCACACACAAGGAGGCAGGAGAGCCGGGGTGGGGGACCAGAGCAATGGGGGCACCTCATTCCTTGCAGCTGAAACCAGGCGGGGCAGCAGATACAAAGTGGGGGCAAAGGCCAGTCCAGTTCCTGCCCTCTATAAAGGAAGGCAGTTCCCCCTCCAGTCTCCAATCAGAAGGGAGAAGAGGCTGGGCTGGGGGAGCCGATATCAATCAAAGCTCGAGTTAGCTTTGAGGTGATGAGCTTGCTATGGGAAGGGCATCTTATTCCGTGGAGATGGAGCCAGCAGCCACCAAGTGGAGGTTGAGAGCACGGGGGAGGACTCTGTGTTAAGGTCTGGGACCAAGGGCTTTAGAAGTGGTACCGCAAGATACAAATACCCATTTTTTGGTTTAGCCATTTCATTTTAGCCGCTCAAGGAGAAAATCTCCTTCTCATAGCCCACCAGTTAAAGAGCCTCTCCCCAACACCTTCTGGTGGGGGTCTTACACTGATCAGTTATCATTAACTTAGTGTGAAATAGACCAAGTTACTAGATTCGTGAAATGAGAGGTGTGGGGGGGGCAGAAGGGGAGTGCTGGAACTTCGGTGAAGGCAGGTCTGGGGAGAAGGCTGGAATGGAGGCTTTGCGTAGCTGGAGGGGAAAGTGAGCATCTTGGGAGGGAATGGAAAGAGAGTCCCAGGAGCTGGGTGAGGGGTGAGAAAGGAGAAGGCCGGCCACAACCTCCCCCACTCTGGTGCCCCGGGAGAATCCCAGCCTTCTGGCCGAAGCAGCTGGCGCGTGTGGGCCCTGGCGCCTGGACTCTGAATCCCTCTGCTTTCTTTGCAGTTTTTGTGAATCATCTTCCAACGTCACCTGTAAGGAGGAGATAGGTAATGTGCCCTTCCATCTTTCCATGGGGATGTTACTGACAGTAGGCTGAATGAGTGAATGAATGAAGGGCCCCTGGGAAGGGGCTTCCCCTGCCCCCTGGCACCAGCAGCTAAATGTGTCCCTCACAAACTGTGATGGGACAATGGAAGGTCCCCTTCTCAGAGTTTCTGGGCAGTCCTGGGAACAGGTTCTAGGCTCCGAGGACTCCATTTCTTTGGTAGCGCTTTCTGCTGAGTCCTGGAGAGAACCTGGCCTCAGTCCTGATCCTCAATCCTGGGCTGGCCACGTGGATTGGATGTGGGGACTTGGGGAATCAAAGGGATTGGCCCTGGGGCCCCCCTCCTCTAAGCCCTGTGGAATCACTCTTCATTTCGGCTGCCTCTCCACCGCTCCCCTCTGGCTCTGAAGCATCTGCCTGAGCTCTGGCTCTTTTGCTCTGGGAGGATGCAAACCTATGGTCTGCAGGCTCTCAAGGTCTACCCAGTTCGGGGAGGAGAGGAAGAACCTGCTGGGGACTTCTGGAGTTGCTGGTGCATGATTGAAGAGTGTCCCGTAGGGAGCAACCTCTTAGTTGGTCCCTTTCTTGCTTTTTGTTCCTCTCAGGCCTGGTAATTAACCAGACTCAGAATGGGTCCTTCTGCATCTGGGAGCTGTGTGGTCCCAATGGCACCGTGACCCAATATTTCAACATCTGTGTTACGAGCACAACTCCCACAACCACAGTGATCATATCAACGACCTCTCTGACGACCAGCTCTCCCACCACCACTCTGCCCACCACCACCAGCACCAGCACAGGTACAGTCCCCAGCTCCCACCTGATGGATGTGTCTGCTTTGTCTGGTGCCTTCTAGTGGCAGAGCAGAGTCTGGGGCGAGCCTTGAAGGAGGTTGGGGTGGGGGGAGGGCAGGTCTAGTCCAGTGGCAGTGATTCCCCTTCCCCTCCAGAGAAGGTCTTTAATGGGAATAGCTTTGGGCAACCCCCATGAATGGTCTGGGAAGTTGAGGGTTCCAGGAGAGCTGGAGGAACAGGTTTCTGTGAGACCTGAAGGGTAACACATAGGTTGAAGCCTTAGCTTCCACTGACCTCGGCCCCTATGTAGAGAGAAGGGATGATCTGGCCCCTTGGGGAGCTGGAGCAGTTGGGTAATACAGTTTTCTCTCTTTTTCTTTTTGGCTGCAGTTTCCACCCCAACTACTCCTCCAGGTAAGTCATGTTCAGGAAAGTTTTTGATGACAGAAAACATACAAGGAAGGTGGCCAACAATCCCCACCCTCCCACATTGAGACAGAATCTCTTTATGCCCAGGACTCAGGGGTCACAACTAACTCCTTCGTCTTAGGAATAAATTAAGTGATGCTGGAACTGTGGGTGTGCCAGGACAAAGACCCGGGATAGAAGCTGGGGTTTAATAGAGTCCTTAAGGGGTAGTTGTTCCCATTTGTCTGCTGAAAGGCTTTCACTGGATGACTTCTAAGGTCCTAGAAGTCTGTGAGCAATGGAAGGTTTGGAAAGAGGGTCAATTTCCTAGGTAAGGCAAAGACCCCCGAATACTAAGTGCGCTAGCTGCCCCCACTTTGGGTTCTCTTTCCTCCCCCTTCCCTAGCCGGGCACAAATATCAAATAGTGATGTTTATTTTCCTTCCTAGAAATATGCTGTTTTTGGTCTGATTGGATTAATGAGGACAATCCCACTACTGGCACTAATGGTGGTGACTGGGAAAGATTTGATGGGGTGTGTAGTGCCCCTGAAAACATCGAGTGCAGGTCAGCTGAGGAGCCCCATCTCAGCTGGGATCAGCTTGGCCAGAACGTGCGGTGTGATACATCTTCCGGACTCATCTGCAGAAATGAAGACCAGTTTGGAAATGGCCCATTTGGCCTCTGTTATGACTATGAAATCCGGGTCAATTGCTGTCTACCCATGGACCAATGCCCACCAAGCACCACGACACCATTAAGTCCAACAACGACAGTGACAACCACCACTCCAACCACCACGACCACCACCGAGACTCCCACCACCACCACCGAGGTCCCCACTACCACCGAGACTCCCACCACCACCGAGGTCCCCACCACCACCGAGACCACCATCACCACCACTGAGGTCCCCACTACCACCACTGAGACTCCCACCCCAACAATTATAATCACCTCCACCACCAAGGTCCCCACCACCACCGAGGTCCCCACTACCACTGAGGTCCCCACCACTACTGAGGTCCCCACCACCACCGAGACTACCATCACTACCACTGAGGTCCCCACCACCACCACTGAGGCCCCATCCACTCCAACCACGACGACCACCACAGAGACTCCAACCCCTACACCCTGTGAGCCTGTCTGTAACTGGACTGATTGGATTGATTCGGGAAAGCCAGACTTCAACAAACCAGGTGGTGACTTCGAACCAGTTAAAGATATTTGCCAGGATGAAGGCTGGGTAACCAACATCACATGCAGAGCCAGCATGTATCCAGACAAGACACTGGAAGAACTGGGACAAGTTGTAGTGTGTGATGTTTCAGAGGGATTGGTGTGTAAAAATGAAGATCAGAAACCAGGAGGAACGATCCCTATGCCTTTCTGTCTCAATTACGAAATCAAGGTTTATTGCTGTAAGCCTCCGGTCCACTGTATCACAACAGTGTCCACAACTGGCACAACAACCACCCCAGAGACGCCCACGCCCACGATCGAGACCACAACTCCAACACCTTCAGCCACCACCACCATCACCCCTCCAGAGACTCCACCACCTTCTACCACCACCACCACCACCACCACCACAGAAACTCCAACATCTACACCTACAACCACCACCACAGAGACTCCTACTCCAACACCTTTACCCACTACCACTTCTCCAGAGACTCTACCGCCTTCTACTACCACCACCACCGAGACTCCAACAACAACACCTTTACCAACTACCACAACAACAGAAACTCCAACACCTACACCTATGACCACTACCACCGAGACTCCCACTACAACACCAAAATTTACCACCCACACCCACATCCCAGAGACCTCAACACCCCCTATAATCAGTACCACCACCACCACAGAAACTCCAACATCTACACCTACAACCACCACCACAGAGACTCCTACTCCAACACCTTTACCCACTACCACTTCTCCAGAGACTCTACCGCCTTCTACCACCACCACCACCGAGACTCCAACAACAACACCTTTACCCACTACCACTTCTCCAGAGACTCTACCGCCTTCTACCACCACCACCACTGAGACTCCAACAACAACACCTTTACCCACTACCACTTCTCCAGAGACTCTACCGCCTTCTACCATCACCACCACCGAGACTACAACAACAACACCTTTACCCACTACCACTTCTCCAGAGACTCTACCGCCTTCTACCACCACCACCACCGAGATTCCAACAACAACACCTTTACTCACTACCACTTCTCCAGAGACTCTACCGCCTTCTACCACCACCACCACCACCAAGACTCCAACAACAACACCTTTACCCACTACCACTTCTCCAGAGACTCTACCGCCTTCTACCACCACCACCACCGAGACTCCAACAACAACACCTTTACCCACTACCACTTCTCCAGAGACTCTACCGCCTTCTACCATCACCACCACTGAGACTCCAACAACAACACCTTTACCCACTACCACTTCTCCAGAGACTCTACCGCCTTCTACCACCACCACCACCGAGACTCCAACAACAACACCTTTACCCACTACCACTTCTCCAGAGACTCTACCGCCTTCTACCACCACCACCACCGAGATTCCAACAACACCTTTACCCACTACCACTTCTCCAGAGACTCTACCGCCTTCTACCACCACCACCACCGAGATTCCAACAACAACACCTTTACCCACTACCACTTCTCCAGAGACTCTACCGCCTTCTACCACCACCACCACCACCGAGACTCCAACAACAACACCTTTACCCACTACCACTTCTCCAGAGACTCTACCGCCTTCTACCACCACCACCACCGAGACTCCAACAACAACACCTTTACCCACTACCACTTCTCCAGAGACTCTACCGCCTTCTACCACCACCACCACCGAGATTCCAACAACAACACCTTTACTCACTACCACTTCTCCAGAGACTCTACCGCCTTCTACCACCACCACCACCACCGAGACTCCAACAACAACACCTTTACTCACTACCACTTCTCCAGAGACTCTACCGCCTTCTACCACCACCACCACTGAGACTCCAACAACAACACCTTTACCAACTACCACAACAATTGAAACTCCACCACCTTCTACCACTACCACCACTACCATTGAGACTCCAACCCCTACACCCTGTGAGCCTGTCTGTAACTGGACTGATTGGATTGATTCGGGAAAGCCAGACTTCAACAAACCAGGTGGTGACTTCGAACCAGTTAAAGATATTTGCCAGGATGAAGGCTGGGTAACCAACATCACATGCAGAGCCAGCATGTATCCAGACAAGACACTGGAAGAACTGGGACAAGTTGTAGTGTGTGATGTTTCAGAGGGATTGGTGTGTAAAAATGAAGATCAGAAACCAGGAGGAACGATCCCTATGCCTTTCTGTCTCAATTACGAAATCAAGGTTTATTGCTGTAAGCCTCCGGTCCACTGTATCACAACAGTGTCCACAACTGGCACAACAACCACCCCAGAGACACCCACGCCCACGATCGTCACCACCACCACAGAGACTGCAACTCCACCATCTTCTACCATTACCCCCCCAGAGACTCCACCACCTTCTACCACCACCACCACCACCACTGAGACTCCAACACCAACACCTTCACCAACTACCACAACAACCGAAACTCCAATACCTACACCTACAACCACCACCACAGAGACTCCTACTCCAACACCTTTACCCACTACCACTTCTCCAGAGACTCCACCACCCTCTACCAGCACCACCACTGAGATTCCAACACCAACACCTTCACCAACTACCACAACAACTGAAACTCCAATACCTACACCTACAACTACCACCACTGAGACCCCAACACCTACACCTACAACCACCACCACAGAGACTCCTACTCCAACACCTTTACCCACTACCACTTCTCCAGAGACTCCACCACCCTCTACCAGCACCACCACTGAGATTCCAACACCAACACCTTCACCAACTACCACAACAACTGAAACTCCAATACCTACACCTACAACTACCACCACTGAGACCCCAACACCTACACCTACAACCACCACCACAGAGACTCCTACTCCAACACCTTTACCCACTACCACTTCTCCAGAGACTCCACCACCCTCTACCAGCACCACCACTGAGATTCCAACACCAACACCTTCACCGACTACCACAACAACTGAAATTCCAACAT
The DNA here is from genome assembly GCA_020854095.1 of Dasyurus viverrinus. Lineage (NCBI taxonomy): Eukaryota > Metazoa > Chordata > Mammalia > Dasyuromorphia > Dasyuridae > Dasyurus > Dasyurus viverrinus. The sequence continues at coordinate 254,659,864 of CM037002.1, read as the reverse complement.
CTACACCTACAACCACCACCACTGAGACACCAACACCTACACCTAGCACCCCAGAGATCCCACCACCCTCCTCCCCCACTACCACCATCACCACCACCACCCCTGAGACCCCTCCACCCTCCACAACTACCACCCCTCCTCCAGAGACTCCACCACCCTCCACCACCACCACCACCACCACCCCCCCTGAGACCCCTCCACCCTCCACAACTACCACCCCTCCTCCAGAGACCCCACCACCCTCCACCACCACCACCACCACCACCACCACCACCACCATCACCACCCCTGAGACCCCTCCACCCTCCACAACTACCACCCCTCCTCCAGAGACCCCACCACCCTCCCCCACCACCACTACCACCACAACCACCCCTGAGACCCCTCCACCCTCCACAACTACCACCCCTCCTCCAGAGACCCCACCACCCTCCCCAACCACCACTACCACCACAACCACCCCTGAGACTCCTCCACCCTCCACAACTACCACCCCTCCTCCAGAGACCCCACCACCCTCCCCCACCACCACTACCACCACAACCACCCCTGAGACCCCTCCACCCTCCACAACTACCACCCCTCCTCCAGAGACCTCACCACCCTCCTCCCCCACCACCACCACCACCACCATCACCCCTGAGACCCTTCCACCCTCCACAACTACCACCCCTCCTCCAGAGACCCCACCACCCTCCCCCACCACCACTACCACCACAACCACCCCTGAGACTCCTCCACCCTCCACAACTACCACCCCTCCTCCAGAGACCCCACCACCCTCCACCACCACCACCACCATCACCCCTGAGACCCCTCCACCCTCCACAACTACCACCCCTCCTCCAGAGACCCCACCACCCTCCCCCACCACCACTACCACCACCACCACCCCTGAGACCCCTCCACCCTCCACAACTACCACCCCTCCTCCAGAGACCCCACCACCCTCCCCCACCACCACTACCACCACAACCACCCCTGAGACCCCTCCACTCTCCACAACTACCACCCCTCCTCCAGAGACCCCACCACCCTCCCCCACCACCACTACCACCACAACCACCCCTGAGACCCCTCCACCCTCCACAACTACCACCCCTCCTCCAGAGACCCCACCACCCTCCTCCCCCACCACTACCACCATCACAGAGATATCCACTGTTACACCAAATACAACCACCTCAAAGACTCCAACTCCGACTGTTACTGTGTCAGAGACTCCAACCCCAATTTTATCCACAACCACAAAAGAAACACCAACGACAACACTCACAGTTCCAGTCTCAACTCGGACCACCCCAGAGACACCATCCACAACTTCAGTAGGGACTCCAACACCATCCACAACTACAACGGAGACTCCAACTCCAACAAGAACAACAACTACAGGTGAGGCACCTTCCTCAGGCCTTTTTCTTTTCCCTGTCTCAATCTTAAAATTTAATGCTAAGTATTATATCTGCCATTCCTATCATCATGACTTCATTTCCCATTCCAGGTTAAAATGAGCCACAAAGGAAAGAAGACTGTCCTTTAGTTCTTCTAGGATAAATAATCCTATTTTTCACTTAATAGAGAAAAAAATATTGTAACACAAAAGCCCTGGGATTCCTGATAGTTGAGGGCATCCAGAAAAATCTGGATATTTCCCAGATCACCATGTCTGTCTCACTGCTTTTAAGTGAGATTCACTACCTATCAAAGTATTAAAGTTGAGTAGGTGTTGGTGATGATCAGGAGAGATTTAGTTTGAGAGAAAAATGATTTGGTGGGCACCTGAGAACTTCCTTCCAAAACTGAAAGGATTGTCCTGTGGAAGAGTGAGCGACTCAATTTTGTTTGACCCTTGAAGGAATCAGGAACAAGGTGGGGTGGGGGATACAGCCTCAAACGAACGGTTAATTTTGATATAAGGAAGAACTTACGAACAATTAGAGTTAGTAGAACAAGCTGCTTCAAAAGGAGATGAGCGCTTCTTCATTGATGGTCTTTTAGTAGAGGCTGGATGGCCGAGTGTTAGGAAGTTGGGAAGGAGAATCCTGGGAGTATGAGGCTCTCATGAAGTCTTCTGTTTGGGGATGCTATGTTTTGTAACTTGACTTCTTTCAAAGGTCATCCTACTTTCATCTTATCCCTTCTCTGGCCACTGGATTCTTTCCTTCCTTTGCCAAGTCTCATCCTCAAACAAAGGAAAGCTGTTTATTCTTTACTAGTTTCTGAACTTCCCTTCAAGTGAATTCCTTTATTATGACAAAAAATTCTAGGTTTATAGAACTTAGAGAAGGGTGACACCATAAAAACTCAAACCCCCAACCTTTAAAGAGGGTCAAGCCCTCTCCTTTAAAATACTTCAGAGAAAAATAAATGAAAGGGCTCAAGGAGCTTTGGCTATTTATTTGTCCAAGCTCACACCTCTATTAAGTAGAAGAGTCAAGATTTCAAGCCAGAATTCCAAATCCTTAGCTCATTCCCTAGATCCAAAAGCCTATACCCCAAGCATCCCCCACTAACTGAGAGATCGTCACATGAGGTGCTCTATTCTTCCCCAATGGGAGCAGAGTTGGGACAGTTGCATCATAACACAGTGGCTATCAAAGGAAACTTTCTTGAAACATGGGATATGTTTGTATTAAAGGTGTCCATCTCTTCTCCCTGGGGCCATTCGGGACCCGGGGCTCTCTTTAGCACATCCCTGCTGCAATCTCTGGATCCAAATCCCAGGTGGCCCAGAGAAATTTGGGGACCTCTGGTGGTTTGGGGAGGGTACTTAGGGCCCCTAGCATTGGAGAATGGCTGCTTTGAAAGCCTTTGCCCCTCTCTGTCGTGAGCCCCGCAAAACTCCAGCTGGTAATGTGTGTATATGTATGGGAAGGGAGATCAACACAGGCAGACCCAAGATCATGCTCTCTACATGATGCCAGGATGGGGCACGCCTGGGCTGATTGGAGGAAATTGCAGAGCTGAAAACCTTCAGTTCGTTTCCTGATGCTTCCCAGCTCCTGGTCTGATTCAGAGCCAGCCCAACTCTGCTCTACCTTGGTCTGACTTTAGCAGGTGGAATTAATGAATGCCCTCTCAACCCTCTGTTTCTAGGCACAGGTCCCAGCACTCCAGTGGTAGCAGAGACCACCACGACCACGAGGGAGACCCCATCTCCTTCCACTTCCACTGCCACGCCCACCTCTCCCAAGATCACGACGCCCACCCGGCCTGTCCCCAGCACTCCCAGCGTGAGCGTCCCCATCACAGTTCGTACCACCCCCACCCCCACCCCCACCATTGGGCTCTCCACCAACACCACCTCGAGCCCACTCACATCTCCCACCTGGAGCATCAGTACCGGCACCAGCATGTCAACGGCCACCCAGATAACCTGCTGTATCTTGAATGACACCTATTATGGACCAGGTAAGATGTGATGACAGCGGATTCATTCCCCAAGGCTTCTTGGGAGGATGCTGGGTGTTGCTTGGTAACCATTTTGGTATCTGTGCAGCCTTGACCCTGGTAGCTCACCCCAAGGGCCAGCCCCTATGGTGGGGGTGGGGAACTGCTCTGGTACAGTGCAGTGACTTTGCCCACCTGTATATTGGGCATGTCCACTACATCACTTCACATGGTCACTGGAGAGGATTCTCTTCCTTGGCAGGTGATGTAGTGTACAATGGCACACATGGAGACTACTGCTATTTTGTCAACTGCTCCCTGGACTGCAAGTTTGAAATCTTCAACTGGTCCTGCCCTTCAACACCCCAGCCCACACAGAGCCCCACGCCAACCCGCCCAGCAACCCCATCGAAGCCGACAACACCGCAGCCGCCAATACCGGAACCGACAACACCGAAGCCGCCAATACCGGAACCGACAACACCCTCTTCGGGCTGTCCCGACTTTGTGCCACCACGGCAGGTCTGTGGCTGCCCATGCTAAGGACAAGGCCATTTGCCCACACCACTCACTGCTCCCTGCCCCTGGAAGAGTCCCTGGGGACTTGTCATCTCCATATCCAAAGATGAAGCTCCTCCTTTGCCAACTGCCCTAAGTCCCGATTCCTCTGGGCATGGGAATAGATTTGCACTCTCCCAGTTCCTTCATGAGCGAGTTCAACTCATCTCTTCCTCTGGGCCTCAGTTTGCCCATCTGTAATGCAAAGAAGTAGAACTAATAAGATCTATATCTGTGAGATTAAGGGATTGATGGCCTTTACATTTTTTTTTTTTTACAAGAGTGCTCAGGTATAGCCTGTGACCAAGTCACTTCCAAGCTAACTGGCCCAGAAAAGGCCCAAGCTCAGGAGTCAGACTCATTTACTCAGTGAAAGAGACTTGTGGCTCCATTCTATGGAAAGGATCCCTCCCCCTCCTTCCCTCAGACTATGGGGTGTCCACAGTGCTGTGCCTCGTACCCAAGGGCATTTTGATTTTCTATCACGTGTGGGGCTTCTGGGTCCAGAGCTCTGGGCCACCAGGCCTGGCTGTACTGCCTGGAGTTCACAGCCTGGTGCTGGGCGATCACTGATAACAAGCACAGGAAGACCATAATTGTCTTACCACATCCCTAAGGATTAGTGGTGCTAGTTATTAGTATTGTTAGTGCCATTTGGCAGGTGGGAAAATGAAGGGTAGAAAGGGCCTGACTCCGGCTCAGTACTGTTCTCGTGGTCCGGGCCGTTTCTTCCACATCATACGAGGTGCCCAGAGAGGAGAAGGGATCATTTTCTAAGTCTCGTGGAGTGTCAGGGACAGAACTAGGCTGGTGGCAGCTATAGCTTAGCTGATCTTTTCTTTCCTTGCCACTCCTGTGGTCGTAGGAGAACGAGACCTGGTGGCTGTGTAACTGCACCATGGCCGTGTGCAAGCATGACAACACAGTGGAGATTTTTGAGAAGGTGTGCGACCCACCCCCCAAGCCGGTGTGCAGCAACGGCCTCAACCCCGTGTGGGTCCTGGACCCCGATGGCTGCTGTGGTCACTGGGAGTGTGACTGTAAGTACCGGCCCCTTCCTGCATCCACTGTCCCCTCTGCTTCTTGGGGGGGGGCTTTCACCTCTCGTGACCCAGAAGAGAGTGATGGGGGCTGCTGCAGGGCAGGGAGAGTCTCATTCAATTCAGCAGCCATTGACAAGGAGTGTCGGGAACTGTCCACGGTGCTGGACTAAAAGAAAGAAAACGAAATCTCCAGGGCCCGCAGGAGCTTAGGTGACCGGGGAGCTCCTTTGGGAAATTTGGGCACCGGAATTCTCAGGACAGAGGCCTAAGCCTCTCGTATACAAATGTCGCCTAATGCCTCCTCTCCAAGGGGGATTTGGGCACCCCCCCAGGGCCCAGCTCAGGGCAAGTGCTGCTCTTCCAGGTTACTGTACCGGCTGGGGAGACCCCCACTACACCACCTTTGACGGGCTGTACTACAGCTACCAGGGAAACTGCACCTATGTGCTTGTGGAAGAGATCTCTCCCACCGTGGACAATTTTGGCATTTACATCGACAACTACCACTGTGACGTCAATGACAAGGTGTCCTGCCCACGCACCCTCATCGTGAGGCACGAGACCCAGGAGGTTCTCGTCAAGACCATCAACATGGCCCCCATGAAGGTCCAGGTGCGCTGTCGAGCAGCTCAGCTTGTCCACGTTTGGCGCTTCGAACCACAGGGCACTGCCCAAAGCATGGGCGGGGGGCGGCTCCACTGAGCAAGGGACTCTCAATCGATCAGCAAACATTTAGCAGGGACTTGGCACGTGCCAGGCATTGTGCTGAGTGTCAGGGATGCTTAGAGAGAAGGAACCTAAGCCCTGTCCTCGAGGACTTACATTTTACTGGGGAAGAAAACATACAATAACTAGATATACACGAGATCCACAGCAGCACATCCACATAAGGTCCACACAAAGGAATACACACACAAGGGCCACAACAGCACATCCACACAAGATCCACACATAGCACTTAGACACAAGATCCACATGAAACTATATGTACAAGATTCACACAGAGTGGATACAAAGTGTCCCAGGGGAGCGAAGGCACTAAGCTATGGGGATGGCGGCACAGGACGGGGATTTCGAGCTGAGTCCCAAAGGAATTCAGGGTTCTAAGAAGGGGAGGTGTCCCGCCTGCCCCCTGCCCCCTGCCCCCAGCTGCTCGGGGAGCTCAGCCCCCGGACCGACCCCTCTCTGCGCTGCAGGTGCTGGTGAACAAGCAGGCCGTAGCACTGCCTTATCGGAAGTACGGCCTCGAGGTCTATGAGGCCGGCATTAATTACGTGGTGGAAATCCGGGAGCTCGGCGTCCTGGTGTCCTACAACGGCCTTTCCTTTTCCATCAAGATGCCTTACAACAAATTTGGCAACAACACCAAAGGCCAGTGTGGTAAGGAATCTGTTCTGAGCCTCGGGAGCCCCGGGGAGGACGGGGCTGTTGGGGAGGACTGGGTTCCTCCTCCCTGGCGGCTCTCAGTAGGGCGAAACCTCTATGTTCTCTCCCAGCCCCAAGAGTGCAGTCTGGGTCTGTGTGTGTGTATGTGTGCACTTGTGCTCACGTGTGTGTGTATGTATGTGTGTGTGTGAATGTATGTGAGTGTGTGTGTGTGTGTGAGAGAGAGAGAGAGATCACTCTTGCTTTCTACCTCCAAGGTCTCGGATCAGCCTCCATCCCTGCCCAGCCTTTGGTGTGAACCTGTTGGGATTCTGGGGGGAGGCAGGCTCAGGGACAAATACCCCCCAGTGGAGACTTGACCCAGCTTGCCTCTTGCCCAGTGGACACCTCAGACCCCAGGGCTCTGCCCCGTGCCCCAGGAGCCGCTCCACATCCCGCTGCCTCCAAGGGGTCCCCTCTGCTCTTAGAACCCAAGACATCCCCCTTGCTTTGGTCCCTTTTCACGGGAGCCTTCCAGGCTGAAGGGGATTTGTCCAATGGGGGTCGTGCACTGGGGCCAGGGGAGAGCAGAACATCCTATGAGCGCGTCCTTGGGAGGGCCTTGGTGGCCTGTGCCCAGTGGCTGCCTGGGCTGCCCTGCCCCCGTCTGGGGGCTTGGCAGTCCCCGTGCTGGGTCTGGCCTCCTGGTCACTGGGTCGGCCCCAAAGTCCAGGCTGTGGCCTTGTTTCCGGCAGGGGAGCCACCCTCCTTCCCATAGACCTGTGCAGACTTTCGCTGAGCAGAGCCTCGGGATGGGCAGGCCTCGGACTCTGGGCCCCAGGGGACCCCCAAAGGGCCAGTAGGCGGCTGGGTGCCCGCTGGCCATCCGGGGAGGAGCTGCCGGCCCTGGGCCCTGGCTCCCGAGTCCTGAAGGACCTTCCTCTCTCCCAGGTACCTGTACCAACACCACAGCCGATGACTGCATGCTGCCCAGTGGAGAGATCATCTCCGACTGCGAGATCATGGCCGACGAGTGGGTGGTCAATGACCCCTCGAAACCGCACTGCCCCCACTCCAGCTTCACGACCAAAGCTCCCTCCGTTACCAAGCCCGGTGTGGCGACCCCTCCCCCAGGCTGTAACCCCTCGCCTCTCTGCGAGCTCATCAAGGGCAGGTACCCTGACACCCCAACCCCATGACCCCCAGGGTGGGGGCTGAGCCCCTGCTGGGCCTGGCCCGGGAGCTGTCCCCCAAGGGCCCCGGCCTGGCTGTGGCACCTTCCTTCTGAGGGATGCCGGGCTCTCCGCTCTGCCCAACTACCATCCCTTGGCTTAGGGGATTCCAACGGCAGGAGCCATGGCAGCTGGTGGCCTGTGCCCGGTCCCAGGAGAGCTCAGGGCCCTGGGCCACTTGGTGGAGGCCGAGAGCATTGGGGAGACTCGGAGTTAGGGGCAGGTTCCAAGACGCCTCTGAAAAACCCAGTGGGCCAGAGGTCTGGAGCAGGGGGGAAAGACACCCCAAATTTGGCAGCTGAGGAGACAGAAGGGGGAACTTCCGGGGGGTCACATCCCCAGGGATTTTCCTGCCAGGATTGGAGGTCGTTCAGCCTGGAGGCTGAGGGGGGGACTTTGGGAACACAGGGAAGGTGGGCAGAGGAGCCTGCACTGACTAGATGGCTCAGTGGAAGGAAGGGCTTTCTGAAAACCAAGTAGGGGGTGAAGGGGTGAGCTCCTGCCAGAGAAATGTCCAAGTGTGGCGGGCATTCAGTCAGGTTGCCGGCAAAGGGCTAGCACAGGCCCGCATGCCCTGGGGACCCTCCCAGCTGCTCGGCAGCCGCAGTGGGGGAAGAAGTCCCAGGCTCTCCCCTGTCAGATCTCCCTTCCCCTTCTCTGCCAGCATCACTTTCCCCCAGGTCCAGCTCATTCACTTGGGGTGTCCCAAAGGTGTCCTCATTCCTTGGGGAGGTGAGTCCCCAGAGCCCTGGCATGATGTGCCTGGCAGTGCCAATCTGGGGTGGGCACCCGTGCCTGGTGCCTGGAGGACCGCACTTGGGCATGGCATCGGGAGTGCTGGTGGATGTGCCTGAGGCAGAGCGGGCACACGACGAGCTGCCTCTGTTTCTCCCTCCAGCCTGTTTGCTGAGTGTCACCAATATGCCCCACCCCAGCACTACTACGATGCCTGCATCTTTGACAGCTGCTTCGTGCCTGACTCTGGCATGGAGTGTGCCAGCCTGCAGACCTACGCAGCCCTCTGCGCGCATGAGGGCATCTGCGTTAACTGGCGAGAGCACACCCACGGGATCTGCGGTGAGTAGGGCTACGGCTGCAGTCGGGGCTGAGCTCTGGGGCTCCTGCTGGGGCTCCCCCACTGGGGCTCCTGCTGAAGGTCCTCCTGGGACTCCCCCACTGGGGCTCCTGCTGAGGGTCCTCTTGGGGCTCCCCCACTGGGGCTCCTGCTGAGGGTCCTCTTGGGGCTCCCCCGCTGGGGGACCCACTTGTGCCAGCCCATCAGAGGCTGTCCCACTTTGGGACATCACTCTTACTGGGTTTGTTTCTGTCCCCAGAGGTGACATGTCCAGCCCACCGGGAGTACAAGGCTTGTGGGCCTGCCAAGGAGCCAACCTGCCAGTCCAGGTGAGGGGTCCCTCCTCGGCTCCATCTCTCTGCCCTCTGACCCTCCTTCCTTCCTTCTGGTACCGGTGCCAGCAGCTAGAGCTCGGCTCCCAGGCCCACCTGCCCGGGGCTGCCGGCTCCCTGCCTCCGTTGACTCCCTAAAAGCCTCTCTGAAAGCTCTAACTACTCCATAGCCTGCCAAGCTGGTGCTCGTGGCCGGAGCTTTCAGGACGCTGCCCTGGAAGGCAGGAAGTCTGCAGAGAGATGGCCAAAAGCAGGGAGCCCGGTCTGACCTCTCTGTCCCTCTTCTTGCAGCCCGGATGAGCCCTTGGACAACCGGACCATGGAAGGCTGCTTCTGTCCTGAGGGCACCATCAACTTTGCCCCCGGCGTCGACGTCTGTGTGCAGACCTGTGGTAGGTCGGGCTGGCTTTCGAGGGGCAGGCTTGTGGGGGCCGCGGCCCTGAATGTCCGCGCTCCTATGACCTTTTTCTTTCTCCTCAGGCTGTGTGGGACCGGACAACGTGCCCAGAGAGGTCCGTCTGAACTTCGTGCCCTCGCTGCCCTTGTGCAAGGCTTGGGGTGTGGGCACAGTGGGGCAGCTGGGACCTCCAGAAATCTGGAAAAGGCTGCAGAAACCAGAATCTTTGGCCATGCTGGGGCATTGACACTCAGTCTCTCAGGCAAACCTGGCATCTCGTCCTCTTAAAGGGGAAGAGATGTCTCTTTTCTGAGAGTGCCGAGCCCCACTGTTTCCCATGGCCTGGCACTAAGTTTTGGGGTCTGTGGGCAGAGGGAGCCCGCAGCTGGAGAGGGCGGGCCAGGAGTCTTCTGCTTTTTCCCTTCTCTCTGGTCAGAGGGGTCTTGGAGGCTGAGCTGGAGGTGGTTTTCCATCGAGGAGATCAAAGCTGGCTTTGATTTGACTGGCAGGCTCAGGCTGGGCAACGGGGTCCCTTGCCCACAGATCAGTCAGCCGATCGGGAGGCTCTGTATCCCCAGAGAAGCGGGGGACCCTGCCAGGATCTCTCCTCACACCCAGGTCCCCTCCTCCCACCTTTCTCACCTCCTCTGTCTTTTTTGTCCTGCTAGTTTGGGGAGCGCTTCGAGTTTGACTGCAAGAACTGTATCTGCCTGGAGGGAGGCAGCGGCATTGTGTGCGAGGAGAAACTTTGTGCCCAGACGAAGCCTCAGGAGTGCCCAGAGGAGGGCACATACCTGGTCACTGAGGTGGACCCCAGCGACACCTGCTGCAATCGGACCTACTGCAGTAAGGGGGGTCAGGCCGGGTGGCTGAGGTTCCTCCATGGGGTCCTGGGGACAGGCTCCACTTCCCCCTTCCCAGGGGAGCCCCCAATACAAAGTTTGTTCTACAAATCTGCCTAGCCTTGTCCCCACTCTATAGAGAAGGATGCTGGGCTCACAGGTGAAAGGCTCTCAATTAGGACTTGAACCTAGCACCTTCCTCTGGGGCTGCTGGTGGCACACCCATGTGATTCCCCTGCTCTTGGACCCCCAGAAGCACCTGGCTGAGCTGAGGGCTGGAGAGGAGAGGCCGTGAGCCCCACTCAGATGCAAACCTTGTGGTCCCCACTCTGTGCCCACCAGCTCCCCGATGTCGGGGACTTGTCCTGAGCTGGGCTGAGCCCGAGGCTCCCCTTAGGGCCAGCCCAGACCTGTGGTTCTGCCGGGTAGAGGTCAGCAGCCCCAGGCCAGCTCCCTACCCTTGCCCACCAGGACCGTGGCCTCCTTTATTCTCACAGAGTGCAACACGAGCCTGTGTGGAACCAAGCTGCCCGTGTGTCAGCTGGGATTCGAGTTAAAGACCCAGATCGTCCCTGGCAAGTGCTGCCCCGTCCACTCCTGCGGTAAGTCCCGCTCTCCAGGACCTGGGGACCCCCCTCGGCTGCTTCGCTGCTGGGCTGTAGCAGCTGCTGGAGGCCAGGGGGGTGGGCTCGGCTTTCAGGGAAGGGCCGGGCAGGAGCTGGGGCACCTGGCCAGGGCACGTGGGGGGCCGGGGCCACCGTGGGGAGCTGCCCGATGGCCCAAGGCTGCAGGGGGTGGCCCGATGACCCCTCTGCCTCCCCTCTTGTAACAACTGGACTTTTGGGGTGTTTCCACACAAAGCTCCCTGATACTTGCGGGCTGGGCTCCCTGCTGGTGGCCCGGAGACAAAAGCCTGAGAGAGCTTGGCCCTGAGGAGGCCGGGGGAGGCAGAGGGGAGGTCCAGGCCAGATGCTCCAGACAGAGGCCTCTAGGCCAACGGCCCTCCCTGGTTTGGAGACAAGGGACCGGGACCTGCCTGAGCCCCAATAGCCCTTCCCAGAACCTTGGGGCAGGTTCTTTCTAGGCCCGGTTGGGAGAAGTTCTTAGCTATGAGGAAGGGGATGGGGAGCCCAAGGGGGGCAGAGGCCCAGAAGCCCTTGCTTTTGAAGGTGCCAAAGGCCTCTTTTCCTTCCTTCTTTCCAGAGGCCAAGGGCGTTTGCGTCCTGGATGGAGCTGAATACAAGGTGAGCTCTGCAGTCTCCCTGCACATGGATGGGGCAGGTCACCTGGGAAGGGAGCAGGGTCAGGGGAGGGGGGCTGTGAGCTTAGCAAGAGAGGCAAGATCCCCTCGAGTCCCGGCCTTGGCTTGAATGGGCCAGGTGTGCTACCAGGTGGGGTACAGCTTCTGACCATGCCCCAGCCTCTGGATGGGCCCCGGATATTCTGCACCCCCAGCCACTCACAGCGCTCTCTCTCTCTCTCTCTCTCTCTCTCTCTCTCTCTCTCTCTCTCTCTCTCTCTCTCTCTCTCTCTCTCTCTCTCTCTCTGTCTCTCTCTCTGTCTCTCTGTCTCTCTCTCTCTCTCTCTCTCTCTCTCTCTCTCTCTCTCTCTCTGAGTCTGTGTCTATCTTTATCTCTCTTTCTCTCTCCCTATCTCTGTCTCCCCCTCTCTGCCTCCCTCCCTCCCTCCCCGCCTCTCTCTTTCCTTCGCCCTCGCAGCCTGGATCCCCAGTGCACTCCGATAAATGCCAGGAGTGTGTTTGCACGGAGAGGGTCAATTCCTCCACTCAGCTGAACATCATTTCCTGCAACCACGTGCCCTGCAACATCTCCTGCAAGCCCGTGAGTGCCAGCGGGGGGGAGGGGGCTCTCCTGCCATGTCCCAGGGCCCTTTCTTGGGGGAGCAGGCCTGGCCCTGTGCCTCTGCTTTCCCTGGGACCCATTTCTGTGCCGGGGCAGTGCCTGCACTTAGAGGGGCCCGCGCCAGGCTTGGAGGCCACATCCCCATGCTCTGTGTTGGGCCTTTTCTAGGGCTTTGAACTCGTGAAGGTGCCAGGCCAGTGCTGTCCCAAGTGTGAGCAGACCCACTGTGTGATGCACCAGACCGGCAGCCTCATGCTTCTCAAGGTCGGTGTGGACGCCCTGGGACCCGTCATTATGGGCTGGGGAAACGGGCGAGGAAAACTCTGAGGTCGAGGGGGACACCGAGAGGCAAAGCTTGGGTCAGCTGGGATCTCTGCCCTGATCTCCTCCCTCGGCCCCCCTTCTGCCCATACAGCCTGGCGAGATGAAGAAGGATCCCCAGAACAACTGCACCGTCTACAGCTGCGTGAAGCTCCAGGACCAGTTCATCTCGTCTGTCTCTGAGATCACTTGTCCTGACCTGGACTTGGGCTCCTGCCAGCCTGTGAGTGGCCCCTTTCCAGGGCTCCCTTTGGCGGGAGGGCAGGAGGAAGGCCCAGGGAGGCCACAAGAGCCTCGGCCCAGCTGGGGACGCTCACAGGATAAGCTGGTCTGGAGGAGCCGACCCTCCCTGCTCTGGAGGAGCCCCCCCTGAACCCGCTCAGAGTCTCGGAGGCCCTGGATCCAATCAGCCGCTGCCCCCAGAAATGGTCCCGGGGGCGCCACCAGTCTCCGAGGCCCTTTCCGTGCTGGGAGGGCTCTGGGAGGCAGGACAACCCCCTGCTCCTGCCCCGTCCTCTAGGGTTGAGCAGAATGAGCCTCATCGTTCCTTTATGTGCCGTGGCTCCCATGTTCCCTCATGTGTAAAAAGCCCTTGCCCCCCTCTGACCACTTAAGGCACAAAAATGGGAACCCCCAGTTCTCTGGAGACTCACAGAGGGCTTCTCTCTTTCCCAGGGCACAATTAAGCTGATGGACAACGGCTGTTGTAAGACATGTGAGTACCAGCTCCTGTTTGTCTCAGGGAGCCCCCCTGCCAGGCCGAGAGGGGCTCTTGATACCCCTCTATTCCGGAGCCACTTGGAGGAATTGTAGAGAAAGCGATCCAAGGGGGCTGGGACAGGAGGGGCCGGCACTCCATCTCCTTCCTCTAGGGGTCGAATGAGTCAGTCCCTCACCCTTGGAAGCAACCATCTCCTGTTTTATTCCTCCCTCCCTTCTTCGTCCTCCCCTCCTTCCCTCCCTCCCCCCTCCCACAAACATTAAAGGAACTTCCGTGGGCCTGGGCTCCACGTTGGGGGGGTGCAGGGGCGCAGTCTTTGGGTCAGGGGTTCACTGGGGCCGTTCAGAAGCAGGATCTGGATCTCGGCGCCCGGGAGAGGCCGGTGCTCGGGGAGGCTGGAGAAGCCGCTTCTGGCACATCCCACCTTTCTGAGTGCTCCTCTCTCCTCCCTCCTCCCCTCCCCCCAAGGCACGTACCGCAACGAGACCAGGGTGCCCTGCTCCACCGTGCCCAGCCGGGAGGTGATTTCCGTGGGGAAATGCAGGAAGGAGCTGCTGATCAATCACTGCGCCGGAGCCTGTGGAACGTTTGCCAGGTCAGTGGAGGGACTGCGGATGGCAGGGGGGGGGGAGTGGGCAGCTGTTGGGCTCCCTCTGTGAGAGCCCCTTTGGTGGGCCAGGGCTGGAGGCAGCATTAGGACTCAGCTCCTGCCCTCTTCCCTCTCCCTGGGGGGCGAGAGCCTGAGACTCTCCTTGGGGTGGGGGAGGCTGGAGGTCCAGGAGGGCCTGGGAGACCTTGCTCTGTGGGGAAGAGATGGCCAGGCCCACGAAGCTGGCCCGGAGAGGGGGCGACCAGTCCCCTGCCCCCGGTGGGAACGGAAATGGCGAGCCGGCCCTCAGCGTCTCCTCCCCCCACCCCTGTCTCCCCCAGGTATTCAGAAGAGGCGCAGAGCATGGACCACCGCTGCTCCTGCTGCAAGGAAGTGAGGACCAGCAGGAGGGTGGTGGACCTGGACTGCGTGGGCGGGGGCACGCTGGCCCACGAGTTCACCTACATCGAGAGCTGCGAGTGCCAGGACACCGTCTGCGACATCCCCCTGACGAGGGGCAGGAAGGGCCCCCAGAGCCGCTCGCGCCGGGCCCTGCCGCGGCCCAGGAGCTGAGCGCCGCCGCCCCGAGCCCTCGGGCTCTCTCGGCCGTCCCCTCCACTGCTCACAAGAGATATTTATTTTCCGTGGAGACTGATCTTGTCCACTCTTTTTACTCTTGACTAATAAAACTGTGCAGAGAGACGGCGTCAGGCTCTTTGTGTCGGGGTATTGGGGGCAGGGGCAGGGGCGGCGTGAGCCCCTCTCCCCGGGGACAGGACGCCCCAGAGCCGCCTCGCTGAGGGCCCCAAGGCTCGGGGCCGGAATCCTGCCGGGCTGCGCTTGCCCTGGCTGGCCGTGGGCTCTGTGGCCCTGGCCTGCGCGATCGCTCTCCTGTGGCTCCCTAAGGAGGCACCCATTAAATGCTGGCGTCGGCCCCTCCTGTTGGGAGAGAGGCAAAGATGCCAGCAGGAAGCAGCACCCCCGGGGCGTCCCTAAAACGGGTGGCCCAGATTGGCAGCGCTGCCCCTCTGGCCTGGCTGGGCGCGGGGCCGGGGGGGCTCTGGGCAAGGACTCGGTGCCATGCCCTGTGCCCGGTCCTCTGTGGTACTGGGCGCAGGCCGAGGCCGCTAGTGACCCCCGCAGGGAAGACGGGCCGAGAGGCTGTGGGGGACTGGCCAACATCTGTCCCTTTCACCGTGGGCCTTGGGCACAGGCTCCTGCAGGGACTTGGCCTCTAGCAGTGCCCCCTCCGTGCCAGGTTGCTCCCAGCTTTGAGGGGGTGCCCACCTGTGCCCCCAGCTGGCATCTACAGGACTACACAGGGGAGAAAAGATGGCAGGGCAAGGGGGGGCACAGACCCTTCCAGACGTTCTCAGCTCCTGGTTTTTGTCTCTTACCCTTGGGGAGGAGCAAGGTCAGGGGGCGTCTCTGACCACTCTTTCCTTGGACCAGGATCTCGTGGCCTCCAGGGCTCGGTCCCTGACGGCCAGAGGAGGAGCTTCCTACACAGACACTCCAGCTGTTGCGGGCGGGACGGCCCCCCTTGGCCAGGCAGGCTTGGGGTGGTGAGGACAAATTCAGCTGCTGTGGAGGAGAGGAGACTTGTAGCCGTGGCACAGGCCTTGAAGGCCAAGAAAGATCATGGGGAGAGGAGGCTACATACGCTAGGGGCAGAGAGGAGAAGGGAGAGGGAGGGAGGGGAGGAAGGAGGGAGGGAGGGAAAGAGAAACAGAGACAGAGAGAGATAAAAGAGAAAAAGTCCATCCATCACCTTGACTAGATTCCCATCAGGGTCGGGCAGGCCGGGTAGACCAGGAGGAGGGTCGTTGGACTGGCCGTGATCCCAGCCCCCTCTGGCCCCCTCTGGCCCCCTCTGGCCCGGCCTCCTCATCTTCTCCACATGTGCCTCCAGACTCTTGCCTGGCCCCTGCTAACCACTTCCCCACAAGGTCTTGCCCATCCCTGGTCCAGGAAAGGCTGTCAGAGGCTCCAGGCCCGGGGCCTGCGGGTGCTGGGAAGCCCCCCGACTCCCGCTCTGAGCTGACCCTGGAGGGCCTGCCCAGTGGAGCCCTTGTCCGTGGGCATCCTGGCCGCTCCCGTGCCTTCTGCTTTCTAGCCTTCCTGGGGGCAAACGCCCATAAATCCCAAAGGCAAACAGTGCCGGGCAGGCCCTGGGAGTTGGGGCCAGCGGCTGCCCGGGTCCTGTTTGTCCTCCTGTGGAATAGGGCCGGGCCGAGCAGCTGCAAGGAGCCGAAAGTCCCTGGAGCGTGTGCGCTGCCGGTTCCACCCCTGGCAGCCCGAGGGCTCAGACCCAGAGGGCCTGGGAAGTGGGGGCCGGCCGTGGGAACACGGGGGCTACAGGTTCCCCCCAAGAAAGAGCTGTTCCTTTTAGGCAAGGACTGGGTCAGTCATTGCCTCCCTAGTGTGTCATCACCCCCCCCCCCAACACGCCTGCCCCATTGGGAGTCCCAGAGCTTCCCTCCCTGCAGAGCATTTCCTGGCCACGGCCCGGGAGCCTCCAGGGTAGAGGGAGCAGCAACTCCTCAAGCCCCCTGGGTCCCTGGCTGGAGCCGCCCCTTTCACTGCTGCCCATCTCAGAGTCAGGACCAGCTTCCCGGGCCAGGCCGCAGTTACTGAGGGCACAGTCTGTGAAGGGGGGCTGAGTGGTACCCCCAGTCCTAGCATCAGGCTCTGAATATAAAAGGGCTTAATGCCTGGTGAAGAAAGAGCAAGTTGTTCCCCTACATCTGTCCCAGCATCTCCTTGGATGACCTCTGCTCTGGAGCCCTGGTGCCGCAGGCGGCCTCCGCTCTGGTGCCACAAACGGCCCCCGCTCCGGTGCCACGAGCAGCCCCCGCTCTATAGGGTCTGGGCTGTCACAGGACAGTCCCGACTGTCCATCGTCTGGTCTGGGCAGGGAAAAGACAAAGCAGGGCTGGGAGCAGGAAGGTGAGATCAGAAGCAGGGGAGAGGTGGCTCTGCAGGAGCAGTTGCTTATTTTCTGCAGGAGGGGAAGGCAGGGCTGGGGGGCTTGGAGGAGACTGACCCCCTGGGGAAAGTTCCCTGAGTGGGGCAGGGTCTCAGGACACGGGAGGAGCCACGTTCCTCATTGTGGCCCTGGGCTTGCGAGTGCCCCCGACCCTCCCTCTGCAGCATAAGCTAGGAGGAAGGTTCCACTGAGTTAAGAGAGCCTGAGTGGGCTCCCACGGGGTCGGGGGGATACGGGGCTTCTGGTTTGGGTAGGTTTGTCAGTCCCCCCGAGGCCTTCCTAGCAATAAGGGCAGCATCAGCTGGTGCGGGACGGTGTTTTGGGTTTGCAGAGCCCCTTCTGGTTCTCAAATTGGGCCTTGCCCTTATTGCCCCCCATCTTTTTAAACAACTGATTGATGTTAAGTGACTGGGTCAAGATCGCACTTGCAGCTTGGGGCATGATTGGAACTTGGCAACGGACTCTGAGGGCCGACCCCTGGGTCTGCAGCCCCATGTCCGTATTTCCTCCTGACTCTGCACGCAGAGACCTCTCCTATGGGGAGAGATGAAGCCGGAAATGGCCTTTTTATCACAGGAAGGGGGTGGGCACAGGGAGCCAGGGACCTGGGGTTTTCCCACCTCTAAATGTGCATCTGTGGAGCCGAGAGCTCTGAGGCCGGGCTGAGCCGGCTCTTCCCCTGGCAGCCGGACCCGGGCCTTTCCCCCTGCTGTTAAGCCTTCCTGGAATCCTGGCTCAGGGCTTAGTCACACAACAATGGGGATTAGGGCAGGGACCCAGCGACAAACACTCAGCCCCCTGGGAATGCACAGGTGGCCTCTGGGAGGAGCTCCCAGGTGGGGGCCTGTCCCTTGTGATGATGATGAGAGCTTGTAACCTGAACTGACCTCCCCTGTAGGATTTTCATGCTTTGGGCCCCTGGCCGGCCTGGCAGGGAGCTGGGCGAAGGGTGGGGGGGATCCTTGATACGAAAGGCCCCACCCGGGAGGGCTGCTCCCCCAGCACAGAACAGACAGGGACCCAGATCCAGGCCTTTGGAGCAGGTGGGCCCGGTCACTGCTCCATTCCCAGGGGGTAGGTCTGGGGGCTGTACAGATTGAGGGGGTTTGGGGCTGCCAGGTCAGATACACCTGTCACCCAGGATGGAGGGGGGGGACCTGGAGAAGGAGGCCCCCTGAGCTCAGAAGGAACCTCAGAGGGGAAGGAGGAGGAGGAATAGGAAGCTCTGAGCCCCACAACAGGAAGTGGAGAGTCCGGGGCAGTCTTTGGCCAAGGAGACCAGGACCGTCAGGCTCCCACCATGTACTGGGCACTGTGCAAGGCGCCAGGGTCACACACAGGGCCCGTGTGATGGCCCCCGGTCTCACGAGGCTGGCACCCTGAGGAAGGGGAGGCCTGAGAGCTGGGAATCCGGGTTCCGTGGGGGAGCCCCAGCGGGGGCTGCCTGGGAGCCGAACCTTTGGGAGATCTCATGGCTATTTGAATTCTCCTTCATATTGCCGCTGTTCGGTGAATGGAGACCCAGAAGGCAAGCCCCCGGCACCGACCCCTCTACCAGGAACACTTGGGGGCAGAGGAGCCGCCATATTTGGGGCAGTGATGCCCTTTGTCAGAAGCTGAGCCCCCCGGGGGTTGGCGCCTGAACTAGAAGTGTGCTCCCCCACCCTTTTTAGCAGAAGTGGGGGGCTGGATGTGCAGAAATGGAACCCCTTTTGATGTTGAACTGTGTTCATATTATAGCTAGTTTTGCCAAACTCTATTTTTCCTAATTTTCTTAAAAAAATCAAAAATGACTAGCAAGTTGTGCTCGGTAAATTTTCAGTTTCACGTGCAATCATTTCTTGTTGTACTACAAGGTTGAGGAAATGCTTTGTTTTTTTTTCCCATAAATTAAAAAAAAAGTTGCACAACGTGGAATGGTTGTCTGGGCCAGAGTTGGGAAGTTTGAGTGATTACAAAGCAGTGCTTTTAAAAAAAGCAGAGCAGTTAAGAAGTTCTTGATTTCTTTAACAGTCACTTTTCTTCCAACACTAAGAAATCAGCAAGAGAATATTCTATCAAGGACCTGATTCTCATGAAGATTGAGGACTTTGTTGCTGGTACAGAAATGATGTGGAAACAGCTGTTACACTTTAAAGCTCATGAGAGAGAAGAAGAAATTGTGCACAATGTGACACATGGCCCAGATCTGGGAAGGGCAGATTTTAATGGGTCCATAGAAAGCATGAAAATCCTCCAGGGGAGGTCAGTTCAGGTAAGATGAAGAGCTGCAATCACGTTCTGAAGGTTCAAATAGAAACAGCTTTGAGAAGGAGGAAACAGGGGAGTTATCTATGATGAGTGTATGGAAAAGTCGTTAATTTAATTAAGCAAATGTTTATTAAGCACTTCCTTTGTGCAGAGCAATTTCCTGAGTGACAAGAAGACCAAAACTTAAAAGCAAAACATTGCTCTTATGTCATTTTGGCTCATGTTTGATTCTTCCTGACCTCATTCAGGGTTCCTTCTCCTGGTCATTTTATACACGAAGAAACTCAGGCAAACAGGATTAAATGCCATTCAGCCAGGAAGCATCTGAGGTCAGATTTGAACTCAGGACGGTGAGTCTTCCTGGCTCCAGGCTTAGCCCTCTATCCACTATGGCATCATCTGGTTCCTCGCCCCAGTTACCTTCTAATAAAGATCCTGAGAGTTGATGTCAGTCTTCCAATAAACCAAGAGAGAGAAAAAAGGAGAAACAAGTGTGGATCATCACCAGATACCCCCAGCAGCCAGCCCACAGACTAGCATCAGACCAACCACACCTCCAGTTTTCTTATGTCTCCCTTTAAGAATAGGAGAGCATAAATTTAAGAGTGAGAGTTTTTTTTAATTATAGCTCTTTATTTTCAAAGTATATACATGAATAATTTTCAACATTCACCCCTACAAAACCCTGTGTTCTAATTTTCCCCTCCCTTCCTCCCACCTTTCCCCCAGCTGGCAAGTGTCTAATATTTGTTAAACATGTGCAATTCCTTTATATTATTTCTACAAATATCATGCTGCACAAGAAAAATCAGATGAAGATGGGGAAAAATGAGAAAGAAAACAAAATGAAAGCAAACACAACAAAAAGAGTGAAAATGCTATGTTGTGATCCACATGGAGCTTCCGCACTCTCTGGGTGCAGATGGCTCATTGGCCTGAGTCATCTCATTGCTGGGGATGGCCAGGTCCATCAGAACTGATCATCATGTAGTAGTGTAGCTGAAGTATATAAGGATCTCCTGGTCCTGCTCGTTTCCCTCAGCATCAGTTCCTGTCAGTCTCTCCAGGCCTTTCTGAAATCCTCCTGCTGGTCATTTCTTACAGAACAGTAATATTCCGTAATATTTATATACTACAAGTTATTCAGCCATTCCCCAGCTGATGGGCATCCACTCAGTTTCCAGTTTCTGGCCACTACAAAAGGGCTGCCACAAACATTTCTGCACATGTGGGTCCCTTTCCCTCCTTAAAGATCTCTTTGGGATACAAGCGTAGTAGTGACACTGCTGGATCAAAGATACACTTTGATAGCCCTTTGGGCAGAGTTTAAAATTGCTCTCCAGAATGGTCGAATCATTTCATAACTTCACCAACAATGTATTAATGTGGGAGAGATTTTAGTGTTCTCTAGCCCAGTCCCTTCATTTACAAAGGAGGAAACTGAGACCTGGGAAAAGTAACAGTCTCACTGTCCTTGACAATGGCTAGTTCTGACATCTTGGGCCAAACAAAACGAGACTCTTCGCTCCTTTACTTGACAATCTCTAGGATTCAATTCTGCTTTTGGTGATTGTTAATGACTTTTCAATTTTTCAGTTGTGATTTGGGCAACTGAAGGTGCAAAGAGGCAGATTGAGGGCTGGAGACCAGGAAGGAGCCTGCCTTGGGAGATGCCCCTTGGATCCCCTTCCCTGTGGCCTTTAAGTAGAAACTGCAGGACCACTCGTTGGTCCTTCATGGACTGGGGTTCTAGGACCAGACAAAAATATGTCTCTCAGATGGAGGCATCTGGCAGGAGCAAAGTAGCTGTGTTTTCAGCTCTCTTTCTTTTTTTTCCCTGAGCCCCAGGAGACTGTGCTTATGTCCTCCAGTAAACCCCATTAGGATGTGTAAGATTTTCACTCCTCTCATGTTGGCAGACATCCTATAACCATCCACATAGAGAACATTTACTGTTAAATGGTGGAAAACAAACAGAAGAAACCAAAAAACCTTTCTAGACTTGGAAAATTAGTCCTATGGGCTCAGAACACATGCTGTATTAGGGCTTGTTGAAAACACTGAGGCTATTTAGTCTGAAGAAGTTGGGAGTGTGTGTGGGAAAGGGGACAGGACATGATAGATGAAAGAAATATTTGAAGTGCAGTCATGTTGGAGACATTATGTTTGGTTCCAGAGGAACTGAGGCTAGACACTGAGAGAAGTAGATTTCAGTCCCTGGGATTCCATGATTCTTCAGACAGACCAGATTTGAGTCTCATCCTACAAAGTGTGACCAGCACCCACAGGGTCAAATTTACCCCCACGTCTTAGGATCTATGTCCATGACAACCTATGATATAAATGCCAAGCGACCACTGACCCTTTCTCCTTCAGTGATGGTGGCAGAAAAGGGGGTGAAGGATGTCATGCAGCTCTTAGAACACTTTAAACCACTGATGTTTTTTTTATCTGTGAGGCCTTTGTCCAATTACCAGTGACAGAAAATCCTACTAAAGAACTGAATCATAACAAAGCTGAATTTTTGAACATCAATGAGACATCAAATTTTCTTTTCAATGAAAATAATTTTACTTTCAATCTTGAAATTATCTCATTGAAGCAAATCAGAAGGTATAGAGGGGCTTCCGTTGAAAAGGAAGATGTCTCCCAGGTCCTCTTTGGCAAAACTGGATATTGTATAACTCAAAGCATTTTCGTGGGATATTTGGTGACTTCATCTGCAGAACTCACGATGAACATACGTCAAAAGACCACCAGGAAGATGAAGCCATCTTATTGCCAAATTACTGGAGAGAATGAAGAAAAACATTCTGTATGAAGGACTCCAAAAGATCAAACATTCTTGAAAATTAACAACGTGGAAAAACATTCTAGAAAATACTGCTTAGGTCCAAGAAATCAAGGAAGCCGGTGACTTGGAGGCTGTTGATGGGGGAGCCATTGGTACCACTGACTCAGAGCAAAGGCAGAGCTTAATGCCAAGTTAGAAGATTAAAATGGAGAAATAGGGTGTGCAATGAAACAATTCAAATCTGATCTATTTACCTAAGTTATTGATGTCAGAAGTAGTCAAAGGACCAAAGAACCAATTATCTTCATTTCCGAAGGATGTTTAACAGATATAAATATGTTGGCACAACAAGGAGACCAAAAGGACCGAGAAGCCGCCTGAGTCAGCAATACCTCTTCTCTTTGCCAAGGGGAAAGATAGGGCAGCCAAGGGCAGGACTGGTTTAGGATACAATCTTGCTTGGGAAATCTCTTAGAGCGATAGAAAATAATTCACTACCATTCAGTTCCACAATCATTCTTTTAATGCCTACTCTGTGCAAGGCACGTTGGGGACACAAAGGTGAGACAAAATAGTCCTTTCCCCTGAAAATCTTCTATGAAACGAGTGAGGAGTTGAATATGCAAAGAGATAAGTAAATGCAGAGTAATTTGATTGAATGAGGGCAGAATCAGGCAAAGCTTTCTGTATGGAGCAGCACATGAACTGTGACTCAAAAGAAGACAAGGACTGGGGGATGGAGGGAAGTCCAGGTCCGAGGGAAGGCTTGGGCAAGAACACCAAGATGGAAGACAAGTCTGAGGAAGAGCTTCCTGGCCAGTTTGCACGGGCCATCAAGCCTATGGGCAATCATGTGTAGGGCAGTCCAAGACTGGAAAGGCTTCGAGAGTCACATTGTGAGGGAATTGAAGCTCTTGGATAAGGAGGTAGAATTTTATCCCAGCACCAATAAAGTGCCAGTGAAGAGTTTTAAGTGGGGAGACTTGTATTTTAGAACACTTATTTTGCCCCTTGTGTAAATGATGGAATGAAGAGAGGGGGAAACTGGGAAAAAGGTGTCCAATTAAGAGGTTTTCATAATGGTTGCTGACAGATGCGATGACTTAAGATGTATCATGGTGAAAAGACTCGAGGCACAGGATTTGAGTTCAAATTCTACCTTAGGTGCTTATTATTTGTGGACCCCATTGCCTCCCTGTACCCCAGCTTCCTCTTCTGTGAAATACAGTGGTTGAGCTAGATGGCCTCTGAAATGCTTCCCAATTCTAGAGCCATGATCCCATGACACTGGAATGGGGTGAGGGAGAAGAAGGGCAGGCAAGATGCTGCAGAGATAGAATTGATCAAATCCACCATTGACTGGGCTTTGGGGGGAAAGGGGAGAGGAGAGTAAGGGAGAGAGAAGGGATGAGCAGGATTCCAAGGGAATGAACTGGAGTGAATGGAGAGTTGTCAGTGGCTTAGCAGAAATAGGCAAGCTTGGAGGAGGGGAAGAGCACGAGCTCGTGTTAGATGTGAGGAGCTGAGACGTCAGAAATATGCAGTAGTTCAGTGGGGATGCTAGACTGGAGTTCAGGAGAAATATTAGAGTTGGATATATGAATGATACAGGTCAAGTTAGAGGAGAGGGGAAAAGAGAACAAAGAATGGAGAGGGAAAAGGGCTTCTGGAAAAGGGGAGAGGAAGAAAGAGGGAGAAAGGAGAAGAGGGCAGAGAAGAGAAAAGAAAAGGAGAAGGGAGTCAATAAACATTTGAGTGCTTACTCTGTGGCAGGGACTATGCCAAGTGCGAGGGATGCAAAAAGAAGCAAAAGACAGCCTTTACCTTCTAAGAGTTCACAAGGAGAAAGAAGGAGGAGACAGAAAGAGGAGGTTGCTGCTGAGATGGTGTTAAGAGAGTGAAGAGAAGAAGGCATAGAGCAGATCTTGGGGGATATACATGTTTAATGAGGGGAAGACAGGCAATGATTCAGCAAAGGAGACTGAAGAAGAACAGGAGAGATTAGGGTCAGGAGAGATTAGTGTCGTGGAAGCTGAGGGAGGAAGGCCTATGGAAGAGTAGATGGTTGACAGTATAAAAGCTGCAGAAAAAGTTCTTTTTTTCCCCCAAGAGTATCGTGAATGAGAAAAGATCATCAGATTTAACAACTAAGAGATCACTGGTAACATGAGAGAGAGCAGGTTCAGGTGAATGGTCAGGTCAGAAGCCAGATTACAAGGGATTAAGAGGCAAGGGGTAGCTTGGAATAGGGCACAGAGGATTGACCACCATCCACCTGTCATCCCTGGTCATTGCCATGTGACCAGTCAACAATTTTGTGCCACAAAATTCCTTGATGACATCTTTGACTCCTTCCTGTTCCTTGCAGTTCCTTGTTGCTCATATGATAGTTTGATCACACCCTTTGTGTGCCTCCTCATTACACAACTTCTCATTATTCATCTCTGAATTTCCATATTGTTATACTCTGTGTCTCAAAGCCATGCAGTAACCCCAGGACAATGATTTTGTGAAAAATACAGGTCTGTTGTTAAAAATACAACTCCCAGGTCTGGGAGCTAAGATGATGAAGACAAGGTGGGATAAGTTGAGCCACTGTAAAAAAGATGATAATTCTATCTAAATTAACTTACTTGTTCAGCGTCATACCAACCAAAATACCAAAAATTATTTTATAGAGCTAGAAAAAATCATAATAAAATTTATCTGGAAGAATAAAAGATCAAGAATATCAAGGAAATTAATGTAACCAAAGGTGGAGGAAGGTGACTAAGCCACACCAGATCTTTCACTGAATTATAAAGTGGCCATCATCAAAACTATTTGGTACTAAGAAATAGAGTGGTAGGTCAGTGCACTAGATTAGATATATAAGACTCAGTAGAAAATGACCATAGTAATCCAATATTTGATAAACTCAAAGAGCCCAGCTTTTGGGACAAGAACTCACTATTAAGCAAAAACTGCTGGGAAGGCTGGAAAATGGAAATTAGGTATAGATTAAAATCTTACATAGTCTACCAAGATAAACTCAAAATGGGTATATGAATTAAACATAAGGAATGATACCATAAAATTAATATGGCAGCAACTAGGCATTAACCCACACTTAACACTGTGGGTTACACCAAGATAAATTCAAAATGGGTTCATGATCTAGGCATAAAGAATGAGATTATAAACAAATAAGAAGAACATAGAATGGTTTGCTTCTCAGACCTGTGGAGGAGGAAGGAATTTGTGACCAAAGAAGGACTAAAGATCATTATTGATCACAAAACAGAAAATTTTGATTATATTAAATTGCAGAGCTTTTGTACAAACAAAACTAATGCAGACAAGATTAGGAGGGAAACAATAAACTGGGAAAACATTTTTATAGTCAAAGGTTCTGATAAAGGCTTAATTTTTCAAAATATGGAGAGAATTGACTAATTTATAAGATATCAAACCATTCTCCAATTGATAAATGGTCAAAGGATATGAACAGACAATTTTCAGATGAAGAAATTGAAACTATTTCTAGCCATATGAAAAGATGCTCCAAGTCATTATTAATCAGAGAAATGAAAATTAAGACAACTCTGAGATACCACTACACACCTCTCAGACTGGCTAGGATGACAGGAAAGGATAATACTGAATGTTGGAGGGGATGTGGGAAAACTGGGACACTGATGCATTGTTGGTGGAGTTGTGAATATATCCCACCATTTTGAAGAGTGATTT
The DNA here is from genome assembly GCA_020854095.1 of Dasyurus viverrinus. Classification (NCBI taxonomy): domain Eukaryota; kingdom Metazoa; phylum Chordata; class Mammalia; order Dasyuromorphia; family Dasyuridae; genus Dasyurus; species Dasyurus viverrinus. Next base: position 254,634,375 of record CM037002.1, on the reverse strand, counting down.
GGAACTATGCTCAAAAAGTTATCAAATTGTGCATACCCCTTGATCCAGCAGTGTTACTACTGGGCTTATATCCCAAAGAGATTATAAAGCAGGGAAAGGGACCTGTATGTGCACGAATGTTTGTGGCAGCCCTCTTTGTAGTGGCCAGAAACTGGAAACTGAGTGGATGCCCATCAATTGGAGAATGGCTGAATAAATTGTGGTATATGAATATTACAAAATATTATTGGTCTGTAAGAAATGACCAGCAGGATGATTTCAGAAAGACCTGGAGAGACTTACATGAACTGATGCTGAATGAAATGAGCAGGAGCAGGAGATCATTATACACTTCAACAACAATACTATAACAACAATATGATCAATTCTGACGGACCTGGCCATCTTCAACAATGAGATGAACCAGATCAGTTCCATTTCTTCAATAATGAATAGAACCCAGTGAAAGAACTCTGGGAAATGAGTGTGAATCATTACATAGCATTTCCAATCCCTCTGTTTTTGTCTGCTTGCATTTTTTATTTCCTTCACAGGTTAATTGTATATTATTTCAAAGTCCAAATAACTGTATGGACTTGTATACATATATTGTATTTAACATATACTTTAACATATTTAACATGTATTGGACTACCTGCCCTCTGAGGGAGAGGGTGAGGGGAAGGAGAGGAAAAATTGGAACAAAAGGTTTTGCAAGGGTCAATGCTGAAAAATTACCCATGCATATAACTTGTAAATAAAAAGCTATAAAAAAGAATAATACCATAAGAAAACTAGGAGAGCAAGAATAATTTATCTTTAGTTCTCTGAAGAAGGGAAGAATTTATGACAGAAGAAGAAAAAAGAACATTATTAGATTTTAAAAAGACAATTTTGATTATATTAAATTTAAAAGTTTTGCACAAACAAAATCAATACAAACAAGATTGAAAGGGAAACAGAAAGCTAGGAAACCATTTTTAGAGCCAGTATGTCTGATAAAGGCCTCATTTTTCAAACATGTGGGGAAGGAAATCAGATTTATAAAAACTTATAAGAATACAAGTCATTCTGTAATTCATAAATGGTCAAAAGATGTGAACAGGCAGTTTTCAGAGGAAGAAATCAACAATATCTGCAATCATATGAAGATATTCTAAATCATGATTGATTTGTGAGATGCAAATTGAGAGATTGAGTATCCATTAGATAATAACTAAACAAGTTGTGGTATATGATTGTAATGGGATATTATTGTATTTTAAGAAATGATGAGCAGGCTGATTTCAGAAAAACCTGGAAAGACTTATATGAACTGATGCAAAGTGAATTGAATAGAATCAGGAGAATATTGTACACAAGTAATAGCAGTACTATATAGTGATCAATTGTGAATGACTTAGCTATTCTCAGCAACACAAAGATCCAAGACAATTCCAAAGAACTCATGATGAAAAAAATGCAATCCATGTCCTGAGAAAGAATTGATGGAGTCTGAATGCTGATTCTGGTTGTTCCTTCCTTTCATTATGACCAGTTCATCTTTTTTGATTATATACTTTTCTGATGTTGCACTTCACATCACCTCTCATGCACAATTTTTTGGCAAAGTGTTGAAGACGCATAAATGGGAAAATAAGTTTTCAAAAAACTTCCCAAGAGACATGACTAGGGAAAAATCCTACCAAGGACATTTCAGGATGAAACCAAGTAGAGGAAAACACGAGTAAGGGAAAACTCAGGCAAGGATTGTGGCCTGCCCTCTTTCTATCCCTCTCTGTTCTCCAAGTCATTAACCCTTACTCTGTGCCCCCACACTCCAGCTGGTTCAGGCAGATGATCGAGCTAATTAAAGGGTAGGATTTAGTGAGGTATGACTGATGAAGAACAAGGGAGCAAGAGGTTCAAGATCGGGGGGAGAGAAGGGAAGGCTTGACTCATTATCAGAAGGTGAGCCCAGATCAGTGCTACTGTATGTGTCCTCCCATTCCCAGGACCTTGCATTGGGTAAGTGCCTGATATGGCAAGTGCTCAGTAAATGTTGGATGAACTCAACAGAAGTCTTTTGTTCTGAGCTTAGTGGTTATCTTCTGTTTAATAGCCCTGCTTTGTGAATTGTGAAAAGGAGACTTAATGGGTATCAGCTCATATCTTTCTTAGTCAAACCAAGCAATAACTCTGTTGAAAGTATTCTTGCCTTTACCAAAAACCTCTGTTGAGTGGCTTTTCTTCTCCAGATAAATAATCCCAATTTCTCTAGCCTTCTGCAATCAACCCTGAAATCATTCCTCTCCTCTCAGCCCTGTCCTAACCATCAAGTTAGCCCTATGGGCTTCTCTCGGTAATCAAGAAAATTCAGTTGTCTAGCCATGGTCCTGATCATGGGTCACCTGTGGAAAGTTCTATTTCCCATGCCCACTTTCAGGGATGCCAGTTTTGCTTAGGACCCAGCAAAGAAACACCTGAAATGGTGGCATGGCTGAGGAGGCAGACCCCATGTGGGCAGCTAGGTGACACAATGAATCGAATCAGGTAAATTTTAATTCAAATCTGGCATCAGACACTAGCTGTGTTTTCTGGGCAAGTCATCCTGTTTGCCTCAGTTTCCTCCTCTGTAAAATAAGGATAATGATAGTGCCTATGTCCTATCCATGGCTGCTGTGCGAATTAAATGAAATAATAATTTCAAAGCTCTTAGCACAGTGCCATATATATAAGTTATTATTATTATTTTTGCAGCCACAAATAGGAGGAGGAACTCACTCAAGGAACCTTTCTTCAAGCAGCTCCAAACAACAACCGATTTTGTTCTTGTCGCTCTGTTCACCTGAGAATGGTCATGATTTTCTGTCAAAGTAGGTCCTACCAATGGCAGGATTCTGATCAAATACTGACACTATCAAAGTGGAGTCAAATGAAGCTGCCATCATGAATGTGAAACCCTTTTAGAGTTATCAGGTGATTTTGATTAGTGGGCAGACCTACTGTGTGAGCTGGGGGATCCACTGGGTTCCTTTTAACTTGAGATATGTGGTTTTGATTTTGAGACTCTGAATCTATAGCACTAACCTTGGGGAGACTGTCTGGCTTTACTCCCAGTCCTATATTACTGTTCTTCACCACCTTGTTGTCCAAGAATATCTGCAGGCTATACAGCACCAGAATATCACTTGTAAAAACCAGCTATTCCCTGCTGATATGGTCTCAATAAAATGTCTTTGATTCAAGTATAGATGACCCTTAGAGAGCTTAGTATAATTGGGAATTATCATCTTTAATCTTTCAGGCTCCCAGTCTTACTTCCTCCATATCCACTTCTGCAGCATCTGTGGTAAATTTCATCTCTGCAGCATCTCTCCTCTATTTCCTCCCTATGATATTTCTGATTCATGTCACCTGTACAGCATCTCTGGTCTGTTTCACCTCTGCAGCTTCTCTGATCAATTTCATCTCTGCAGCATTTCTGGTCGATTTCACCTCTGCAGCTTCTCTGATCGATTTCACCTCTACAGCATCTCTTCTCTATTTCCTCCCTATGACATTTCTGATTCAAGTCACTTGTGCAGCTTCTCTGGTCAGTTTTACCTCTGCAGCTTCTCTGGTTAATTTCACTTCTGCAGCATTTCTAGTCGATTTCACCTCTGCAGCATTTCTGGTCGATTTCACCTCTGCAGCATTTCTGGTCGATTTCACCTCTGCAGCATTTCTGGTCGATTTCACCTCTGCAGCATTTCTGGTCGATTTCACCTCTGCAGCATTTCTCAAATCTGTCCCCTCCTCTATTCTGACACTGCTCCCACCCTTGTGTAGACCCTCATCACCTCACATGTAACCTGTTTCAATGGGTTTCTCATTGGTCTCTCTGCTTCAGAGCTGAGTGATTTTTTCGGAAGTGCAGATCTGACTTTGTCAGTCCCTTATTCAATCAACATCTGTGAGCCCTATGACCTTCATGATCACATGTAAAATCCCCTGGTGTTCAAACCCTTTCATAACCTAGCTATGCCCCCAACCTTTTCAGTCTTCTTACACTTTATATCTTTCTAGGTTCTCTTCAGTCTTGGCTTTCTTGCTGTTCCCCCCTCCCCCAAAGATATTTACAATTTGTTGCATGGGCTCTGTATCAGAAAAGGTAGCGGTAAACTGAAGGATTACAGGAATCTCTAGAAACAACGATTCTGAAACATCTAGTTCTCCTATAGTTCCAGGCTATGCCATTCAACCCAGCTAACAAGGATACAAAGCAGGTTATTTTGGCCTCTGATAGTCCTCCATCCGGGGAAACATTTGCTCAAGTCTGACTAGGGCCACAGAATCATTACATAAGATGTGCCACCGGAGGCTATAAAGTTGAAAACCAGGTGTGTGTATTGAAGAAGGGGAGAGGAAATATGGCAAGGCTGGGAAGCAGGCAATGGGCAGCCTTTAAGCCATAGCCTGGTGGAGTTGGAAAACTGAGCTAATTATCAGAACACCACCCACCTTGGCAACTGCTTTCTATCCGGTTCCCATTGGAAGGGCATCCAAACATTGACCTGATATTGAGATTTAGGAACAATGAGTAAGCCGTCTTTGGGAAATTCTGAGCTCTGAGTCACCCTAAATCAATAGGTGCTTAAGCCAGCAACCACATTTTCCAAAGCATCTTGGAATCTTTTGCTTCCAGGGAGTAGGGTATCATTGGGATGCCTGGATTTTCATACAGCTCCCATACATGGGCTGCTATCCTTCCTCTGTCCCTTGCTCCAATTTTGTCTTGACTTCCCCCGTCAAGATAACACCTGATATCTCTCCTTAATATCTCAGACAAACTTGAAAAATCTGTTTATGTTTGCTTTCTCCACTTCTGTTTCTCTCACTCATTCTTCAATCCTTTGTTATATGGCATCTGACCTTCCCACACAGCTATCATTGTCTTCTTCAGTGTTGCCAGTGATCTAATTGCTGAATCCGATAGTCTTTCTCTGTCTTCAGCCTTCCGAACCTATGTGCTGCATTCAACACTCTTGGTCGTTCTCTTGTCCTGGACAATCACTCTTTGTGTGGTTTTCTGGACAATGCTTTTTTTTAGTTTGAATATCTGATCATGCTCATTTTTTTTGTTTCCTCATCATCCTGTAGACCCCCTTGGAAAACTTCTCTCAGATCAGTCCTGCTGATTCCTTTGAGAGTGGGCTCCTAGTCCTCCAGACAATTCCCTCTCTCCTTTGCCTTCTCTGTGCCCAATGTTCTGATACTCAAGAAAAGACTGTGATCACTACTATGTGCTGCAACAGTGTCTCTCTATAGAATAAGCTTTATGACAGAGACATGCATCCTCTCTTCTTAGAAGTGCCTTTATGGGGAGAATATCAAATTCTGGTCTCTCCATAAATATCTAGTGAGCATCTACTTCTTCCTCAAAGCCTTCCCCTTGGTTGTTAATCTGGTCAAGTGATCTCTTTTCCTGAAAGAAAACTCCTGTTTACAATTATGAAAAGACAATTGTACCTCTCCTATATCATGAGCATCAAATTACTTTTACTTAAGAATGTCCCTGCTGACTCTCAGATATGTTACAAACCCTCAGTTTGACATTTAATGTATTCCAAAATTATTTCACATTAATCCCTTTTACACACTTCATAATCCCCCTTTAATTCCTTTATGTGGACTGTTCCCCAAACCTGGGAGTTCCCTTTTCTCTCCGTCTAAGACTGGAGCTCCTTCTATCTCCCGTGTCATCTCTCATGGGTAGCCTTTCCTGATTTCCTGAGTTTTAATTAGGATGTTTTTCCTCCTCCAATCACTTTGTATACACTACACCTGTTCTATATTGTATTCTCCAGCAGAATGTAAGCTTCCTGAGGGTAGGGACTGATTTCATTGTAACTCTGTGTCTTTAATACCTGGAACAAAGCCCAGCAATAGTAGACATTTAATACATGTTCATAATCATGGACTGGGACATAATTACAGGCACGCCATCTCCCCTCTTTGGTCCCTATTTTTCTCACCTGTACGATGGAATTCAAACACCTGACACGTCTGCCCTTTCCTCCCCAATGGTGCTCAGGAGAACAAAAGAGAGAACAGAAATGAAAACACTTTGAATTCAGCATAACTAAGGCGTACCATGGGAGAAGTCATGACTCTTCCCCCCACCGGGCTCACCCCACAGAGCATGTGTAGAGGTGAGCTAGACTCCACTTCCCATGGGCCGTGTGAAGTCTGGCTCAGGGAGCTTTCAGATTTGGGGCTTTGGGAATAATACAGCGATCCCACAATCCCCAGGAAGTCAGCAGGGAGATTGGGGGTGTATTAGCCACAGAACCAGGAAAGTCACCCACTCAGTTATTGCTGTTGCTTGTCCTTTATTTTTGAAGAGTGGGTGATGTTTTGACTTGCTTGTGAATGGATTAAGTGAGATAGAGTAGCACAAAATCATCAACCTCACTCTTCCAGTTATCAAAGTCCAGCAGCAGGACAAAAGTCGGGGTGACTGGTGGTGGCCTGGGGTTCAGGTGATGGTCGTGACTGTGACATCTTCGAGGTCTGTGCTCTAAGTGCCTGCACTGCCTGCTTCAACCACCTTCATGGCCTTTGGAACAGGTTGTTCTCATCTGCCCATTCTGCTAAGGGAAGTCTTCACAGGCTGGGAGTAGACACAACCCTCACTCACTGATACATCTGAAGGCTGTTGGTTACCCACAAACGGGTTTAGCCCATCTGCTGAGACTCTGTAGACTTTAACTCGAGAGACGACATCTGTTCTCTCCTTTCTCCGCATTCACCAAGTACTGGGGGAGTTCCTGAGGCTCGCTTCTAGACTTCCCATGCAGGAAGTGCAAGGATGTCTTTCCTCTCTAGCACCAAGGTTGTCGTTAAAATCTATGGTCATCTAGGTGATCTTGAGTCGGCACCTGATTGCCTCTTAGACTTCATATTTCCTTGCCTGAGCATGGCGGGGGGGGGGGGGGGGGGGGGGAGGCTGAACATGCATCTGTCCTGAAATTAATGTATAAAAACCCAGGGGCAATTTTGTGAGTTGGGGCCTCCCAAGTCCCTCCATCAGAGCTTCCTGGCAAAAGGAGTAGTGTTTTGCCACTTTGCCCTTCTTAAAGAAGATGAATTCAAGCCCTGGTTTGATTTGTTACAAGATGAAATGACTGTTCAGCAATAATAAGCATTTATTAAACACCAGTTGTGTACCTAGCTAAAACCTGGAGATGTAAAGGAAGGCAAGAAAAGTTCTTGCTCTTAAAGAGAGCACGGTCTAATGGGCGAAGCAGCATGCAAACAGTTATGTGAGAATTACAGGAAATCCGATAATCAACACAGAAAAAGCACTAGAATTAAAGGAATTTGGGAAACAGTTCTTGTAGGTGAGATTTCAGTTGGAACTTAAAGGAAACCAGGGAATCTGGGTGATAGAAATGGAAAAGTCAGTAGTCTAGGCAGAAGGAATGTCAGAGAGAATGCCCAGCTGCAAGAGATGGAGGTTCACAGGATAGCCAGGAGGTCAGTGTCACTGGCTCGATGGAGATGGGTCAGGGAGTAAGGGAGAAGAAGACTGGAAAGGTAGGAGATCACGTTGGGGACTAAATGCAGAATCGACAGGGATGGAGAGACCTTTGAGGCAGGCGAACCACTCTGCCCCAGCGGCTGTTCGGGTGTGAGGTCCTGAGGGCTGCACCGGGAGTCGGGCAATGTCAGAGGAGAGAAGGGGGCATGCTGGAGAAAGGTACAAAATGACTCTAAGTCGGGACTCAGCAGAATAGGGAGGATGGTGGTGTCCTCTGCAACCACAGGGAAAGAGAGGATGATTTTGGCTCTTGTTCAGCAAATGTTTCATGTCTTGAAGTTTTCAGTACCAATCTCTTAGCGGAGTATTATAGGAATTATGGTCACAGGGTCACATGTTAAGTCTTTGTTTTGCACACTTATGAGTCTTTTGTGATTTAAGCCTTTTTTTTTTTTTTTTTGGTGTGGATTTCTCATGCATAATTATCCTTTCTACACCTCGAGGATCCGGGGCATGGCATCCCTATGATCCATAAAATCCATGTAAAGTTTTGGGCCCTTCCTTCATGACAGAGAAGTCTGAGTTCTTTCTTTTTTTATAGCATTAAAAGGTACAATATATTGCTATTAAACAACACTATACATATATTTAATGCATTTCTTGAGTTTCTAAACTTTGTGTTGTTGGCTGGTGTTTGTGTGTTGTCTGAAGCTTTTGGAAAATTCCCCCGAAGTCTGACCTGTGAGATATGGAAACTGCCTTGGGAAAAGTTGTGATGTGGAAGGAATAACTGTATTAAGTTCTTACTATGTGAAAAGCACCGAGGATACAAAATGAAGTCAGGGCCTATCTTCGAGCATCTTATAATCTAACGAGATTAGAACATACATAAAAGTAACTGAAAATCAGTGGTGGGCACCCAAGTGTGAAATGAATATATGGATGACTTGGATGCCCCCCTTTTTTTTCCTACGGCAAGTGGGGTTAAGTGACTTGCCCATGGTCACATGGCTAGGAAGTGTTAAACATCTGAAGCCAGATTTGAACTCAAGTCCTCCTGACTTCAGGGCTGGTTCTCTATCTACCGCACCACCTTGCTGCCCCGGGTCCCTTTCTTAAAAGGAGCTCTGGAAAAGAGTCTTTGTTCTCTTTTCTCTAATCAGCAGGAGGAAGAGGCTTCGGGGCAGAAGTTCCATATGATATAGGAGTGTCAAGGGTGATGGGAAAGAAATAGCCATCCTACCTGATTTACATTGCTTATGCAATACCTTTCTAATTTTTCATGTGGGGGAATCCTAGAATTGAGCCAATGTGAGCTTTAAGTGGATTATCCGATTATATCTGATTATAAGAGTTCTAAGTTTACCAAGTGTTTTATAAGTATTTCCCTTGAGCTTCACAAAAATCTTATAAAGTAGGTACTATTATTAAAGACATTTTAAAGACGAGCAAACCGAGGCAGATAGAAGCTCAACGGCTTTCCAGGGTCACATAATAAGCATACAAGTCAGTATTTGAACTCAGATCTACCTGACTCCAAGCCTAGGGCTTTGCCTGTTATACCATCTAGCTCTTTAGGGACTGGGCTCCCCCAGCACTGAACCAGGTCAGCCTATAGCTGAGGCTCCTCAATGGGAGAGGGTGCTTTGCAGCCACATTGAATCAGTCCCGGTCTGCTCTTGCATGTGGATTTTATAATGACCTTGAATACAGGCTCTGCAATCAGAATGGGAAAAGTAATCACCACCTATAATGACCAGAGCCATACATGAGAACCTCAGGAAGAGGGAAGATACTTACAGGATTAGCTGGGTCTTGATTCTTGGAAAGTCCTTCTTTCCTCTTACTAACAGAAATATTTTTAAAATTAGCTTTTGAGTCTCCTTTATGGTGATGTTTGCCCTCCTTCAACTTTCAGAGGACTGGATCAATATTGTACTTAGTTTTGGCAAATAGAGATTGTGCCCAGTTTCACCCCAAAGCAAATGTTCACAGTATGTTTCTAAATCCCTGATAAAAGGTATCTTTCCCCTCCTGCCAGGGAGCAGTGGTGTGGTTGAGCCAATTAGTCACTGCCTGATAATCACAATGGGAGGCAGGGTTTTTGCCCGGCTTATGCTTGGCTAATGGGGGCAAAAAGGTAGTAATGTGGTTTGTTGGTTTCTCATAACTTTAGTTTTTGTACAGAATTTTGCAAGAGCATTGATTCACGTAAGAAGGCCCAGGCATTTTCCCATCGAATCCCATATCCCTCCCAATCGAGGTTGAGTAAAACATTCTTAGAGGTCTTCAAGGAAACCACCATACGTTGGATATTTCCATCAAGACTTCCTTTTTAGACTAGATGATGAGAAAATCATAGGATTGGTTTATGGTGTGGGTGAGACAAAACTATTAAGTAAGGCTAGAGCACAAAGCTATGCAAGGGTCAGTGTTGAAGAATTACCCGTGCATAGGTTTGGAAAATAAAAAACTTTAAAAATAAAAAAGTGCAAAAAAAAAAGGCTAGGAAAAAATCCAACAAGAAGAGATTTAAAGGGGACAAATGCAAACTTTTATATTCGGGTTAAAAAAAATCAATTTTCCATGTACAGAACAGGGAAGGCATGACTAGGAACAGTTAGTTGGCTTAAAAACAATTTGTGAGTTCTGGTGTCTGGAAAATTCAGAATTGTGTAATAGGAAAATCAAGACAGTGATTACTGCATTGATAGAGACCTGGAATCTAGGACAATCCAACTGTCTTCTTGTCTGCTCAGATCATATCTTCACTATGGGAAGCATAGTTTAGGCCAGTGGTTCTCACAATCTGGTCCAGAGCATCCTGAGAATCTCTGAAATCCTTTCAGAGAGTCTACAAATTCATAATTAGTTTTTATTTTTAATGTGATCAATATCTATAACTATAAACCACATAAACAAAAACTCTTTGGACAGATCTGCAATCATTTTTAATAGGATAAAGATATTGAGAACAAAAGTTTGAGGACCACTGGTTTATGCAGTCAATCAGTGTTTATTTAAACACCTACTGTATACCAGGAATTGTACTAAGTACTGGGGACATAAAAAGAGGCAAAAGATTGTTCATGACTTTAAGAAGGTTGCAATCTAACGGGGGAGACAAATGTAAATTGCTAGGAACAAACAAGTTATAAGCAAGATACATTGAAAATAATGAAAAGAGGGAAGGCTCAAGAATATCAAGGGAGATCCATGAGAGAAAAGTGAAGAAAGATGGCTTACCAGTGCTCAAATTGTTACAAAGTGCTAATCATCAAAACAATCTGGTATTAGTTAAGAAATTGACTGGTAGACTGATGGAATAAATGATATATTCAATATCCAGGAGTAAATGACCATAATAGTCTAATATTTAAGAACCACAAAGTTCTAGACTTTGGGGGCAAGAACTCATCATTTGACAAAAATTGCTACAAATAAGTTTAACAGAAACTAAGCATAGACCAACATCTTTGACCATATACCAAAATGATTTGGACATAAAGAGTGATATAATAAGCAAATGAGAGGACCATGGAAAACTTTATCTGTCATATCTATAAATAAGAAGAGAATTTATGACCAAATGAAATGGATACTTTTGATGATATTAAATTAAAGAGCTGGGTTTTTTTTGCACAAACAAAATCAATGCAGTCAAAAGTTAGAAGGAAAACAGGAATGGGATTTTTACAAAGGTTTCTCTGATAAAGGTCTCATTTCTTAAATTTGTAGGGAACTGAGTCAAATTTATAAAAATAAGAGCTGTTCTCCAAATTATCAAAGAATAAGAACAGTCATCTTTAGAAAAAAGAAACCACAACTATTAATAGTCATGTGAAAAAGTGTCCTCAATCACTAATGATTAGAAAAAATGCAAATTAAAGGAACGCTGAAGTACCACCATACACCCATCAACTAGGTTAACATGACGGAAAAGAAAAATGACAAATGCTGGAGAAGTTGTGGGAAAATTGGTACATAAATGCATTGTTGATGGAGTCATGAACTGGTCCAACCACTCTGGAGAATATTTAGAATATGCCTGTTCTGGACCAGAACTCTGAACTTGAAACAAGGATTCTTACAAGGTGTTAAGTCAGTGGAATTGATAAAGACAATGATTCTTTACTTTGGCATGGTGACTAATAGTTCTCTAGCTCAGTACACGTACTTAGTACTTAATATAGTCCTACAAGATTCACACCTATGATAAGAGAGCATATAAGCTTGGACAAACTCAGCCAGTCTCAAAGGCACAGAGCTAGAGAAGACAAGCAGACTGGAGGATGAAGCACGAGCCCTGGGACCCAGATTCATTCATCCCATCTCACAACATCCCGGTGGCAGACTCTCCTCCTGCATTTCTCCATTGAGACCAAGGCTGGACTGAAAGGCTCTCCAGAAAGCTAACTGGGCCAAGGAAAGGAGACGAGACTTTGAAAGAGACAATAAAGGATTTGGACTTTAACCCCTGCCTGTTCTCGTGATGATTACTGAACTGAAACGAAGGCTGCTCCCACGGACCCCAAGAAAACTGAACCAAGAACGTTACATATACCCAAAGGGCTATAATTGTGCATACTCTTTGACCCAATGGCATCACTATTAGATTTCTATCCCCACAAGATCAAAGGAAAAGGAAAAAGGCCTACATGTCCAACAAATATTTATATTTTTGTGGTGTCAAAGAATTGGAAATTGAGGGGATGTCCATCCACTGGGAAATGACTGAACAAGGTGTGGTATATGATTAATAAGGAATCCTATTGCGCTAAATGATAAGCAGGATGATTTCAAAAAACCTGGTAAGACCCATATGAATGAAGTGAGAAGAAGCAGGAGAACCTTGTCCACAATTACAGCAATATTGTAAAGATGATCAACTGTGAAAGATTTTGAGTCTTTCATCGATACAGACAAGTCTCAAGGATTCAGATAAAAATTTGCTCTGCTATCCATCTCCACAAAATAACTGTGGATTCTGAATACAAGATACAAAACAAGTATACTTTTTAAACTTCATTTTTCTTACTTTCTTTCTTCTCCAGTCTATGTTCCCCGCAGCAGCTAAGGAGATATTCCTAAAGTACAAGTCTGGCCATGCTGCCCTTCTATTCAATGAACTCTTTATTACTGCTAGAATGCAACAGAAATTCCTCTTTTTGGAATTTAAAGCCCCTCCCCGTCTGGCCTTGGACTGCCTGTCTAGCCTTACTGTTCCCTCCTCCCTTCACACACTTTATGTCAAACATTCATTTCTTTCTCCCTTTTTTGAATATTAATAATTTTTGACATGTTAAAATATATGTTAAATCCAATATGTATAAGCATATTTCTATAATTCTCTTGCTGCACAAGAAAAATCAGATCAAAAAAAGAAAGTGAGTAAGAAAACACAATGCAAGCGAACAACAACAAAAAGAGTGAGGATGTTATGTTGTGATCTGCCCTCTGTTCCCACAGTCCTCTCTCTGGGTGCGGATGGCTCTCTCCATCACAAGAACTGGCCTCAATCATCTCAAAAGTCACTTTCACCAGAACTGATCATTGTAAATATTGATCAAATATTTATTTTATCATTTATCTCCATCTTTGCCCAGGCTGTCTCGTCTGTCAAGGACACTCCGCCCCTCACCTCTGACTCTAAGAATCCCAGACTTCTTTCAAGGCTCAGCTCAAACTCCTCTTCTCAGCTGCTAACCCTCCCCCAATTGCTAGGATCTCTCCCTGCAAAATCATTTCATACTTATTTGGTCCACGTGTTCTGTTTTCCGATTCATGCCTGTCTTGTGAGCTCCTAGAGGGCAGGAGCCAAACTTCACTTCATTTGGGCCTCAAGCCCTAAAGGCAGTGTCTAGCACACAGAAGGTTTTGATGAACAGTTTCTCCATTCTAAGAAGGCCACTCTCCCTGCTGATCCCATTCCCGACTTTCCTTTGAATTCTCTTCTTACCTTTCCCCTGGTGTGACGTGGAGAGCCCCTCAGAGGAACCCCAATCAATGTCGATTCAAAATTATGCACAGATGCATTAAAGGAAGCAATGGGCTGATAAGGGATGATGTATCCCTTGCAAAGAGTCACAGGAGCTAAAGGAAACCTGTTGGAATCTTTACAAAGGGTTAAGCCATCGGAGTTGATAGAGACAATAATTATCTAATTTGGCCTGGTTCAATATGATTGATTTGATCTCAGAAGGAGATATTTTGGGCCAGAACTTGAGACAAGGTACTAAGTACAACTGATAGAAACGATGTTTGTGTTCACACCTTTAGAGAGCTCATAAGTATCTAAGTACTCAATGGAATTCACACATTTGGGAGATTTCAGGGATTTGTATGAGATGTCCAAATTCACACCTCCCTTAGGGCCAGAGAGCACTCTGGGAGATAACCCAGAATCCCTCTCTCTCCAGAAGGAGGACTTAACCTTTGGGAGATCATATATATACAGGAAGCTCTTAGAACTTGAGAGTTTTCTTGGGAACATTCCTAGGAATCGGAGAGGGCTTCTGGGAGGAAGCCCACAAGCCCTATCTCCAAGGCAAGAAAGATTTCATTGCATCTTCCAACTTGGTGCTGGCTGGAGGCTGAAGAAAGCAGAGGCAGAAGCCAAGGACAAAGCTGCAAGATCTCTTGGAACCAAGCAGAGAGATAGGCCTGAGCTAACCTGACTATACTGAAGGACACAATAAAAGATCTGAACTTTTATCACCTGGCTGTGTTTTAGAAAAAGAAACACCAACAGAAACCCCCTGATCCCCCAACTCCAACCTGTGCCACAGACTTGCCAAGTCAATGTTCAGCCTGGGCTTCAAGGTTGTGAAAGTTGAGGCAAATTTTCCGACCCTAAGTACGTCATCATCAAATGCTCTTATTAGATCTGGCCCAGTGCTCTTGATGAGGACAACACAGCCTTGCCCAGGAGATGATGAGGACAATACAGCCTTGCCCAGGAGAGCATCTGCATTGAAATGTTCCTTTCAGATGCGCACCTCTTTGGATATAATCCCATCTCATGTATGTCCCTTTCAGTTGTAAAACCTATGCACCTTTTGGATGCAAACCCATCCCAGTATGTTCCCTTCGAATGCAAATACCCAAATTGTTTTGTTTCTGTATATAAGTAAGCTCTGAGAAATCTCTCCTTGCAATTCTCTGATATTGCCCACTAAGAGAACATCTTAGTGTCTTTCCCTCTAATAAAGTGCCTTTTCAGATTATAGCCTTTTGTGTAGCGTTTCTCACTGCGAACCCGCCCTACTTGGTGTTTTGGAGAACTAGGAGAACAACCCATATTCCTGCCACGGTCGGTACCTCATCATTCTCACCTGCCAAGATCCATGTAGAGCCTTCTTCTGCTGTTCCTCCCAGCCTTGTGACACTTGGGAACCTAATGAGCCTGCTAACTAATCATGCTTTTGTCCTGGTGAGTGATAGAGATAAACTGCCCAGAGCCAAGTGCCAGGAGCCAGTTCCCTTAGGCCCTTCTTTGGAGACCTGCCAAGTTGCCTCTGATCATTCATGACATTGTCTGAGCCCTTTCAAAATCTACCGAATAGCGTTCTTGTTTGACCTGCCCCGCAAGAATCCTTTATCCAATACTTGGCTAAATTCAAGATGAGTTACTGCCCGCCATTCTCCTTGACCTTCCAGTCCAATAACCTGGGCCAAAAAAAGGACATGAGATTAGTCCACCCTGGCTAGTTCCTGAGGAAGCCAATTGTGCAATAATGACTGCTTCCTTTTCTGGATGTTTACTAATTTACTTTAATAATACACTCTAGAATTTTATCAAGGATCAGTCAGTGTTGCTGACCTATAGTTTACAGACTCCATGATGGTCACGGCCCTTTTAGATAGTGGAAAACCTCCCAGAAAATCTAAGCTCTCAGATCCAGGAGCTTTAGGACTTTACATGGGTCATTGCTCCTCTCTGGTCAGTGGACAGTGAAGGAAAACATCTTGAACCTTAAAGATAAAGGTGTAAAAAGATTTTCAGAGGCACAAGAAGGAAAGCCATCACAGTGGAGAAAACAGGGGGGAACCAAGGCAGGATGGGTGTGTGAAGATGGGCTCCTTCCCCACCTAGAGAAGACCAGTAGCCAATCATTCACCAAACCATGCATCTGAGGGTCCCTGTCCCTTTTGCTACGCAAGCAGAGACTTTGTAGAACGTCGTCCCATGGTCTAGACACTGTCCAAATTTCCTAATCTATCACTGGGCACTCAGCAAGTAGAAGAGGGTGGCAGGAGGCAGCCTAGAACCCTCGAATGCCACTTGGCAGGAGGGCTGGGAATGGCTATCATTGGAACCCCTGATGACTTCCTCTACAGAGATAAGGGGAGGTCATCTAGCAAAGAGGGTACTTTAGGGTTGATAGTAGGGAAAAAACCCCCAGCGCTGTACAACAAATCACTGCAAGGGCTGCCTTGTCAGCTAGTGATTTACCTGTCACGGGAAGGTCTAGCAGAGTCTGACGCCCTCTGGTCTGGGATACTGTAGAAGGGATTCTAACGGAGGGGTGAGTTTCACTAGAGGTCTCAAAGGCCCCCTTGGCCCCACCACCCGAATCTTGAGTCTGATTGTTGTCTCTCGTTCTCAAAGATCACGTTGACATCTCTGTGTCGGAGTCAGGTGCAATCAGAGGCAGATCAGACCAGAGGGAACCCAGAAGGCTCTACCGCAGCTCAGGCACAAGTGGCCCACGGGAGATTTCGAGTGGAGATGCCTCTAAATGGCAAATCTCACATTTCTTTTGAGCTACTGCAATTCTGCTTTGCTCATAGAGCAGGCGCGCCATGTTGGGCGGTCCCGGGCCAGCGTCTCCCATGTCTCACAACTGACACAAAGTTCTTCAGAGAGACCTTGAGAGAGTCCTTCTACCTCTTCCTCTGACCTCCATGTGAGCATGAACTTTCTGTAAAAATAGTCTTTTAGGCAAACATGCTTTTGGCATTTGAACAGTGTGGCCAGTAGTGACGCCCTCTGCAGCTACTCTGTGAATGCTTCATGGTTCAGCTCAAGAAAGGACTTCAGCTACAATTGATGAAGGGTCAAAGCCTATGAACAGGAAATTTTCAGAGGATGAAATTAAAGCTATCTATAGTCATGTGAAAAAATGCTCTGAATCACTATTGATTAGAGAAATAAAAATTAAAACAACTCTGAGGCACAACCTCACACCTCTCAGAGTGGCTGAGATGGCAGGAAAAGATAATGATAAATCTGGGAGGGGATGTGGGTAAACTGGGACACTGATGCATTATTGGTAGAGCTGTGAACGGATCCAACCATTCTGGAGAGCAATCCAGAATTATGTCCAAGGGGATATAAAATTCTATCCTTTGATCCTTTGACCCTTTGATCCAGCAGTGGCAATACTGGGAAGGAAATTATAAAGGAGAGGAAAGGACCCACATGGGCAAAACATGCAGCGACTCTTTTTGGGGTAGCAGAGAACTGGAAAATGAATGGGTGGGGAACGGCTGAACAAGCTGTGGTACGTGAAGGTTCTATAAAAAGTGGTGAACAAGCTGATTGTAGAAGGGCCTGGAAAGGTTTACATGAACCGATGCCGAGGGAAACAAGCAGAACCAGGAATGAGCTGTATACAGTAAGAGGAAGAATGGGCGCTGATCGACTAGGAAAGATGTCTCAGTGGTTCCGTGAGCCAAGGCTATCCCAATAGTCTTGGGATAGAAACAGACAATTTTTAGGGCACTTTTTCTAGCCTCGTCCTCACATCCTGAGGTTAACAGTGTGGTCCATAAAAGGGGCTGCTGAGACTCCCAGGGGCTGCCCAGTCCCACTGCGTGACTTTCAGCGAGAAGATGACCCCACGGCCCGGGCCATCGGCGTGCAATGTGGTGACTCCAGCTCCCAGGGTGTGCACACCTGCTGCATTTGCACATGTGGGTTCCTTTCCCTCCTTTAAGGTTTCTTTGGGATATAAGCCCAGTAGTAACACTCATGGATCCAAAGTTGTGCTCCCCGGGTCCGCTCCCCACGTCCACTCCCCACGCCCACTCCCTGGCTCGCTCCCAGGCTCGCTCCCCGGCCCGCTCCCCGGCCCGCTCCCCGGCCTGCTCCATTGCCCATGAGGTGGGGCCGGTCCAAGCTCCCCGTGCCTGATCACTGGGTCTGGCCCCCGCGGTCAGGCCGATCGCCCCCCACAGCCGGGCTGGCGCTGGAAAGGACCTCAGAGGTCAGCCGCCCGAGCCCTTTGTCACAGTTGCAGTGAGAGCCTCTGCCCCTCCCTCGCGGGCGGCTGTGAGCAAGCTCGTGGGGGCCGAGGCCCTGGGCTGGGTGAGCCTGATAAGTCTGGGCCCGGTTGCCTGGTGACCCGGTCTGCTTACCAAGCAGCCGGCCTCATGCCTTGTCCCCTACTTCTCCATTACGTGCCCGGGTCCCACCCAGAAAAGGCAGCGACGCCCCCCCCCCCCCCACCCCCACCCCCCCGGGGCGGCTCCAGGACCACGGGGACTCTGACTCCTTCCAGAAGCCCAGAGTGACTGTGGCAGGCCCCGGGACAGGCGTTCCCCGCCCCTCCCCTGGGCTTCCCTGGCTGGGAGGCAGCTTGGGGGCTCTGGAGGGGGAGCGGCTTCTTCCTAAGGGGAGGGGCCGCAGCAGAGCGAGCTTGGGGGAGGTCAGGAGGAGACTTTTCCAAGTCTGGTTTTTTCAGTTGTTGAGTCTCTGCGCTGAGTCAGGCAGGTCACAGACTGTGTGTGTGTGTGTGTCTGAGTGTGAGTGTGTGTGTGTGTGTGTGTCTGAGTGTGAGTGTGTGAGTGTGTGTGAGTGTGAGGGGGGTCTCTATCTGTGAGCTGTGTGTGCATGAGTGTGATTGGGTGAGCACGGCCTGGGCTGAGGGACCGGAGGGAAGGCGGAGAACAAGCAGAGCACTTGTGCAGGGGAAGAGAGCCGGCCCATGGGTTCCTCACCCTCTCTGTCTCCATGACTAGGGGGCCCAGCAATGTCTGAGGCTGGATTTGAACTCGGCAAGATGAGCCTTCCTGACCCCAGGCCAGACGCCTTCTGGCTGCCCTGTCATTAATCCAAGTGAAGAGTGCCTCAGGCTACTGACCTTGGAGGTCTCTGGAGACCCAAGCCCACATGCTTCTGTGGGCCTCAGTTTCCCCATCTGTAAAATGGAGCGCTTGGTTGGACAACCTGCCAGGGTCCCGTCCTTGAGATCCCATTGTCTGTACCCTCAGTGGGCCCCCCCCCGCCCCCCCCGGACCAGGGCCTGAGAGTCTGCAGCTGGACACCGAGGGGCTGTGAGAGGGGGTGGGGAGAGAGGGGAGGGCCGAGGCCGGAGCCCCCAGTCAGTGCAGCCTTGTTCCTTCCTATCCGAGGAGCCGGAGTCTGGCTCATTCTGAAGGCTCACTGACCCACATCGACGTGAGTGTTTCCTGCCGGGCCCACACCCTGGGCCACAGTCCAACCCCACGGCCACGGCTGGCCGGCTCCTCAAGGCCCATCCCCCCCGGGCTCCCTGTCCCATGGGCCACTGCACACAAGGAATCTGCCTTGTTTTGGGGCCCCGGCCCCCCGCTTTCCGAGGGGGCGCATTTAGTCTCCAGCCCCCAGCCAGCCGGTCCTTTCCTCATTCCTCCCAGGACATTAACAGGATATTGGGGATGGAGCACTGGCCCTGAGCAATGGGCCTGGTGTGAACCCCACCTCCCACTCGTGGGCCCGGCCGCCCCTCTGGTCCTCAGGGGTCTTGGGAGGGGGCTCTCTGGGCACCATGGGCCCCGTTGGGTTGGGGGGGAGAGGAGGCAGCTCAGGCCTGCCCTGGACAAGACCCCCAGGCACGGGGTTCGTGCCCCCAGGACAGCAACTTCCGAGTCAAGCCTTAACCACGGGGACCTTCTCTGACCAATCTGCCCCGGTGTGCCCCCCCTCGGGTGTATGAGCCTTCTCGCTTGCCCGCAGCTGCCCCCGAGCAGCCAGCCCCTCCTGCCCAGATCACTCGCTGTTCCCCAGGGGTTTTGGCCACGTTGTGGGAGCACAGGGAAGTCCCCCACCTCCTGCTCCCATGACTGTCTCGGGGCCTGTCTCCCACGAGCACCGAACGATTGCATCACGTTCTCTTCGGAGCTCCCTGAGAGAAACGCCTGCCCATGTGTTCCTGCCCATGTGTTCTTGCCGGTCTCTCAGCCCCAGTTGGGGCACACAGCGAAGGTCAGCAAGGGCACAGAGGGACTGATGGCCAGGGAGGCAGGAGGAAGGGAGACGCTCCGGGCAGCCCGGCTGTCGTCCGCCCGGGCCCGGCCCCTGCTTCCGCCTCGGACTGTGGTCAGTGGTCAGTGGGGACACCGGGGAGGGACGGAGGGGAGGAAGGAGACCAATGGACACGGGAATGAGGAGAACAGCAAGGAGGGAGGTGAGGACGGGGATGGAGACGGCCCAAACCCACTGACAGGGAATCATCGGGGACCAAAGTCACATCCAATCCTGGGCTTAGTCAGGGCTGAGCTGGGGGGCGGCAGCAGGGAGCGGTGGTTCTTCCGGAAAAAAGCTCAGGAGAGGATTCTGGGACGATGGAGGAATAGGCCAGAAAATTCCAAGCACTCCCGATTTCCCCAAGAAACAGGACAAAATCGCACCTCAGGCCGAATGCAGAGCAGTGAAAACACAAAAGGGTTGGACATCCTGCTGGGGCAATCCCAGGAGATCCAAGGAAAGTTCTGCTGAGCCCGGGGCTAGCTCTTCCCCAACCCCAGGAACCTCCACCTCCCAGAGGGCATGGGGATGGCTCTGAGCTGGGGAAGACTGAGGGAACCTGGGCAGATAAGGAGCACCAGGTCCCGCTGAGACCCGGCCTGGGTGGGAAGGACCAGCTCACACCCGGTGAGGGCAGAAGCAGGGGCAGAGACTGTTGGCCGTGGGCACTGACAGGAGCTCTTAGCTTTGGGCCCCAGGCCAGAGGGGAGAACTGAGGCCAGAGGCATCCTTCTCCCCCCCCCCCCCCAGGCTGTGGTGATTACACTAACAAGTTCTTATTTTAAAACTGACCAAGCAAAGGAACCAGATAAAGTTACTATGGGAATAGGGAAGACTGGGATTCATCTTCAGAGGCGGATTCTAAAGTAAAAAAAAAAGCCTCTCATCCCTCCATCCCAAAGGAAGCATGGTCACCTGCCCCAAAAGAATTCATGGAAAACCAACAAAGATTTTAAAAATCAAATGAGAGAGATTAAGGAAAAACTAAAAACAAAGTAATCCAAGAGAAATTTAAATTTTCTTAATATTTGAATTACAAAAAGAAAGAAAACCAACTAGAAAAGGAGATCCGGAATCTTAAGGAAGAAAATAATTCCTTGAAAACTAGAACTGGGGAAAGGAAAGCAAGAAAAGTTATGAGACCAAGAAATAATAAAACAAAATATAAAGAATAAAAAATAATATGATATACATCATATAAGAAAAACAACAAATCCAGAGAACATCAAGAAGAGAAAATATAAGAATAAAATTGGGCAACCTGAAAGCTATGATCATAAAAAAGAATCTTGATACAATACAATGAATAATAAAAGAAAATTATAGTTTTTTTATTTGTTACATATGTATGTTTTATATATATTTCTTCATATATGTTATGTATACTTAGTGATCGAACAAGAGGGAAAGTAGAAATAGAAAAAAATCCATCCATCACCACCTGAAAGAGATCCTGTGAGGAAAACCTACAAGAACATCATAGCCAAATTTTGAAACATCCACATCAAGGAAAATCTATAATGAGTGACAAGAACAAAACAATTCAAATAAGGTGGAGCTTAATTAGAGTCACACAAGACCTAACATTAAAAAAATCAAAAAACAAAACTGCAGGTCTTGGAACATCGTATAGCAAAGAGCAAAAGAAATACAGTTATGGCTGAAAATATCATACTAAGCAAAGGTAAACATAATCTGTTAGAGAAGGAAAAAGAATATTCACGAATTGCCAGAGTTTCAAGATTTTGTTACAAAAAGATCTTAATAGAAAATTCAACATATGAGATTCAAGAGAATTATGAGGTAAACATTTAAGACTAATTCTAAGGGAATCAATAAGGACAAACTGTTTATGTTTTATAGGTGGAAATGTAAACCATACAACTAAGACTGTTACTAGTAACTGAATAGTTTGAAAAAATGATTGGGATAGAGTTGAACATGATTGTAATTCTAAAAAGAAAAACCGTGTAATGATGTACAAGAGCAAGAATTAACACAGAGGAATTAGGTGGGGGAGGAGGTATATATGTGTGTGTGTGTGTGTGTGTGTGTGTGTGTGTGTGTGTATACAAAAGTCTTCTAAATTTATAAAGAAATAAGTGAGGGAGGGAAGAGGATTAGGAGGAATAAAAGGGTATGTAGATAAATGGGAATGGGATAAAGGGAGAGGATAAGATAGGGGAATAGTTTAAGTAAAAAGCAAGGTAGTAGGTAGAATAAAACAGAATTCAGTAGCTATAGGAAATAAGAGATATACACAAATATAATAACAATGATCAAGAGTAGAATTAATTTGGGAAAAAAGCAGGGCTAGTAATCAGTAATCTTAAACAAAGTTAAAACTAAAATATATTTAATCAAAAAAGAGAAATAGGGAAACAACACTCTATGCCAGGCTTATTAATCAATGGTGTTTTAGGTTATTTTTTTTTTATTTATTTAGGTTGATTTAAGTTATGTATTTAGGGTATGATTTAGGTGTATTTAGGTTATTTTATTGCTGTGGTGTAGGTAATGATGAGTGGGTGGATTTAGAAAAATATGGGGAGACTTGGATTAATGAAGGATGATGTTATCTACCCACAGAGAAATAGGACAAGCAAGAACAGTACATAGATGTTTATGAATGAGTGTATTTGTATTTATATGTATGATTATGTATATATGTATGTATATCCATATATATATATATATATCCACACTTAATTGTAGCCTTCTTGAGGGAGCTGAGAAGGAAAGTGGAAAGAAAAATAAAGTAAAAAGTGCACAAGTAGCTCCTTTTATGGTGGCAAAGAATTAGAAAATGAATGGATGTCCATCAATTGGGTAATGGCTAAATAAATTATGGTATATGTAGGTAATGGAATATCATTGTTCTATAAAAATGATGAACAGGCTGATTTTGTAAAGCCTGGAAAGATTAACACGAACTGATGCTGAGTGAAGCAAGCAGAACCAGGAAAACATTGTACACAGCAACAAGAAGATTGTGTGATCGACTATGATAGACTTGGCTGAATCTTCTCATGTTCTGCTGGGCACATAGTTATGTTTTTCCCCTGGTTTTTCCTATTTTGCTTCTTTTTCTATTTTAAATAAATAAATGAGGGTTTTTAAGGGAAAGAGTCCAGATTTTAGTAGATCAGTGGACTTCAAGGTCACTGTGAGTCTACAGGATAGTGTGGCAGCTACAGAGGAAGACAATGGTTGCCTTCAAGCAAGTCTGCTTAGTTCTTGAAGGCAGGACCAGGGGCATGGCAAGGGAGGGTGGTTACAAACCCAGGCCTTGGCTTGAGGTAAGAAAAGATGTCCTAATGGTCTAAGCACAGAAGTGACTCATTTAGCAGGGACACCATCATTGAAGAACTTCAAACAGATACTTGGGACTGCTTGTCCCAAGTCCCTGGACTTTGTATTAGTTACCCAAGCCTCTACTTCCCAGAAAAGATTGGGTGTTTAAGATTTTCCCTGCCTGTGGCCAACTAATCTCCTCTCCAGGGGGACTGGGTAGAGAGAGCCAGCCTGGGTGAGATGCTGACAAGGGGAGGGGTGGAGTCCTGGGCCCCTTTGTTTGCTCACACATTCCTTTTCATCTTTCTCGGGGCTCTGTGAGCATGTGTGAGAGAAAGACAAGGGGGGGGTGGCTGTTTGTTAAAGAGAGGCTCGAGTCATTTACTATTTCATTAAGACCTTGGCTTTCTATCAAGCCATTCTCCAATTGAAAAATGGTCAAAGGATATGAACAGACAATTCTCAGATGAAGAAATTGAAACTATTTCTAGTCATATGAAAAGATGCTCCAAGTCACTATTAATCAGAGAAATGCAAATTAAGACAACTCTAAGATACCACTACACACCTGTCAGATTGGCTAAGATGACAGGAAAAAATAATGATGATTGTTGGAGGGGATGTGGGAAAACTGGGACATTGATGCATTGTTGGTGGAGTTGTGAACGAATCCAACCATTTTGGAGAGTTGTTTGGAATTATGCTCAAAAAGTTATTAAACTGTGCATACCCTTTGATCCAGCAGTGCTACTACTGGGCTTATATCCCAAAGAGATTATAAAGCAGGGAAAGGGACCTGTATGTGCACGAATGTTTGTGGCAGCCCTTTTTGTAGTGGCCAGAAACTGGAAACTGAGTGGATGCCCATCAGTTGGAGAATGGCTGAATAAATTGTGGTATATGAATACTATGGAATATTACTGTTCTGTAAGAAATGACCAACAGGATGATTTCAGAAAGGCCTGGAGAGATTTACATGAACTGATGCTGAGTGAGATGAGCAGGACCAGGAGAACATTATATACTTCAACAACAACACTATATGATGACCAGTTCTGATGGACCTGGCCATCCTCAGCAACGAGATCAACCAAATCATCTCCAATGGAGCAGGAATGAACTGAGCCAGCTACGCCCAGAGAAAGAACTTTGGGAGATGACGAAAAACCATTACATCAAATCCCCAATCCCTATATTTGTGCCCACCTGAGGATCTGATTTCCTCCACAGGCTAATTGCACAATACTTCAGAGTCTGATTCTTTTTATACAGCAAAATATGTTTTGGTCATGAATACTTATTGTGTATCTAATTTATATTTTAATGTATTTAACATCTACTGGTCATCCTGCCATCTAGGGGAAGGGGTGGGGGGTGGGAGGCGAAAAATTGGAACAAGAAAGTTGGCAATTGTTAATGCTGTAAAGTTATCCATGCATATAACCTGTAAATAAAAGGCTATTATTAAAAAAAAAAGTTTTGACCTATAAAAAAAAAAAAACAAACAAACCAAAGTCTTGGCTTTCTGAGGTCGTTTTTTCTTAGTCCCTTCTCCCACCCCCCAAACCTCACTTGGGGGAAATGATGAGAGAAGAGGTTAGGGGAAGGTGTGGTCAGCTCTCAGCATCATAGTCTTGAGTAGACTTTTAAGCACATGGGGAGCCCTGCCCTGGCAGGGAAGACAGCATGACCACCAAGCGGGTTCAGGTTCTTAAGACTTTTCAGCCTATCCTCCTAATTCTCTCCTGACTTCTCCAATCACAAATACTTAATATGCTTAAGACACAGGTCTGACTGCATCACTTCCCTGCCTAGATCCCATCCTAGATCCCTTTGCCTCTAGAATCAAATACAATTTCCTCCACGATCTGCTTTTAGCCTTTGTTTCCAGGCAGATTCTATAGGACTCCCTTTCATGAATGCTGCATTTCATTCCAGCTGGTTGATTTGCTATTTTCTGATGTTAGCATTCCAGGAGGGGCTGCACCTCCTACTTCCCACCTGGCTCTTGCACCTCTTTTCTAAGTTCTACTTTTCTGATTGTTAGGAGTTCCCCATATCTAACCAGCCCTGGATCCATCAGGATTCACCTTCTGTCCTGGTATCTCCCTCCTTCCCACTCTTTCTCTGAGAGGAGTAATCAAATGCACATTTCCATGGTTCCTGGAAAGGGCATCAGGGTGGTCAGGGTGTGCTTAGACTCCAATCACATCAGTGATCTCCCAAACCAAAGTGCTCCCTGGCAATTCATCCATCCATCAATTCACCTTCTCATCTATCTATCCATCCATCTACCCACAATCCACCCATCTTTCCATGCATCCTCGCATCCACTCCCTCATCCACCCATCCATCCATCCATCCATCCATCCATCCATCCATCCATCCATATTTTCTTCCATACATCCCCACAGGCCGTCCCTTACCCTGGAAATGCATTTCCTCTTCAACTTGACACCTCTAAGAATTCCTATCTCCCTTCAAGCTCAGCTAAAACACCCCCTCTTCACTGAGAGCTCCATCTCAGGGTCCATACCTCACTTAAGTACTGAATTATCTTATTTATGGTTCGTGAGTGTTAGTCTTGCTTCATCCCTGTGGCTTGATCACTCCAAGCAACTAGAGGGTCCACAGAACACTGGGTTAGGAATTAGGAGGACCTGAATTCAAATTCAGATATCTACTAGCTTTGTGACCTGGACAAGTCATTTTACCACTCTGCTCAATTTTCTCATCTGTAAAATGGTGATAATAATAGTATTTACCTCCCAGGGTTGTTGAGATAATAATTATAAAGCACTTAGCACAGTGTCTGGTATATAGTAGGTGCTTAATAAATGCATGTTCCCTTTTCCCCATTTTCATCTTTGTAATGTGAGCACTGGATTGGATAGACTCCAGAGTCTCTTCCAACTTCATGAGTCCATCTTTGAGAAATCAGAACAGTTCAATAAATAAGTAAAAACTATTAGAGAGTGTGCTTTGTACCTACAACTGGACTGGGAATTTTGGAAAAGGACAGGACTCTACAGTCTAGCTAGGGTGGTGTCTTAAACAAGTGAAGAGTTAAAAAGCCATCTGAGATTTCCTAGAATTATGGTTCAAATTTACAAGTGTTTGAGGATCAGTTATTAGTGAAGAAAATAAATTGGAAGGGTCAGAGTGGTGGATACAGATAAGAAGGAAGAGTTCAACCGACAAGCATTTATTAAGCACCTGCTGTGTCTCAAGCTCTGTATTAAATTCTGAGAATACAAAGAAAGGCAAAAAGACAGTCCCTATTCTTGAGAAACTCCCATTCTGGTGGGAAAGACAACATGCAAACAACCATGTAGATAAAAATTCCAGACAGAATAAATTAAAAAGCCACAGAGAGAAGAGAACATCAAGATTCAGGAGGACATAGGGAAGTCTTCTTTGAGAAAAAGTGATTTTAGCTGAGATCTTGAGAAATTCAGGGAAGCCAGAAGGCATGAATAAGGAGTGAGAGCATTCCACACATCCCTGGAGTTAGGAGAATATGGGTTGTGTTTAAGCAACAGCAAAACAGCCACCGGATATTAGTCTGTCTGGGACAGGGGAAGATAGAGAGGATAAGTTGTAAAAAGATTGGAAATATAGGAAGAAGCTGCTTATGAAGGGCTTTACCAGTCAAATAGAAAATTTTAAATTTTTTAGAGGTGATAAATTGTCACTGGAGCTTATTGAATAGGGTGGTGTTAAGAAGACCTATTTGACATTTAAATGAAAGTTGGACTGGAGTAGAGAGAAACCTGAGGCAGAGAGATCCTCAGCAGCTATTGCTATAATTCAGGCATGAAGTGATATGGGTCTGCATCAGGGTGGAGACAGTGTCAGAGGGGAGAAAGGGAGGGAATGGAAAAGATGTGGCAGAGGTGAAATCGACCAGAGATGTTCCAGAGGTGAAACATACAAGAAATGTCTGCAGAAGCAAAATCGACCAGAGATGTGGCAGAAATGAAATTGATCAGAGATGTGGCAGAGGTGAAATTGACCAGAGATGTTTCAGAGGTGTAATATACAAAAAAATGCCTGCAGAAGTGAAATTGACCAGAGATATGGCAGAATGAAACCTATCAGAGATGTGGCAGAGGTGAAATTGACCAAAGATGTTCCAGGGGTGAAATATACAAGAAATGTCTGCAAAAGCAAAATCGACCAGAGATGTGGCAGAAATGAAATCTATCAGAGATGTGGCAGAGGTGAAATTGACCAGGAATGTGGCAGAAATGAAATAGACCAGAGATGTTTCAGAGATGTAATATACAAAAAAAATATCTGCAGAAGTGAAATTGACAGGAGGTGTGGCAGAGGTGAACTTGACAGACTTTGGCATCATATGGGGCCTGAGGGGTGTGAGCAGAGTCCAGGATGATTCCAATGCTTTGAGCTTGAAGGACTGGGAAGGGAGGGGTGTCCTTGACTGTTTTTCCTTGACTAATTTTCCAGTTAGGCAGAGAGACAGCTTGGGAAGATAATGAGTCCAATTTTAGACATGTTGAGTCTCTTTGGGAAGTCTGTTAAGACAGAGATTATTTGGACTTGTAACCGACTTAGACTAGGCAAGAAAGAAGAAGACATTGCAAGCAGGACTTTGAGATGTAGCCCTACTTTAGAAAGGATCATGGTTTAGTTGGCAAGACTAGATGCCCCATGAGAAAACCGGAGGAAAACGATAGCCAGGCTCTAATTGAGAACTGTGTGACATGGAGAACAGGCTGGCTGAGTCTAGAGCTGGGAGCTGAGTGTGGGAAGAAAGGTAATAGAACTAGGCTGTATACAGAGACGGGCTGGACAACCAGCTTGTGGGTGGGTGTGATAGGTGGCTGATAAAACATAGGACTGGCAAGTCTGGGTGCTGGCAAGGAGCTGTTCTCTCTCCCTGTGGGAACAAGACAAGAAGGAATCCTCATATACCACAACTAGTAGTTTTTAGTCCTAAGGACAGTCCAGGGTAGAACTCAGGGAAAACTGGAACTCCCTGGCCATTTGCAAGTTCTTGATCCTCTCCTATGAAAATGGTAGAGACCACACCTCCACCGTGATCCGCAAGAGACTGACACAAGCTGAGTCAGGCCCCGAAACAGTCCGTTCTCCTCCCAGACTCACTGGAAATATTTCAGGAGATGGACCACCCAAGCACCATAGCTTGGAGAGGAGGAGAGGGGGTTCCTCAGGGTCTCACTTGTACAGCTCGAGGACATTACACCTCCAGGATCCAATTTCTGAATCCATTCCAGACCTTGGAAGGAATTCTATTTGCTGTATGATTCAGAGAGAATACATGTGTATGCAAGGGTGTTTCAAATCAGTGAGACCCCACCAGAAAGTCAAATTTACTCTCTGTTTGTTCTCTCTGCACTGAAATAAGGGGCCCAGCACTTTGGGGCATTCTGCATTAATCACTGCCCCTCCCTCCCCGTAACCCAGGGGTCAAGATTCTTCTGTCTTGTCTCAGACATAGGGTGCTCACCTCCTCCTTTGGCCCTGACCCCGATCCCTTTAATGACTCTCAGTAACCTTATTGGGAACAATGGGGAAATCTGAGCCACCTGTGTGTTTATCAAGGAAGTGGGTGAAGTGATAAGATCCATAGGCCAGTCCTGCCCCTTCTGTCAATATTAATCTGAGATAATTCCTGTGGGGCTTGTCAGCCACATAATCCCTGTCCCCGTGGGACTTCATCTCCAGCCTCAAGCTATTTCCTTCTTCAGAACCTCCAAAGACTTCCACAGGATGTTCAAATGTGCAAAATTACTTTTATTTTCCCAAGTGAAAATCAAGTCATTACAAATGCTGGTTGGTTGACTGATGGACATGAGGCAGCATATTAGTCCTTAAATGTTTTGCATATGGAGGCAGTGGGTGACCCACCACTTGAGGTCTTCCAGAAAAGGCTAGAGGGGCTCCTTGGTCAGATGAAGGTTGGACTGGAGGATCTTGTCCAATGAGTGGAGCAAACCAAGCCATGTATTCTGTTTCAGACCTGACTTTCAGAGTTCAGGGCAATGGGTGGGAATGACACTGACCACAGGTTCCCTTTATTTTAAAATAAAGGAGGATGACTGGAGTACAGGGATGTGGAAGTGGCTGATCCATGGCCTACTCTACTACATCCTAGGCTTGCCTGAAGGCCAGAGGCTTCCTTTCCCCCTTGGCCATGCTGTCAGAGGCCCAGGACGGGCTAGGCACCTGCGGTGCTCCCAGAAGGAGGGCTGGCTTTAATTGTCTGGACCAAAGTTAACACGGAGAAATCAGACAATCAGGGTGGACCTTCAGGGGAGAGACGTCTGGGCCATGATCCCAGCTCCCCATGAAATGGGATGATACCAGGCTTGCAAGCCATGTATTTGCATGTAAATGTACATTTTTACTTCTAACTCTTCTGAGGGATCTGGGATAAAATTAGTAGCTCCTCCTTGTGGGGTTTTGGGCAGGCCCCCTGACCCGGCTCTTAGCATCATAAGAGGAGGCACCTGGTTGCCAGGGGGCAGGACGGCAAACGCTCCCCCTGGCCTTAGCTGGGCTCCGAGGGTCAAGGCTCTCCTCATCTTCAGTCACCAGATCTTCACCCAGGAACTCATTCCTCACTTTCTAGCAGAACAAAAAGGGCATTAATTTGAGCCCCCAAGGCTGACAGCTTTCCCCAGAGTTTCCTCTGCCACCCCAGAGCTAGCGCTCCCTGATCTTGTCCCATGCCCACACATGCTCACAAATGCTCGTACTTTCCCATACACACACATGCAGGCTCCTTCACATCCACACGCTCGTTCACCCGTATACACGTGCCCCAATCCATTCATCTGCTAGAAGGCACAGCCCTGAGTAATTTACAGAGGAATTGTGGACAAAGAAATCCCCTAGACCCTGAATGAGAGCAGCAGAGACAAGGGGAAAGAACCATCAGCCCCAAGGCCTGGGCAGATGCTCCACTGTATCGATTCCTCTTTCTCCATCCTAGTATGGCCAAGGCAGGACAGCTTGCCTGTGGCCCATATCCCCGGGAGGGACAACTGCTGCTAATGATCCTGAGATAATTCTGTTTCGAGAGAGAGTTGTTAAAAGAAGTCAGGCCCCCGAGCTTCTGCCAACCTGATCCAAAGCATGGATCACCCCACCCCCAGGCATGGCGTCCTATCTTTCCACCCATAATCCATTTCTCTGTTCCCAGAGATAGATCTCCCTACCTTCCTCCACGAGGTGTTCTGGACATGACACCCAGATCTGGAAACTTATTGGGCTCAGGAGAAGCCCTCCCGTCAGAGGAGGGTCTCGGCCTCCAACCGGGTGCCTCCTGCCCCCACATGGGCAGCTGGCTCTTTCTTAGGTCAAATTTTGTGTGACTGTGAAGCAAGGAAGAGGGCTGTGGTCAGAAGGCGCATACACCTCACCTCTTTGGACAGATTTTCCAGGGGATCCCAAGAGCACATAGACTGCGATCCCAGACCGCAGAGTGAGAGCTGGATTCCTCAGGGTCCTCTTCCGTTCTGGGAGGAGCCCTCATGGATTCTGAGCCTCTTCAGCCTCGTGCCAAGCCCTGGTCCTAGATCCTGTGATTTTCCTTCCTTTGTGGGCCACACTGGCAAGGAAAGCCTGAACAAATGCCAGGCACTTGGTGGTCAGTCTCCAAGTTATCCAAGGAACAGATATGGACGAATGAAAACAAGAGCCCCATGCCCCACTAGATAAGGAGTCAAAGCATAGAAGGCCGATCTCAAGAAAGGAAACGCAAGCAATCAACAGCCATGTGAAAGATGATTATAGGAAGCTGGCAGTCAGAGAAATGAACATTCAAGTGGTTCTGAGGATCCACCTCAGGCTAGCCCAGGTGGCAAAGATTACAGAGGGAATGACGCAAGTTGGAGGGGATGTGGGAGGCCAGGCTGTGAGGTGGGCCAGCTCTTCCAGAGAGAGAACCATTCCAAAGGTAACATTCCCGGCAGGAACATTACTAGCAATGCCCCTGGTGGCTCTCTGATTCCTGGATCAGCACCGGGAAAATCTCAGAATCTCCAGGAAGACGGGACCCGGCTGAGCCTTCTCCTTCTACAGAGGGGAAACCGAGGCCAGGGGAGGGGTTCTTGGGCTCATAAAGATGACAAATCTGAGGAATAGTTGAAAGAAGTGGGGATAGGCTGGAAAAGAGAAGAAAAGAGAGGAGAGGAGGAAAGTTAGGGACATAGAGACAGACGAGGGAAGGGTGAGAAGTGAGAGAAGGGGAGAGGGGGGAGGGAGAGAAACGGAGAAAATGAGAGACAGAGACAGAAAGACAGAGAAAGGGACAGGCAGAGACGCCCGGAGAGATTAGGCTCATTTTGCTTAGTCCTTGGGGAATAATTTAAAAGAGGTGAATTAAATTTGACATCAGGAAACGAACCAAATTGTAACAGCTGGTACTTGGCTGCCTCTGGAGAGACTGGACTCCCCATCCCAGGCTCAAGCAGAGTCGGGAGGAGCCCCCGGAGGGACGACCGGCCAGTTCTGGCTCCCCCGGAGGCAGCCAAGGTCCTTCCTGATCAGAGAATTCGTGATGGCAGGGCCAGCTTTCCAAGCTTGGCCTCTGATCCTGGCCGTTCAGCCCTTTCCCTACTCCACTTCCTAATTTCAGGAATTAACCTGCCCCCAGGTGCCAGGTGAAGTACTCAGAGGCTGAGCACGTGGGCTTGGAAAAGGCCCCGAAGCCCAGGACGGCTTCCCTTTGGTCTTTGGGCTGGAACCTGGCCTTGCAGCGGGAGGAATGCTTCTTCACGCCCTTGAAGGCTGTCTCACCCAGAGTCCCAAAGCCTCAGAAAAGATCGAGCAGCCTCCCAGAGAAGGCCTGGGACTGCAGCCTCCGGATCCCCCCTTTGCCAGCTCTACTTCTGCCTGGGAGTCAGAATCCTGGGGCCCCAGGGGCCTCTGGTCCCCAGAAAGTATCTCCAACTCCCCCCTGCCCCGCCTTGCCCTGTTTCATCGCTTCTGGGTCAGAATGGTGGCCCCCAGAGAGCCCCAACGGCCTGGGGTTTGGGCCTGCCTCCCAACGCTTGGGACTTTGCTGCACTAGCAGCTCCTGTTGTTCATTTGCTTTAATCACGCCTGACCCTTTGTGTCCCCATTCGGGGTTTTCATGGTGGAGATATTAGAAAGGCTCGCATTGACTTCTCCGGGTCATTTTACAGATGAGGAAACTGAGGCAAACCGTCTGGAGGGATTTGCCGAGGGTCACACGGCTAGGAAGTGCCTGAGACCATATTGGAACCAGACGAATCTCCCCAAGTCCAGGCCCCGCTGGTGCTAAATAAGCAGGCGCAGGGAGAAGGACCCGGCACACAGAAAGCCCCAAATGTGCGGGTTATTTCTTTGTTGTTGCTAATTTGTTTCTTGTTGTTAATTTGTCCTCTCACGAGTGTGTTCCTGGGGTCTGGCTGCCCTTGAGGACCCACCGCACTACGATGGATCAGCCGCTAAGGCCCCATTCCGCTAGATCCAGCCCAGCAAGAGTAGATCACCAGCCCCTCTGCCCTTTTAGCTCCATGCCCACAGTGATGGGCTGGCTGTATCTGAGCGCCCATAGAGATGCCGCCCAGCCCCGGCCAAGCCCAGCTCCCCAGGACTTTCCTGGGCAGCTCCTTCCCAAGCTGATGCTGAGCCACCAGTAGCCGCTTCAGGTCCACCCAAGGCTGCTATTATCTCACCCACATTTCTCTGTTTTTCACAAGAAGAATATTCATTCCTTTCTTCAATCAAAAAACATTTATTAAGCACCTACTGGATACTTTGCTGCACACTGTGGACATGGAGATAAAAAATGAACAAAAATAAACTTTATTAAATGCTTTTCTAAAATCTGTTCAGCTTTACTGGGAAGTTAATCAGGATGCAATGACTAAGCATTGATTAAGCACTTGCTGTGTTTGAAGCACAGTGCTAAGTGGTAGGGATAGAAAGAGAAAGCAAAAGCAGTCCCTGCTTCCCACGGAGCTTCTCATGCAATGGAGAGAAAACCTGCAAACGTGTGGGGACAAATGGGGTAGAGGCAGGGAGCCTCAGAGGGGGAGGCACCACATTTGGGAGGGCAAAGGCTGGGAAGGCGTCCTGCGGAAGGAGGGGCTTAAGCTGAGCCTTGAAGGAGACCCAGGAGGTGATGGAGGCAGACGGGAGGAGGAAACGTGTTCCAGGCATGGGACGGGGCAGCCAGAAAGGAGCCCGGGCCCCTGCTTGACGGCGGCTTCCTTTTCTGGCTGTTTGCTTCCCACCCTTTTAGTTGTCCCGTGTACACTTGGGACGGAGCAGACATTTAGGGCATTAGCTGCGCATCCATGTGTGTGTGGGGGCAGTGTGTGTACATGTGGGGGGACTGGCATCAACATGCCCCTTGGTTGGCAGGAGGGAGGGCCGGGGGGCCTAGTTCTCCTAATTCTGCGAGCTGGAAGCTGTGGAGATCCCAAGTCTCATTCACTGAGCAAGTCCCCCCGGACTCCCCAGGTCGGAGGCTGGAGCAGAGGCTCAGGGACCCGCCATCCTGGATTTTCCGGGACAGCCTCCTCCGCGGCCTTCGTGGAAAGCTCTGCAGCCTCCTAAGCCATCGCCGGGCTGGCCGTTGCCTGTGTCCCAGGCCACCGGCAGAGGATCCAAAGGAATGTGGCTTCCAGGGCCGGGTTCTGGCCAAATGGGGGAGAACTGGCCAGAGACCATGGGCTCTGTAGGCAGGGGAGCCCGCCTTCTGTCTCTTGCTGAGAGCTGGGGGCGGCCAGAGGAAGGGGGTGGACCCGGGCTGGGACTCCCCGCATTCGGCCCCTGCCTGAGCCTCTGTGGCCTGTCCTGAAGTGCTCGGTTGGAGCCTCCGGCCTCTGCGCTCTGAAGGCTGGAACCGCAGGGCCGGGCAGGCCCCTGCCCCGTGCCGACCGCAGACACCTGGAGGGTCAGGCGCCCTGGGCTGGCGTCTGCCAGAGGGAAAGACGTCGCCCCACGTAATGAGGGGGTGTTGCCTGGAGATTATCGGTGTTGCCCCAACTCTCCAGCATCCTATCTGCTCCCGTTCAACCTGGCCCAAGCGGGTCCTGATAGTGACTCAGGGGCCGGGCCCCAGGCACGGGGCCAACAGGCGTCAAGTCAGCCCCGTGGGTCTGTGCCGTGCCCTAGGGGAGTCCCAGCCGGGCGGCCCTGAAGGGCCGAGCACAGGGGTAGGAGTCGGCTTCAGCGGGACCAGGCAGGAGCTGAGTTATGATGCCGGTGCCGTTGCCACAGCTCTCCCCGTCTGCTGGTGCTTCTTTCCCCCGTATCAGGGAGAGGCCCCTCCTTCCTCCTCCCGGTGCCAGTAGGAAGCGGCTCTGGATGTCCAGCTGCCGGTGGGACCTCATCTCCCCTGGGGGTTTGCCCATTAGAAACCCAGAGGGCCCGAAGGAGACACCCCTGGAACAGATGTCTCCAGCAGGCCCCAAAGGGGGCAGGAGGGGGCAGAAAGGCCTCTGGGCCTGCACACCCTCAATAACAACCCTTGCAAAGGCTCCTCCAGGGATGAGAGCTCACCCCCTGCCAATGCAGCCAGCCAGTGCTCCCATGGGAACACTCCCCACTGAAGGAAGTCTCCACAGCTTCCCCCACTGTCCCTGACCCTGCCTTCTGGGGTCCAGCAGAGCCAGGATCCTCCCCCTCCGCAGGGGGCAGTTCTCACCCCCCTCCCCATGCCTCCTATTCCTGCTCCAGATCCGTGTCCTGTCCCAGGCTCTCCCACCCGAGCTGTCTCTGAGAGACCCCCTCCAACTGTGGCTCCCAGAGCCAGGCCGGCCCCAGAGGGTCTCACTGGGTGCTTCCTTAATGTTGGACGCAGTGCTTCTATTAATATGGTGCTCCTATTAACGTGGTGCTCCTATTAACGCGGTGCTTCTATTAACGCGGTGCTCCTATTAACGTAAGGCTCCTATTAACACCATGCTCCTATTAATGCAGTGCTCCTATTAACACAGGGCTCCTATTAACACCATGCTCCTATTAACACAGGGCTCCTATTAATGCAGGGCTCCTATTAACACAGGGCTCCTATTAATGCAGGGCTCCTATTAACACAGTGCTCCTATTAACGCAGTGCTCCTATTAACGCCATGCTCCTATTAACACAGGGCTCCTATTAACACGGTGCTCCTATTAACATGGTGCTCCTATTAACGCGGTGCTTCTATTAACGCGGTGCTCCTATTAACGTAAGGCTCCTATTAACGCCATGCTCCTATTAACACAGGGCTCCGATTAACACAGGGCTCCGATTAACACAGGGCTCCTATTAACGCCATGTTCCTATTAACACAGGGCTCTGATTAACACAGTGCTCCTATTAACGCCATGCTCCTATTAACACAGGGCTCCTATTAACACAGTGCTCCTATTAACACGGTGCTCCTATTAACGCGGTGCTTCTATTAACGCGGTGCTCCTATTAACGTAAGGCTCCTATTAACGCCATGCTCCTATTAACGCAGTGCTCCGATTAACACAGGGCTCCGATTAACACAGGGCTCCTATTAACGCCATGCTCCTATTAACACAGGGCTCCTATTAATGAAGGACTCCTATTAACACAGGGCTCCTATTAACACCATGCTCCTATTAACGCCATGGTCCTATTAACACAGGGCTCCTATTAACGCCATGCTCCTATTAACACAGGGCTCCTATTAACGCCATGCTCCTATTAACACAGGGCTCCTATTAATGCAGGGCTTCTATTAACACAGGGCTCCTATTAATGCAGGGCTTCTATTAACACAGTGCTCCTATTAACGCAGGGCTCCTATTAATGCCATGCTCCTATTAACACAGGGCTCCTATTAATGCAGGGCTTCTATTAACACAGTGCTCCTATTAACACAGGGCTCCTATTAATGCAGGGCTTCTATTAACACAGGGCTCCTATTAACGCAGGGCTCCTATTAACGTGGTGCTCCCATTAACGGGGTCTACACTTGCATCAGATCTCCTTACCACAGCACTGCTTATTTTGAGCTTGTGGCCCACTACAGCCTTCAGATCCTCTTCTCCAGCACTGTAGGAGGGAGGTTGTGTTGATTTAATTGAACCCAAGGACCAGATGCAAGTATCCCGGGTTCCACTGGGTCCAGTATCTTGTGGGCCAGGGAGACAGGACTGGCTGCTTGGGGCAAAGGCCGAGAGGTGGTCTAGGTGATGTAGGTCAGGATTTGGATTCAAATCCTGCCCAGATCATTTATAGAAGCAGGCCATTGGGCAGGCCCCCCCAGACTGGGGAGGTAATTCCCTCTCCCCCATCCCCGTCCCTGGGGATGTGAGGCAGGGTCTGGGGCACAAGGGGTGCCATTGAGTCTGCCTGCCCTCAAGGGGCTCCAGCCGGGGCTGAGCAGGGGTTCTGGGGGGAGGGGAGGAGGCCCTGGGAGGGAGGCTGCCGGGAGGAGGCCCTGGAGCCGACTGGGATGGGAAAGGGGGGAGTCTGCCTGCAGGCTGGGCCCGGCCAGCTCCTGGAAGGCACAGCTTTGGCCAAGGGCCAAGCCTTTGTCTCCCAGCCCGGGGCTCCCTGGGCTTGGCACCTGTGCCCCCGGGCCCCATAGGGCAGGTTTACTCAAAGGCTTTATTCATCCTTGGCCGAGGCCCATGGACCCCCGGCCTAGGTTGGAGGGAGGATAGAGCGAGGGGGCCCCTGGGGGCTCCCAGCTCGGGGCTTCCCCCCTCCCCGCCGGGCCCTGCCTGCCCTGGGGCTGCTGGGGTCCCGCTAGCCCTCCGCCTCCCTGGGGGTCCTGCCCCAGTGGTCCTGGCCCACCTCACTCTGAGGGGTCCCGGGCCCGAGGCCACAGGTGCTCGTGGGCGGCCACAGAGAGGAAGCTCAGGATGAGGGATGCTTCTGGGCCCCAGCGGCCGTGGGGAGTGGGAGGGGGGCTGGGAGTCGGCTTCGGAGCCCCCTCCTCCCAGTGTGCAAACATGCCTGGAGCCCCCCCCCCCCCAGCATCACTGCTGGGCAGAGGGAGGGCAGAGTGGCGGCCCCGCCCCGTCCTCGTGGGCTGGGTTGGGGCCAGAGCCAGCTCTGGGCCCTACATAAGGCTCTTCCTGGGGCCACTGCCCTTGCAGAGGCCAGTCCTCAGTGTGGTGGAGCTCGGCCGCCATGGGAGCCGGCAGCTGGGGGCGCGCCCTGCTCCTCTGGGCCCTTCTCCTGCTCGCCTCCTCCTCCAGGCAGCAGCAGCAGCAGCAGCAGCAGCAGCAGCAGCAGCCAGGTAGGGCCCGGCCCCTGGGGCATCTCCTGCCTCCTGGGGGACCCTCACCCTCTTCTCCTGTGCCCTCTGTGGGGGTCCGGGCCCAGGCTCCCTCTCAGCCGGCATTTCTGGGCAGGAACCAGGCCCCTGGGAGTGGGAAGGCCAGACCTTTGGGTCCCTCCCTCCCCCCTCCTCCAAAGCCTTCTGCCCCCACAATGTGTCCCCAGCCCCCCAGGGCTCTGCCCAGGACCCCCATCAGAGTCCAGCTGCCTGGGCCCAGCTCCCCAGGGCTCTGCTCTGTCCCCCCCCCAGGGCTCTGCCGGGACCCCGTCAGAGTCCATGCCCCCCGGGGCTCTGCTCTGAGCTGCCCGTCCCAGGGTCACCCCGAAGCCCAGTCTCTGTTCCAGTTTTCTCCCCTCTGAACGAGGCCTTCTGGGACACCGGCCCCGGCACAGTGGGGAGGGACGGCCCGCCCCCGGGTTTCAGGGCCTGGGGGACTGAGCTCAGGGCTATGGGGGGACGTGCTGAGGTCTCCGACCCAGGGGCTCTTGCCGTGATTTCAAGTAGGTCAGAATGCTGGGTCTTCCCCCTCACGGCCCCCACTTTGGGCCCACAGCATCCCTTGGGGACTGGCTGGGGGGGGGGTCCGTTCTGGTCCTGACTCTGCCTCCTCCTGGGTCAGAGTGGTCCCGACTCTGGCCCCTCCCCGCCGTGGGGGCTGAGCCCCGTGTCCCTCCCAGGCCCCGGGAAGGTCCGGTCCCCCACAGGACACGGGCCTTGTCAGGAAGGGGGTGAGCCCGAGCCAATGGGATGGAAGGGGAAAGGGGGGGGGCAGCTCCCAAGCCAGGAGGACAGGTTCTCGGAGAGAAGACCAGGGGCAGGAGCAGGGATGGAGTAGCACTGGGGGTGGGGAGAAACTGCGGGTTCAGTCCCAGTCTGGACAGGTAGTGAGTTCTCTGTCCCCAGAATCCCAAAACAGAGGCTGGAAGGCCACTTGCCAGGGATGTAGAGTAAGACCTGGCTTCGAATCCCACTCACATTTGGGGGCCTACCACACCGTGACTCAGTTTCCTTATCTGAAAATGCCATGTTGCACTGGATCACCTCTGCTCTGGCTTCTAAGGCCTCCCCACTGGCCGTCTTGGCGCTTCTGGGATCCTGGCTGGCCGGGCACCCTGTGGGACAAGAGAGCAGACTCTGTACCCCCCAGAGCAGGTCCCAAACCCCCCAGAGCAGACCCCAAACCCCACCCCAGAGCAGGCCCCGAACCCCCCAGAGCAGGCCCCGAACCCCCCAGAGCAGGCCCCAAGATCTCAGGGAGCAGGTTTAGTGCTAGAGGCCCACGGCTCGGTCCGTGCTCCACCAAAGCAGGAAAGGCTGGGAGCCTCTGGTCAGCGCAGGCTCTTGGCGATGCTTCAGAGGAGGCAAAGGGAGGGATCATTCATTAAGCAACCACTGTGCGCCAGGCACAGGGCTGAGCACTCTACAAGTGGCATCTCGTCTGATCTCCCTCTAAGGAAAGACCTTAGAACCTAGAACCAGGGATGTCAGGGCTGGGAGGGTCCTTAGGACCTAGAATATGGGGGCAGGTCTGTCCAAGGGCAGCCTCGTGGCGGCCTCGGAGGGCCAGCCCGGCTCCGGGGTCTCTGGGCCCGTTTCTCCCGGGCCCAGTGACTCGGGCTCTAGGTTTTACTGCAGTTTTCCGTCTCTGGCTAATGCCCTGGGATGGACAGGCCGGGCTTGCCCGAGCAGCTCCCGCCCAAGGCGGAGGGTGGGGGGATGAGCCGGCCGTCCCTGCCCGCGGCCCCTCCATTTGGGCGGGTGTGTCTGGAGTGAGTTCTGGCCCCGATGCCTCCGGCCGAGCCGCTCGGGTGCCTCCATCCAGGCCGGGGGTCCCGGGACGGTGTCTGGGAGCTCAGGGTGAGACCAGACCTGGGAGTCCTGCTGCTCAGAGCACGGGCGCCTGGGCCAAGCCAGCCTGCCGGCCCCCCCTGAAGGCAGGCCCCCTTTCTCTTTGGGCTGCAGGGCACGACACCCCCCAAGTCCTGTACGACCTCCTCGGCTCCTTGCAGCAGCAGGACGGTGAGTGCCGGGGTCCGGGGCAGGGTCAGGGAGGCAGCGGGGGACAGTGGGGGGCAGGGGTGTAAGGGCAGGTACCTGGGATCAGGGAATCCCGGCAGGTACCGAGGGACAGGGGTGCCCGGCAGGAGCCTGGGGCAGGGGTGTGAGGGCAGGTGCTTGGGGCAGGGGTGCCCGGCAGGAGCCCGGGGCTGTGGCTCCCTGGCAGACGGGGCTCTCTCTCCCCAGCCTTCTCCAGCAGCCCGCTCCGAGTCGCCAGGCCAGTGATGACCACCATCTCGCCCATAAAGAGTGAGTGGGCCCCAGGAAGGGGGGCGCTGAGGGGGTAGGTTGGTCATGGAGATGGCAGGACCTAAGATGGCCCCACACCCGGAGGCTGGGCCCCCAAAGTTGCCCTCCTACTTCCTCCAATGGCCTCCTGCCCTTTGGGCTCCCAGGATGCACCGGGGAGGGGCAGTTGGGGCAGGAGGGAGAGCGTGGCCCGGGGTCAGAGGCCTGGAAGCCCAGCTCTTCCTGCAAGCAGTGGAGGCCCCCCCCTGGACAGGCCCCCATGTGAGGGGGTCCCCAAGAGGAGGTGTGAGGGCTGGCCGTTCTCAGGAGGGAGGCGGGGCCAGGGGTAGAGTCTCACAATCTGCATGGCCCCCCACAGCCTACAGCCCCTCCCACAACGGCCAAGTCTGCAGCACCTGGGGGGACTTCCACTACAAGACCTTCGATGGCGACATCTTCCACTTCCCCGGCCTCTGCAACTACGTCTTCTCCTCCCACTGCAAGTCACCCTATGAGGACTTCAACGTCCAGATCCGGCGCTCCCCAGGGCCCAACGCCACCACGGCCGTGAGCCGCGTCACCCTCAAGCTGGAGGGGACCGTGCTGGAGATGAGCCCGGGCGCCATCCTGGTCAACGGCAAACTGTGAGTGCGGCCTGGCGTGGGGCGCCGTCCCCCGGAGACACCCCCAGGAGAGCAGGCCCCGTCCTAGACACCCCCTAAAAGGAGCAGGCCCCATCTCTGAGACCCCCAGGAGAGCAGGCCCTGTTTCTGAGACATCCAAAAAAGAGCAGGCCCCGTCCCTGAGACACCCCCAGGAGAGCTGGCTCCATCCCCACCTGGAAACCCCTCCCCTCCTCAGGCTCTGCTCAGACCAGACGGCCCCTAGTGCCCCTTCCCCTCTCTCAGCCTCGGTTTCCCCATTTGTAAAGCAGGCAGGTTGGGCGGGCTGTTCTCCCTACCCCTGCTCCCTGACAAGGGCTCTCTCGCAGGGCCCAGCTTCCCTTCAGCCAGGCGGGCATCCTGATCGAGAAGAGCAGCACTTATGTGAGGGTTGTGGCCAAGCTGGGCCTCGTGTTCCTGTGGAACCAAGATGACGGGATCCTGGTAAGGGCCCCCTGCCCTGCCAGCTGCCGGGGCTGCTGATCCCGGTGCTCCTTGGGGGCTCCTCTGGTCGGTGCCCACCCACATTGTGGAGGAGGAGCCTCCTGTGGGCATGGGGAGGGGAGGGAGGAGCTGGAAGGCCCTGGGAGGAGGGGAGGGTCTGCACCCAGTGCCCGTGCTCCCTCTTGCCCTGGGGGACAGACGCCCGGGGGTGGGGAGTGTGCTTGGGGAGCGAGGCCCCGGCCCCCGGGGCTCAGAGATGTTGCTCTCCCGTGTCCAGAGCCCTGGAGAGCTCCTCTGGGGGGCACGGTTTGGAGGCTGATAAAGGCTAGACTTGGAGCTGGAGGATTTTGTGGGTACTCCCCCCCCCGGGCTGGAAGGTTTGGGTCCAGACCCCCTGAGGAAGTTACCCCAGCTTCTCCCTGGCTCCCCCCAAAGGGGCCCAGCCGGCCTCCGGCTCCCTCCTCGGGGAGCACCGGCTCCTGCCCCCTGGCTTGCAGGGCGCCCAGGTCCTTAGCTCTGCCCGCATCCTCTTTGTTGTAGCTGGAACTGGACACCAAGTACTCCAACCAGACCTGTGGCCTCTGCGGAGACTTCAACGGCGTCCCCACCTATAACGAGTTCTTCTCCAACAGTGAGCGGCCTCTGGGGCCTCCAGTCTCTGGGGAGGGTGCGGGGGGGGGGGCTTGGAAGGAGAGAGGACCCTTCTCCTCCTACACATGGGGGGGGGCAGGCCCTCCTCTGTGCATGTGAGCGAGTTTCTGCCTGAGAAATGGGCAGGTCCGAGCCAGGGCCCAGACACACAGGGTGGCCAGGAAACTCCCAGGGTTGGGGAACCTCCCGTGGTTGGGGAACTTCCCGGGACTGGGGAACCTCCCGGGGCTGGGGAACCTCCCGGGGTTGGGGAACCTCCCATGGTTGGGGAACCTCCCGTGGCTGAGGAACCTCCCGGGGCCAGGGAACCTCCCGTGGTTAGGGAACCAGGCCAGGCTGGGGAACGGCCGCTTGGCCAGGGCCCCGGGGGTGGTCAGGAATGCTCGTGGGAGCCGAGGCTGAGCTTCGCCTGCTTCCCGCAGACGTCAGGCTGACCGCGGCCCAGTTTGGGAACATGCAGAAGCTGGACGGGCCCACGGAGCAGTGCCAGGACCCCCTGCCGGCCGCCCCGCACAACTGCACGGACCCCTTTGTAAGCAGCGGCCCTCCCCTGTCTGGGGGGGAGGGGGGCGGCCGCGGGAGGGGAACCGGGCAGAGGGGGCACAAAACGACGGCTCTGCCGGGCTCTCCCCAGGACATCTGCGAGACCGTCCTCCTCAGCGCCCCCTTCTTCGCCTGCCACGCCCTGGTGGACGTGGGCAGCTACGTGGAGGCTTGTCGCCAGGACGCGTGCGGCTGCGCCGAGGACCAGAGGGCCGCCTGCATCTGCGGCACCGTGGCCGAGTACTCCCGGCAGTGCGCCCACGCCGGGGGGCTGCCCGCCGACTGGAGGGCCCCCGAGCTGTGCCGTGAGTAGCTCTCCCCGGGCCCGGAGCCCTCCGCCCACCTCGGGGCCCCCGGGACCTCAGCCGGGGATTCAGCTGACAACCCGCCCCCTTCCCCTCTCGTTCCAGCCAAGACCTGCCCCGGGAACATGCAGTACCGAGAGTGCGGCTCCCCCTGCGTGGACACGTGCTCCAACCACGAGCAGTCCCCGCTCTGTGAAGAGCACTGTGTGGACGGCTGCTTCTGCCCCCCAGGTGAGGCCCCCACACCTCCCCCTCCCTTGCCCCCTCCCTCTGTTCCCCTCCCTCTGCCTCCCTCCCTCTGCCCCCCTCTCCCTCTCCCGAGGACCTCCTTGTCCTGCACCCAACAAGAGATGGGGGTGCTCCCCCTGCTGTGGCCACAGCCGCGCCGGGGAGGGGTTTGGGGGCACAGGACGGGGGCCTGTTCTCAGGCAATTCTGCCCTGACAAGATCGTGGTCTGTCCTGAAAGCATCGAGTCCAATCCAGGGCCGGCCACGGATCCCTTCCCAATGTTCTGGCAGCTGCTCGGGCAGCTTTTGCTCAGAGCTCTCCGGGGTGGGGGGGCTCCGTCTCCTGAGGGGGGTCCCTCGTCTGCTGGAACAGACACGGAAAGGGAGCGAGACCCAGACTGCAAGGAGAGAGGAGACAGAGAGAGACAGAGACAGGGAGCCGAGGAAGAGACAGAGAGAAAGGAGGGAGAAAAAACAGAGACAGAGACGGGGGGAGCCGGGGAGGACAGAGAGCACTGGATGTCATGGTCACCTACCACCTGCTCCTCCCTGGGTCAGCGGTCCTACAGACTGATCCCAAGGGCGTCTGGGAGGCAGAGCCGGCTCCCTCCCCTTTGGGGGCAGCCTTTGGGGAGCAGCCGGGTGGGCCAGGGCAGGGAGGGTGGTGACGGAGGCGGGCCAGGGGCTGCCTCCGAGACGCCCCCTTCTGGGCGCAAAGGGTCTCCAGGCGGTGGCTCTCTCTTCCTCAGGAACGGTCTTTGACGACATCAGCGGCCAAGGTTGTGTCCCAGTGAATCGGTGCTTCTGTACGTACAAAGGACAGCCCTATGCCCCCGGAGCCTTCTACTCCACCGAATGCACCAACTGGTGAGTGGGGAGGGTCCCACGCAGTAGCAGCCACGGAAACTAGCGGGTCTGGAGCTGCAGGTTCAGATCCTGCCCAGCCATGGGCAGATCCACGACCGGGACAAGCCCCTCCACCTTCCAGCCTCTCCTTAGGGGCCCCGGGCAGGTTTAGTCTGGCTCCAGGGAAAGGCCACAAACCCAGTGACCCCAGAGCCAAGTTTGAACCCCAGCTTCCAAATCCGTGCCCTTTTGGCCCTGTTTCACCTCTGCTTCCTCAACTGTAAGATAAGGACAATGGAGGCTTCCCTGTGGCCCTGGAGAGCCCTGGCTGAACCGTGGGGGTCCCCTGCTCACGGTCCATGTGACCCCAGAACTGCTGGCGGACTCTCCAGGGCTGGGGTCCCTGGTCTCTCGTGGGGAGCTGGCCCTGCTGCCTCCCCTTGGGCTGTGCGGGGCCCTGAAAGTCTCCTTGTCCCTGCAGCACCTGTTCTGGCGGCCAGTGGAGCTGTCAGGATCTCCCCTGCCCCGGCACCTGCTCTGTGACTGGCGGCTCCCACTTCTCTACCTTCGATGAGAAGCATTACACAGTCCACGGAGACTGCAACTATGTCCTGGTCAAGGTAAAGGCTCCAGGGGCAGCTGCAGAGAGGGGGTTCGGGGGGGATGGGGGAGGGCCCGGGGTCAGCCCTGGCTCTGGAGCTACTTGTGGCTAACCTGGGAGCAAGGAAGAGACAGCGGGGAGGGCTCAGAAAGCTAAGCTCTCCTGGCTGCAGGAATCCCTTCATCCCTCTGGGACGCTGGCAGAATCGGCCTCTAGGGCTGTCTCACATCCCGGGCCTCCCGGAAGGACGGCCAGTCTGTCAAAACA
Source organism: Dasyurus viverrinus (assembly GCA_020854095.1). Classification (NCBI taxonomy): domain Eukaryota; kingdom Metazoa; phylum Chordata; class Mammalia; order Dasyuromorphia; family Dasyuridae; genus Dasyurus; species Dasyurus viverrinus. The sequence goes on along the minus strand of CM037002.1, from coordinate 254,590,257 downwards.
GCCATTGACACTGAGTCGGGGGAGTAGCCAAAAGGCTGAGTGGGAGTCGGGCCCCCCAAAGATCCGAACAAGCTCCAGCCTGGGCTGAATCTAGGAAGGTGAAATTCAGGCAGAGGAAAAGTAAAGTTTGACACTTGGGTCCAAGTATTCAACTTCACAAGCCCAAGATGGGGGAGGTTATTTCTCTGAAGCATCTTTGGGGGAGAAGTGGCTTCCTCAGAGGCTTCCTCAGAGCTTCACCCACACCCAAGGGGGACAAACTGGAAGGAAGTGCTCCCCAACACATGGGAAGCTCCCGCTGCTCCCTGCCCCCACCTCCGCGGAGCGTTTCTTTGGAGGGCAGGCAAGCTTCCTTGAGCCCATGGGTTATTCCCGAGAAGCCCCTTCTTTCCTGAAGCCTCATCCCTAAACAAATTGAGGTTCACTTTGCCTAAAGCATAAGAGTCGGGCTCCAGAGGTCCCCAGGAGGGTTTCTGCCCAGCGAGCTCATGAGGCGGAGCTAATTTGGGCCAGGAGCTCCCTTGGGGCTGGGCTGGGTCCTGAAGCTGAGAAGCGGGAGGCAGCCAGGGGCTGGAGAGAGGCTGCCCAGGGCCTGTGTCCAGAGGGGGGTCTTTCCACTCTGCAGCCCTGTGACGACAAGGCCTTCACCGTGCTGACGGAGCTCCGCAAGTGTGGGCTGACTGACAGCGAGACCTGCCTCAAGAGTGTTTCCCTCAGCATTGGGCAGACGGTAAGTGCGCCCCGAGCCGAGAGGGGGCCCAATGAGGAAGGGGAGCTCTGCACTCTCCCCACTCTGCAGGAGACAAGGGGGCCCAATGAGGAGGGGGAAGCTCCCCCACTCTGCAGGAGACAAGGGGGCCCAACGAGGAGGGGGTGCTCCCACTCTGGAGACAAGGGGGCCCAACAAGGAAGAGGGCGCTCCCCCACTCTGCAGGAGACAAGGGGGCCCAATGAGGAAGGGGTGCTCCCCCACTCTGCAGGAGACAAGGGGGACCAATGAGGAGGGGGAAGCTCCCCCACTCTGGAGGGGACAAGAAAGTCCAACGAGGAGGGGTCGCTCCCACTCTGGAGAAGCGGGGTCCCCAAGTCTGGTCTCCCAGACGAGGGGCTGGGCCCTGGGCATCTTGAACATTTGTTCCTCCGGCCTCCATGTTTTCAGTGATTGCCCCAAGGTGACTCCTGCCGTGATCAGTTTAATCAATCATCCCCAGCATTGATTAAGCACGTTCCCCTTGCCGAGCAATGTGCTGGGAGGCTAAACGGCAGGTCTCTGGAGCGCGAGCTCTTGGGGTTTGGGGAGCTTCCCGTCTGAAGGGTTGCATCCAGAACCCCATGGAATGGACAACCTCCAGACCTGGCCACCCCTCACCACCTTCTTGCTCTCCAGGTGATTGTGGTCAAGTCCACGGGGGAGGTGTTTGTGAACCGGATTTACACTCAGCTGCCAGTCTCAGCAGGTGAGCGAAGCTTCCTTCTCGGCCCTGTTCTGGCAGCTTCTCAGGAGACTGGGGGCAGGACTGTCCTGGCAGAGAGGGGCATGGGGTGGGGTGAGGGGCTCCTCCTACCCCACGCCAACCCCGTTCTTTGTCCCCAGGAAACGCGACCCTCTTCAGACCTTCCTCCTCCTTCATCATCGCTCAGACCAACCTGGGCCTCCAGCTGACCATCCAGCTCAGCCCCATCATGCAAGTCTTTGTGAGACTGGAGCCGTCCCTGCAGGGGCTGACCTGCGGTAGGTGGGGGAGCCCCTCCCCTAGTCCTTCCCGGCGGGTGGCAGACGGGTGGTCACGGGCTCACGGCCCTCCCGCCTCCTCCAGGTCTCTGTGGGAATTTCAACAACGTTCAGGCCGACGACTTCAGGACCATGAGCGGGGTGGTGGAAGGCACGGCCGCTGCCTTTGTCAACACCTACAAGACACAGGCTGACTGTCCCAACGTCAAGAATCACTTTGAGGACCCGTGCACGCTCAGTGTGGAGAATGGTGAGTGGGCTGTGTAGGATGGGGGTGGGGCAAGCCTGCTTTGCCCGATAGGCAGGTCCCCAGGGTGAGACCTCAGCTCCAAGCCCCTCCTCACTACCTGTCTGAAAGAGGAGGTCACCGAGGGAGTCCAGAGGTAAGGGACTTGCCGAGGGTCACACAGAGACTCGGTGGAGAAGTGGAGAGGGAGCCCAGGCCAGAACCTTCTCCTCTAGGACCCCGCCCCTCGATCCCGGATGTGGGGAGGTGCTGTGCATGTCTGAATCTCCCAGGTCACATGGTGTGCACAACAAATTCAGAGCAACAGGTCAGGAAGGAATCCAGGGACTAGGAAGAAAAAACTGTTCAAAAGTTTCAAAAACTGAATAGGAAGAAATGTAATGTCTGACTTTTGTGTGAAAAAATTTAATTTTGCAAATGTAAGGCTAGGAATGAGGAGCTAGATGGCAGCTCATCTGAAAAAGATCTGGAAGACAGTGGGTCACAAGCTCAACATGTGCCCCCCAGAGAAACATGATGCTCCCCCCTTGGGCTGTGAGAATTCTGAGAATTCCTCTGGGCCAGACCCCGTGGGGAGTCAGTTTTTAGGCTCAAGTGTCAGGTCCGACACTTCTTCCAGACCCAAGTCTATGAACTGAAAGGACTTGGCCCATTTGTGCCTGGTCGCATCAGCCCCCTCATCTGGAGTCCTGGGCCTAGTTCTGGGGGGCAGAGTTAGGAAGCACACTGATGAGCTGGACAATGTCATGGTGGGAAAGGGTCAAGTTCATGAGATGTCAGGAACTGGGCCCTTTAGGGTGTCGAAGAGCCAGAGCATGCGAAAGCCCTGTCTGCAAAGGTGTAAAGCTGTGGGCAAGGTATTAGTCTATTCTACTTGGCTCCCGAGGGGCTGTAGCACCAGGAGAAATCGGGGGAAGCTGCTAGATGATGGCAAAATAGACTGCAGCAGGATGGAAGAAAGGGGTCTCCTGGGAGCCCATGGTAGGGACAGAATGGAGGGATTCTCGGCAGGCACAAGCTGCCCAAGAGACCTCGGGTGGATCCTGGGATCCTGGGGCACTTGGAGGCTTGCAAGGTCCCAACAAGAAGTTCCCTGTCATTTTTGTTTGCAGAGAAGTATGCCCAGCATTGGTGTGGCCTGCTCACCGACCCGCAAGGACCCTTTGCCCCGTGTCACGCGGTGGTCAGCCCGGCCCTCTACCATCGGGTAACTATCTGCCAATCATCAATGGGCAGAGCCAAGTGATTGATGCTCTCACAGGCTTCAGAGGAAAGAGAGGAAGACAGGGAAAGAGGGCAGGGCAGATAGGAACAGCCAGAACCCCCACCAGAGCTTCTCAACATCCTCAGAATAGCCTGGAGGGCACTGGTCCTTCCATCCTCCTAGAACAGGAGAGGACATAGCAAACATGCCATATTCCACACTAGAAGTAGGAAGACCTGTCCAAGGTCCTAATAAGGATTCCAGTGACCAAAGATTTAAAATGAGGCTCCCATTGGATCAGATGACAATGACACAGGGACCAAGCAGGTTTCTGACGACAACACACAACTGATCTGTCTACCATAATGTGTGATCCTGAATGTCAATTCTGTGCGGAAGGGATCTCGCCAAACCAGGGCTTATGTCTCTCCTCTGGGATCAAATTGTTAGGTCTAAAGAGACATTCAGGGAACTGCTGGTCCTCCTCTCCCCAGTCCTGGTTTTGACGCTGATTCTGGTCCTGGTCCTGGTCCTGCTTCTGGCCTTAGCTCTGACCCTGTCCCTGGTCCTGCTTCTGGCCCTAGCTCTGACCCTGTCCCTGGTCCTGATCCTGGCCCTAGCTCTGACTCTGTCCTTGGTCCTGATCCTGGCCCTAGCTCTGACTCTGTCCCTGGTCCTGATCCTGGCCATGGCCCTGGTCCTAACCCTGATTCTGGTCCTGGCCCTGGGCCTGATCCTGGCCCCAGCTCTGATCCTGACCTTGGTCCTGATCTTGGCCCTAGCTCTGCCCCTGTCCCTGGTCTTGATCCTGGTCCTGGCCCTGGCCCTGGCCCTAACCCTGATTCTGATTCTGGTCCTGGTCCTGGTCCTGATCCTGGCTCTGACCCTGGTCCTGATCCTGGCCCTATCTCTGACCCTGTTCCTGGTCCTGATCCTGGCCCTATCTCTGACCCTGTCCCTGGTCCTGATCCTGCCCCTGGCCCTGGCCCTAACCCTGATTCTGGTCTTGGTACTGACCCTGATCCTAGTCTTGGTCCTATTCCTGGCCTTGGTCCTAGTCCTGACCCTGGCCCTGGGCCTGGCACTGGAGCACTCTTATAGCCACCTGGTTTGGAATCAAACTGAACAATTAAAGGGAAAAGTATCCTTAGTGGTGACTAAGGAAGTAGGAAGTACCCTTCCCTTGTCCATCAAACCTCTAAATGAATTACTTATGCCTGGAGTCCTGGAAGTCAGCCTCAGGTCTCTGGGAGCTTGGGTGGGGAGACCTGGGTCCGGGGGATCCCTGGGACCACTGAGGGCCTTTTCTGCTCTCCAGAACTGCATGTTTGACACTTGCAACTGTGAGAAGAGCGAGGACTGTCTGTGTGCGGCGCTATCCTCCTATGTGCAAGCCTGTGCTGCCCAGGGAGTGCTTCTGAGCGGCTGGAGGACCGGCGTCTGCAGTAAGGAGCAGTGGGACTTGACTTAGGCAGCACAGAGAGGAAACAATGGAGGGGAGGGAGATAATCCTATGATGCAGATGCTGTTACTATTCCCAATTTATAGTTGAGGGAACAGGTATACAGAGGTGAAGTGTCTTGTCCAAAGTGACACAGCGTCTGAGGCTGAATGTGGATTCAGGTCCTCCTGACTCTGGGTCCAGTGCTCTCTCCCCTGGACCAGCTTCCAGCATGGCAGGAGGGAGGGGAGGTAGTCTCCTAGACCATCTGCATGATCCTAGGAGCTTTGGGGGAGCAGCCCACTGCCCACATTCTGACTGCTTCTGGGGCCTCTCTTGTCTGCAGCCAAGTCCATGTCATGCCCCAAGTCCCTGACGTACCACTACCACATCACCACGTGCCAGCCCACCTGCCGCTCGCTCAGTGAGCCCGATGTCACCTGTGGTATCAAGTTCGTCCCCGTGGATGGCTGCGCTTGCCAGGAAGGCACCTTCATGGATGACACTGGCAAATGTGTGCCTTTGGACAGCTGCCCATGCTACTACCAGGGGTCTGCTCTTCCAAATGGAGAGTCTGTGCATGACAATGGGGTCATCTGGTAAGGAGCCTGCCCCTGCTCTGCCCCTGCCCCCGCCCCCGCCCCTGCCCCCTCCAGGCCCTGCTCCTGCCCCTGCCCCTCCAGGCCCTGCAGTATGAAGAGCAAGGCCCCAGATGAGCCTTAGCTGGTTTCTTCCTTTCCAGCACTTGTACCCAGGGCAGACTGAATTGCATTGGAGGCCAGGTCCCGAAGCCAGGTAAGCCCCTCTACTGCCCACTGCCACGCTCTGGCTGCTGAGGGCCCCACCTCAGCTCTCTGATTGGGTGGTCAGGCTACCAACCTGGATAGAGAGCCCAGGAGGGCATGCCCCCACAGGAAGCACCCTGGGACCTGGGGCCCAGATTGACAAAGCATAGACCTTGAGCTGAAAGGGGCCCTGGAGACCACCAAGGGCCATCCCCCGGTACACCCCATGTACAGAGGGGTACAATGGTCCAGTGGGAGAGGGGCTTGGCTAAGGTCATGTAGCTTCTCAGTGATGGAGCTTTCTCCCGTGGCTTGGTGACCTTTGGGTATCTGTCCCCTTTCTTTGTCTCAGTCTGTCTGCCCGTGCACAAGCTAAGGCAAGGTCGCTGCACCATGAGCACAGAGCAGTGTGCCTTACAACAGCCTGGCTCCAGCCCCAGCCCTGCCCCCAGCCCACAGGGATGAATTCTATAGGTGGGGGCTCCCAGGGCTGCTCACGGCTTCCCTTCCCCTTCCCTTCCAGCCTGCACCGCCCCCATGGTCTACTTTGACTGCAGAAATGCCTCAGCAGGAGCGACCGGAGCCGAGTGTCAGAAAAGCTGCCACACTCTGGACATGGCCTGTGTGAGTGTCCCCTGAAGCTCTGGCCCTCTCTTTTCTCGGGGAGCTCCCAGCCCTCCATGCTTAGCCCAGGAAGGAGCCCTACGGCGCCCATCCTACTGCACCAGCACCATGTCCACCTAGATGAGTGAGGGTGTCAGTGCCCTTGCACATGGGCTCACAGGTGCCCTCACACATCCTATCACCTGCCTGCTCATATGGCCAGTCCCTCTCCTCCCTCCCTCCAGGACGGGCCTTGTGTACTTCATCATGGGCAATGCCCATGAACAAGTGGGGCAGGTGGACACCTGGTCCGTCTCTCTCCGTTCCCTCTCCATCCCTGCTGCTGGCCGCTTCCCACCCTGTGCCATCCAGGACATCCAGAGAGCCTCTGAGCAGGATGGAAGCCACAGCCTATTTGCGGAGCTCACAGTGCCCGTTGCTTTAAGGCTGCTCAGCATGTGCAGGGAGGGGAAATCTGTGAGATTTAGAGCCCAGGACTTCCTGAAAGTCTTTACTGAAGGGGCTTTTCAAGACCTTGTTCCCATCTCCAGCTTATACTGCTCGCAGCTGTCTGTCTGAGCAGTATAGTGCTGGTGGTCAAATAGGCAATCTGTGTGTCTGTCAGTGTGTCTCGGTCTGCCTGCCGGCCTGTCTGCCCACCTCTGTGTCTCTCTGCCAGTCTGCCTGGCAGTCTATCTGCCTGTCTGCCTGCCTCTCTGTCAACCTGTCTGCCTGTCTGCCTGCCTCTCTGTTAACCTGTCTGCCTGTCAGTCTATCTGCCTGTTGGGCTGCTCTCTCAGACCGTCTGCCTGTCTCTCTGTCAGCCTCTCTGTCAGCCTTTCTGTCTGTCTGCCTGCCTGTCAGTCTATCTGCCTGATGGTCTGCTGTCAGTCGATCTGCCCGACTGTCTGTCATCCTGTCTGTGTGCCTACCAACAGCTCCTGTCAGACTTTTGACACCTTCTTCCGCCCACAACAGTATAACAGCCAGTGTGCCTCCGGTTGCGTGTGCCCGGATGGGTTGGTGTCTGATGGAGAAGGAGGCTGCATCCACAAGGATCAGTGCCCTTGTGTCCACAACGAGGCTAACTACCAGCCGGGCGAGACCATTCAGGTGGAGTGCAATACCTGGTAGGTGCCTGCGGTTGCCCGGGGCTTCGTTCTTCTCCTCTGCAGGAGGCGGCTTTCTTCACTGAAGCAGTTCGGGAAGGCCTTCTGGGCAGGGAGCCTCAGTCAGATCTCCAAACTCACATCTCCCAGGACTCGCTGGCACCCCTCTGCTCCTCGGAGGCTTTTCCTGCTGACCCCTAGCGGGGGCAGAAGGCAGCTCTCTGCCAGCTGTGACACTGCCCCAGGAAAGAGGCCAGCCGTGGCCGCCCGCAGCCCAGGAGAATGGAGGTCCAGGCCTGGTCTCCACCCTTTGCCTGGGGCTTCCTCCCCCTGCTTCCTGCCTGGCCCACCTACACAGGCCTGACATCTCTTCTTTCTTTCTCCCCTCAGCACCTGCAAGAATCGAATGTGGGAGTGTACGAAGGAGCCCTGCCTGGGCACGTGTGCCGTGTACGGGGATGGCCACTACATCACCTTTGATGGCCAGCGCTATAGCTTCAGTGGGAATTGCGAGTATACGCTGGTCCAGGTAAGGGGGGGTTGCTGTGCTGGCCACGTCTTCCTCCCTCTCTTGGGATGTCCACAGATCCCCTCTCTCTGGAGTCCCTCCCTGCTGGGGGAGCTGAGCCCAAGGGAGACTGGCCACTCCTCCTAGTGAGGTTGAGGGTGGGGAGCTGCCTGGGGTCCTGACATCCCTCCCGACTCTAACCTCCCACTTCCCGCCTCCCTAAATGCCTTCCGCCTCCCAACTCTATCAACAACGGGCCCTGGCTCGTTCAGGCTTGTCCCCAGGCTGGTGCAGGGGGAAGGTAGAGAGCCACAGACCATTCTGAAAGTGGCCGGGGACGCCGTCGGTCCTGGAGGGTTTTGGGAAGAAGCCCAGAACACACCCTGAGATTCTGGGGAAGGCAATCGTAGCCCAGCCCTCGGAGCTCTCCACAGATGAGCTGGGACAGGAGCGCTGTCCGTGGTGCTGGGGCGGCGAAGGCGGGCCTCCTCCCCCGAGTCCCCACTTGAGCTTTTCCCTGGGCAGGACCACTGTGGGAAGAATAGCAGCGGCAAGGGGACTTTCCGAGTCATCACTGAGAACATCCCCTGTGGGACCACAGGCACCACGTGCTCCAAGGCCATCAAGATCTTCTTGGGGGTAGGTCTCTAACTGGGAAAGAAGCTGCCCAAAGAGAGTGTGGGACAAGGGCTGGGGCCGGGGCCAGCCTTGACTGGACACGATTTCCCAGCCAAGCAAGCAGGAGAAGAGGCCTCAGGACTCCCTGGGAGGCCTGGTGCTGGCCCTGTGCTCTGGAGGAGGCCGCCATTAGGTGCTATCCCCAGTGCCCTTGTGGGTCCGGGCCCAGGCACTGAGCAGCCTTTGCCCTTTTATATCCAGAGCTATGAGCTAAAACTCAGTGAAGGGAAGGTGGAAGCGATGGAGAAGGAGGGTGCCAAGGGGGAGCCGCCTTACAGCATCCGTCAGATGGGCATCTACCTGATTGTGGACACCAACGCTGGGCTGGTCCTGCTGTGGGACAAGAAGACCAGCATCTTTATTCAACTCAGCCAAGACTTCAAGGTACCGTGGCTGACAAGCCAGACCTGCTACCCTGTGAATGCAGGCAGCCCTGGAGGGGCTCCAGGGGGGCCCCTCTTGCTGCGAAATCAGTGCCTGTGTGTGGGTGTGTCGTGTGTGTGTGTGCTCGGGTAACATCATGCACAAATGTTCATGTGCACGGGTGTGTGGTGGGTGTGCACTGTGCATGCTGAGGGGTGCATTGTGTGAGTGCAAGTGCTCCCATCTGTTTCTGCATGGGGGGAGTGTGTGCACTGTGCACACTTAGGGGTACAGTGTGTGTGTGCGTGTGTGTGTGTGTGTGCAATGTGTGTGTACTCAGGTAACGTCGTGCACAAACGTTCATGTGCACGGTGTGCACGTGGGTGTGCATTGTGCACACTTAGAGGTGCATTGAGTGTGTGGGGGTGTGTGCATAGGAATGCATGAGTGCTTACGTGGCGTGCACTGTGTGTGCAAGGGCTCCCATCTGGGTGTGCATCGCAGGGTGTTTGCACACATGCATGTGCCCGTTCTTGTGTTTGTCGATAAGAAGCTAAGTTCAGGGCAGGGATCCTGGAGTGCTTATGTGGCCGGGCCCTGGAGCCACAGGGAGATGAGGAAGGCGGGGCCCCTGGCCGCAGGAGCCAATGTCCCACAGAGGAGCAATGTGCTAGGCTGACTGTGGGGACGGGGGAGGGAGGGCAGGCGCTTGCCCGGGTTAGCCCAGGTTAGCAAGGATGCACAAAGCACTTTCCTTCCAGCCCCCTGACATAGAAAGGGGGATCCTCATTCGGCAGATGAAGAAAAGGAAGTTTTCCCTCCATGTGAGTGGTGGGGTGTCTTCCCCCCACCGGGAAGAAGGCTCTTCCCGGGACCACAGCACCGGAGGCCATTGAGGACCAATAGGCTGGAAAAGAGGAAAATGGGTCCTCCAGGCAAAAGGAGCGAGGTGGCCAGCAGGGGGAGGGTTGGACAGGGACTCGTCCTCCCGCAGGATGAGGGCCAGCCTCTGCAGGATGAGTAGCCAGGGCTGTCTGGGCTGGGCTGGGCCTTGTGCTTCCTCTGCCTCCCTGATCTCATCCTTCCCTCTGGGCAGGGCAAGGTCTGCGGGCTCTGCGGGAACTACGACGGCAACACCGTCAACGACTTCACCACCAGGAGCCTGTCGGTGGTGGGCGACGTGCAGGAGTTCGGCAACAGCTGGAAGCTCTCCCCCACCTGCCCGGACGCCGTTCCCGTCAGGGACCCCTGCACCGCCAACCCTTACCGCAAAGCCTGGGCGCAGAAGCAGTGCAGCATCATCAACAGCGCCGTCTTCTCAGCCTGCCACCCCCACGTAAGGCAGAGCCCCACGTGAGGCAGACCCCCTTGGAGGGCAGACTCTCACGTAAGGCAGAGGGGCTTCCTCACATGCATAGTTCTGTCCCAAGCGGGGCAGCCCCCTGCCTCCCCACTGAACTGGCTGCTCCCCTGAGTGTCCCTGGCACTTGAGTGTTCACGAGAGCCTCGATCTCTTCCGGGGCAGGATGCGACGTCTCTATTGGACAAAAAACCTGAATCAGTCTTGGGGTCACTCTGACCTCACCCCAAAATCTTCCACTTGTAAAGAGAAGGCGGGGCAACGCCCACCCGGCTCTGGGAGTGACCCGTGTCCTGCTGGGGACGGAGGAACCCAGATGCCGCCTTGTCTTCCCTAGGTCGAACCCACGAAGTACTACGAGGCTTGCGTGTCGGATGCCTGCGCCTGCGACACGGGGGGAGACTGCGAGTGCTTCTGCACGGCCGTGGCCGCCTACGCCCAAGCCTGCAACGAGATCAGCGTCTGCGTCTCCTGGAGGACCCCCAGCATCTGCCGTGAGTCCCCGAGCCCCCGGAGAGCGGCCGGCCAAGTCTGGCCTCCAGATTTAACCCTCCAGTTCGTCTCCGGGGACACGGCAAGAGCGGAGACACCGGGGGTTCCCTCGGGGACCGGGGCCTCACCACAACAGCTCTGCCAGGGCTGGGCTACACCGTGGGGCCCAGCGAGACCCGGCAGAAAGGGCCGCCCCTGGCCCCCCGGTTCCTTCCCTCCCAAACCCGGGACTGTGCTCCCCTCTCCGCTCTCTGCTTCCCCGTCCTGCCCGCGCCACCTTGGGCTTCCGACCGGGCGGCTCCGGAGTTCTCCCCAAGGCCTGGGGCAGAGTGGGAGGGTCGGTGGCGAGCTGCTCTCTCCGCTGCCTTGTCACACGCGTAGGCTCCCTTTGAGCAATCCGACCCTTTTATGTGTCTAATTATTAATAAATTGATTGATTGTTTTATGATAATTTTTCCCCTTTTAGCTCTGTTCTGCGACTACTACAATCCCAATGGCTCCTGTGAGTGGCACTACCAGCCCTGCGGGGCCCCCTGCATGAAGACCTGCCACAATCCAAGTGGGAAGTGCTCCCATAACGTCCGAGGACTGGAAGGTAAAACGGCCGAGCCTTAGCCCAGCCCCCAAGGGGTGCCAGGGTGCCTGGCCACACCCACATCATGGCCTAACGTCATTTTCTGCCCCAAAGCACCAGAGATGCCCTGGCTGAGATCACAAGATGAGGGAAGGAGAGGGGGTGGGGAGGAGGGAGAGCGAGGAGGAGCGAGGGGGGAGAGAAGAAGAAGGAGAGAAGGTGGGGAGGAGGGAGGGGGGAGAGAAAAGGAGAACAAGAGGGAGTGGGGAGGAGGGAGGGGGGAGAGGAAGAGAGGGGGTGGGGAGGAGGGAGGGGGGAGAGAAGAAGAAGGAGAGAGGGTGGGGAGGAGGGAGGGGGGAGAGAAGGAGAGAGGGGGTGGGGAGGAGGGAGGGGGGAGAGAAGGAGAAGGAGAGGGGGTGGGGAGGAGGAAGCGCCCGGCAGCCCCCTGGCAGGTTTCTGTTTCGCCCTACCCTGGTGCCCCGACTCAGAGCTCCACTGCCGCCCAGGTTCTAGACAGTAGCTTTCACACAGTCCCTGGGCAGGATTCAGGACCTAAGTCCTGTGGAAAGCGTAGTCACCTGGCCGCCCTCTCTGGCCAGAGGCGAAGCTGGAGAAGAGCTGGTGGGTCCCCCCACAATCTGAGAGCGAATCCTCTCCCTGCAGGCTGCTACCCCAAGTGCCCTCCAGAGGCGCCCATCTTCGATGAGGATAAGATGGAGTGTGTCCAGAGCTGTGCTCCCTGCTATATCCGAGGAAGATACTACCCGCCGGGCTCCCTGGTGCCCTCGGACGAGAACTGCCACTCATGGTAAGAGCCTCTCGCTCAGGGTGGCAAGTGAATGGCATCTGCCCCTCCCGATTCTGCCGTGATGGAGACTGGAACCCTCCAGGCCTAACAGCCGTCCCATCCCCACTCAGACTCGCTCCCCGCAGCCTTAATGGCTGCCAGATGTGTCCTTGGGCAAGAACTCTCCAGAGGCAAACGTGTCCCTCAGAAGGGAAGGGTTGGTCTGGAGCTTTTGCCCGGAAAGGAGAGCGGGGGGGGGGCTCATTTATCGGTGGCGTGGGGGTCCCCTCCCCAGAGACGTTTCTGCGGCAGAGGGGCTGGGCAATTATTCCCGCAGAGGTCGGCCCCTTGTTTCTCTGGCTCAGTGACCGGCGTCCTGTTTCTGTCCTTGGCAAAGCCAAGCCCTGTCTGAGGCTGAGGTGGGGATGGGGGCTGGAGCAAGGGAAGGAGAGACTTTCATAAAAACCGAAGCAAATAGAAAGCAGAGCCGGTGAGGGAGATGGTCGGCCTGGCCCGTAAGTCGGAAGCCGCCAGGAGATAGCGCGGGGCCAGTGGCCTCCGGCTCCCCTTCCCACTCTCCTCCTCTCTTTTCTCAGCTCATGCACCGAGGCAGGCATCAAGTGCACTTATGACTCAAAGGGTAAGAGATGGGCTAGTTTTTGAGGGCGTCTCCCTGGCTCGGGGCTGGCTGAGGGTAAAGCCAGATGTTGATGTCTTCCTCTCTTCTGCTTGCCAGCGTGTGTCTGCACGTACGAAGGGAGGAGTTTCCACCCTGGGGAGATCATTTACCACACCACAGATGGCACCGGGGGCTGCATTAATGCCACCTGCAGCGCCAATGGCACTATAGTGGGCAAGGTGTACGACTGTGACCTCACCACCCCAGCCCCCTCAACTACCTTTTCCTTCTCTCACACCACGTTAGGTAAGACCACGGCCAAGTCTAGTCAATCTGTAAGCATTCGTTAAGGGGTGTGCTACGAGTACGGAGAAAGGAAATTCTCTGCTCCCAAGGAACTTTCCAAGGCACAGAGTGATTTCGGAGGGGGGGGAAGCCCCTCTGAGTCTTAGGCTACAGGGAAAATACCTGACTCTCTCAAGGTTCCAGTATTCTCGTGGAATCTGAGTTATTCGGTGCCTTATGCGCTTGGAAGTTTTAGCAGCCTGGGTCCCCCTGATGTCCCCTTCTCCACTGTCCACTTCCCACACTGTACGGCCTTGGGACCAGACATCTAAGATGATCCCGGCCAGAGACAAAACAGGTCAGGTACTGGGGCTTCCTTAGAGTTCCAGCCTCACGCAAACAGGCTTCATTTTTCTGTACAGCTAATGTCGTCTTATGCATGTTTTAAAATCCTAGGTCGTCATTCTACATGTCAAGGACACAAAACTACATCAGTCCCACCTGTGACAGAATATGTCACGACTCCCTTGCCTATGACAGGCCCAACTGTAACCTGGGGGTACACAAAATCATTCGCTGTTCCCACCACAGACACCAGTGTTACAACAACGGTTTTCAGGGAAAGGATCAGTACACCTAACACAAAATCGGAAACCACGGAGTGCGTTAAAGAGGTTTGCACTTGGTCTCCTTGGCTGGATGTCAGCCACCCGGGAACAGGGGCAAACAGTGGCGATTTTGATACCCTGGAGAACATCAGAGCAGAGGGCTATCGAGTTTGCAGCTCTCCAAGAGGGGTAGAATGCAGGGCTGCCGAGTTCCCCGCTGTGCCGTGGCAGGAGCTCAACCAAACCGTGGAGTGTAGCACAACACAGGGACTGATCTGTCACAACAAGGATCAGGCATCTGGAAAATGTGAAAACTACCAGATCAGAATTTTATGCTGCACTTCTCAGCCCTGTGAGCCCAGCACAGTCAGGGCTCCCACAACAGAACCACACTCCCAAAGCACAGTCACTCCTGCCATATCGACGTCAAGCCCATCCACGACACCAGAACCAGGGAGGCACTCGACCAAAACCACAGCCTCTCCGACAACAACAAAGGAAAATGAGACAACAGAAAGTCACTCTTCTTCCCCAAAGACATCCGAAAGCAGCAGTCACTCTCCTACGGTGACATCACCGGAAGTGAGAACAGTGCCAGTGACAAACCCATGCCTTCAAGAAGTCTGTGAATGGACAGTCTGGATAGATGGGAGTTATCCTAGCCCAGATATAAACGGGGGAGATTTTGACACCTTTAAAAATTTAAGATCGGAAGGATATAAGTTTTGTGATGTCCCTACAGAAGTGGAGTGTAGAGCTAAAAGCTTCCCGAACACACCTTTGGAAGAGCTGGAGCAGAATGTGACTTGTAGCAAGACAGAAGGGCTGGTGTGTCTGAACAAAGATCAGCTCCCACCCATATGCTACAACTATGAGATCCGGATAAAGTGCTGTAGGAAGGAAAATGTCTGTGGTGTAAAAGAGTACACCACATCAAAGCAGACATACACTACACAGACACCAAAATCACATGGAGTGACCAAAATAGTCACAGGACAGAAGCCCACAGTGAAACCAACCTGTCAGCCACAGTGCTCATGGACCAAGTGGTTTGATGTGGACTTCCCATCATCTGGACCCAATGGTGGAGATGAGGAAACCTACAACAACATCATGGCAAGAGGAGAGAAAATCTGCCACAAGCCTGAATATATCACAGAGCTTGAATGTCGTTCAGGGTCTCACCCTGAGATTAGCATTAATGAGACAGGTCAGGTGGTCCAGTGTAACCCTGACTATGGGCTCATCTGCAGGAACCAAGATCAGAAGGGGAAATTCAAGATGTGTCTTAACTATGAGATCCGTGTCCTCTGTTGTGAACCCATGGACAACTGTCCCGTTACATCTCCAAACACTCCCATGACCACATCGGTCACTACAAAGCCAAGTCCTGAGACAACTTCCCATTCTGTGCCCACCACAACCACCTCAACTCCAACTTCATCCCAAACTCCAAAGACCTCAGTTACTACATCTCCAACGACTCCCACGACCACATCGGTCACTACAAAGCCAAGTCCCGAGACAACTTCCCATTCTGTGCACACCACAACCACTTCACCTCCCACTTCACCCCAAACTCCAACGCCCTCGGTTACGACATCTCCAACGACTCCCACGACCACATCGGTCACTACAAAGCCAAGTCCCGAGACAACTTCCCATTCTGTGCACACCACAACCACTTCACCTCCAACTTCACCCCAAACTCCAACGACCTCGGTTATGACATCTCCAACGACTCCCACGACCACATCGGTCACTACAAAGCCAAGTCCCGAGACAACTTCCCATTCTGTGCACACCACAACCACTTCACCTCCAACTTCACCCCAAACTCCAACGACCTCGGTTACAACATCTCCAATGACTCCCACGACCACATCGGTCACTACAAAGCCAAGTCCCGAGACAACTTCCCATTTTGTGCCCACCACAACCACCTCAACTCCAACTTCACCCCAAACTCCAACGACTTCCGCTTCCACAACACCAACCACCACCCCTAGCACATCCACCTATCCACCTACCCCCAGCTGTGAGCCACAGTGCTCGTGGACCAAGTGGTTTGATGTGGACTTCCCATCATCTGCACCCAGTGGTGGAGATATGGAAACTTATAATAACATTGTCAGAGGAGGAGAGAAAATCTGCAAAAAGACTGACTATATCACACGGCTTCAATGTCGAGCACAGAACCATCCCCATGTTAACATTGAGAAAATAGGACAAGTGGTAGAGTGTAACCCTGACTATGGGCTCATCTGCAAGAATCAGGATCAGAAGGGGAAATTCAAAATGTGTTTCAACTATGAGATCCGTGTCCTCTGCTGTGAACCCAAGATAAACTGTTCTACCACCACGGCTACAACTCCAACTATTCCCACAACTATATTTGTTACCACAAAGTCAAGTCCTGAGACAACCTCCCATTCCGTACTCACCACAACTACTTCACCTTCATCTTCACCCCAAACTCCAACGACCTCAGTTACTACATCTCCAACCACTCCCACGACCACATCAGTCACTACAAAGCCAAGTCCCAAGACAACTTCCCATTCTGTGCCCACCACAACCACCTCAACTCCAACTTCACCCCAAACTCCAACAGCCCCGGTTTCCACAACACCAACCACCACCCCTAGCACATCCACCCACCCACCTACCCCCAGCTGTGAGCCACAGTGCTCATGGACCAAGTGGTTTGATGTGGACTTCCCATCATCTGGACCCAATGGGGGAGATGAGGAAACCTACAACAACATCATGGCAAGAGGAGAGAAAATCTGCCACAAGCCTGAATATATCACAGAGCTTGAATGTCGTTCAGAGTCTCACCCTGAGATTAGCATTAATGAGACAGGTCAGGTGGTCGAGTGTAACCCTGACTATGGGCTCATCTGCAGGAACCAAGATCAGAAGGGGAAATTCAAGATGTGTTTCAACTATGAGATCCGTGTCCTCTGTTGTGAACCCATGGACAACTGTCCTGGTACATCTCCAACCACTCCCATGACCACATCGGTCACTACAAAGCCAAGTTCTGAGACAGCTTCCCATTCTGTACCCACCACAACCACCTCAACCCCAACTTCACCCCAAACTCCAACGGCCCCGGTTTCCACAACACCAACCACCACCCCTAGCACATCCACCCACCCACCTACCCCCAGCTGTGAGCCACAGTGCTCATGGACCAAGTGGTTTGATGTGGACTTCCCATCATCTGGACCCAATGGGGGAGATGAGGAAACCTACAACAACATCATGGCAAGAGGAGAGAAAATCTGCCAGAAGCCTGAATATATCACAGAGCTTGAATGTCGTTCAGAGTCTCACCCTGAGATTAGCATTAATGAGACAGGTCAGGTGGTCGAGTGTAACCCTGACTATGGGCTCATCTGCAGGAACCAAGATCAGAAGGGGAAATTCAAGATGTGTTTCAACTATGAGATCCGTGTCCTCTGTTGTGAACCCATGGACAACTGTCCTGGTACATCTCCAACCACTCCCATGACCACATCGGTCACTACAAAGCCAAGTCCTGAGACAGCTTCCCATTCTGTACCCACCACAACCACCTCAACCCCAACTTCACCCCAAACTCCAACGGCCCCGGTTTCCACACCAACCACCACCCCTAGCACATCCACCTATCCACCTACCCCCAGCTGTGAGCCACAGTGCTCATGGACCAAGTGGTTTGATGTGGACTTCCCATCATCTGGACCCAATGGTGGAGATGAGGAAACCTACAACAACATCATGGCAAGAGGAGAGAAAATCTGCCAGAAGCCTGAATATATCACAGAGCTTGAATGTCGTTCAGCGTCTCACCCTGAGATTAGCATTAATGAGACAGGTCAGGTGGTGGAGTGTAACCCTGACTATGGGCTCATCTGCAGGAACCAGGATCAGAAGGGGGAATTCAAGATGTGTTTCAACTATGAGATCCGTGTCCTCTGTTGTGAACCCATGGACAACTGTCCTGGTACATCTCCAACCACTCCCATGACCACATCGGTCACTACAAAGCCAAGTTCTGAGACAGCTTCCCATTCTGTACCCACCACAACCACCTCAACCCCAACTTCACCCCAAACTCCAACGGCCCCAGTTTCCACAACACCAACCACCACCCCTAGCACATCCACCCACCCACCTACCCCCAGCTGTGAGCCACAGTGCTCATGGACCAAGTGGTTTGATGTGGACTTCCCATCATCTGGACCCAATGGGGGAGATGAGGAAACCTACAACAACATCATGGCAAGAGGAGAGAAAATCTGCCAGAAGCCTGAATATATCACAGAGCTTGAATGTCGTTCAGAGTCTCACCCTGAGATTAGCATTAATGAGACAGGTCAGGTGGTGGAGTGTAACCCTGACTATGGGCTCATCTGCAGGAACCAGGATCAGAAGGGGAAATTCAAGATGTGTTTCAACTATGAGATCCGTGTCCTCTGTTGTGAACCCATGGACAACTGTCCTGGTACATCTCCAACCACTCCCATGACCACATCGGTCACTACAAAGCCAAGTTCTGAGACAGCTTCCCATTCTGTACCCACCACAACCACCTCAAATCCAACTTCACCCCAAACTCCAACGGCCCGGGTTTCCACAACACCAACCACCACCCCTAGCACATCCACCTATCCACCTACCCCCAGCTGTGAGCCACAGTGCTCATGGACCAAGTGGTTTGATGTGGACTTCCCATCATCTGGACCCAATGGTGGAGATGAGGAAACCTACAACAACATCATGGCAAGAGGAGAGAAAATCTGCCAGAAGCCTGAATATATCACAGAGCTTGAATGTCGTTCAGAGTCTCACCCTGAGATTAGCATTAATGAGACAGGTCAGGTGGTGGAGTGTAACCCTGACTATGGGCTCATCTGCAGGAACCAGGATCAGAAGGGGAAATTCAAGATGTGTTTCAACTATGAGATCCGTGTCCTCTGTTGTGAACCCATGGACAACTGTCCTGGTACATCTCCAACCACTCCCATGACCACATCGGTCACTACAAAGCCAAGTCCCAAGACAACTTCCCATTCTGTACCCACCACAACCACCTCAACCCCAACTTCACCCCAAACTCCAACGGCCCGGGTTTCCACAACACCAACCACCACCCCTAGCACATCCACCCACCCACCTACCCCCAGCTGTGAGCCACAGTGCTCATGGACCAAGTGGTTTGATGTGGACTTCCCATCATCTGGACCCAATGGTGGAGATGAGGAAACCTACAACAACATCATGGCAAGAGGAGAGAAAATCTGCCAGAAGCCTGAATATATCACAGAGCTTGAATGTCGTTCAGAGTCTCACCCTGAGATTAGCATTAATGAGACAGGTCAGGTGGTGGAGTGTAACCCTGACTATGGGCTCATCTGCAGGAACCAGGATCAGAAGGGGAAATTCAAGATGTGTTTCAACTATGAGATCCGTGTCCTCTGTTGTGAACCCATGGACAACTGTCCTGGTACATCTCCAACCACTCCCATGACCACATCGGTCACTACAAAGCCAAGTTCTGAGACAGCTTCCCATTCTGTACCCACCACAACCACCTCAACCCCAACTTCACCCCAAACTCCAACGGCCCCAGTTTCCACAACACCAACCACCACCCCTAGCACATCCACCCACCCACCTACCCCCAGCTGTGAGCCACAGTGCTCATGGACCAAGTGGTTTGATGTGGACTTCCCATCATCTGGACCCAATGGGGGAGATGAGGAAACCTACAACAACATCATGGCAAGAGGAGAGAAAATCTGCCAGAAGCCTGAATATATCACAGAGCTTGAATGTCGTTCAGAGTCTCACCCTGAGATTAGCATTAATGAGACAGGTCAGGTGGTGGAGTGTAACCCTGACTATGGGCTCATCTGCAGGAACCAGGATCAGAAGGGGAAATTCAAGATGTGTTTCAACTATGAGATCCGTGTCCTCTGTTGTGAACCCATGGACAACTGTCCTGGTACATCTCCAACCACTCCCATGACCACATCGGTCACTACAAAGCCAAGTTCTGAGACAGCTTCCCATTCTGTACCCACCACAACCACCTCAAATCCAACTTCACCCCAAACTCCAACGGCCCGGGTTTCCACAACACCAACCACCACCCCTAGCACATCCACCTATCCACCTACCCCCAGCTGTGAGCCACAGTGCTCATGGACCAAGTGGTTTGATGTGGACTTCCCATCATCTGGACCCAATGGGGGAGATGAGGAAACCTACAACAACATCATGGCAAGAGGAGAGAAAATCTGCCAGAAGCCTGAATATATCACAGAGCTTGAATGTCGTTCAGCGTCTCACCCTGAGATTAGCATTAATGAGACAGGTCAGGTGGTGGAGTGTAACCCTGACTATGGGCTCATCTGCAGGAACCAGGATCAGAAGGGGGAATTCAAGATGTGTTTCAACTATGAGATCCGTGTCCTCTGCTGTGAACCCACAAACTGTCCCATCACCACCACTACATCTCCAACCATTCCCACGACCACATCAGTCACTACAAAGCCAAGTCCTGAGACAACTTCCCATTCTGTACCCACCACAACCACCTCAACTCCAACTTCATCCCAAACTCCAACGGCCCCGGTTTCCACAACACCAACCACCACCCCTAGCACATCCACCCACCCACCTACCCCCAGCTGTGAGCCACAGTGCTCGTGGACCAAGTGGTTTGATGTGGACTTCCCATCATCTGGACCCAATGGGGGAGATGAGGAAACCTACAACAACATCATGGCAAGAGGAGAGAAAATCTGCCAGAAACCTGAATATATCACAGAGCTTGAATGTCGTTCAGAGTCTCACCCTGAGATTAGCATTAATGAGACAGGTCAGGTGGTGGAGTGTAACCCTGACTATGGGCTCATCTGCAGGAACCAGGATCAGAAGGGGAAATTCAAGATGTGTTTCAACTATGAGATCCGTGTCCTCTGCTGTGAACCCATGGACAACTGTCCTTCCACAATGCCCAGTTCAAGTTTGTCACCAACCATTCCCACGAAAACATCAGCCACGACTTTTCTTCCATCTAGCAAGATCCCACCATTCCATGTTTCTACAACCTTCAGCACCTTATCTCCACCTTCAAGTTCATCATGTTACTGTTTCTTGTCTGGAAAAGTCTATCCATCTGGTAAGTATCTTGTAAAGTCTCTTCATTTCTCTTTTCTTTTTACTTCTGATTCTACCCAATCCTTATTGTTCTATTCCTCTTATCCATTCATTCCTTCAAGTCTCAGCATCCTTCTTCTTGCCTTGCCTTCCCTCTACGGCTTCCCCCAAGAGCCACAAAATAATTTTGAAATGCCACAGATCCTAATGGAAGCTCATGGAGGAGCTGTGACCCATTGTCTTCACTGTTCTCTTGCACGAGACAAATAAACCACTAAGCAACAATAGTGAAAATAAGCATAATGATCATTATCCCTTAATTCCTGCTGCTTTTCCAAGTGCACCTTCACTTAAAGCTTTATTTTTGTCTCATAGGAACTGTCATATACAACCAGACGGACAATGCAGGTCACTGCTACTCTGCCATTTGTAACAGAGACTGCAGTGTGGAGAGGATAGTGGAAAGCTGTCCTACTGTGGCTCCCACTCCCAGCCCATCGACATCAGCATCTACAACCACAGCCATAGACACTTCAGCAACCACCTCCAGATCGCCATCACATGGTTGCCTGAACGCAGAACCTCCCAGACAAGTTAGTTGGCTATCTTCTGCCTTCTTTCTCTTTTGGTCCAGCAAGGACTGACCTTTGCAGGGAGGGCGGGGAACGGTTTCAAGAATTGGTTGCAGGAATTTTCCAAAGTTCTCTTAAATTGCTCTAAAATTTCACGTTAGAGTGTCTGGGAAGATCATTACAAGAAAGAGGAGTAAAAGGGCAATTTGACTTTGAGGAAAGTGATTTTTTTTCAAAATGCTGAGTTAGAAATGGTGAATGCTCAAGGGGAAACAGTTATTTCAGGAGTAGGAGAGGAGTCCATTCTGGTCTACATAAACGGCTTCATTCCTTTATTTGAATACAAGAGATGCTCTTTTATAATCTGACCTCCAGAGGGCTCCAGGAACTTGATGACTCCCTTATGTGTCTTCTCTGTAGATTTAATAACTTCCTTTCTGAATTGCCAATTAGAGTCCTGAAATCAATCACCTCAGGAAACCATAGGCATTCCCCTCCCTCCCTCCTGCTTCATTTCTGGGTCTTCACTTGAGCTTCAAAAGCCTAGTCCCAAATCTGTGCCTTTTTTTGCACAGAAAGGAGAGACCTGGTTCATACACAAGTGCAAGAAAGCCACCTGCGAGGGCGACGATGTGATCACACTAACGCCTGTGAGCTGTCCTCCTGTAAAGGAGTTGTCCTGTGCCAATGGCTATCCCCCTGTGAAGGTCTACGATGATGCTGATCACTGCTGCTACCATTATGAGTGTCAATGTAAGTGACTGGGCATGGAGTCCAACTCCGCTCTGCTGTGGGCTGCGGCCAGTTGAGGACGTGTCCAGGGTGTTGAGCTGAGACTTTCAGCAGCATTTGGGCAGCAGAGCTTAGTGCCTAATTAGCCCAAATAATAAATCAAAGTGGAAGCTACTTGCTCATCTCCCCCCCCTTGCCCTATGGCTCCTCCCCTCGCGGCACCCAGGAGTGGCTGTGTACAGAGGGACGGCCTCTCCTCCCTCCCTCAGATAGAGTGTCCCTTGTGTCATATGTCTCAGAAGCAGAGAATGGGTTCAAAAATTCCAGTTACTGCTCTGATTGATGTGAAGAGGATAAAGGCCAGGTCTCTGGATCTTCGAAGGATTCAAGGAAAGGCCACCTGCTGCTTGTTTCCCATGATCCCAGGGATGGGACCCACAGGCACTCGTCCTAACCAGGAATGTTGTATTTAGTGACTAAAGGACTGGTGTCAGGAGAGAGCCCTGGCCAATGGCTAGTGGGTGGGTTCGGTGCAGTCCAGTTGCCTGGCCGTGAGATTCTCACTAGGCACAGCAGAACAAAAGCCAGCCAGCAGAGGCCGAGGGTAGGATTGTCTACCTTCCTCAATCCTTCATGCCCCTGAAGGACAGCACAAGCTGGCCATGGCTCCTCATCACTAAGGGTCCTTACATGCTGTCTGCCGCCTTCCTTCTCTGGCCAGGTGTGTGCAGTGGCTGGGGAGATCCTCACTACATCACCTTTGATGGTATCTACTACACTTTCTTGGACAACTGCACATATGTACTAGTGCAGCAAATCCACCCCGTCTATGACCACTTCCGGGTACTCATTGACAACTACTTCTGCGACGCCCAGGATGGCCTGTCCTGCCCTCGGTCCATCACTGTCGAGTACAAAGACAATCGCATTGTGCTTATCCGGACTCTGGTCCGTGGAGTGATGGAGAATGAGGTAGGAAGGGCTTCTTCTCCCTGGGTGGGTCACAAGCTGGCTGCTTGTGGGGGGACCTGGTGTCTTGGACTCCAGATGGGAAGCAAGAGGGGGCCCATATTACAACATAGAATGAGGGGATAGCCCTGCCCAGCAATCAGGACTCCTAGTGAAGGCACATACCAGGCAACATGGCAGAAACAACCTAGGGAAGATCAAGGGACAAATGGAGGTTCTTCCCCCCTCCTCCCTGGGCCCCTGAGGCTTTGCCAGTGCAGGGTGAGGAGGGCTTCAGGGACGTGGAACTGTGGGCTAGGGCTGTCAGATGCAGAGGCCCACGCAGATCCCTGGTGCAGGCCTTTCCCCAGTGGATAGGGGTGATGTGATCAAGTGGTCCACGTGTCTGGGGTAGCCTCCCAGGCTCTCTGGTCGGGCGCCTTTGCCCAGGAAGTATTTGAGTTAGGTAGAGGAGCCAGCATTGGGGTAGGGGCCATGTTTAGTGGGAGGCTGTGAGGGGGACAGCCATAGCTGAACCCAGTCCCTGGGGCTCATTGTTTGTCATAACTGTTCTTCCCCCAGATTATTTTCAATAACCGGACTGTCAGCGCAGGGTTCAAGAAAGATGGCATTGTGATCTCCACCCTTGGCATTAAGATGTTTGTCACCATCCCAGAGCTCGGCGTCCAGGTCATGTTCAGTGGGATGCTCTTCTCAGTCGAGGTGCCCTTCACCAAGTTTGCCAACAACACGGAAGGGCAGTGTGGTAAGTGCCATCTATGTGCCTGCCCAAAGGAAGAAAAAGCCATGGGATGTCTCTGCCATTGAGTCCTCCCTGGCCGGGCTTGGGCAGCCAGGCCAGATGTGTGGGCTTGGACCAGCACTTGCTGAAGGCAAGCTGGAGAGAAGCTCCCGAGTCCTCATGCCCTCAGCTTCCCATGGGCGTCTCAGAGCTCCAGCCCCTGTAGAACATTATCCTAGTTTGTCTCTAGGCCCAGAGACTGAAGCAGGTGGCCTTGCTGAAGGTTCATGTGGGCTTGGGTCGGACCCAGGTGCCACGGCTCCCAGCCTCTAGGCCCCCAGATGGGGCCTCAGAAAAGTGGGTGGCCCCTCCCAGGGGTCTTCTGGGCTCTGTGACAGCCTTAGTGACTTGGCCCTCTCCCACAGGGACGTGCACCAACGACAAGAGGGACGAGTGTCGCCTGCCTGATGGGAAGGTGGTGTCGTCCTGCTCTGCCATGTCTGGTTCCTGGAAGTACCATGTGCCCGACCAGCCTTACTGTGCCGGGCCGTCCCCCACCCCTCCCGCGCCTTCCCCCACAACGTCAAAGCCGTGCCCTCCTTCTCTTCTCTGCATGCTGATCATGAGCGAGTAAGAAGCCCAAAAGCATAGCGAGGAATCTGGGGGGGCTCAGGCGGACAGGAGAGGGGGCCCAATTTCTGCTCTCCCAAGCCCGGCTCCCCGACCAGGGAGACTTGTCTGCTGAGAGAGTGAGCCCCCGGCACCGGCAGTCTCCCAGGCGAGGCTTGTAGATGCTGTGGAGGGGAGCTGGGCACGGGTGGGAGTGGCTGGTGAGAGGGGTCCCTGAGAGCACCCCCGTGGTCTCGGATTCTGTGATCTTTCCCTCACAAGAGTCACGCCAGCTCCATGTGAGTGGGAGGCTCGAAGGGGTTTGAGAACCGGTGGAAAAACAACTTGTGACAATGTGGAGCTTAGACCAGGACAGGGCCACTGCTGGACAGCTCCACGTCAGCCTGACACGGGGGTCTGAGCCGGGGGCCCTGGTTCCCAGGCCTTGGCTGCGGGAAGGCTCTGGCCAGGCTCCCCGAGCGCCCATAACATGCCAGCTGCTGACTTGGGGCTCCTCTTTCCAAAGGGTCTTTGAAGCGTGTCATCATGTCATACCCCCAGAGCCGTACTTCGAGGGCTGCGTGTACGACCAGTGCCACGTCCCCGACAGCCTGGTGTGGTGCTCCAGCTTGGAGCTCTATGCGTCCCTCTGTGCCGCCCAAGGCGTGTGCATTGACTGGAGAGGCGAGACCCAGGGGCAATGTGGTGAGTGGCCAGGGCCCCAAGGAGAGGTGGAGTCTGGGAACTTCATCCCATCGCTGGGTACAAGGGGAAGGAAGGGCTGTTGGCTCTGCTCCATTTAGAAATGAGGGGAGGGGCTGCCTAGGGTCACCGAGTCACAGACAGCCACTGTAGACTCCCTCAGTCTCACTCAATCCTCGGTAGTGGACATCTTCCTGGCAGGAGCCTATAACGCACGCTGCATGAGGGACAGCTGGCCCCATATATGATCAAGATCAGAAATTCACCTCCCCATTTTATAAGTGGGGAGCTCCACGGCCAGAGTCTCCCCCCTAGGAAGGGCCAGGGCTTAAGCTGCTGTACTGGAGGAGTGGGGAGAAGGAAACGAGACAAGGGCTCTAGTCTGGGGCTGAGAGTTCCAGAGCCAGGGATGGCAGGGTGAATATTGTCCAGTAGGGAGAACACAGGAGGGGCAGAGGGCGTGGATGGGGAAGGGGTCAGGGCTCAGCTCCTGAGGGAGTGAGTACCCCGAGGCTTCGCCCTCTCATTGCTTTCCCCTTCTCATAAAGCTTTTACGTGCCCTGATGGCCAAGTGTACCAGGCATGTGGCCCCACCAACCCACCCACCTGCCAAAGTCCCCAGGGAAGCCTCAACAGCAGCCTGACGTAAGTAGCCGGTCCCTGCCCGGTCCTATTGACGTGTGGGGCATTTCCCTGCCCTGGGTGCCCACTTGGGCTCTGGCAGAAAGTGGCCAGCCTCTGCCTGCTTCCCTTGCCACCCCCCGCCCCCCGCCAAGCATAACCCGGACAGGCCGCTGGTTTCCCCATTGGCTGGGGGTGCCCCCAGGGCTCAGGGCTTTCGCACCAGGCTCTGGTTCTCCTTCCTCCAGCCTTCCCGGTAACATCAGCGCCCTGACTGAAGGCTGCTTCTGCCCCACGGGCACCACCATGTTCAGCTTCGACTCCAAAGTCTGTGTGCCAGCCACCCCATCCGAGTGCCACTGTAAGTGATGTGCTCGCCCTCCCGGAACCTCAACCGGGGCTCAAGAGGGCACCTAGAGCAGTTCCCAGGTGGGGGGGGGGCTTTAGGGAAGGTGGGTTTGGGTGCAGGAGAGGGCCAACAAGCTCATCCGTAGCAGGAGCCCACCCACCCAGAGCCTTCCTACCCAGCCCTGCTGGGATCGGTTCTACCCCCACGCACACAGTGGGCATTTGGAAGCCCTGGAGGGTTGGGTCTGAAATGGGAAAGCAGGGCCCCTGCTCACAATGCCCTTCTCCTTTCTTTCAGCCTGGTGCACGGGCCCCAATGGAGAGCCTGTCAGAGTGAGTATTTGTGTCAGAGGCCCTTTTCCCCAGAGGCCCTGCTCTGGACACTAGACCCCAAGGGAAGAAGGTTGAGGAAAGCTCCCTTTGCCCTGGGGTTGCAGTGCCAGGGGCTCAAAGTCCTCCCTAGTCCCAGAGTAAGAGATGGGTCATGGGGAAGAACACGGGATGATTGGCCTGGGTCCATGTCAAGATGGTGGCTGTGGGAGGATCAGCCATGGGAGAAGGGGTCGTGGGAAGGATGGGAGACCTCAGCTTTATTCTGCGTGGCCCCAGAGAACACAAGCTGGGGCAATGGGAGAGAGGAGCGTCCCTGTGTGGAAGGGGCTGCCTCAAGAGGCAGGGGGAAGGTTGCCTTCCTGCGCTGTCTTTGAGGCTGGCCTGGAGATCATAGCCACCTCCCTCCTCCCTCTGCTGTGCTCCCTGGGGATCTGGCAGGGCTGCCCTTGCAAGACAGAACAAGGTGTCATTGGCCCTGCAGACACAACTGGCAGCACAGTGGCCACCGTCAGTGACCCTGGCCCTGCCTCTTGCCTCCTCTCCTAGCCTGGAGCTAAGGTTCCCTCAGATCCCTGTGAAATATGCAGCTGCGTCCATGATGACAACCCCGAGTCCAAGACGTCTGCCATCCTCTGTCAGCCCATAGTCTGCGACACCCACTGCCCAATGGTGAGTCCCCTGGGTCCCTCGGGGAGGGCAGGGCGCCTGGCCACGGCCGGGATGCTCACGGGCACCTCCTCCGCTCCCTCTGCTGCAGGGCTACAAGTACCAAGAGGAGCCGGGCCATTGCTGTGGCAAATGTGTCCAGGTGGCCTGCGTGGTGCACACCAACAGCAGTGGGGTGCATCTGGTGCAGGTAGGAGTGCCGGGCCCGCCGGGGTCCCTCCCTCCCTGCCCCCAGCTGCGGACTCACCTAACCCCCTCTCTGGGCAAAAGCGGCTCCGCGGGTGGGCGCACTTCAGTTGCAGGGAAGCTAACACTGAAGCTCAGGGGCAGGAGCCGAAGCTCGGGGGCAGGAGCCGAAGCTCGGGGGCAGGAGCCGAAGCTCGGGGGCAGGAGCCGAAGCTCGGGGGCAGGAGCCGAAGCTCGGGGGCAGGAGCCGAAGCTCGGGGGCAGGAGCCGAAGCTCAAGGGCAGGAGCCGAAGCTCGGGGGCAGGAGCCGAAGCTCGGGGGCAGGAGCCGAAGCTCGGGGGCAGGAGCCGAAGCTCGGGGGCAGGAGCCGAAGCTCGGGGGCAGGAGCCGAAGCTCGGGGGCAGGAGCCGAAGCTCGGGGGCAGGAGCCGAAGCTCGGGGGCAGGAGCCGAAGCTCGGGGGCAGGAGCCGAAGCTCGGGGGCAGGAGCCGAAGCTCAGGAGCTGGAGCCCACCTGCCAGCCATTCAGGGGACAGTCACCCACCGGGGACTCTGTGGGCAGAGCTCTCAGCCAGGCACTGGGGAGGGCTTCTTCCTCCTCAGGGAGCTCCTAGTCCTAGAGGAGGGGAATCAGACCAAATCAGGGCCCCAGAGGCCAGTGGCTCTGATGGGGGTCGGAGGCCCCTCCCATCCTTCCCAGGGAGACTTTTCCAAGAGAAGGGAAACAACCTGGAAGGTGGAGTGGGTGCCGGTCTGGGCGGGCTGCCCCTCCCCAGGTTTGTGACTTGTCCCCTGCAGTGGGGGAGGCAGGGCGGGCTGGTGCTGAGCAGCTGAACTAGCCACACTCCAGCCTCGGCCAGTAAGGCCAGCCTTGGACGGCACCCTCAGGCTGGCCATGGCCTCTCCATTTGAACCTGAGGGCAGGGCATGTGTCTGTGCCTCCCACTCCCCGCTCCCCCACCAGTGGGGAGCTTTCCATGCGGCCGGGACTTGGTAAAGGAAGAGGGAACAGGTGCCTGGGGTGGAAGGATGGCCAAAGGGAGGGGAGGGGGTCGGGACAGCCTTGTGTGGTGCCAGGGAAGTAGCCCAGGACATAGGAAGGCTTGGGAGAGAAGTGCCTCCTGACCAGGTGATGGTGGCCGTGGCCACGTCTGGGAAGTCATTCCTTATCCCTTGTCCCTTTCAGCCAGGACAAACGTGGTCTAATCCTGAGGACAAATGTGTCCAGTATGAGTGTGAGAAAGTCAATGGCCAGCTCATTTTGGTGACCGCGAAGAAGGCCTGTCCGCCTGTGCTGTGCTCCCCGGTAAGCTCATGGGGGATTGGGAGAGGGCTCCTTTCTCCCCAGGGAGCAAAGGCGCCTGCGGACCACGATGTCCAGGGCCTCCTCCCCGGCTTGGGACCCAGGATGACTGGGATGCCGTGGGACTCCCCCTCCTGCCTTGGGTCTCCCTTGGGGCTGTGCTAGACCCCCGCCTGCCCTGTGCTGTCCCCTCACGGCTCCTAAGGGATCTCCCCGCCTCTCCTCACCCCGACTCTCTAGAAAGCACTGCTAGGGCCAAGGCTTGGGTAAGAGGAGGCCGAGCAGGGGCAAGACCAGTCTGTTCCCCCGGGTCCTGCTGTGAATGACTTTGTCTCCCCTCGCGCACAGGACCAAGTCAGGAAGAGTGAAGATGGCTGTTGCCTCGTGTGCCCACCGCCACCCCGTAAGTGACTGCGATCCTCCTCCTCGGCTGCCTGCCCTGGCCGGAATTCTGGCTTCCCACGGGGGAGGGGGAAGCAGAGGGGGCAAGAGTCCCCCCGGAGAAGCCAGGAAGAAAGTCATGCAGCCCCGCCCCAAGGAGGTCCCCCACTATTGCCTCCGGCCCCCAGCGGGTCCCTGCGTCTGCCTGCCCGGGGCTCCCTGCCTGACCCTGCGTGTTCCTGGAAGGTTGTGACCCGGAGTGATCTGTCTCTTCCCCAGAGGTTTACCCTTGTGCCGTGGGACGCCACAAGCAAGTCATCCGGAAGGGCAGCTGCAGCTCTCCCACCCCAGTGGAAGTGACCTACTGCCAGGGGAACTGCGGTGACACGATGTCCATGTGAGTGCCCCAGCCCCCCTCCCCGTCACCCCGGCCGGGCTCCCTGCAGCCACCAAGACTCAGGCCCTGCCTTCAAGGGGCCAGCGGCTTCTGGCAACCCTGGTGGCAGATCCCCCGGGGCAGGAGGGGGTTAGCCCAGGAAAGTGGCTCCGGGTGGAGGGACTAGCCCAGGAAGGAGGCACTGAAGGCCTGCCCCAAGGGGGGGGGGAGCTGTAGGAATGGCCACGATGAGCCCCAGAGCGTCCGTAGCGACAGGGCGCGAGCCTCTCCAGCTGTTAGCTCGTCCGCTGCGCCGATACCGACACGGAAGCTGAGAGAAGGGCGGGCAGCTCAGAGAGGGACGCGGCCCCGGGGCTTTGCCGGCCCCCGGAGCGGCGCCCCTTGGGCCCCCTTGGCCAGACGGGAGCGGGGGCGGGCGCTGGGGAGCCGAGGCCCCCGTCCCACGCCCTTGGCTCTCCCCGGCAGCTACTCGTTCGAGAGCAACGCGCTGGAGCATCGCTGCCGCTGCTGCCGAGAGCTGAGCACCAGCCGGAGGAACGTGACGCTCAGGTGCCCGGATGGCTCCAGCCTGGCCTTCGCCTTCAGCCAGGTGGAGGAGTGCGGCTGCCAGAGCTTGCGCTGCGACCAGCCGGACGGCGGCAGCGCCGAGAGCGAGGAGAGCGGCGACAACGAGGAGGAGCCGGCCCGGAGCCAAGAGCGGGGGCCCGCGGCGCAGCAGAGCCCGCGCCGGCCAGGGGCCGCCCCCGCCGCCCAGCGCCCGAGATAAGCGCCCGCGACTGCTGTGGGGGCGGACGCAGCCCCCGGGCCTGGCCCGGCCGCCCCCGGGCCTGGCCCGGCCTCCCACGCGCCCCTGCTCCCTCCTCCCTTCGCCTTCTCGCTTCGGCCTCTTTGGGGACTTCCGGGCAGAGCTCCGGCACAGGCAGATCCGTGGGCAGGAGGAGGCGCCGCGGCCCAGCCCCACCCCTCCCCGGGCTCTCCCCGCGGCCCACCCCCCACCCCTCACCCCTTCCCCCCCTCCCCCCCCTGCCCCGGGCTCTCCCCGCGGCCCACTCCCCCACCCCTCACTCCTCCCCACCACCCCTCCCCACCCCCCCCACCTCACCCCCCCCCACCTCGGGCTCTCCCCGCGGCCCACCCCCCACCCCTCACCCCTTCCCACCCCACCCCCGCCCCGGGCTCTCCCCGCGGCCCACCCCCCCACCCTTCACTCCTCCCCACCCCCCCCTCCCCACCCCACCCCCGCCCCGGGCTCTCCCCGCGGCCCACCCCCCCACCCTTCACTCCTCCCCACCCCCCCTCCCCACCCCCCCACCTCGGGCTCTCCCCGCGGCCCACCCCCCGCCCCGGGCTCTCCCCGCGGCCCAGCCCGGCTCTTTCTGCCTCCATGCTGGGCTCAGCAGCACTGTCACAAGCACTGATCAGTCCCCTCTGGGGCCCCGAGGAGCGGCCCCTGCCTCCCTCGGGCTGTCCCCCAGTCCCCAGCACACACTCGGTGGTGCAGCCTTGCTTCCCGGGTGGCCAGCCAGCACCTGCGCCGCCCAAAGTGAAAGACTTTCTGAGACCAGTTTGAAGTCAGGCAGCAGAAGCGAGGGGGTCTCCCGGCAGAATCCGGGGGGCCTGGGACTTATCTGGCCCTGGACACTTTCTCCTCCAGGGAGTGGGGTGCCCCCTGCCCTTGGCCTTGGCCCTGCTGGGGCTCTGACGGGGGCAGGCGCCTTTCTCGGCCCCACTGGCTTTCTCATCCAAAAATGTTCACCTGTTCATCAGAAATAAAACTTCAGCATTTTGCAGTCTGTGTCCTGGCTGCTCTATTCAACTGCAGGGAGTGTGGGCCCCTCCCTGTTCTGACCCATCTTCCTCCTGAGCCACAGGGAGAGAGACCCTCATCCCCTTCCCCCTGAGAGGTCCAGGGCAGAGCAGAGGGGGGCTTCTGAAGCCCGCCGAGGCCCACAGCACAAATGGCTTCTCAGTGTAGCCAGAGGCTGAAGAGGGATCGGGACATGGCCCTCTTTCCATCATGAGCTGGAGAAATTTGGCCCTGGTTTGCCCGCAGGGTCTTGGGACGGGCAGAACCATGACTTTTCAAGAAGGGGGAGGTAGAGGGGCAGAGCTCTCCCCTGAGAGAACGAGGGGATCTGAACATGCAGAGGAAAGAGAGAACTTTGGAGCTGGAAGGGCACCGGGAATCCCATGGCCGGACCTTCCTCCCCAAGCGGGAATCCTCCCCCAGCCTCCAGCAGAGCATCGCACAGGGTGGGGAGCCCACTACCTCAGCAAATCGCCTATTCGGGAAGTGCCCTTCCTTCACCGGAGGATGGATTGTGCCTTTCTGGGATCTTCAGTGCCCTCAAAGGAGGGTCCAAGGGGAATGCGCTTGCCCCAGGTGCAGAGCCAGGACTGGCCTCCCCTCCGATCTCCTCCTCCCTCTCCGTGCCACCTTGGCTATCCCCCTGCTTTCCCCTGTGTAGCTCGCCGACCCTCAGCAGAGCCCGTCCTCAGGGCTGGACAGTCCTCTGGTGCTGGAAGGGCAGGGGCCCACCCGGACATCCGGGCCAAAGCTTCCCAGTTTCACCAGACCAATCTTTAAATGGCGTATCCCACGGGCATAGGAAAGCCTGACCCCGGGGGGGGGGGGCAGGGCATTGTCCGAAGTCAGGGAGACTCAGAGGGAAGGTCTGGGAGAATTCTCAAGCCTCTGGGCAGCTCCTTTGCAGAAAGAGACTTGGTCAGTGGGAGGTAGTGAAAATGAGGAAGGGCAGCGCCCGGGTTTTCTGCAAGGCTCCCACTGGCCGCCAGAGGGCATCGAGCCCACAATTGACAGGAACCAGAGGGCCAGGGCAGGCTCAGCTGCCTACCCTTTGTTAAGGAGGATTGCTGTGTCCCATAGGCCTCTGGGGGGCATGGGTGCCCAGCTAGGGCGTCATCAGGATGATGGTCTGAGACCTGGGGGTAGCAACGACACCTCCTCGTCAGCCCTGCCCCTCTGCCCCCCACCCCGGGGGGCTTTAGAAACTCTCCTCGGCTTTGGGGGCGGCAGCAGGACAGGCAGGGACAAACGAGGCACAAACCGCAGGTCTCAGTTGGCACAGTCTGTGCCCGCTCCGCGGCTCCCAGCCCCTGCTGCAGGGGAGATCAGTGGGAGCTCTGATGAAAACGCAGGAGTGACCCCTTGGAAGGGCCAGGAGGCTGCCCAGGTTACTGGCCTGCCCAGTGGGGGGAGAGGGGAGGAGGAGGAAGCATCGGTCTCCAGCCCAGACCTGGGCCACAAGATGCGCCATCTGCAGGGGGAAAGACCCGGATGTCTGCCTGCCTCTGCCTGGGACAAATGCTGAGCCAGGGGACACAGATCGGGCTGGGGGAGGGAC
The DNA here is from genome assembly GCA_020854095.1 of Dasyurus viverrinus. Lineage (NCBI taxonomy): Eukaryota > Metazoa > Chordata > Mammalia > Dasyuromorphia > Dasyuridae > Dasyurus > Dasyurus viverrinus. Next base: position 254,557,801 of record CM037002.1, on the reverse strand, counting down.
TCTGCTGCTGCTGCTGCTGGGACTCCGCAGGGGCTTCTGGGGAACTTGGGCGAATAAATGAATGGTCCAGGCAGCAGGAACCCCCGGGGCTTTAAGCGCCAAAGGGGTTTTCATTAATTCTTTGGGTTGGAAATCCTTCTCAAAAGAGGGTTTGAGGGGATGTGATAAAGCTCTAGAGGAAGAGGTCTGTCTTTCCTGGGTAGAATAGGACTCAAAGCCTGACCCACAGTAGGAGGCGGGGCTTGCTCAGTTTCCTCTTCTGTAAGATAAGGACTTGAGCCTGCTTCTTCCTGTTGTCTTTCTGAGCATCACCTTGAAGTCACCAAAGGGACCAAAACGATTTTGTCCCAGCAGGGAGTAACACCAGGCTGTTGTGCATTGAGTTCCTTTGGGCTAATTTTGCGGTCTGTCTCCTCCCTCCTTGGCGACCCTCCCCCTGCTGCCCGGAGCTGTCCATCAGCTGGCCGCGGCTCATCCGTCATGGGCTAGGAAACCAGATAACCAGGCTGGGCAGCATTGTGCTTAAAACAGGAGTTAAAGAGCCTCCTTTTTTCCTGAATCACAAGGGGTTCTTTGCCTGCCTTCTCCCAGTGTCCCCTTCCCTCCAGCCCCAGACTAAAGGGCAGAAGGGGCCTGACGAGCAAGACCCTTCCCCGTTGCAGGGCTCTGATTCCTTATCTGTAAACTGAGGGGGTTGCACTGATCCCTGAAGCCCATGAACTCTTGGGCTTGTATTCATTGGGAACCATGGGTGCCCCAGGTGCCCAGGCAATGGCTGGGGAATGGCCAGTTCAGATTCCATGGGCTCGGCCATCATCTTTGTCAGAGGGACGCAGGCCCTGGTGGCCCAGCCAGGGATGAACGGGGTCCTGAGCTCCCGCTGGCTGTTCCCATCCTCAGTGGCCACCCTAGGGCACTGCTCTTCACCTGTGGCCTGGCAGCCTTCCATGCCTCAGGAACAAGACAGCTGACGCTTAGCCCAGAGTCTTCCAGCAATCCGAAGGCTCTTGTGGTCCTGGGAAGAACTCACCCCTTTCCTCAGGCGGGCAGTCTACAATTAATTAGGACATGAGGCCTCTGGGTGCCAGGGCATGCACTGGAAGGTACAAGTAATCTCCCTTCTCCCTGCCCGGTTTGGCCCCACGCAGAGGAGATCCAGTGTTGCTGTCACCTTCTCTGTCTCCCTAGACTGTGGGCAGAGGGGGAGCCCCGTGCCCCCTTAGGGGGATGTGCCAAAGAGCCTGGGCAAAGGTGGCACCCACCCCTGGGGGGCCACGGGTGGGGAGGGGCTCCATCGCTGGGTGGCCGGGCCCCCTCCTGCTGTTTGCATTGGCCTCTTGTCAGCTGGGAAGAGTTGGGCCCAGCCCTGGTCCCACACAAAGACCTGATTGATCGGGGAGTAATTGGATCAAGGTAATTCCTTGAGAGGGCCCCCACGTCCCCCCAGCTCAGCTCGGCCTGCCAGCCGAGGATTACGCAAGCTGGACTTGCTGGAAATGGAGACAAATCCAGGGCTCCCCACCCCTTCCTTGCTCCATCCAAATGGCTTTAGCCCTGCCTGTCACAGGAGCCTGGCTCCCTCCTCCCCTCCATCCCCATGGCTCCACAGGTCAGTCAAAGGGGCAGCCTCAGCAAAGTGGCCTCTGCCTGCTCCCAACCCTCCCTCCCGGGCCTTCCCTGCGCCCTCGAATTCCACGGTGAAAGCTGCCGCCATGGGCTGGACCTCGGCCTCTAAAGCCATGTGGGAGCTGGGACAGGGGTTTGATGTAAAGGCTGGGTTGGGCTTTAATCTCCACTGATGGGGGGTGAGACTCTGGTCCTCGCTTCTGCCCTTTGTCCACCAACAGGATTGGACCAGATTGTCTGTGGGAAGCCAATCTTGGTGGACCCTCCTAGGATTAGTCTGGACGCCTGCATGAGGGAGAGGGTGGTCTGGGGCTTAGGAGGCTCTGAGTGGGAGCTGGATGAGGTAACTGTGTCAGAGACAGACAACCATGATTTTAGGGTGGAAAGGAACCTTTCTGGGGAAACAATCAAGCCCAACCACTCCACATTTTACAGATGGGGAAACTGAGGCCCAGAGCCCTCAGAGCTCTCTCCCTGGGCTCACTGTCCCCAGACTGGTGGGGGAGGGAGCCCTCCTGGCTTTAGTCCTTGGACCAGCTCCCAGATTCTTGGCCAGACGTTCCCCCTGGCCTCCCTCTAGGGTCAAGCAGTCTCTCCCATCTTGCTCCGAGACCTGGCTGGCCAGATGTAGACTGCTGTCCTTCTCGTGGCCCAGGTGATCCAGGAAATAGCACCACAAACTCATCAGCTCTCCTGGAGCAAGAGGCAGGAAGTGAAAAAGGAGACCCAGTGGGTTTGTTCAGCGGTGGAAAGGTGATCTGGGCTCACGCAGTCGCTTCTCTTGACCCCTAAGGCTGGGCAGCTGGCCCAAGCCCTGCCAGGGAGGATTTCCTGAAAGGTTAGCCACACGATTACCTCTGAGTCACAAAGGGACCCATGGAACAGTTTCCCAGGCGAAGTTACGAAGGAATTGGAGGGGAAGTAGGGTGAAATCTTCTTTCTGTAGAAACCCAAACGCTGAACCCACGTACAGGGAGGGAGAGAGGAGCAAGAAGGGAGGATTCCTCGGAGGGGCACAGCTCACCTCTGGAAGATAGAGGTGGAGGCTGAGTGCTGAGTGGGACCTCTCAGCCCCAGCCCATTCAGGGAACAAATCAGATGAAACGATCTGACACCAGAAGACAGGTGTGATAGGCGATTGCAGCCTGGGCTAGGCAGGAATGATTTCTTGGGCCTCAGGGGCACTTATAGCTTAGATGGAAGCCAAAGGGGATTTGTACCGAGACATCCTTTCATTTCTTTTTTCCATTGTTCATATTCATCTGTCCATCCTTCCCTCCGTCCATCTTTCCCTCTCTCTTTTTCTTTTCTTTTCCTTTATCCTTCCATACTTTCTTCTATCCATCCATTTCTCCCTCTACCCATTCATGCAACCATCTTTTTTCCATTCATCTGTTCATCCATCTATCTATCCCTCCATGCACACACCTCTTTAGCTCCATCCATCATTTTACCCATCTCTCCTGCCATCTTTCCATCCTTCCTTCTCCCTCCATCTTTTCCCATACCTGTTTCCCTTTTAACTATCTAATTTTCTATTATATGTCCCTTCCTCTTTCTGTCTGTCCATCTTTCCAATTATTCATCCTCCTCTTCATACATTCATCTATATATCATCTATCCTCTATCCATGCATTTCTCCATCTCTTTGTCTTTTCCTCCAGCCATCCATCTCCTTTATCCAGCTGACTAATCCTCATATCTCCCAACCCTACATCTGTCCACCTTTTGTCTATTTATTCCTCCCTCCCTCCATTCCTAACTTCAACCATCTAGCCAACCATTCTTCTATTTCTCTTTTTCTCCAGTCATGACTTCCTCCTTCCATCCATCTTTCCCTTCCTTTCACCTACCATTCATCCATCCATCCATATATTTCTGTATATATCTGTCTATCCCTTCATCCTTCCTTCCAACACTCTTCCTCCCTCTCCCTCTCTCTTCCTCCATCAATGAAGATATTAGCTTACATTTATATAATGCTTTGAAGTTTATAAATCACTCCTCTATTGGACATTTCTTAAGGACAGGGACCATATTTTTCTCTTTTGGAATCCCCAGGGTTTATCACAATTCCTGGCACATAGCTGTTGCTTTATAAATATCTACATATTGATTGATTAATCTGATTTTCAAGATACCCATATTTCCATTGCATTTCACCCTATTTCCTCCATCCATCTACATCTGTATCCATCTTATTCCTCTCCATTCATCCATTCTTCTGTTTCCTCATTCAGTGATTCAGCTGTTGTTGTTTATGTCAAAAAGGATCATGACATGAGGGATTTGATGCAATGATATACATCTCAGGAAAGTTACAATGGTGATTGGAAGGATCAAGACATAAACTCAGTAGTTTCACCCCCTCAAAAAAAAAGCTGCATGCAAAGATTCAAAGCAAAATGTGAATTGGTCACAGCTCTCCTCTCCCCCCCCCCCAATTCCTGAAGAGTTCAAAAAAGATTTTGAAATCAGATAAAACAGATAAAGGAAACTTTGCAGAAGGAAATGAGAGTGCTGAAAGAAAATTGTGAAAAGAAAGTCAATAGTTCGGTAAAGGAGGTAGAAAAAATACTGAAGAAAATAATACTGTAAAAAAAAAAAGAGGAAAAAGAAAAGAAAAAAACCCAAAAAACAGAACTGGTCAAATGAATATTTTTAAAAGGCACAAAACCCCATTGAAGGACATTTCTTAAAATGCAGAATTGGCCAAATAGAAAATTATATTAAAAATTCACTGAAGAAAATAATTTAAAAAGTAAATTGGCCAAATGAAAAAGGAGGAACTAAAGTTTGCTATAGGAGTAATTATTAGTTATGTGAAAGAAAATGACCAAAAACCTCTACAAAAAATAAAACAAAAAAAATCAATATATTCCAATCTGTATTCAGAGTCCATCAGTAATTTCTTTGGAAGTGAATAACATTTTTCATCATAAGTCCTTCAGAATGTCTTGGATCATTATATTTCTGTGAATAGCTGTACAGTTGTTCATTGTACAATATTGCTATTACTATGTATGGTATTCTCCTGTTTCTGCTCACTTTGCTTTGCTTCAGTTCATGATTTCAGGTTTTCCAAAAACTGTCCTGCTCATTATTTCTTATAGCACAATAGTATTTCATTATAACCACATGCCACAAATTGTTTAGCCCTTCCCCAATTAGTGATTATATCCTCAATTTCCAATCCCTTTTCCCCACAAAAGAACTACTATAAATATTGTTATATTTATAGGTCTTTTCTTTTATCTTTTTTGGGCTACATCTCAAGTAGGGGTAGTTCTGAGTCAAAAAGTATGTGCAGTTTTATACTCCTTTGCTCTCCAGAATGATTGGAGCAGTTCACAATCCCACAATTCCACAATGCACCCCATTGTCTCCCCCATTAGACTTTAAGCTCTTTCAGAGCAGGATTGGCATATTAGCCTCTTTAGTACAGTCCCTGGAGTATAGTAGATGCTCAATAAATGTCAGTTGAATGACTGACTACTGGTTTTAAGAGAGTGCTAGCTAGAGACAGGGCAGGGTCTGAGTAGAAGTAGTCCCTAAAGTGGGAAGGACGGCTTAAAAAAATAAAGCACATGAGAGATGGGGGAATATTAGCCCTCAAGACTCCTGGTGTAGATGGAAAACTGAGGCCCAAGGAGAAGAGGCTCATCCAAACGCTCATGGGTAGTTTATGCATAAGTTGGAATTTTAGCCCTAGCTCAGGGATTGCACTCACCTACCCATCATACACACACAGAGCCTCGGGGAGCAGGCGGGACCAAAGCTGGGCCTTTGAGGAGGACTCTCTGGACATTTTGAGCCACCACTGGGTCACACTTGCTCTCATCCCTGTCAACACCCACCTCTGCCTACTGGCATTGTGCTTAGCCAGATTGTGTTCCTCTGGGAAAGAGGCATTGCCTGACAGAGTAAGTGCTTGATGATTGACTGCTTGATTGATGGTGGGAGCCCCAGGTGGATGCCTCAGCTCAGCTGCAGTCACGGCCAAAGACCCTTTCTCAATTTTCTTTGTTTTTGGACCTCAAGTTGCTTAAGAGGAAACTGAAGACTATCAACCCCATGTCCCTCCACCCACTTCCTCCTCCCTCTCAGCTGGTCAATATTAGCCAAAGATTGTGTCCACAGGCTACACCCCTGAAACAAAACCACCAAGTGGTGAAATCCTCCTGACGAGTCATGGCTCCCAACCCCACTCTGAAATGCAATCATGGATCCCATAAACCTTTTCCCTGTTTCCTGTTGGAGGCCAAGGGGCTACCGGACACCAGGAGCCGAGACAGCATGCCTGCCTTAAAGATCCCAAACTCTCCCTGCAGATCTGCCTCAGAGCCCCTTGCAAACACTAAGGCCGGACACTCTGAGACCATTCAGAGGGGCCAAGCCTGCCCCGTCTCTGCCCAGAGGGGGAGGCACCTGCCCCTCACCTCCCTGCACCTGGTTCTCTGTATATTTCTAGCAGCTCTGCCATTCTTGGAAAGAACAGTTATCACATGACCCTCCCCTCACAATTGCTAGGACTATTTAATCTAGAACAACCATCTCTGGCCACTGCTCCCCTGTATATATTCCCTCCTCCTATTAGAATGTGAGCTCCTTGAGAGCCAAGGGACTGTCTTATTTTTCTATTTGTGCTCAGGGCTTGACAAATAGTAGGACTTAGTAAATTCTCCCCCTTCCTTCCTTCCTTCCTTCCTTCCTTCCTTCCTTCCTTCCTTCCTTCCTTCCTTCCTTCCTTCCTTCCTTCCTTCCTTCCTTCCTTCCTTCCTTCCTTCCTTCCTTCCTTCCTTCCTTCCTTCCTTCCTTCCTTCCTTCCTTCCTTCCTTCCTTCTGCTGTGGAAAACCAAGACGCAGAAACTTTCTCTGGCTGGGATTACTGCCCAGCATCACTCAGTGCTGTAAAACTACTCAGCCAGAAAACTGACTAGAATAGAAGCTGACGTGTGTGTAGATCCACTGGATCTAAGGGAAAGGGATCATCTGGTACTTAGGGGTCATCAGTGACTTAAGCCAGTAAAACATGAAGTTCACAGCATGAGACAAAGTTGATAGTTTTGAGGCCCAGCCCCCGAGGAAACCATAATCAAAGAGGAAGGATTCAGAAAGTGACATGATTTCGTTGTCGCCTCCATTTGGATCTGTTTTTTGTTTGTGATCCCTGGACCTATTATTATTTTTATTGAACTATAGTTTGTAACAGATATAATTACTTATGTCTTTTTACATTTATTTACAACATTTTTTGTCCTAATGCAAAAATCAAGTTTTTTTAAAAGTTCCATGCGGTTATTCAAAATATGTAGATCCTTTAATAGTTCCATTTAGAAAATGCCATGTCTTAGCTCTAATTCTCCAGAAATTTGTTCAGTTAATAATTTTCTCTTTTGTGTATCTTTCTGATAGATTTGTCCCAAAGTAAAAGAGAAATTTTAAAATCTTCTGCCACTGTTGTATTATTGTCTGGCTTCTTGTATTTCAGTGAATTTTTTTATGAGTTTATATGCTAAGGCATTTGGGGAATATATTTACTACTTTTATTGGTCTGTTGTGTATGATTTCTTTCAGCATAATGTAGTTTGTTGTTTATCTGTTTTCATGTTGTGATGTTTTCTTTTGTCTAATAAGACGATTGCAACTCCTACAGTTTTAAATTTATCTGATGCATAGTAAATAATTTTCATTCTGTGCATGTCTTTGTTTTTTTATGTGTTTCTCATAAGCAACAGGCTGCAGATTTTGAGTTTTTAAAATGTAATTTGTCATTATTTTTCATTTTAGCAGATTGCTTAATCCAGTAATATTTAAAGTTATGAGATTTAGGTTTATATTTCTCTGCTTCTGTTTTTAATAGTTTTTTCAAAATTAAGATTTTCCCAGTTCCTCTATAAAGATAATATTTGGTCTCTATTAGCTTAATCTGCTTTAAGACAATCTTTTTTGCCACTGAATTTTCTTTTTTTTTTTAATTTTTTAAATTTTTTTTGAATTTTCTAACCATCAAATATTCTTCTTCCCCTAATTTAAGAGTTCAATTAGCTCTTTTGTTTATTCTTTTTTTATCTAGTTATTTAATTCCGCCTCCATTTTTTCTTTCAGTTATATGATCAAGTAAATTATTCTTTCCTCTGCATCCTTCCAACTCATTTTTGTTAGTTTTAAGTTTTTCTTTTTCTCTGTCTTTTTTAAACAAACATTTCTTTTTCTTCATTATTTTTCTTTTTAAAAAATCTATTTTAGATTTTTATTCTTTGGTTCACAATCCTAATACTTATTTATTCCTTCTTTAGATTTTATATTCCTCATGGAATTAGAATTTCTCAGGTATCTATTTTGGACTTACTTCTTTAAATAATTTCTACATTACTGTCTTATGCATTTTGCCCCGGCCCTTTTTTTCTTATTCTTAGAAATACCAGTTGCTACAGGAAGGTAATAGGGAGGACATTGTTCCCATGGTGGGAATTCTCAATTATCCCTCCTTGTGATGTTCATTAATCATCTTTGTCCTCCCCATGGTAACTTCCCTCTTCCCTATTTATGAGAAAATCTGACTCCTTTCTGTCTCCAGGACTTCCCAATCTTCAAGTCCCAATTGTCCCAAGGACTATGATGCCCATTCCCATGAGGGACAAGCGATCTCTTTAATCATCAAATCCTTAGAGATTTTCTCAATTGTAATGGGAAGGGATCAAACATTTAGTGCCTATCATATATGCAAATATACAAAAATTACCTCTTGATCCTTATAATAACCATGGTAAGTAGGTATTATTATCTACATTTTACAGGTGAAGAAACTGAGGCAGACAGAAATGAAGCAACTTGATCAGGGTTACATTTAATGAGTATCTGAGGTTATCTTTGTTTTAAGGTCTTCCTGATTCCAAACCCAGAATCTAGCTAGGAACTATTGTGAGGTCCTCTTCTCTATTTAGGGAATATCTTTTTCTCCAAGAAAGCATTCTTCAGTGGGCCTCTCCCATCACTGAAATAAAAAGTCCTCTTCCCCATCCCCCATCTCAATCCCACCTTTTCTCTCCTTACCCTTTCTTCTGTGAACCTTCTTCTTCCGGAAAGGCTTTAGGAGTTATTTGCTCTTCATTGTTAACCTCTGATTAGGACACATCATGTATTCCTCTCTAGCTTTTTCATTTTCCCCTTTTATGATCCTTCTCATCTGCTACTTAGTCCCACAGAAAAGCTTTAATTCACCTGTAGGAGAATGTTGTGAGCTTTGAACCATAGTGTATCAGGTCTGTTTCTCCACCATAGAGGCTTCGGTGTGACTTCTGCTTTTATTCTTGTGTACATTTTTTAAAAATCTTTAATCTGGATGGTCATTATGTTTTTCCTTTTGTGGGTGGTGGTCTTGGTTGCTGTATTTGCTTTTTTTTCCTCATGTTTCTATTGTCTAGGGTGTTTGAAAAGCAAATCCTATTTTCAGGCTTGGTTTTCTATGGGAAAAAGTCAAAAGTAATCTGGCAAAAAATGGACTTTTAGCAAAACTTTACACCATGTTCCACAATACATTCTACATGAGTGGACACACAACTTTAATAGTAGAGATCATTGTATTAAAGAAAAAAAAAGTAGAAGAGGAGCAAGTGATATAAGTCTCACAGCTGTGGAGAGGAGATGTATTCTGACCCAAATAAGTAATAGAGGTAATTACAAAAGAGAAAAGCAGTAACATTAATTACATAAAACTGGAAAAAATGTGCATAAAATTTCCCTGATAAGGATTTGATATATAAGTTTTATAAGCCATCAGCCATTCCCCAACAGATAAGTGGTCAAAGGATATGAACAAAGCATTCTCTAAAGAAGAATTGAAGAGTATTAGCCACCATAAGAAAGAATGATCCACATCACTAATATTTAAGGAAATGCACAAACAGCCTTGAGGTTTCACCCTGAACCCTGCCAATTGGCAAAAAATTTAAATGATGGGAATGGTCAGTGCCGGAGAGAGTATATGAAGACAGAAAATTCATACATTATTGGCAGAATTGTGAATCATTACAATTACTTTGGAAAGCCATTTGGAAACCTGCAAAAAATGTGACTAAAATATCCATATCTTTTGATGTAGAGATTCTACTAGTCTTTGAAAAGAAAGGCTCCATATATACCAACATATTTATAGCAGCTCTATTTGCAATAATAAAAAATTAAAATAAAATAGATGCCTATCGTTTGGGGAATGACATTATGGTACAGAAATATAATGCATTGATGTAATGCTGTAAGATATTATATGTGTGATGGATACAGAGAAACCTAAGAAGAGCTACATGAACAGATGCAGAAGGATGGAGTGGGAGAATATCAATGCAGCAGCAAGACTTGAGAATGATTGGAAGACACAAGGATGCCTAAAATGAAAGTTCATCCATTGGGGCCCAGAAGTTGGAGGTAGCATAGCTTTGAGATGCCAGAAAGGGCTAAGCCCAAGGAAAAATCAGTCAAGGGGCAAAACTCCAGGACTGACTCCATCTTGAAGAGAAGGTCCTCACACGTGTTCCAAGAGGCAGAAAAGGTGGGGAAAAGGGAGTCCAGAAAGTGGGCTCTGCTCGCCCTTCCCCACACCATGGGAAAGAGTGGACCAATAGTAGTAACAACATGCAACCTGGAGTAGAGAGAGACACGTGAGGGACCAGAGTGGATCCACACAGCCCCAGTCAGATACAGAAAGAACCAGAAAGGAAGCAGCTCAAAAGGACAGGAGTCCTTAGGCCGCAAAGGGAATGCTGGCTATGGCCTCCACAAAGACCTTCCAGGAAATGCTCATGGTTCCCCCCTGTCATCTTTATTCTCTGCCTCCATTGTGCTCTGCCTCTCCCGAGGAGCCCTGTGTGGATGTGAGACTTTGGCTGTTGTTCTTTATACCAGCTTTTCAAACTATACCATCTCAGTAAATACCTTGTTAAATGCTAACTGGGGTCGCTGGCTGGTAACAGGAAACACAGGGACTTAAGTATCATGAGTGACAGTTAGAAGCCACAAACCTTTAAGACCTACCCCGAGAAGACTCCCGAGAGATAGCTGCTGCTCTCTGGGGACCAGGCCAAGTAAGAATTGGGAGAGGAAACCTTGAAGGGGATGTCACGCTGTGGCAAGATTTCATAGGCAAAAAATGTGATCTTGGGCTGAATGGAAGTAACATTCTGTTCCGACCAGATCTGAAATACTGAATTCAGTTCTGGGCACCCCAGTTAGCAAACTAAAGTGTCCAGGGAGGAGCACTCAGGTTAGGGAAGGGCCGTGGGGACATGCCATATGAGGATCCATTAAAGGACCCAAAATGTTCAACTGGGAAAAGAGAAGACTTGGGGGTACATGAGGACTGGGCTTCAGTGTCTGAAGGGCTGTCATGTAGAGGCGGGTCAGATATCTTCTGCTATGTTCAAGGGGGGCAGGAGTTGGAGCAAGAAGTGGACATTTCCAACAGGTAAATTTGGGTTTGATGCTGGAGCTGTCTAAACACAGAATCAGCCGCCCCAGGAAGTAATGAGCTTGTCATCATGGAAGGCCTCCAAACAAAGGCTGGATAAGCACTTTTGAGGGGCATCGGAAGGAGAGAGCTCCATCAGATGTGACCAGGAGGTCCTATTCCAGCAAATTCTGCAGCTCTTAGTGATCAGAGCATCTAGAGGTCTCAAGGGTGGAGCCCTAGTCCTGTGGATATGGCACCATCTCCATCGCTTTCTCCATCACTGGGATGATAATGGAGGACCAGTTGAGATCAGGACACAGCTCATGAGTGAGTCTCCCGATTCCCAACATTATCCATTCATTTCTCTTTTCCTTATGGCTCAGGTCCCACTTGTAGAAAGTGGGGAATGGACCCGATGTGCTCAGGAACTCACAGAAGGCTTTGGACATTCAAAGGGAGCATGGGGAGACTCCACGAGAAGGGCTGCCTTTGGTCTGCTTTCTGACCCTAGTTCTCTCTTCTCTCTTGCCTGTAGTCCAGGAAGAGAAGCAGGCAGGGCCCGGTGCCCTCTTCCCACCTCGGGCTATTACCTGATCTGGAGCAGACTAAAGCCAGACGTGAGTAGAGGTTACATGAGTGAGCGCCTTCCTGAGTGCACACGACCCGTATGGATGCTGTGCGCACGCAGGAAAAATGTCAATAATCTCTTTCCTGGAGAGAAGGGAGGAGCCTGTTTGTCCACTGACACTTTTTAATCTCTGGGCTAACGATTAGGGAGGAAGATTCTCGGACACTTGATCCATATTTGCTCTAGGGGAGGAAGGATCCTAGAATCTCTGGCTCAGAACTAGACGGGACCTTGGGCAGCATCCAGACTAGCACCTTCCCTTGAAGCTGAATTTGGAAGGGACTTATCCAGGGTCACGAAGGGCATAAGGAGGGAGTGAAGCCATGAGGCAGACCCACTTTCCTTAGGTGAAGGACAGGGCAGGAAACCTGCAAATTTCTATGATTTTTATTCTGGTCCTAAATAAAGATGAGAGAGGCATTTGGCTCAGGTGTCTTCATCCCTCCACAGTCAGTCTAGGCTTTTCAGCAAGCTTTAATAAGGATAAGCTTGTAAGGAGCTGCTGGGTGCTGGGGCGCTGCCTAGGAAAGAGGGAGATCTGCTCCTCCGGGCCCTGCCTTCAAGGAGTTAATGGGGACCCAGAATAAAGCGGTTCAAAAGAATCTGGCTGACCGAGGGGGTCAGGGGGGCTTCCTGGACCCTCAGAGGTGGAGCTGCGGAAGGAGGCTGTCACAGGCACAGATGAGCCCCTGGGCAGAGACCCAGAGCCCAGCCAGAGAGAAGGAAGTGTAGGGAAATAACTACAGGTCAGCTGGATTGAGACCTAGAGTGTCTTGTCTGGTAAAGGCCTGGCAAGTGGGTCTGAAGAGCTATCCCAACACGTCCGGACTGATGCTCAGTGGTCAGCGAGCGCACTCCAGACCCCCCCCCCCCAGCCTCTTATTGAAGCCTTCCAGTGAATGGGAAGTTTCATTTCCCACGGGGGAAATTTCACTTTGGGAAGACGGGTCAGCCGTGTCCTGCCCCAGGACCTTCCGTGGGAGTGGGAGGTCGGACAGCAGGAAAACCTAAGGTGGAATGAGCCACTGGGGGAGGCGAGGGCGCCCCTTTTGGGGAAGGACGGAAGCAAATGGTGGCTCTCAAGGGGCAGCTCTGAGATTTCAGGAGCCTATGAGTGAAGGAGGGTCAGAGGCAAACCACGAAGGGCCCCAAGTGCCAGGCTGGATCCTGGAGGCGATGAGGAGCCCCTGAAGGCTCGGAGCGTGGGCAGCCCTGCCTGATCCCAGCCCCGAAGCCTCATCCACAAGGCCACGGAGAGCGGCGGTGTCTGGGTTCCAAGAAATGCCGTTAGTCTTGTTCCCAGTCTCTGGGGCTTAGGACGTGTTTACCTTAGAGCCTGCCCAGGCTTAGCTTGTCAGGAAGACAAGGGAACTGAGCCTGACAAGTTTGTTCTCCACTCAAAGGCCGGAGAGGGTTTCTCCTCCCAAGGTGTAGATTATTGGCAAAGAGGGAGGCCAGACTACCAGCAGGATGCCAACTTTCCTCCCTCTTCCCTTTCTTTCCTGTTCTCTGTTCTCTGAACTGTGAAGATGTAAACCTTGGTGAGCAAACACGTCGTGCGATCCATCCACACACACACATCATCAGCACACATCCGGGATGTCTCAATCGGGACCCTGGCGCACAATGGGGCTGAGTGTTTGAACCCATCCTGGGAACCCACCCCCGCCCCAGCGCAGCGGGCCCCGCTCCCCGCACCGAGTGACCAAACGTGCTCCAGGCGGGCAGGACCCCGACTCTGGCAGTCAGTCAACAAGCATTTATCGGGGACCCACGTGCCGGGCACTGTGCTAAGCATCAGTCAGGGACCGTGAGAAGGAAGTGACCGCACCAAAGCTGTAGGGATCAGTGTCTCAGAAGTCCCCCAATGCCGGCTTCAACCCAAATAGCAGGCCTCCGAACTGGTCTGGGGGATGCATTGGGGGTCAAAGGGCAGAGGAACTGCAATATCACAAAGGTTCAGAAGTCTGGACAGGGGTCAAGCAAGGAGAGAGAGAGAGAGACAGAGAGAGAACAGAGAGAGAGAGAGAGAAAGAGAGAGAGAGAGAGAGAGACAGAGACACAGAGAGAGAGAGAGACAGAGAGACACAGAGAGAGAGACAGAGAGAGAGAGAGATGAGAGAGAGACAGAGAGAGACAGAGAGAGGGAGAGACAGAGAGAGAGACAGAGAGAGAGATGAGAGAGAGACAGAGAGAGGCAGAGAGAGGGAGACAGAGAGACAGAGAGAGACACAGAGAGAGACAGAGAGAGTAGAGAAGAGAGACAGAGAGAAACAGAGAGAGAGAGAGAGAGAGAGGCAGAGACAGAGAGACAGAGACAGAGAGAGAGAGAGACAGAGACAGAGAGAGGGAGACAGACAGACAGAGAGAGAGAGAGAGAGAGAGAGAGACAGAGACAGAGACAGAGACAGAGAGAGACAGAGACAGAGACAGAGAGAGGGAGGAGACAGAGAGAGGGAGACAGAGAGAGAGAGAGAGAGAAAGAGAGTTCATCCCCAATAGACAGTCATCTGCTTGCTTTAAGAGCCCTGGGGGTAAGGAGCTTCTTCTCAAGCTGGCACTTTCCACTTTGGGACATTTCTCTTTCCCTCAAGCCATCAGAGGCCAGAGCACGAGCACCTCTTAGCCCCAATCCTCCCAGGCCCAGGGCAGACACTGTCCTTGCTCCTTGGCCTCAGTAGAGCTGATTTTCTGCCAGGCTGGGGGGTGCCCGTGCAGTTGTGTGCTTGGCTCTGCCGGGGGAGCCAGAAGGATAGCTGGGCCCTGTTTGGGAGCTTCTCTTGTTCTCAAGAAAGGCCAGGAACCCCCAGCTCCCTAAAATATCCAGAAAGGTCGATGTGTGACAGGCTCTTGGGGGGGATGCCACGAGGAGGCGTGTGTGGTGGGATGGTCTCAGGGATGCTGTGGCCCCGGGCAGGTTTTATGTCTATAGGCAGAGAGGGGAGACGTCCAGGGGCAGACGGAGCTTGGGCCAGACTTCGAAAGGGACCAGGGAAAAGCTTAATGGGACAGTACAGACTCTTGAGAACAGAAATAGGCAATTACTCTGTGTGTCAGAAATGGAGTTCAGGAGGTCCTGACCTCAGGTTTCTGTCCCAGGTATTGTGCAGGCTCTCAGGCAGCCTGTCCTGACACATCCCGTGGTCCATGCTTCTTGAGCTTAAGGTCCTCTGATAACACCAGATCTTTTTCAAATAAACTTCCATGCTTGTCTTACATTGGAGATGACTTTTGAAACCCAAGCCCAAAACTCTGCACACCCCCAGACCCCTTCTACTTTAAGTTCTTAGAATTATCCTAATGTCTAGACACATCCTTTTGGATTTTGACTCTGCTCCCTTTTCCAGCTGGGTGACGTCAGCAAAGGTGGAAAGCAACCCCTCTCCTTTATCCGGTTCCTTCCTAAAACTGTTCCACATCCCAGGGCCCAGCCCAGAGCCGTGGGCCCCCACTAGAGACCCTCTTCTGCGCTGTCAGTGGTTGTACTTTGGTCTGGCCAATTCTGAATCCTCCGGCTAAATGTCCTTCAGCCCACTTTCCTTCCATCTCTTCCACAAAAAATTAATGAGAGATTTTCAACAACTTTTTAAAACAAAAGTCTCAGTAAAGAGTGTCTCCAGCGTTTCTCTAATCTATGTCTCGTAATGCTGCTGTCAAAAAAGAAAATGCAGCGAGTCTGGCATGAGCTGTTCTGGCTGAAGGCGGGCTGGGTCTCAGACATCACTGCTGCTGTTTCTGATGTTCACCGACTGTCTCTCTGATTAATGGCCAGAACCAACGTCGGGTTCATTGTTAGGGCTTATTAACCCTCCCTTTTTTGGAGGGGTGGGTAACAGGTGGATTTGGCAGGGATGGAAGAAGGCTAAATGAAAAGCTCTGTCCTTCTGCAGCTCTGAAGCTATTACCTCTTTTCTCACACTAAAAGATTTCTCTCCCTCTCTTCCTCTTTTCTTTGATTCTCTCCTCCTTCCCTCCCTCCTTCCTTCCCTCCCTCCCTCCCTCCCTTCCTTCCTTCCTTCCTTCCTCCCTCCCTCCCTCCCTCCCTCCCTCCCTTCCTTCCTTCCTTCCTTCCTTCCTTCCTTCCTTCCTTCCTTCCTTCCTTCCTTCCTTCCTTCCTTCCTTCCTTCCTTCCTTCCTTCCTTCCTTCCTTCCTTCCTCCCTCTCTCCTTCCTTCCCTCCCTCCCTTCCTCCCTCCCTCCCTTCCTTCTTTCTTCCCTCCCTCCCTCCCTTCCGTCCTCTTTTCTTTCCTCCCTCCCTTCCTTCTCTGAGTTCCTACTGCCAAAAAAGGGGCTTCCAGTCTGAGGCGGGGGACAGAGTGAGGAATATCTAGCTACATGTGTAGCCCAGCTGCCCGTGCTCATCGTGATGAGGCAATGGTCTCAAGTCCCCGACTTTCTCTGAGGAGACCTGGGGAATTGTCCAGAGGCCAGGACTTACTGGGATACTCCAGTCACTAAGCCCTTCCTCCCAGGCTTACCTTTCCACCTTGGCCCCCGTCCAAGCACGAACGCACAAGGTGCCCACTCCCGGGGAGGAGCACTGGCCCACTCCCCCAGTGCTGCTGCTGCTGCTTGTCCAAAGCCCCACCTCCCAGACCCTGGCATGGGAGCTGGAGGGGAACCAGTTTGGCCCTGCTATATAAACTCCTGCTGATTGTGGCGGAGCTTTGCCTGCCCATCACCCTTCTTGGGCCATTGTGTCACAGGTGACACTCAGCATGGGCACAGGGAGGGGGCTTCGGGACCTGCTCCAGACCCTGGCGATTGCAGTCTGCATAACACAGCGGGCAGGTAAGGACTCCCCCCTCCCCAGTCATCTTCTCATCTCTGAACAGGGTCCCCAGAGGCTCTCCAAGGCTGGGGACTCTCAACCTTTGCCCTGGCGAGAAGCCTCTTAGAGCTTTTCCCTGAATATCTGAAGCTGGACCGTGGCTGCCCGTGTTCCAAGGCTCCTGACCTAGCAAAGCCCATTGGGAAAGGAAAAGATGGAGGCAACAAGACCAGAGGGCACCCCCCCCCTTGGGAAACAAGTTCTGGACTGGACTAGGGACAGGCACAGTGCCTGGGTCTCCTGGGCCTGGGGGAGAGTCCTTGGGGAGGCAGATGGCCCCTGGAGGGTCACATGGAAGGAGAAAGGCAGATCCCCCCGGGGCGCCATCCTCCCAGCACGGAGCTTGCAAAGTTCCCCAGACAGCCCAAGGCGGGAGAGCTCCGCAGCAGCTCCTGTCCGCCTCCCTACTCACAGCCTGGCTGTTAACAAGACCTTTAATACTTACTGTCAACAGCAAAACTCGGTGCCCCAGGCTGCCCAGTCACCGGCTAATGATCCCTGTCAGGAAAGCGGAGAGGAAAGGAAGGGAGAGAGCAGAGGCAGGGAGATGAGAGGAAAGAAAAGGCGGAGGAGGAAAGGAGAGGAAAGGGCAGGGGAGGAAAGAGGAGAGGAAAGAAAAAGAGAGGACAGGAGGAGAAAGGAGGAAAGGAGAGGAGAGGGCAGGGGAGGAAAGAGGAGAGGAAAGAAAAAGGAGAGGAATAAAGGGGCACTGAGCAGGAAGTGTGCACTTCAGGGGCAGCTCAGGAGCAACCTTCTGGAGGCAGGGGCTCCTCTCACCTTCCTTCTTCCTTTGGAAACTGAGGAAGATATGGGGAATCCTGGGATGAGGCCAGTTGAGAGGGAAGAGTAGGAGCGAGGAGAGGCATCAGGCATACGCCAGACACCTCAAGATTCAATCCAGTGCTCCTGGGCCCCAGGGAGCCAAGAATTGGGTCAACTGGAAACAAAAAACCCTGGCTCCCGCGGAGAAGAGGAAGCCCCTCTTTCTTCTCTCTGAATCCCTATTTCTCTTAGCGTCTGTTTCTCTGTTTCTCGTTCTCTGTCTCTGTCTCTCCGTGTCTCCGTGTCTCTGTGTCTCTCTCTGTGTATGTGTCTCTCTATCTCTGTCTCTCACTGTCTTTATCTCTCTCTGATCTGTCTCTGTCTCTTTCTGTCTCTCTCTGGCTATCTCTCTGTCTCCCTATCCATTTCTGTCTCCCACTCTCCTCCTCCCCTCCCTACCCCACCTTGTAGGGAATACCAGTAGTAAGGACAATAGCAGCCTCATGATTTCAGGTTCCCCGGGGGCTTTCCTCTCAGTCACTCTAAAAGGGAGGCCCCGGCAGAGCTCTTGTCCCCACTTCACAGAAGGGACTGCCGAGGTTCAGACCAGAGGCTCTCTCCTGTTACTGCCAGAGCAAGTTCATCAGTTAGGTTGGGGGAAGGGGTCACTGTGTACTGGAAAGCACAGAGATCTCAAGACACTGTCTGCCTTTGGCCACAGCCTTCAAGGCCTCTGGGTCCCACAGCCTGGGAAAATTCCACAGGAAGTTCCAGAGCAGCCCGTCCCCTCTCACCCGCCAGGCTCGGGGAGCTGGAGCAAAGCCAGGAGCTGGAGCCAGAAATCATGGGTCACTCAGGCCGGGGTGGGGAGTCGCCTGGCAGTGGGAGGTTCACTGAGTCTCAGGCCAGATCATGGCGGCTCTGCAGCTCCAGGGAAGGGTCTGGCCCCTGCTGGTCTCAGCCACTGCCTTGAGGGACCTAGCAATAATGGCTCGGGTTAGCAAGTCGGGGGGGAGGGGGAGACAAGAAATTAGGGCCTCCGAGAGGCCGAAAGACTGGCCCAGCGTCTCAGAGCCGGCTCCTCAGCTCGGGGAACTTGGGACCTTCGTGCCCTCGGGCGATGGGATGGAGCTGGGCTGCCACAGGGCAAGGCTCAGCATCACGTCCTGGGGGGAGGGTCTTGTCCCCGAGGGACAGACTTAGATTAGAAGAGCCAACAGCGTGAAAAGGGGGGGGGGCGCTCCTGGCCCTTCCGCTAAGCCTCCAGCCCGCCAAGGGACGCCCAGCAGAGCGCTGGCGCTGGGCTCGAAGGGGCCGCCACCTCTGCGGGCCGCGCGGACAGACGGACGGGGCGGGGAGCCCAGGTCCTCGAGGGCCGGGGTCTCCCTGCGCCCAGCGGACCCGCCCCTCCCAGCCCAGCTACTTCCCAGAAGGCGCGGCGCCTTTATCTGCAGGGCCGGGCTTCACGGCAGCCTTCGACACTGTAAATGCGGCCCGGGCGCGGGGGTCCCCTGTGGGGTCGGCCTTGGCGTGGCGGGTCCGCCTGCGCCACGGAAGCAGAAGCAGGCGCCCGCGGACACTGGCGGGCCCGGGCCTCGTGCACGTGGCCACGTCCAGCCTGGAAGGAAGCTCTCTCGCGGCTCTTGCTCCTCTGTCCAGGCTGCTGCTATCCGTCCCTCCGGCCGCAAGCTCCGGGCCTCCGAGGCGCGTCTACCGCCCTCCCCGTGTCCAATTCTCGGGGCTTCTCCCCCCCAGGGGAGCCCCGGAGCACCTCCGGTCTGGGCCCTGGCAGTGGCTCCTCACCAGCCTCCCTGCCTCTCCTCTCCGTCCCCTCCCGAGGCCGCTGCAGCCTCACCGCCCGCGGCTCCCCCTTTCTCACTACCTGCCAGAGGAGCTGGCCACGGTTTCCCACCTCAGCGCCTTTGCCTGAGCCTCCTCCCATTCCCGGCACGCCCTTCCCTGCTCAGCTCTACGCCTGGGAAGTCTCAGAGCCTCCTCCCCCCCCTCGGCTGCCAGCAGCTCCCGGGCCACCCACGGCTTTCTTTTTGGTCCCCAGAGCCCAGCACGGGGCGCGTGCTTGCTGGGACTCACTTGGATGGATCGGGTTGACTTGAATCTTGCCCCCAAAGCGTTGGGCCGCGGGGAGGGAGGGGCCCCATTAGCACCGTGGGTTTTTTCTTTGTCTCCCCAGAGTCCCAAGAGCTGAACATCGATTATGGCGCCTACCACCAGCCTGACTACGGTAAGGGGCGTCCGGCCGCCCCGGGGCTGCGTCCGCTTCCCCATCCAGGGGCTGGGAGCAACGGGAGGGGCGGGGCTCCTTCGTGCCTGGGCTCCTTAGGCTGCTTCCCACAAGAGAGAGGGAGGGGGCTCTCACCCCACCGACACACAGCCCCAGGAGGTCGGCGGCTCACCCTGTTCCCGGGGACTAGGAAACCCAGGCTTAGGAGACTTTCGCTTCCCGGGACTAACAAGGGGCATCATGGGCTTTCACCTTATGCCAGAGGGGGAAGGGAAGGGATTAAGTGTTTAGGCAGCACCCACCGTGTGCTAAGTACTGTGCCAAATACTTCAGCTCTAACTAGGGAAGTGCTATTATCCCCATTTACAATCGGGGGAATGAGGCAAAGGAGGTTAAGTGACTTAAGCCACTGGAGTGTGTTTGAGGCCCAGGGCTCTAACCATTGTCCTACCCAGGTGCCTAAGCACCCAGGCATAAAAAAGAAAGTCAAAAAAAGTCAAAGGTCTCCCCCATGATAGATCAGCAAAGCCCAAAGCCTCGGGCAGCCCCTGGACTGGAGAAAGACAAGGGAAAGAAAGCTCACTGCTTGTAACTTGGGGTACATCGACCAAAAGCCTGAATCCATGCGTCATGGAACCCCCAAGGCAAGGACGAGCTTTAGCCAGAGCATGGGCCAGGTGACCTTGGAGCAGAGGAAGGCCTGCTTTAAGTGTATGGGGGGGGGGGGTTAGAGAAGAAATTTCCTCCTCTGAGAAGCTGTCACTGGTCTTGAGGGTGCAAGTCAGGGCAGACCATTGTCTTTTGGTTGGCTTTGCCCAATGTGGGCATCAAGGGTCCCAACCCTAAAGGGTAGATATTGGCAAGGAACCCGGGGCTTCCCCCCAGTGTCTGACTCACACTCACGTAGAGGAGCAGCCCTTTCTCTCTTCCAGACCCTTCTGGCCTAGCCCCGTATCTCCAAGGGGTCCCAGTTCTTTGCATTTCCTCGTGGGCACCGAGGAAGAATCACAAAATCCGAGGACCATAGATTTGGTGACTTACGGTCACAGAGGCCTCATTTAATCAGGGAGAAATTGGGCCAAGCAGTGTCGGTGTCAGGGGGAGATTTGAATAGTGTCCCCCGTTTTGAGGCTGGCACACACATCAGCGCCCAGTTAGCGTCCCAGGGCCCCTGAGGACCAACCCAGTGGCTTCTTCTCCCAATTCCTCAGAATACTCAGTAGCCCTGCCTGAGCTCCGTCCCACCTTTGGAATGACCTTCTTCCCCACGGGCACCATCACACCCTATGCAAGTGGTAAGTCTGCCCTGTCCCCAAAGCATTCAGAAATCCCATCCTGGCTGAGGAGTGGGGAGAGGCAGCCAAGAAGCCCAGGCTGGGCAGAGCCTGCTGGAGGTGTCCCCTAGGGTCTGTCTGGGGCCCTCTTCTCTCCCTCTCCCTCTCTGACTCGGAACCTCAAATCATTCACTTATTTGTAATCCCTCCTTCATCTGTTCCATGGATCTTTTTCTGTTTTCAGACAGTGTTTAATGATGACTGTTGACAGCATAAGTTGGGGGTCCCTGAGGGTTCTCTGACTGAGCATCATCAATGAGAACAAGCCCCTGCTGTGCAGAGCCCAGAACTTGGGCCTTTAAGGAGGCCCTCAGGGAGCTCACAGTCCAGGAGAGCTATGACCTATGCTACCGCATTGTGGGCTTGGCCGGTGTCTATCATTGGACAAGACTGGAGTTTCTCTGGGGATGACCTGGGGTGTGGGAGGCTGCAGGCCTGGTGGTCTTGAGGGGAGGGGGAGACCAGTTCTCTGATTCAGCCCTTCTCCTTGCTCCACAGTCCTGAACCCTTCACACAACGGCCAAGTGTGCAGCACGTGGGGCAACTCCCATTACAAGACCTTCGATGGGGACATCTTCCAGTTTCCGGGCCTGTGTAACTACGTCTTTGCCTCCCATTGCCAAACTGCTTATGAAGATTTCAATATTCAGATCCGGCGCTCCCTGGTCGGGGAGACCTCCACCATCAGCCGCATCCTCCTCAAGACAGAAGGGATGGTCTTAGAGCTGTCTCCCAACGCCGTCTTCATCAACGGGCAGCGGTGAGCCCCGGAAGTCGCCCTGTTCCCATTTTGTGGCCCGGTCCCTGTTTATCTACCTTCCATTGTCGTGTTTCCCGTGGATAGTCACAGCCCTGACTTCCAGAACTGGAGGAGGCAGGGACCCCTGGCCAGCCCTTATTTACAGAGGCAGAAACGAAGATTCACATAGACTGAGGAAACTCCCCTGGCTCCGATACAGAAGATAACACTGCTCTGATCCTTGTGGCTTTTCCATCGGATAGACCCCGAATTCGGCATATAATTTAATAAGAGCTGGATGGGGGCCATCTGTCTGTAGCTAGGGTTTGCCACAGTGCACAGGGTGCCCACTTGGGAGTCCCGAGTTCAAATCTCGGGCACTCCAGCACTGACTATGTGATCTTGGGCAAGTCACTTAACTATAGAATGGAGGTCATCATTGAACCTCCCACCAGGGCTTTTGTGAGGATCGAATGAGATCCTATTCGTAATGTGACTTATCAGCCTTAAAGCATTGTATAAACACTTGCTGCCACTGTTGTTCTTATGGGAACAAAAACAAGCCCGGCTGTCACATGCCCAGACTTTTGAGGCAGGGCAGTCGCAAAGGTGCCCCATTCTGAGCTGGGGAGGGGCGGCAGAGACCCACTTGTGGAACCAGACAGGAGGCCATGTGGCCTGTGCTGGTCTGCGAAGTCCAGGGGTGACCTGAGGTTGACAGTGCAGTCACTGGGAGGAGACTCAGTGGGGCTGGGCGTAGGGACAGTCCTTTCAGCCCTGAGCTCCCTAGCTGGGAGCCGCTTCCTGGACAGCCCGCCACCTGGCAGGAGTCCCAAAGTCCTGCTTTTTGAGGCGAAAGCCTTTCTCTCTTGACGGCGCTCTTTGCAGGGAGCAACTGCCCTACAGCCAGGCTGGGTTCACTGTGGAGGCAAGTAGCACCTACATCAAGGTCAGCATGAGGATGATTCTAACCTTCCTGTGGAATGGTGATGACAGTGCCTTGGTAAGAACAGGCCTCCCTCTCCCAGCTTGGGGCCCCGGGAGCCAACCCTCCCTCTCCTCATCCCCTCCTGATCCCCAGCCACGGAGCCTTCCTCTTCTTGGCAGAGCTGCCATGGCCCTTTCCCCAACAGAGCCAGCTTCTGGCAGGGGGCAGGGAGGGAGAGCCCTTTACAAGAAGCCACATGAAGGGTTGTCCGGTCCCCAAGGCTGCTGTGCAAGGAGGGACGGCTCTCCTCACTTAGCCAGTACATCCTGGCATTCAGTTCAGAGGTGATTTCTGCCCCCTGCTCTAACTCAACCATTCCTTAAGCACGTCCTCAGCCCTACTACGGGCCGGACCCTGTTCTGGGTGCACGTCCTCAGCCCTACTACGGGCCGGACCCTGCTCTGGGTGCACGTCCTCAGCCCTACTACGGGCCGGACCCTGCTCTGGGTCCATGTTCTCAGCCCTATTATGGGCTGGACCCTGCTCTGGGTTCTGGGGACAAAAAGAAGAAACGCCAAATGTGGTCCTGCCCACAGGGAGCTCACGCTCTTGGAGGAGTGATCTCGAGAATAGGACCCACACTCACAGTCCAGTTTAAGTAACAGGGAGCACACAAACATGCCCATGTGCATCCAAGCACACAGCACACGTGTGGGCACATGTCTAGGCACATGCACACCGCAGTTCCTGGCAAGGAGGAGGTCCTGAGCATCCTAGCATTGGAGGGATCTTGCAGGAGCTGAGCTGAACTTGGAGGAAGCGGGGGATTCTGGGAGGCGGGAAGGACGTTTCAGGCACGTGGGTACCTTGGGCAAAGAAGTGGAGGTGGGAGAGTCTGTGTCTGGTGCACAAAGGCAGCAGGGGCTGCGGCAGAGTCAGAACCAGGTTCCTGAAGACAGCTTGTATTCTATCTGGGAGCTCCTGGGATGGGGCTTGCCGGGGTCAGACCCAAGTTGTGCTTTGGAGAGATCTCTGGAACCCACGGAGAGGGAAGATCAGGGGCTCAGTTAGTGGAAGCTGCTTATTCAGTGCCCGCTGTACACCAGCAACTTGGGGTGAAAGGGAAATAGTCCCTGGCTCGAGGAGCTCCCCCCACAGAGGGGGGTGTGTGTGAGCCCCCCTTCTGTCACACGCTGCCCGCACCCTGACCTTATCAATGACTCCATCTCCACCTCTTCCTCATCCCTCTCATCCAATCCCTTCCCCACCCCTCATCCCTGCTCCATCCTCCTCAGCTGCAACTGGATGCAAAATACGCCAACCAGACCTGTGGGCTCTGCGGGGACTTCAATGGCCTTCCCACGTACAACGAGTTCTACTCCAACAGTTGAGTGACACCTTCTCCCGCCCTTGGATGGCCTGCACCCAGTGGGGGTCTCACTTCCGGTCACAGGTCCTGGGGGCTCAGGAGACACGGCTGGTTATCAGCCCCTCGGGGCCGGCCTCAGGAAATGAGAGGAGGAAGAAGTCCCCAGACTGGGTGGGAGACAGGGTCCCCCTCTGCAAAACCGGAAGGTTGGGGGGGTCCACCGAGGCCCAGCCTGAGCCCGTTCCCAGCCTCCACCGTGCAGCTGGTGCTTTGTTCTGAGCACCATCCTCAGGGATGATGACGTGGGCAAAGGGTTCGCAGAGAGGGGATGCCCTCCTTGGAGGTGGGAGCTGCATCTGCTCCGGCCATGCTCTCCCCATGGTTTCCAAAGCGGCCCTGTGCCCTTCTTGGTGCCGCCTCAGTAGGGCCTGGACCTCCCAGGGGGCCAGAACCTCAGAGCTGGAAGGGATAAGATAAAGGAAGCGCAGCGCAGTTAGGTGACTGACCGTGAATCACACCGACAGTGTCTAGGGGTGACCGGGGGGGGGCAAATTCCCGTAGGGTGTTAGCCCGGCTGCCTGGGCATGCCTGGGCACAAAATGTGCCATCACAAAAGCTCCCAAGTCTTGCCTTTTCGCTGTTCACATACCCACTTCACAAACCTGGAAACTGAGGCTCAACAAGGGAGGGCACTTTGCCCAGCCCGTCTCTCCTGGCTCCCAGAACTCAGCGCTGTGCGTCTCTTCCAGATGTCCGGCTGCTCCCCTTGCAGTTTGGGAACTTGCAGAAGCTGGACGGGCCCAACGAGCAGTGTCAGGACCCCCTCCCCTCCCCAGCCAACAACTGCACAGATGAGGTGAGCAACCACTTAGTGCACGGGGTGGGGGGGAAGGGAAGGTGGGGGAGTGCACAGGGAGTGCCCCCCCCTTTAAGGCTCCAGACACTCCAGACCCCTCCCCTCCTTTTTCTGTCCCCTGTCAGAATTCCCTCCCAAGCCTGGCCAGGCCCAAGCCCAGCAGCATCTCTTCCCATGATGCTTGGCTGGTGCCCTGGTCGCACCAGGGCTGGGCCAGTGGCCCTCTGATGAACTGATATCCCCGGGGGACCATCTTAGCTGCCCCACTGGCCGACATCATAGGGCCACAGGTGCCGGGGGAGGGGAGCATGGGGGCAGTCACGCAGGAAAAGAAGATGAGTATGGGTGGGAGAGAGGAACCCAAGCCTGGCTAGCACACAGAGAGGCGGAAAAGCCCAGAGGGCCTCCAAAGGGAGCCCAGAGGAGGCAGAGGCAGCTCTCGGCCTGGAAGAGATAAAGCAAAGTCTGAAGGATGAGGGGCTTGGTCAGGGATGTGACATGGGGCTCTGCACTCCCTGGGCAAACCCACTCCTCTAATCCCAGAGAAGGAACCTGCTGCTGGTTACCTGGGGAGGGGGGATGGAAGCCCTGGGCCCGACGCTAGCTCCGGCCTGCCAAGGCTTCCCGACTTTCCTCCTCTGGGCAGTCTGGCTATCCGGGGGCTGCCCCCTGAGGCTGACTGTGCCGCATGTTTTCTCCAGGAGGGCAGCTGCCTCAGGGTCCTGAACGGCCTGGCTTTCAGGGGGTGCAACCAGCTGGTGGACCCCCAGCCCTACGTGGAGGCCTGCGTCCAGGATCTCTGTAGCTGCAAAGAAGCCGATCGCTCCTCTTGTCTGTGTGCCACGTTCTCCGAGTACTCCCGCCAGTGTGCCCATGCTGGCGGGCAGCCCCTCAACTGGCGGAGTCCGGACCTGTGCAGTGAGTGGCGGCCAGGAGCCCTCCCCTCCTCGGGCTTGTGCGCGGCCCCGTCGGGAGGAGCCAGGGGAGGCCCTCAGAGGCTGAAGGGCTGGCCAGGGGTTAGACTCGTGTGTAGCAGAGCCATACAACCCACCCAAGGCTATGTGAGGTTGGAGGGCAGAGGGGAAGGGAAAGCTTCCCGGAGAAGGGAGGCTTTGCAGAGTGGGGCGGGGGGGGGTCACCACAAAGAAGCAGAGGGAGACCCTTTGAGCCCCTGAGAGGAGTCTTGCCACTGACTAACCCTCTAGATCACAGGATTGTAAAGTCAGAGCTGCCAGGGCCCTTCAGAGCAGGGCTTATCCCTTCATTTTAGAGATGAGCAAACTGAGGCTCGGGACGGAGGAGGGAGCGGGACTTGGCCAAGATCACCCTGGTGGAAAGTAGGAGAACTAGGATCTAAGCCTCGTCTGCCGAATCCTTCCCACGAAGCAAACTTCTGCCTTGTTTCCCCATCCAGATAAGGGGTGCCCCTTCAACATGCAGTACCACGAGTGTGGCTCCCCTTGCATGGACACCTGCTCCAACCCCGAGCGCTCCCAGCTCTGTGAGGAGCATTGTGTGGATGGCTGCTTCTGCCCCCCAGGCAAGTCCCCGGCCCTCCCCCATGCTCCTGCCATCCCCCACCTCACCAGGGCTCACCACGTCCCGGAGGCTGTCATAGCTATGAAGCTAAATGGGGGGAATTCGGGGGAGGGAAATGACAGGGGATCACGGGAGGTCAGACACCAACAGGCAACTTAAAAAACCTCCCACCGAAATATTGATTTATTTTTACAATTTGAGCGTTTTTATTTAAAGTTTTGAGTTGCAAATTTGATCCCCCTTCCTTCTGGAGACTGTAGGCAGCCGGGTGTAGATTATCCACGTGCAAGTATGTAAAACACTTCTATAGTGTCATTTTGCACCACGAGATTTGAATAAAAGAGGAAAAAGGAAAGTAAAAAATAGCACGAGTTCAAACAGTCTCAGCTTTTGTGTGGAGAGTGTGCTTGAGCGGGCGTCCTTGGGGACTGTCTCAGCCGCTGCAGAGTTGAGAATAGCTGGGTCCTTCGCACCTGGTCATTATACAATGTTGCTGCCACTGCATACAATGTATACTGTATACAATGTATTCCTGGTTCTGCTCGCTTCATTTTACTTCAGTTCGTGTAAGTCTTTCCAGGTTTCTCTGAAATCATTTTGTCATTTCTTATAGTTTGGTTTATATTCCACTACAATCATACCCCAGCTCGTTTTTGATGGGCATCCCCTCGGCTTCCAGTTCTTACCCCCACAGAAAGAGCCCGGCAGGCAGCTTAAGCACCTCCTAGGCGCCAGGAACTCAGCCCCGTTTTTTAGTGTCCAAAGGGAGGGTTATTTCACGGGCATGGGATTGGCCGCAGTGGGCAGAACCAGGAATGGGGGCATGATGCCCAGCAAGGAGGACTCTCCTCCCCAAGCAGAATGGGTGTGTGGGAAGGTGGTGACCTTCCAACAGAAACTGGAGAGCCACGCGTGGAGATGTTGTGGAGAAATGGAGGGGCCCTCTCTCCCAAGGCAGAACTCCTGATACTCTGGGAAACCAAGCTCCGAGAAGGAGGGGTCACCCAGCCTGGGACCCAACCCTCACACCTGCCCCAGTGGCCGTTCCCATGCTCTCAGTATCTTCTTCGGACTCATCTCTCCAGTGCCTCCTGCTGTTGCCCCCTCCGTGGGATCACCTGGGGCTGTGACCTGGCAGAGCGGCCGGGGTCCCTCCCCCCTGACCTTTGCTGCCTGTCTCTGTAGGGACAGTCCTGGATGACATTCAGGGCCAGGGCTGCGTGCCCCTGGACCAGTGTCACTGTACCCACAACGGGCAGACCTACGAGCCTGGAGCCTCCTTCTCTACCCGCTGCAGCTCCTGGTAATTCACCCATTTCTGCTCCCCTCCCCTCACTGCCCCAGATGTGTCTGGGACAGCCTCCCCCCGCAAGTCCCCACACTCCTTCCCGCCCCCTGACCCGCCCCCGTCCTTCTCTCTACGTCCACTCCAGCACGTGCTTTTCTGGCCTCTGGGAATGTGAGGAGCTCCCGTGCCCAGGGACGTGCTCCGTGGAGGGCGGGTCCCACATCACCACGTTCGACCAGAAGCGCTACAACGTCCACGGGGACTGCAGCTATGTCTTGTCCAAGGTGACCAGGGGGCAACTGAGTGGCCGGAATGGGAAAGAGGGGGGCAGAGGAGGAGGGAGCTGGAGGAGCGGGGCGAGGGAGGGAGGGAGTGGCCATCAGCGGTCCCCACGGCAGTCCCACAGCACCGGCCTCACTGAGCCTCGGGACGCTCGTGTCACGTGAGTCCTGCCCTCCAGGACTGCTCATTAGGGATCCAGAATCCCAATGTCCTGGGCAGCAGGACTGGGGCTGAGCTCGGGCTGAGAGGTTGGGGCACCACCGAGCCCCCTCCGGCTCCAAGGACTTAGCAGCGGGGACCTTTGGGGGGACATGGCCTTTGTGGGGGGCAGGGCTGCTGCTTCCCTTGTTCGTGAGAGTGGGTGGGAGTGTGGACACACTCAGACACACACATGCACACACACACACGAACACACACACTCCCCTGCACCATTCTTATACACACATATACACGTACACACAGATACACTCACACACACCTGCACACATTGACACAAATACATCATTCTTATACATATGTGCACTCACACGTCTATTCACACAGATATACTTGCACATACTCACCCATAAACATTCCTAACACACACACTTACCCACTCAAACACGTACACACAGATATACCTTCACATACAATCCTCAGACATCCACATACTCACACATATATTCAAAGTACACTCTCACCTTTATACACACCCACATATTTACACACATGTACATTCACCCACGTAATTCTCCAACATACGTGTACTCACACATTTACACACATTTATACCTGCATATACACATACATGTTCACAGACTCACACACATTCACATGTACACACTCACACAATTCTCACACATACACACTGACACACACACACACTTGAGCACACACAAATATATCTACACATACACACTGACACTTCCACTCACAATACACTCACACATAATTCTCACACATACATGCACTCACACCTATACTTACACAGAGATACACACTCACACCTAATTCTCGCATTTGCACACTCACACTTATACACACACAGATACACCTACAATATAACTCTTACACACATACATTCACATATTTACATACTCACACACACAGGCTTACCCACGTATACACACAGATACACACAAGCATTCTCACACACACACACACACACACACACACACACACACACACACACACTCCCTCATGCACACCCGCACACGACGCTGCTTGGAATTCTGTCCCATCAGAAATGCAATGACGCCACCTTCACTATCCTGGGGGAGCTGCGCAAGTGCGGCATGACGGACAATGAGAACTGCCTCAAGTCAGTGTCTCTGAACCTGAATGAAGGAGAGACGGTGAGTCAGTCTTGGGCTCCGGGACAGGGACCAGAGCTGGGTGGGGCCTCTCAGGTGCCCGGACCCCTCACTTTACAAAAAAGGAAACTGAAGTCCCAAGGGGGAAATGACAGGATCCAATTTGAATCCCAGGCCCTCCAGGGTGTGCTAGGAGCTGCAATCAGGCATGGAGAAGGGGTTGCTCTATGTGGCCCTAGAGGGAGGAACCAGGAGCCCTTGGTGGGGGAGGCACCAAGAGGGTGACTGGGGCTGCTGTTGGGAAGGTGGAGGGGGCCACTGCCCACTGGGGCATGGGAGTAGGGACCGGAGGGCCACAGTCCCAGAGGGATGGACGGGGCCCTTCTCTGCCACCAGGTCATCAGGATCCAGCCCAGTGGAGCCGTGTTTGTGAACTCCATCTACATGCAGCTGCCCATCTCTGCAGGTAGGTGCTCCAGGGGCTCTAGAAAGCAGAAGCGTGCTTGGCTAGCAGCCCCCAGCATCGCATGTGTCTATACGTTGCATGTGTGTGTGCATGTGCACGTGCATTGCATTGCACGTGTCTATACGTTACACTGCGTGTGCATGTGCAGATGCATCGCATGCATGTGTGCATCCGCGTGTCCGAGGCCGCTTCTCAGCGCGGCCGCCTTCCTCCGGCTGACTCCGTCCCTCCCTTCCTGTGTCCGTAGCCAACATCACCATATTCCAGGCCTCGACTCACTTCATCCTGGTCCACGCTGCCTTCGGGCTGCTCCTGCAGATCCAGCTGGTGCCCCTCATGCAGGTGTCCGTGCGGCTGGATCCCTCCTTCCGGGGCCAGATGTGCGGTGAGCACCTGCCGCCCGGGGACTGACCCACTGCCCCGAGCCCCAGCCCTCAGACGGGGAGGGCCTTCCTCCCTCCTCCTCCCACCCCCGCCTTGGCCTGGGCAGCGAACAAAGTGCCCTTGGCCGGGCACCCGGACATGCCGGCTTCTCGGTCCCCTGGCGGGGGGGGGGGCAGGAGACCCTGCTGCAGTCTCTTTGGACTGTCCACTTACTGGCCGGGGTGGGGGTCCCCCTGTGGGGAGCTCAAGATGGGGCGACTCCCTTCCTCAAAGTCTCTTCTGAGCTCCCCGTGCTGCCCCCCCCCCCCAGGGCTCTGTGGAAACTTCAACCAGAACCAGGCGGACGATTTCACAGCCACCAGCGGGGTGGTGGAAGGAACGGGAGCCGCCTTTGCCAACACCTGGAAGACCCAGGCCAACTGTCCCAACATCAGGAACAGCTTCGAGAACCCGTGCTCCCTCAGTGTCGAAAATGGTACCGGAGCC
Organism: Dasyurus viverrinus; assembly: GCA_020854095.1. NCBI lineage: Eukaryota > Metazoa > Chordata > Mammalia > Dasyuromorphia > Dasyuridae > Dasyurus > Dasyurus viverrinus. Next base: position 254,527,302 of record CM037002.1, on the reverse strand, counting down.
TCCAGGGGTCTTTAAAGGAGGTTCCCGGGAGCGCCAAGGAAGGGGGGTGCTGGGGACCCTGGTGGGGGAGCTAAAACACAGCAGGGGTGGCAGGGAGTGGACGGGCGCCCCTGTGGGGGGAGGGTGCTCCGGGGAGAGGGGGACCAAGGGATTCCCCCCCTTCCTCCCTAGAAAACTACGCCCAGCACTGGTGCTCCCTGCTCGTGGACCACGGCACCATCTTCTCCCAGTGCCACGCCTTCGTGAACCCGGCACCTTACTTCAAGGTGAGAGCTCGGGGAGCACCTTCGCTCCAGTCCTCGGGGTCGGCTCCTCGGCAGGGCGAGCCCAGGTCCCTCTCCCGGGGGCTGCGCCCCCTGCAACGGCCAAGGGCATGGGGCAGCTCCGGGCGCTCAAGGCCCAACCAGCATCTTCCTACTTCCCAGCAAACCCCGGGTGCCCAACCTTCCTCCCTACTGCCCTTGGGGGGGGGGGCTGGAGGCCGGATATGACTCCTGGTTACCTGGGAACTCTCACGGGGGGGGGGATGACCTCCACCTGTTTTGATGTGTATTGAAGGAAGGGAGGGAGGAAAGGAGGGAAAGAAGGAGGGAGGGAGGGAGGGAGGGAAAGGAGGAAGAGAGAGAAGGAAGGAGGGAGGGAGGGAGGGACAGATCTGCAGCAGAGAGGATGGGACTGCAGTGGGGGCAGGAGGTGGGGGCTCGGCTTTCCGCACTCCCTCATCCTCAAGGTGAAGAGTAGCCCTACAGGAGCCTGGGCCCCTGGGGCCACTGAGGGCCTTTTCTGCTCCCCAGAACTGCATGTTTGACACTTGCAACTGTGAGAAGAGCGAGGACTGTCTGTGTGCGGCGCTATCTTCCTATGTGCAAGCCTGTGCTGCCCAGGGAGTGCTTCTGAGCGGTTGGAGGGCCGGGGTCTGCAGTAAGTGAGCTGCAGAGGGGCACGGGGGGAGGGGTGTAGAGCTGATCGTTGACACTGTGTAAATGTCACCTTATGTGATCCTCTTAACAACCCTGGGAGGCAGGGGCTGTGATCATTCCCATTTCACAGATGGGAAAGCTGAAGCTGAGAGAAGTCCCCTATCTAATTAATAAGTACTTTGAACTCAGGTCCTGCTGAATTCCACATGACCCCTAGCAGTGTCACAACAGCTCCGGCTCCTTCGAGCTTGGAGCTCTGCCTAGCACACTAAGAGCAACTCTGTGCTGGTGGATTGCTCGTAGGTTCACTCTCAACCCCATTTTACAGATGAGGAAACTGAGACTCAGAAAAGGAAAGTAGCTTGTCCTGGGAGCTTTATGAGGGACCTTAGCAACCCAACCTCCTCCCATTTTACAGATGGGGGAACTAAGTCTTATCCAGAGTCCTAAGTTCTGAGTCCTCTAGCCAATAGCTCTGAAGACCAAGAACTGGGGAACCCGGGGAACTACCTTAGGGGGCAGAAGGTTGAGAAGCGGGGGACACACCTTGCATGTACATACACACTCACATGCACCATACACATTATCACACTCAGACACACTCAGACACACACACCTGACATGTACATACACACCCACATGCACCATACACATTGTCACACACACACACTCACACTCAGACACACCTTACACACTCAGCACTTTGGATCTCAGGGAGCGGGATGACAGTGTTACCCAGCTTACAATAAGTTACAAAGCCCCTACTTGAGCCTGGCTTTTCAGAACACATGCAGAGATGGTTTTCCCCTTGCAAAGCTTGCCTTCCTGACCATTCTCTAAAAAGGAAGTCATTTGTGATCCGGGACGGGAGGACCATTGGCAGAGGAGGGAGCAGAGCCGCCAGGCCCCGGTCTGACCCCAGGTCCCCCCCTCTCCCCCCTCAGCCAAGTACATGGACAGCTGCCCGAGCTCCCTCAGCTACAGCTACGTGGTGGAGTCCTGCCAGCCAACCTGCCGCTCCCTGAGCGAGCCTGACGTCACGTGCAGTGTCCACTTCGACCCCGTGGACGGCTGTGTCTGCCCCAAAGACACCTATCTCAATGACGCGGGGCAGTGTGTGCCCGCCACTCAGTGCCCCTGCTACTTCAAGGGCACCATGGTGGCTCTGGGAGAAACCATCCAGGAGAACGGCGCAGTGTGGTGAGAAGGGGCAGCACCTGGGGAGCACGTTGGGGGAGCACAGGTCCGGGATCGTCCTCTGGCCAGTGACGAGCTCGGCGCAGGAAGGTCCCCCCGCCCCCGCACTGATGTGGTGCAGCACGCTGGGCTGCGGAGGGCTTCCCTTTCTCTCCTCAGAGCCTGGGCTCTGAGGTCCTGAGAGGGGAAGGAATCTGCCCGGGTACTTGGAGGAGGAGGAGGCTTGGAAGCCAGGGGTCCCGACTCCCAGCTCCCTCCTCCCCATGGCTACCTTGCAGTCTAAGCAGTCACGCTGGTGAGTGAGCCCTTCTGAGGGCAACTTCCAAGGCAGACGCAGGTGGGACATTTCTCTTCCCGGAGCCCTCGGGGAAGTCCTAGAGCCTGAGCTGCCAGAGCAGGAGCCCAGGAGGCTCAACTGGCTGTGTGAGCATTTATGAAGCATCCACTGTGTACCGAGTCCCACGTCAGATGCTGGGGACCCAAAACCAGACCCTGCCACCTAAAAGTTTATGATCTAATGGGGGAGACGATACGTACATGTGCCTGCAAAAATATCCAGATAATACAAGACCACGGTCAGGATCGGCGAGGGGTTGCCATCTCAAGGGAAATTCAAAGCTTTTCCCCTGCAGAAAGTAGCCCTTTGGGAGAGTTTTGAAGAACACAAAGGATTTTAAAGAGGTGGAAAGAAAAGTGGTAATGGTTGTAGGGTAAGGGGGCAGCTTGTTCAGTCTCAGAGGTGAGAGATAACATGGCTCGCACAAGGAAAAGCAAGATGGCAATTGGTTGGTTGGCAAAGTGTAGGAAGGAGGATGACAGAGAACTGGGTTGGAAAGAGAAGTTGGGACCAGATCATATAGATTTTATTTTATTTTCTTGAGGCAATTGGGGTTAGGTGACTTGCCCAGGATCACACGGCTAGCTGGGAAGTGTTGTGTCTGAAGTCACATTTGAACTCGGGTCCTCTTGACTTCAGGATTGGTGCTCAGTCCACTGCGCCACCTAGCTGCCCCTCACATAGATTTAAAAAGGCTCTATTTTATCCTGATGGTAACAAGGAATCACTAGGGCTTCTTGAGGAAGGGGGGGGGGGTGCTTTGAGAAAATCATGTTGGTGGCCAAGTGGAAGATGGAGGGTCTTGAGGCAGGGAGGCCAGTTAGGAGGCTACTGTAAGAGTTCAGGAATGAGGTGACTGAGTATATAAGATACCATGGACATAGAAAGGTCAGGATTTAGACTGGAAGCAAGGAGAGCATCCGATGAGTGGGGTGCAGTGGGAAGGGTGTCAAAGGCTGTTGGCAACTTCAGGAGCAGGAGGGATTGGGAGGATGATAGGAAAAGAGAAGAAAAGCATCGAGCGCCACTCCAGACGGTTGAGTTTGAGATGCTACAGAACAACCAGGCAGAGATCCAAGGGATGCTGGGATTCAGGCGCATCACTGCTGATCTTTCCCCTTGCCCACAGTTCTTGCACAAGTGGGAAGCTGAGCTGCTTTGGAGTCGTGGATCCAAGCCCAGGTATCAGTCTTCCTTTCCCCCTCCTGCTCCGTGCTCCCTTCCGTCTCCAGAGCTGGCCTTGGGGGCTGTGGAGCACCAGGGATTTCTGGGAGAAGATAGAGTAGAAATGCCAGGATTGGGCTGGGGCTCCTGCCTAGGCCTGTGCTCCCCTGTACTACTCAGGAGGGTCCTCTCTCCTTCCCTCCCTCCCTTCCTCCCTCCTTCCCATTTGGCAGGCTGGGTCTAGCCTTGCCCCATGTCCAGCCCAGGGTCAGGCAGCTGTGAGGGTGAAGAAGCAGGGCCTCGAGGGCCTACCTCATACTAGCTCTTCCCTTCAGTCTGCACGCCTCCCATGGTCTACTTGGACTGCAACAACGCCTCGGCGGGGACCCTGAGGGCCCAGTGCCAGAAGAGCTGTGACACACTGGATGTGGCCTGTGTGAGTGGGGCAGCCTGCCTGGGTCCAGTGCCAGGAAGCCTGGTGCCTGTCTCTGGGGGACTGGGGGAGGCAGAGGTCCTGCCAGGGATGTGTCTGAGGGCGAATAGTGTGACGAGATCATTGCTGAGTCCTCCCCATTCTGTGCCTTGGGGGCTGCTGGCCCCGGACCCCCTGGGGTCAATAGCCTGTGGCCCTTGCCAGTCAGTCGCATGGCTGCCGGTGGCTTTTGGAGGAGCTAAAATAGGGAGCTTCCAACCTGAGCTCGTGTGCCAGAGGGATGTGCCTGGGGTCAGTGGCCAGGCAGCTCTGTCCCCCAGGATCCTCTGCACAATAGGGGGTGGTCCATGGAGGGTGAGAGCCTTCCTTTGCTCAGGAAGGGCCCCAGTTCTGTCCACATGGCCTTGGCGAGGTAGGACTGGGTCAAGCCACTTAGGTCACCGAAGTGAGCGGACTGCCAGCGGCCCCACGAGCACCGTTCCAAAGCCAAGTGGCGTAACGGTCCATTTGTGCCAGAGAATCTAGTTGCACGTATTTATGTGAAGGCGCCACCAAGGAGTCTCTTGCTCTCCTCTTTGACAGTACAACGCCCAGTGTGTGTCCGGCTGCGTCTGTCCTGGAGGATTAGTGAAGGATGGAAATAACGGCTGCGTCAAGGAGGAGGACTGTCCTTGTGTTCACAACGAGGCCTTCTACAAATCGGGGGAGACCATCCGAGTGGACTGTAACAACTGGTAGGCGGGCACGGGCAAAAGCCAGGAGCCCAGAGGGGCAGAGAGGGCACAGAAGGTCTGACCCTTTCCCCTAACAGATGGGCTGAGTTCTACAGAGGGTTCCTCTGCTCCTTCCTAAGATGCCCCATACAAGGCCCAGTGACCCATACAAGGCCCAGTGACCTATACAGGGCCCAGTGCCCCATACAAGGCCTGGCACCCCATATCCCATACAAGGCCCAGCACTTACCAGAGGCTGGGTTGGCTCAAGAGGGGGCAGAGTGGGAGACCTGGTGACCAAGTTTGGGGAACATCCTTGAGAGAGGCTTGTGGGGTGGGTCAGACAGAAGGCCTTGTGATTCTGAGCTTCTCCTGACCAAGGGTCAGGCGTCAAGAGGCCGCCACCGTAAGGGCTCAAGGTCCAGCTGAGGCTGTGAGCCACTCACGTCCCAGCCTACCCGGGTGCCAGTCAACTTCCCCCTCCTCCCGAGAGCCAACATCTGCGAGTACTTCCTCCTGAAGAAGGAGGGAGTACAAGAAGTGTCACCAATCTGTAGATAGGGAAATCATGGCTTCCCCTGGGACTTCCAGGTTGAATGTGATGGAGATGGCACACTGACTGATCTCAGGGTTCTACCCACTCTGCCACACTGCCCAGTGCCTCGGTGTTCCCAGTGAGAGGCAGGGTCAGCCTGGGGGGAGCAGCCATGAGGGAGCCAGAAGGGAGTGCAGGAGAAGTGCAGTCAGGGGAGACCTCCTGGAGGAAGAGGCTAAACTGGGTCCTGAAGGACAACAGGAAAGGGCTCCAAGAGCAGGCACCAGGGGGACAATGAGCCTTTTTCTTCCCAACTTCCTTCTCAGCACCTGCAAGAACCGGAGGTGGGAGTGCACCCAGGCCCCGTGCCTGGGCACGTGTGCAGTGTACGGAGACGGGCACTTCATCACTTTCGACAGCGAGCGCTACAGCTTTGAAGGGAATTGCGAGTATACGCTGGTCCAGGTGGGAGCCCCCGCCTTCCACCCTCCCCCCGGGGCTGCCGGAGCACTGTTCTCAGACCTCATTGCTCCTCTCTCTCTCTCTTCTCTCCCAGGACTACTGTGGGGGAAACACCACCACCAATGGGACCTTCCGCGTGATCACAGAGAACATCCCCTGTGGCACCACGGGGGTCACCTGCTCCAAGGCCATCAAAGTGTTTCTCAAGGTGAGCTGAGGATCCCCCTAACTCCCCCGAGGGAGCCCCAATCCTCCAGCCCAAGATGAGGGGCTTTCTCCCTATCCCCATGCAGCAGAAATCCCCTCTCGGGCAGCCCTGCTCTGTCCCAACAGCCTCAAGGAGGCAGGACCCGCTGCCCCCCTCTGTCCCAACAGCCTCAAGGAGGCAGGACCCGCTGCCCCCCACTGTCCCAACAGCCTTTGGGGAAGCAGGACCTGCTGCCTCCTGACCATTCCACCTCAGGGCAATTCTGAGCATTAGGAAGCCTTTGCTGGCCTCAGGTGGTCCCGTGATTACTGGGGTCAGGGAGCTGCCTCCATTGACTGCGCCGCCCTTGGGTGCTAGAGACCTTGCTCGCTTTCCCGCAGCCCAGGTTCCCCTGACTTGGTTCAGGTTGGTAAACTGAGTCAGTGACTGCTCAGATACCTTCAGGTAACCTGGCCTGCAGAGGGCGCTCTCTGGGCTCCCACTTCTGGCTGAGGAAAACCATCAAGTCTAACTAGCCAGGCTGCTGGATGGTCAGCATCGCCCGTCCCTCAGAAGAACATGGAGGGGAAATGAGCTGCGGCCGGAGAGCTGAGGCGCTCCCTCCCATGCCCCCACCTTCCTCCTCTTTCTAGGGAACGGAACTGATATTCAATGAGGGCCACGTGAAAATGGTGGCGCGAGGGACAGACAAGGAGATACCGTACAAGATCCACTCCAGAGGCATCTACATGGTCCTTGAGACCCAAGCGGGGATGGTTCTGATGTGGGACCGGAAAACCAGCATCTTCATTAAGTTACATCAGCGCTACAAGGTCAGGCCCGGCCGCGGCCAAGGATCGGGGGAGCTCTTAGCAAAGGCGCACCCCCCCAGCCCTTTACCCTGCCCGGGGTCTGTCCCTGCTCACCCCCATAGGTGGGGGGCCTCAAGCACACCACGGCCGCTCCTTAACCCCGTGGGTGTCCCGGTGCATGGGAAGGACCGGATTCGATCTCAAGTCAGCAGTGTGGCTCGGGGGTGGCCCTTCCCCTCCCTCGCTGGGCCTCCATTTCCCCATCTGTAAATGCTCCCACTCGGAACCTCCTGGAGCTCTTGTGAGGAAAGCATGAGAAAACCGAGTCCTGCTCTCTGAGCTTGGGGTTCCTCGCTAGTTGAATGGGGGAAGCCATCCAGTCTCAGGAACTGTCCATCCAGCCCCCTCTGGGGTCCCACCCGTAGCCTCCAGGATTTCCAGGGCTGGTTGTTTCCCTGCGGGGGGTCCCGTTCCCCCCTCCCACCTGGGGTGGGAGCCAGCCTGCTGAAGTGGCTGTGGCCAGTCTGGAGCTGAGGCAGACGTGGCCCCTGCGGCCTGCTGATTCTCTGCACTGAGCCCAGGAACGGCATCTTCCACGGGGCCTCCTTTAGCGGGGACGGCTGTTCTGCGGCCCCAGGGCCGAGTACACAGTCACTTCTCAGGCCTGTGACGGGGTGTCAGCTCCAGGGCGAGGCACTGGCGCCCGGGGGTCCTGAGCCTGATCTCTGGGTCTCTGTGCACAGGGCAAGGTCTGCGGGCTCTGCGGGAACTACGACGGCAACAGCCTCAACGACTTCACCACCAGGAGCCTGTTGGTGGTGGGCGACGTGCAGGAGTTCGGCAACAGCTGGAAGCTCTCCCCCACCTGCCCGGACGCCGTTCCCGCCAGGGACCCCTGCACCGCCAACCCTTACCGCAAAGCCTGGGCCCAGAAGCAGTGCAGCATCATCAACAGCGCCGTCTTCTCAGCCTGCCACCCTCAGGTACTTCCAGGCAGGTGCCGAGGAGCTGAGATCGGCCCCCCCCAGCAGTCCTTGGCCATGCGCCCCCCCCCAGCCCTTTGCCCTGCCCGGGGTTCTGCCCCTTCTCACCCCCCATAGGTGAGGGGGCCTTCCCAGGGACTCTGAAGCTGTTGGAGCCATATAAAGACAGACCTGCAGCTTAAAGAGGCAGGGGCTTGAGCCCCCAAGCAGAGGGGCCTTCCTCCCGCTGACCACTCCACCCCGCTCACTCCCCTTTGGCCGTACCGTTCCCAGGGGGCAGTTGTGAGCCCTGCCAGGGACCAGCCCAATTCGACCCTCCTTAGCTGCCAGCTGTGTGCCAGGCACTGTGCGGGGGGTACAAAGAAAACTTGCCCACCCTTGCCCCTCCTGAAGGACTTGGCCACAAGACAGTTCGGGGCAAGCTGAGCAGAGGAAGGGCCTCCCTCCATCAGGTCAGGGAAGACTGAGGAGAGGCTTCCCCTTTGTCCAGCTGAGCGTGGGGGGACAACAAGGCTTCAGCCTAACTCCTCCTCTCCACTCACAGTGGCAGCCTCCCCTGCCTGCCCCCATCCTCTGCCCCAGCGCACTCTGCAGACTGGTTCCTGGGGTTCCTCCTCTGCTCCCAAACCTCCAGTGACTCTTTGTTCTCTAACACATCCTCCTCCCATCTCCCGTGATTCCCTTCCTTCCTTCAGATCTTCAGCCAAATGGAATGGCTCGCCCGCCCTTTTGTCCTCTCCTTTCCTGCACTTGTGCCCTGGCTCACATTATCCCTTGAACTGGCACACTCAGGCACTTGCCCCCTTTATTCCTCCCCCCACCCAGCCCTGGGCACAGCTGCTCACACCTCAGCCGGGCCTCAGGAAGATCGTGCTGAATTCGGAGTCAGCACAAACCTGCGTTTGAATCCTGCCTTTGACAGTTACAAGCTTTGTGACTCAGTCTCCTTGGGTGGCCTCAGTGGCCAAATCTGTAAAATGAAAACAATAGCCCCAAACCTCACAGTGTTGTCATGGGATTTCTGTGACAACGATGGCTGAGAATTAGACAAGGGGGGACGAGTTGGGAATACCACAAAGCCTTGTGGGAATGGTACCTTTTGTTGAAGCTCGAAAGATTGGAATTGAGGGGAAAGTCGTCCAGTTGTAGCCAAGCTCAGCAACCCTGAGAAGCACCCACTGTGTACCAGGCCCCAGGATGACCGAGTCCTTTTCCTTCCCCTGAGTGCCCACCCCAGGCACGTTGGGCTTTCCCTCTTGGGACTGTGGCTGCTGGACCTGTTTGGACCCTTTGTGGGGGATCTATGACCGGAGCCGGGTGCCTGGTCAGGTGGGGGAGAGCATTCGCTTTCAATCCCGCTCAGTCAGAGCCTCAGCTGAGCCTTTCTGGCGAAAGCAGCGTGCCTCTATTAAGTACCTGCTGTATGGAGCGCCCAGGCTGCAGCTGGGACAGAGACGCCCGTCACAATCAGACAGTAACGGCAACAAGGACTGAGCAGGGAGAGCCGAGGTCCCAGAATCTGGGTAGAGTGGGCTTGGACCCTCCGTTCCTCTTCCCTCCCAGGTGGACTCCACCAAATACTACGAGGCCTGTGTGTCCGATGCGTGCGCCTGTGACTCTGGGGGAGACTGTGAGTGTTTCTGCACAGCGGTGGCGGCCTACGCTCAGGCCTGCAATGACGTGGGCGTCTGCATCTCCTGGAGGAAGCCAGATATTTGTCGTGAGTGGATGATGCACCTGCCAGTACCTTCTCCCTGACACACTGGGGTGGGGGGCGGAGGGACAGAGTAGAACATGCACTATCTGGCATGCTCTGAGATGTATAAACAGCATGCATAAGGCCCACATTCTCCCCGGACATTTTTTTTTTGGGCTGAGGCACTCCCACTCCTCTCTTGTAACTTTCAGCCATGTTCTGTGACTTCTACAATCCCCACGGAGAGTGTGACTGGCACTACCAGCCCTGCGGAGCACCTTGTCTGAAGACCTGTGCCAACCCAAGTGGGAAGTGCCTGGTGGACTTACCTGGGTTAGAAGGTAAGAGAGAGCTTCATTAAATTCTATCCCCAAAGGAAAATAGAAATCCCAGAACAGGGGACAGACAGCTCCCTGGGGGATGGGGAGGTGGCAGAACCAGTTCCCTCAGTTTCTAATCTACTCTACATCAATCAACAAGCAATTATTGAATGTTTACTATATTCCATATGCTGTGGAAAGGGATCCACAGAAAGGCTAAAACAGTCCTTGACTACAGATGGCTCCCATGTTAAAGGCCACAAAGTGGTACATACATATACTGTGTAACTGGAAGGAAATGTCAGCGAGATTGGCTCTGGCAGCTGAGGGAACCAGGAAAGACTTTATATAGAAGGTAGACCTGGAGCTGAGTCCTGAGTCCCTGAAGGAGGCCGGGGAAACTACAAGGTAAAAAGGTGAGGTGAGATGAGAGACCATCCCAGGAATGAGGGACAGAGACAGGAATTACTGTGTCACGTACAAGGACTAGTCAGAAGGCCAGTGACACTGAGTCAAAGAAGAGATGTTAGAAAGTAGGGTATAAAAAGACTAGAAAAGTGGGGAGGGAGTGGGTTAGGAAGAGCTTCAAATGTCAAACAGCATTTTATATTTTCTACTGGAGATGATAGAGAGCTGTTGGAAATTGTTCAGTAATGAGGTGACACGGTTAAGATGTAGACTTTAGGAAAATTACTTTGGTGGCTGAATGGAGGATAGAATAGAGTGGGAAGAGACCCCACAGCAGATATTGCAAGTCAGTGTCCTAGGTGATGAGGGTCTGCACCAGGATGGGGGCAGCATTAGAGACGAGAAGGGAGCCAGCTAAGAGATGCTGTAAAGGTGAAATTGACCAGAGATGTAGCAGAGGTGAAATTGACCAGAGATATAGAGGAAGTGAAATCGACCTGAGATGTTGCAGGGGTGAAAGTGACCAAAGATGTAGCAGAGGTGATCAGATGAGTCCCAGATGGAGATATACAACCCTATTATCTTTTATTTTGAAGATTGCTTTCAGTTTTTTAAAAGGTTTTTAAATATTTATTCCTTATATGCCACTAGAATTTTTTTTACCCATGTCATTACTTCATAAAGCATCATCAAATTACTTGACAAATGATGTAAATTTTGCACAGTGATGATTTTCCATCTGAAATTTTCACTCCCATCATAGAAATTAATTTACTTTAGGGAATGACTAAGGGGAATTCTGCCATACCAAGTCCATTATTCAATGCCAAATAAAACCCACTCAGTCTTGCATGGATTTTGTTGTACCTAAGTATTTAAAAATGTGAAGTTACAGTCAGATTCAAAAATTCCAAGAGAAAACAACAACCAGAGAAACTGGTGTGTGCTGATGCAATTTTATGAGGGCAAGTTTAATTTTAATCTTAGTTATTATTTGGATGCCATGTGCTTTTGCTGCGTGCAACATAACACAAGCACACCAAAAAGTAATTATATCCCAAGTATCAGCAAGTCAAGTAAGACTGGCATTTAAAGGAATGACAACTAAAGAAATTATAAAGGCTCTAATGTTAATTACATTAAAACAAAAGAATCGAATGCAGTTCCTGTCTCGCCAGTGCCTCATAAATTATCCATCCTGCCTCAGAGCAATACACAATCTCAAAATTCTGTTGTTCTTAACACAGTATAGTGTGAATCACTAATAGCTTCAGAGAAATTAACAGGCCTTTCTAAAGCCAGACATACAGACACTCTAATAATCCCTCTATATCTTGGCAGCTTAAATCTGATCTTTTCATTTTCCAGAAATATCAGTTCAAAATTTAAAAACACTCTTTAATCAGCAATGGCTTCATTTAAGATGCTTATCTGATATTTCCATGCTATCTATCTCAACCTTCAAGAAGAGCAAAAAAAAAAAAAAAAAGGAGATAGGAGAAGGTAACAAATATTTATACAGTGCTTACTGTATATTAGCTACAAAGCGATACTAAGGGATACAAAGAAAGGCAAAATTATAATTACAGCTAATGTTTATATAGAATTCACTATGTGCCAGGCACCATCCAAATAACTTCATAATTACCATCTCATTTGATCCTTACAGCAACTCTGGGAAGTAGGTGCTATTATATCCCCATTTTGCAGATGAGCAAACCGAGGCATACAAAAGTTAAATGACTTGCCTAGGGTCACACAGCTAGAGTCTGAAACCAAATTGCAACTTAGATCTTCCTGAATGATTCTAGGTAAAGAACCTTATGCTCTGTGCTACTCTAGCTGTCTAAAAACAAGACAGCACTCGAATGATTTTAATTGATTTAATGCTCCTCAGAATTGGGGGGAAAGACCCCCTTAATTAATAAGGGTAGGAATGCACCAAATCCTACTTAGAGACCACTTGCAATGTTAGTGAGTTATTCCTGATTTTAAGACTAAAGCAGCTTCGGGATTTCATTCTCTCTTGTTGCTCCTGGTTCTGCCCCGGGGGATCAGACAGAACCTCCCCACAAAAATGCTGGAGGACAGTTCTCCCGGCCTCCTCCTTCCTGCACCCCTCAGATTTCTCTTCCCAGACTAAAAGTTGCTAGTTCATTCCAGCAGTTCTCCTGAAGGATGCCTTGAGAGACCTGGGAGGTCTCTGTCTGTCCTCCCCCCTCCTCTTCCCTGGGGAGAGGCCCTCTCTCTGAAGTCTAGCTCCTCTCTGCCCCCCTCAGGCTGCTATCCAGACTGTCCGGCCGAGAAACCTTTCTTCAGTGAAAGCCAGATGAAGTGCGTCGACCAATGTGGCTGTTACGACGAGGAAGGGAACTATTATGAAGTGGGAGACAAAGTCTCGAGCCAAGCCAACTGCCAGAGCTGGTATGTAAGAAGGGTGGCCCCGCCCTTGGCTTGGGGAGTCGGGGAACCCTGCCTGCCACCTGGCCCTGACTTTCCAACAAGGCAAAGGGGAGGAATTCCATTCAGTTCAATGGAAACTTATTAAGTGCCTACTGGATACAAAGTAATGACACTAACGGGAAAGGTCTCGTTGGGAAGGCAGCAGCCGAAGCCCAGGATTCTGAGACACGAAGGGGAAGAGGGAATGCGTTCCCTGCGTGGGATTTGTCACTGGCTGTTGTCCCGTGTGTTTATTTCCCGTGCCTCACATGCTTTCCCCTCTCCTTTTCACTGTTAGTAACTGTACCACGAGTGGCATCCAGTGCATCCCGGACCAAAATGGTGAGTAAGCTGCCGGGGGGCAGGGACGCCCAGAGCCTCCCGCAGCGGCCAGATGGTATCATTGCGTCTCCTGGCTTTTCAGAGTGCACTTGCTTGTATGAGGGTCACCCGTACCATGTCCATGAGGTAATCTACAACACCACGGACGGCCTGGGAGGCTGCCTCATCGCCATCTGTGGCGAAAATGGGACGATCGAGCGCATGTCCGAAGAGTGCCCCAGGACGCCCTCCACCTCTCCGCCATTCACCTTCACCACCAGGTGGCCCGAGTCCACTGCAGGTAACCTGGGGCTGGCTGAGAGGAAGCACTTGCCTGAAAGTCTCTGTAGTTCTTCCCAGATCCCCCAGCCTGAGGTCATTTGTAACGCAAGTGATTAAAAAGAAATCTTCCTAACAATGGGTCCCTGCCCACTTAAGAGGCCGTGGCTAAGCCCAGCAGGCTTTGGGAAATGGCCAGAGCAATGAGCCAACTTTCCCTTTTCAACTTGGAGATTTAGAAGCCCAGAGTGGAAAAGCCGCCCTTGGTGGCTGACCTTGGTGGCCGCTCTGTGCCCCGTGGCAGTCCCTAGCTCCAGGGAGAAGGAAGGCCTTGCCTTACACCCCCTGCCTAGTGATGAGCAGAGCCAGAACTCTTGGCTGCCAGTTTGGGGCCCTGACCACCATGAAGTCTCATTGTCCTTTACCCCCAGTCGTGCTGGCAGCTTTCCAGGAGTCCCAGAACCCTTGGCTGGGTCTCCATTTCCTATTGCTCCTTCATTTCTTGTGTGCACAGCGCTCCTCTGATGATACTGGAGGCAGCCACTGAGGCTGACGGTACTTGACCTGGGAGGAACCACAACCTCGGAGGTCTCAGTGCCAGCCAAGATTTCGAGTCAGGTGGAGTCTGGAATCATGGGAAGGCAGCGGTCAGTTCAGGAAGGCAGTTCCACTGTGCCCCCAGCAGGGGAGCCCTGGGAACGTATGCTGGGATCTCTCTGAGAGGTCCTATCTGCAAAATCTGGATTCGACTCTGAGCCCTGACTTCCTGGTAGCCTGATTAGGGCAAGAGCAACAGCACTGAGCCTTTCCATAATCCTCCGCACATATGATCTCATAGAATTTTCACAAAAAGCCAATGAAGTCAGAAGCCATTATCCTCCCATTTAGGCCCAAACAGATTGAAGTGACTAGCCTCCAGCCCCATGGGAAGTCAATGCCTGAGATAGGATTTAAACCCAGGGCTCCTTGTCTTCGAGCCCAGTGCTCTTTCCAGTCTGGCCCCTCACTTTCCTCTGCCTGTTCTCTTCCGGGAGCCATCGTTTCTTTCTCTGAAGCTGCTGTGAGGAGAGCCCCGGGTGTTTTGTTGGCCCCGATCCCCCAAGTTTTCCTTTCTCTCTCCCTTTCCAGAGGCCACCAGCACCGTCTCAGCCGCTTCCACGGTGTGTGTGCAAGAAGTTTGTGAGTGGTCCGACTGGTACGACGGCAGCACGCCGGTTGCGGGGCTGGATGGTGGAGATTTCGATACGTTCAAGAACCTCCGGCTGAGCGGATACTCAATCTGCCCCGGTGCTCGGGACGTGGAGTGCAGGGCCCGGGCGTTTCCGAGCATCTCGCTGGCAGAAGTGGGACAGAAGGTGGAGTGCAGCCTGTCCCGGGGCCTGCTATGCTACAATGCGGAGCAGGAGCCACCCTTGTGTCACGACTATGAGATCCGAGTACTGTGCTGCAGCTACGTGCCTTGTGCTGGGTCCACAACCACGGGCACCAGCTCGTCCGCCACAAGATCTACAATGTCCCCCCAAACATTATCGACCTTGACCTCACAGACATGGTCCACGCCTCCCAGAGCCAGTACTACTGGGTCCTGCCAGCCCCAATGCCAATGGACAGAGTGGTTTGATACCGATTACCCCAAGTCCGAAGCACTTGGTGCAGACATCGAGACATACGACAAGATCAGGAGCACAGGAGAGAAGTTCTGCCGGGAGCCCCAAGGCATCGAATGCCAGGCAGAGAACTACCCTAACATGACTCTGGAGGAAGTAGGGCAGGTTGTGCATTGTAATGTTCACTTTGGCTTTATCTGTAGAAATGAAGAACAATCAGGTTTGTTCAAAATGTGTCTTAACTACAAGATCAAGGTCCTGTGTTGTGATGACAGCAATTGCCATACAACGACCCCAGTCACCCAGACAGTGGAACTGACCACCACCCTGAGGACTGGCCCCACGGCACAGACATCCCTCACCACCAAGACCCCGGTGACAGAGAGCAGCCCAGTCACCTCTGCAACCCAAGAGTCCACGCCAGTCACTCCCCTATCCACACGCTCACCCCCAGGCACAGAAGTGACCGTTACAACATCCTCTTCAGCTCCTCGCCCAACCACCACCGCAGTCAGCAGCACAGCAAAGACCTCGGCAGCGTCCACATCGACCCCCTTGGCTACAACCCCCAAGATGGTAGAGGTGAAAACCGCAGCCACTCCTGGACCTACCCAGGGCACAGGTAAAACAAGCTCTCCCCTCACCCACTCATCTACAGAAACAGTTCAGACAACACAAAGACAATCCACAAACTCGGAGATCTCAACAGCAACAACACAACCGAGCTCAACTTTGAAGACACGGACTACCACGCTGCTTCCTCCCGGCCCCACATCAGCCAGTACAATAACCTCATCACAGGCCACAACACTCGTCTCTACTTCCTGTCAACCAAAGTGTGAATGGACAAAGTGGTTTGATACCGATTATCCCAAGTCCGAAGCACTTGGTGCAGACATCGAGACATACGACAAGATCAGGAGCACAGGAGAGAAGTTCTGCCGGGAGCCCCAAGGCATCAAATGCCAGGCAGAGAACTACCCTAACTTGACTCTGGAGGAAGTAGGGCAGGTTGTGCATTGCGATGTCCACTTTGGCTTTATCTGTAGAAATGAAGAACAACTAGGTTTGTTCAAAATGTGTCTTAACTACAAGATCAAGGTCCTGTGTTGTGATGACAGCAATTGCCATACAACGACCCCAGTCACCTCCGCAACCCAAGAGTCCACGCCAGTCACTCCCCTGTCCACACGCTCACCCCCAGGCACAGAAGTGACCGTTACAACATCCTCTTCAGCTCCTCGCCCAACCACCACCGCAGTCAGTAGCACAGCAAAGACCTCGGCAGCGTCCACATCGACCCCCTTGGCTACAACCCCCAAGATGGTAGAGGTGAAAACCGCAGCCACTCCTGGACCTACCCAGGGCACAGGTAAAACAAGCTCTCCCCTCACCCACTCATCTACAGAAACAGTTCAGACAACACAAAGACAATCCACAAACTCGGAGATCTCAACAGCAACAACACAACCGAGCTCAACTTTGAAGACACGGACTACCACGCTGCTTCCTCCCGGCCCCACATCAGCCAGTACAATAACCTCATCACAGGCCACAACACTCGTCTCTACTTCCTGTCAACCAAAGTGTGAATGGACAGAGTGGTTTGATACCGATTATCCCAAGTCCGAAGCACTTGGTGCAGACATCGAGACATACGACAAGATCAGGAGCACAGGAGAGAAGTTCTGCCGGGAGCCCCAAGGCATCGAATGCCAGGCAGAGAACTACCCTAACATGACTCTGGAGGAAGTAGGGCAGGTTGTGCATTGCGATGTCCACTTTGGCTTTATCTGTAGAAATGAAGAACAACTAGGTTTGTTCAAAATGTGTCATAACTACAAGATCAAGGTCTTGTGTTGTGATAACAGCAATTGCCATACAACGACCCCAGTCACCTCCACAACCCGAGAGTCCACGCCAGTCACTCCCCTGTCCACACGCTCACCCCCAGGCACAGAAGTGACCGTTACAACATCCTCTTCAGCTCCTCGCCCAACCACCACCGCAGTCAGCAGCACAGCAAAGACCTCGGCAGCGTCCACATCGACCCCCTTGGCTACAACCCCCAAGATGGTAGAGGTGAAAACCGCAGCCACTCCTGGACCTACCCAGGGCACAGGTAAAACAAGCTCTCCCCTCACCCACTCATCTACAGAAACAGTTCAGACAACACAAAGACAATCCACAAACTCGGAGATCTCAACAGCAACAACACAACCGAGCTCAACTTTGAAGACACGGACTACCACGCTGCTTCCTCCCGGCCCCACATCAGCCAGTACAATAACCTCATCACAGGCCACAACACTCGTCGCTACTTCCTGTCAACCAAAGTGTGAATGGACAAAGTGGTTTGATACCGATTACCCCAAGTCCGAAGCACTTAGTGGAGACATCGAGACATACGACAAGATCAGGAGCACAGGAGAGAAGTTCTGCCGGGAGCCCCAAGGCATCGAATGCCAGGCAGAGAACTACCCTAACATGACTCTGGAGGAAGTAGGGCAGGCTGTGTATTGTGATGTCCACTTTGGCTTTATCTGCAGAAATGAAGAACAATTAGGTTTGTTCAAAATGTGTCTTAACTACAAGATCAAGGTCCTGTGTTGTGATGACAGCAATTGCCATACAACGACCCCAGTCACCCAGACAGTGGAACTGACCACCACCCTGAGGACTGGCCCCACGGCACAGACATCCCTCACCACCAAGACCCCGGTGACAGAGAGCAGCCCACAACCGAGCACAACTTTGGAGACACAGACTACCACGCTGCTTCCTCCTGGCCCCACATCAACCGGTACAATAACCTCATCACAGGCCACAACACTCGTCTCTACTCCCTGTCAACCAAAGTGTGAATGGACAGAGTGGTTTGATATGGACTTTCCAAGTTCTGGAATCAATGGGGGAGACTTTGAAACATATGATAATATCAGGAAAGCAGGAGGGAAAATTTGCAAAGACCCCAAAAAACTTGAGTGCCGAGCTGAAAATTACCCTGAGGTAAGCATTGACCAGATTGGGCAGGTTCTGCAGTGTAACCAGAAATTTGGGCTGATTTGCAAAAACGAGGATCAAAAGGGAAAATTCAAAATGTGCTTTAATTATAACATTCGTGCCCTGTGCTGTAATGGCTGCCTCTCCCTAGTAACAGAAACGATGACGACTCCATCCACACCACAGAGCACAACTGAACTTACCACACCCACCTCAACTCTAATGACATCTACAAAGGAGGCTATTTCAACTTCCCAAACCAGGAAAAAACCCCCCACTTCCTCACAAACTCAGAGTACAACTCAGAAGTCTTTTAGTTCCAAGCCCTTGACATCTTCGGTCTTAACACAAAGTATCCTAACAAAGCCTGGTCCATTCACAACAGCAAGAACCTCCACTGTGAAGTCTAGCACAGCAGGGACGCACACCGCCCCAACATCTGGAGCCACTGAGGTCACCAAGCTGCCAAAGACAACTCCTAGATCTCTGAGCACAAGCTCATCATTTGGAACCACCTCCACTAACCGAACAACAGCTCTCATTCTCATTGTTTCAGGCTCAACTGTGGCTACATCACCCACAGAGTGCCAGCCCAGGTGTGTGTGGACAGACTGGATTGACCAGAGCTACCCCATCCCTGGAGAAGATGGGGGAGACTTTGAGACCTATGACAACATCCGGGCTACAGGGAAAACCCTCTGTGCGAAGCCCCAGGAAATCCAGTGTCGAGCGGAGAACTCCCCAACCCTGCCCCTCAGCCAAGTGGGACAGAATGTGGAGTGTGATGTGAACACTGGCCTGATCTGCAGAAACCGAGACCAGGCTGGCTCAAAATACTGCTTGAACTATCACATTAAGGTTCTCTGCTGTGATGACTACCGCCATTGCAAAGCCACCTCATCACCACCTGTCACCACATCTACCATGACTTCAGTGAGCTCTCCCCTTCCCACCAACATTACCAGCCAAACTACCCCCACCCCCTCTCACCCCACTGGCACCACACAGAAAGTAACTTCATCTCATTTGCTGTCGACCCTATCTTCCCATAAGACTGCCAGTGTGCCCACCATGCCCACAAGTTCTGAATCCACAACAGTCTCTGGAGGAACTACCCTCTCACTGTCTCCCACCTCCATCTCACCAGTCACCTCTCCAGCGGGCTCCTCAACTTCATCCATAGGATCCTGTGCACCCATCTGCATTTGGACAGACTGGATTGACCAGAGCTACCCCATCCCTGGAAAAGATGGTGGAGACTTTGAGACCTATGACAACATCCGGGCTTCAGGGAAAACCCTCTGTGAGAAGCCTGAGGAGATCCGGTGCCGAGCGGAGAACTACATGCACTTGAACATCAACCGACTGGGACAAGTGGTCGATTGCAATGTGAACACTGGTCTAGTCTGCAGGAACAGGGACCAGTCTGGAAGGTTTAAAATGTGCCTCAATTACCACATCAAGGTGCTCTGCTGTGATTACTCCCGCTGCTCAACGACAGCCAGACCAGAAACCTCATCTTACCTTAGTACTCTATCTACCACTGCCAGATCAAGGGTCCCACCTTACCTCAGTACTCTGTCTACTGCAGGAACCCAGGCTGGCAGTACCCCCATACTGTCAACCCTCAGCAGCCCCTCCAGTGCCACTCCCTCAGGAAGCATAGCGCCCACTACTCACTGTGCGCCCCGGTGTCGCTGGACCGAGTGGTTTGACACTCACAAACCCAAACCAGGCCGATTTGGAGGCGATATTGAGACTTATTACAGCATCACGGATGCTGGGGGCAAGCTCTGTCTGGAGCCCAAAGCCATCGAGTGCCAGTCCTCAGTCTTCCCAGACACTCCCCTGGAGCAGCTCGAGCAGGTGGTGTGGTGCGACGTGGATTACGGCTTGATCTGCAGAAACAGTAAGCAGAAGGTTCCCAATGCCATGTGTCTCAACTATCGAATCCGGGTGCAGTGCTGCGATGACTACAGCCACTGTGCGACAAGTCCACCTACAACCAGCACGGCTTCCACGGGATCGGCTTCCTGGACGACACCGTCCACCGGCACCACGGCCACGTCTGCCAGCTCCAGATCCCCGAGCACCTCCCCTACCTCAAGCCTGCAGACGGAGAGTACCAAGTCACCGCCAGTCACAGCGGGCACCGAGAAAGTTACCAGCTCAGGGCCAGTGACCTCTCTGCAGCCCACCTCCACCATCCCATCATCCACCGGCTCAACAACACCAACCACTGCAGTAACTTCCCCTGTGGCATCTACCACGGCAAGGACGCACACCGCCCCAACATCCGGGGCTACCGAGGTCACCACACGGTCACAGACAACTCCCAGATCTCCGAGCACAAGCTCATCATTTGGAACCACCTCCACTAGTCAATCAACACCTGTCAGCCCCATTACTTCAGTCTCAACTGGGGCTACATCACCCACAGAGTGCCAGCCCAGGTGTGTGTGGACAGACTGGATTGACCAGAGCTACCCCATCCCTGGAGAAGATGGGGGAGACTTTGAGACCTATGACAACATCCGGGCTACAGGGAAAACCCTCTGTGCGAAGCCCCAGGAAATCCAGTGTCGAGCGGAGAACTCCCCAACCCTGCCCCTCAGCCAAGTGGGACAGAATGTGGAGTGTGATGTGAACACTGGCCTGATCTGCAGAAACCGAGACCAGGCTGGCTCAAAATACTGCTTGAACTATCACATTAAGGTTCTCTGCTGTGATGACTACCGCCATTGCAAAGCCACCTCATCACCACCTGTCACCACATCTACCATGACTTCAGTGAGCTCTCCCCTTCCCTCCAACATTACCAGCCAAACTACCCCCACCCCCTCTCACCCCACTGGCACCACACAGAAAGTAACTTCATCTCATTTGCTGTCGACCCTATCTTCCCATAAGACTGCCAGTGTGCCCACCATGCCCACAAGTTCTGAATCCACAACAGTCTCTGGAGGAACTACCCTCTCACTGTCTCCCACCTCCATCCCACTAGTCACCTCTCCAGCGGGCTCCTCAACTTCATCCATAGGATCCACAAGCTGTGCACCCATCTGCATTTGGACAGACTGGATTGACCAGAGCTACCCCATCCCTGGAAAAGATGGTGGAGACTTTGAGACCTATGACAACATCCGGGCTTCAGGGAAAACCCTCTGTGAGAAGCCTGAGGAGATCCGGTGCCGAGCGGAGAACTACATGCACTTGAACATTGACCGACTGGGACAAGTGGTCGATTGCAATGTGAACACTGGTCTAGTCTGCAGGAACAGGGACCAGTCTGGAAGGTTTAAAATGTGCCTCAATTACCACATCAAGGTGCTCTGCTGTGATTACTCCCGCTGCTCAATGACAGCCAGACCAGAAACCTCATCTTACCTTAGTACTCTATCTACCACTGCCAGATCAAGGGTCCCACCTTACCTCAGTACTCTGTCTACTGCAGGAACCCAGGCTGGCAGTACCCCCATACTGTCAACCCTCAGCAGCCCCTCCAGTGCCACTCCCTCAGGAAGCATAGCGCCCACTACGCACTGTGCGCCTCGGTGTCGTTGGACCGAGTGGTTTGACACTCACAAACCCAAACCAGGCCGATTTGGAGGCGATATTGAGACTTATTACAGCATCACGGATGCTGGGGGCAAGCTCTGTCTGGAGCCCAAAGCCATCGAGTGCCAGTCCTCAGTCTTCCCAGACACTCCCCTGGAGCAGCTCGAGCAGGTGGTGTGGTGCGACGTGGATTACGGCTTGATCTGCAGAAACAGTAAGCAGAAGGTTCCCAATGCCATGTGTCTCAACTATCGAATCCGGGTGCAGTGCTGCGATGACTACAGCCACTGTGCGACAAGTCCACCTACAACCAGCACGGCTTCCACGGGATCGGCTTCCTGGACGACACCGTCCACCGGCACCACGGCCACGTCTGCCAGCTCCAGATCCCCGAGCACCTCCCCTACCTCAAGCCTGCAGACGGAGAGTACCAAGTCACCGCCAGTCACAGCGGGCACCGAGAAAGTTACCAGCTCAGGGCCAGTGACCTCTCTGCAGCCCACCTCCACCATCCCATCATCCACCGGCTCAACAACACCAACCACTGCAGTAACTTCCCCTGTGGCATCTACCACGGCAAGGACGCACACCGCCCCAACATCCGGGGCTACCGAGGTCACCACACGGTCACAGACAACTCCCAGATCTCCGAGCACAAGCTCATCATTTGGAACCACCTCCAGTCAATCAACTAGTCAATCAACACCTGTCAGCCCCATTACCTCAGTCTCAACCGGGGTTACATCACCCACAGCGTGTCAGCCCAGGTGTGTGTGGACAGACTGGTTTGACCAGAGCTACCCCATCCCTGGAGAAGATGGGGGAGACTTTGAGACTTATGACAACATCCGGGCTACAGGGAAAACCCTCTGTGCGAAGCCCCAGGAAATCCAGTGTCGAGCGGAGAACTCCCCAACCCTGCCCCTCAGCCAAGTGGGACAGAATGTGGCGTGCAATGTGAGCATTGGCCTGATCTGCAGAAACCGAGATCAGGCTGGCTCAAAATACTGCTTGAACTATCACATCAAGGTGCTCTGCTGTGATGACTACCGCCATTGCATAACTCCAAGCTCAAGCCCCTCTACGGCTTCCAGTTCGAGGACTCCACATGTGAGCACATCTTCTTTGCAGACATCCACCATCTCCACCTTCTCCACTTCTGTATCCGTCCCTCCCACCTCACAGCCAACTCTGATGCCCTCCACCTTCACAACCCCCTGCTTCTGCTTCGTGTCAGGAGACCTGTTTTCTCCTGGTGAGTAGAATTCTTCTCATCCTCCTCATTGTAGACAAGTAGACAAGTCATATGCATCTGTTGGCCTATGTTTCTTTGGGATCTCTTTGGGACACGGGATCAATCTAACGACTTTTGTGATATTCTCTCAAAATTCTTTTTTATTTTCTGCTGAGGCAATTGGGGGGGTCACATGGCTAGGAAGTTTTAAGTGGCTGAAGCTAGATTTGAACTCAGATCCTCCTGACTTCAGGGCTGGTGCTCTAAACACTGCACCATCTACTGCCCCTTAGAAATTCTCAAAGCAAAATAAGTGTGATTTTCCCACTTGTTCACAGAAAGAATAATTTTCATAACCCCTCAGTTTCTCACCTTCTCCCTCTGATGACACATCTTTAGCTTCAGAGACATAATATGATCCTAAATAAAAAAGAAAATCTTTATAACTCTTCTTTTCCTTTTGACAGGTGAAGTAATCTACAACAAGACAGACAAAGCTGGGTGTAGTTTTTTTGCCATTTGCAACCAACTTTGTGAGATAGAAAGATTTAATGGACCATGTCCAACTCCAACATCAACTGTCCCCCAAACAACTCCTCCTCCAGGCTGCTATGATGTCCATCCAACAAGACAGGTAGCTAACACACTATTTAGCTCTTTTCTTCCCATGTGGAATAGGCACATTTCTGAGATGGATGGATGAATGGAAGGATGGATGGATGATGGATGGATGGAAGGACAAATAGGAGAAACAATTAAAGGACAGAGAGATGATTGTTTTGTTGAATCATGATTCTTCATGACCCCATTTGGGGCCTGCTTGGCAAAGATATTGAAGGGTTTTGTCATTTCCTTCTCCATTCATTTTACAGAGGGGGAAACAGGCAGGAAGTGATTAAATGCTTGCTCAGGATTACAAGCTAAGAAGTATCTGAGGCCAGATTTGAATTCATGAAGATGGCTGTTCCAGTACTCAATGCATTCTGGCACCATTTGGCTGAACCAAGATAGATAACGTAGGACAGAATAGGATGACTAAATGGATATAGTGAAATTATATGTGCCGCTCACCGAACTAAACCCTAGAGATACAAATATGAGAAAGCAAGATAATCTCTCCCCTCAAGGAGCATCCATTCTAATTCCACATCTCTGTATGAATAGACAAAGGTCAGATTGGTGGAAAGATGCATAGACAGACAAATCAAGCAGATGGATAGGAGGGGATGTGGAGTTGGGTTTCTGGCTATATGTGTATAAGGCAGAAAATGGATCAAGCACTGGATTCACTGTTAGAGAAGAGGTAGTGTTGCCTAGAGTTTAGAAAGCCAGACTTGAAATCAGGAAAAGGTGAGTTAAAATGTGCCTTCAAATATATTTTAGCTCTATAAGGCTGGACCAGGCTCAGTCTCAATCTCCTCATCTGTAAAACATAATAATGGCACCAAAGCTGGCTATTATTGTGATTAATAAAATAGTAGATGGAGAGATGGAAAAGCTAGTAAATGGATGGATAAAATATGACTGAGTTCTATTTCCTCACTACCTACATATTCCTCAACTCCCTGCAGTCTGCTTTTGAACCCCTACTTCTAGGCTGAAATCCCTCCTTCTAAGGTTACTTGTGGTTGCTCTAATGCTCAATCTGTCTTCATCCTGCTTCTTTCTGCCCCTTCAGAGACTGTTGCCCACTCTTGCCCTACAACTTCTCTCCTCCTTCAGAGGCATCTCAGTCTTGCCGTTCTCCCCTTCCCTCCCTACCTGCTTCTTCTCTTCTCCATTTCTTTGGATGCCTGCCCTCTTCCCATTTCCATCATGTTGGGGTCTCGGAAGGGTCTGATCTGGACTCACTTCTATTCACTCCTTACAGAGCTCAGCCTTGACAAGAGTGTTGTCTTTTGTGCTTATTGTGGGGATAGAACTGGCTATGGCTCAACAGTGCAGATAATCCTGAATTCTGGACAACACAGAAGTGGTTTCTCTGAGCATTTCCTTAGCATTTTCCTTCCTCACTGTGGGTTTCACATTCCTCTTGCCACTGGAAATGAGTTCATGCTTTCTGACAATGGAGGCCATGGGCAAATGAGCTGAGAATGGGCTCCAGGAATGGGAGGGAATCGGCATAAGAAAGAAAGTGTCTATGCTGCTGGACATGACAGAAGAGGGTCTCCCAAGCCACTGGAGAGGGGCCGGGCCACTTACAGGATGCACTTGAGAAAAGCCAGGGGCTCAGCCAAGCCCTGGGGATGGGAAGTCCAAGAGCCTTGGGAAAAGGCTCTTGATTTCCCACCCAAACATTAGGCACAAACCCTGGAAGGAGCCTGCCTCCGGATCTTGGGCAGTCCCTGAACAAGCCAATACCTGGTGTTCATGTATTTTTCCCAGCCTGGAGAGCAATGGACCAGTAATTGCCAAGACTGCACCTGTGACAACAGCTCCCTCACCGTACAATGTAGACCTGTGCAGTGCCCAGAGCCCACACCACCCCCCAAGTGCCAAAAGGAGGGCTTTGTCATTGTCTACCAGGCTCGGGCAGAAGATTCATGCTGTATGGAGGCACACTGTGGTAAGGCCAGCCGTCCCTTGCTAGGTCCCACAGGGTCAGAGTGGAAATCTCTGCAGAAGTCCTGGGACAAGGGGGGGTGTCTAGTTGGATCTATTCCAGAGTCCTGTGTGAGAGAGGAGGGGGCAGTCTGGAGATTTCTGAGCAGGGGCTGGCACGTGGGAGATCCCTTTAGCAGAAAGATGGCCTGGAGCTGGGGTGCCCAATAAAGGGGACAGCCCCAGGGAGAGGGAGAGAGAGAGAGCTGTGAAGATAAAGATGAGATTTATTGGGGAGAATATCCTGGAGTGGGGAGGGAAGAGGGGAGAGGGAAGGATTAAAGATGAGTCGGTGGCAGAAGGTTGGCATGCCAGATAAAAAGGACTTTGAAGGAACAAGCTCCGATTAAACCCTGGCATTCCTGAGCACTTGGCAGGACGTGTGGGCACGAGTAAGGGATCTGGACCTCCCAAGAGAAATAAGGGCTGGAAAGAAGACTCCTGAGTCCTGGTTTGGGGACTTGGGGCAGGGGGAGAAGCAGGGGGGAGGGCTGATGTTGGTGGGATGGTCAAGAGGGAGAAGAGTGAGATACCCTGGGACTTTGGGAATAGGGGGTCTTAGTCCTCTTCCCTGAGAGGTCTGAGGTGAGAAAGGATGATGCTGCTTAGCCACAGATTCAAATGCTCATTTGTTGATTAGGCAAGTCCCAGGAAATTCTGGGCATCCTTCCCCAAGAAATCCTAGGTTTGCTTCCCCAGGAAATCCTAGGCTTGCTTTCCCTGGTTAGACTGGGAAAGTAGACTACTCACAGGAGAATTCTAAAAGTCTGGAAGCAGTATAAAGGCAGAGTGCTGCTTATGGAGGATTCTAATTAACTCAATCTAGAACCTGGAGACATGGGCCCCAATTCCAGCTCTGCCTCTTCCCATTGTGGGATCCTTGTCTCTTGGGGCTGCCTCAGTTTCCTCCTCTGAAAATGGGTAAAATAAAAGTTATGCTACCTCTTAGGGCTGTTGTGCAGTGAGCCTATTGTTGATCTTAAAGACTATTTACTGAGTCCATGACCTTAGCAAAAGAACTTTACTGTGTGTCAGTTTTCCCATATATGAACCCAGCTTGAAAATAACTCTCCTGCTTATTTCCAAGAGAGAGGAGCCCCAGGGGTGCCTCTGTACAATCGTAAGCCTTCCTCTGGTGTGGACACTCCCTTTTAAGAGTCAGATGGAGGAAAGGGGGGTACTGACTTCTTCCCAGAAAGCTGGGATTGAGTAGAGTCTGCAGAGATGCCCTGAGAGCAAAGGGGTAACTTCCCAGAATTCCTGGGCTCTCCTTTCACTTGTGGTACCTTCTCCCCCCACCCAGTTTGCAACCAGTCAAGCTGCCCTCAACACCAGCCAGGCTGTGAACCCCAAGAGGAGCTGTTTAGCTTGCTGCCTGTGGACACCTGCTGTCCTGTCTTCGGGTGCAGTGAGTACTGAGCTTTGGGGCCTCGGGGGGTTCCTGGTCCTGGGATGTCCTGACCAGAACACCGGGCCACTTCTGATGGGAGATCCCAAGTCCTTCCCGGCCTCCCCCGTCCCGGATGAATGGACAGCATTGAGGGAGCCTTAAACCATGTTCTGAGCTTCCCTTCACATTTTCACATTTTACATTCGTGTCTTTCAGGAGAGAAAATGTGCGAGCACAATGGGACCACCTACGGGGTGAGTGAGCCGTTCCCCTCAGGGTCCCCACTGGGCCGTTCCCCTCAGGGTCCCCATCTCTCCCTTCCTGACCACACCCCAGGCCAGCTCCCCGGGAACGGCAGAAGGCCTCCTCTGTGGACGGGTACATCAATAAGGGACCAGGGCCTGCTCCAAGAGGGACAGAGGCAGCCACAATCAGGCATTCGACGTTTACAAAGTGGCTAGTCTGTGCCGGGCACCGTGCTAAGAGCCAGATCTGGGGGGAGAGGCAGCTGAGGCAGTCCCTGCCTTCAAAGAGTTTACAATCTAATGGGGAGGAGGGCGACATTATGCCATTAAGTCTACAGAAAACAAGCTTTTAGGCAGGATTAATAAAAGTAACGGAGAAAGAGGAGGTGCTGACATCAAGGAGGTTGGGGAGGATTTCCTGTAGAAGGTGGGATTTTAATTGGGACTTAAAGGAAGCCAGAAGGTAGAGAGGAGAAAGGAGGAGAGTGTCCTAGACATGGGGGGAAACCCAGAGATAGAAGTGAGGATAAGGAGGGGCAGAAAGGGATGAAGACACAGAGAGCAAGGAAAGAATTGAGAATAGGAGAGGGAAGGAGGGAAGAAGGGAGAGGAGAGGGGGAGAGAGGGGAGAGAGAGAGAGAGAGAGAGAGAGAGAGAGAGAGAGAGAGAGAGAGAGAGAGAGAAAGAGAGAGAGAGAAAGACAGAAACAGAGACAGAGAGAGACTGACAAAGACAGACAGACAAGACAGAGAGAGAGAGACAGAGACAGAGAGAGAGAGAGAGAGAGAGAGAGAGAGAGAGAGAGAGAGAGAGAGAGAGAGACTGACAAAGACAGAGAGAGCAGAGAAAGAAGGGAGAGAAGGAGAGGGGAAGGAAGCAAAAATGAGAGAGATGAGACAGACAGACGGCACAGGTGAGAGCCCATTTGCACAAGAGAGCTCTCTCTGTTCTTGTCCCCCACTCACTGGTTGTGTGACTCCTGAGACTTCTCTGAATCCCATCTTTTCCATCTGTACAATGGGCACGCTGCCGCAGTGGCATTGATCCCTCCTTTCCCCTCACCCTAGGGAGCGCTCCCTGGGTGGAGAGAAAGGAAAGATCCATGTCACTCATTCCCCTGGAAAAGCAGGGTGAAGGCTCCAGGAACTCCAGAAAAAGGTCCCCCTCGCTTGCCGTTACTTTGCCCAGTGATTGCAAACATGGAAACCTGGCTCAAGATTCATTAATTGCCCCACACTCTAAATGCACGGAATGATCTCTATTAAAAAACCATGGCCCTGGATCGAGAGAACAAAGCGATGTGCATGGAGTGCCTGTGGTTGCACAAGCTTGTGCTTTGGCAGGCGTGCGCCATTGTGTGTGCACGGAGTGTGTGTGTGCACGCATGTTCAGAGAGCGCCCCGGGGGCCGCCGCCATCCCAGCTCGGTGCCTTTGGGAAGCTCCCGCCGCTGACCACCAGAAGCTCCCTCGTCTTTGGCCTGGACGATGCCCTGTTCCCCCAGCTTTGCCGTAGTCCTCAGTGGATGCCCTGCTTCGGGTCCCATGTGCCCCTGGGGACCCTCGGCCCCCTCCCCTGGCCCTGCGCAGAGATCCCGGCCGTCGCCATTCCCTTAACCCCGGCCCTCTTCCCTCCCAGATTGGGTCGAGCGTGCCATCGGACCTGCCCTGCCACACCTGCACCTGCCGCGCCGAAGTGAACCCGGCCACCAACAGCACGGTGTGGTGCGAGCCCGAGCGCTGCTCCAGCACCTGCGGCCCGGTGAGAGCCCAGCCTCTGCCCGGCCGGCCGGGCCCTTCTCCTGGCCTTCCCCGCCACGGGCTGTGGGGCAGCTGAGCGGGGGCAGCACGTCTGGGCCCGGGAGCTCTCGGAGCCGGTCCCGGGTCAGCTGCCGACAGCATTCCCACCGCTGCCCCCCTTGGGATGCCCAGGACGGCCTGGGAGCTAGGGATCATGGGACAGAGGCTCCCCCCCTCGCCCCCCACGGCCCGCGAGCCAGGGCTGATCCCTGACCCTGGGAGCTCCTCCCCTGAGGGAGGAAGTCTGGCCTGACACGCTCCCTGAGCTTGTTTCCTGCCCTGGTGATTCTGGGAAACTCGCTCCCTTCCTTCAGGAAGTCTCAGGCCTGACGTGGGAGGTTGGGCCTCGGGAGGAGCCTGTGGGTGCCAGGCCAGAGAGTGGGCTGGCCCGGGATGAGGGAGTGAGGGTCCCGGGGGCAGCCCCTCGGGCTGGGGCTGCGAGAGGCCCCTGAGCAGAGGGATGGGGGAAGCAAGGGGCCCCGGGCTGCCGCAGAGGGGGCAGCCAGAGAGGAGCCGGAGGGGCCTGAAGGCCAGACCAAGGCGTCTGTGGGAGGGACAGGGGTCCAGGCAGAGGAAGGACAGAGAGGACCCAGGAAAACTCAGCCCCTTTCTTGCCTCCCCCCCAGGACCAGGAGTACCGAGTGAGGCCGGGCCAGTGCTGCGGGCAGTGCGAGCCCTCGGGCTGCCTCACCCCGGATGACAAGTGGATTAAGGTGAGAGGTCAGAGGGCAGGCGGGTTCAGGCTTTTTGTGGGGACGGGGCCATGGGGCACTGCCCTCCAGGGAGGGCCTGAGGAAGCTTCCCCAGTCCCAGCACCGGCTCTGGGCAGGGCCTGGCCTCTGCTGGGGGAGAGGTTCTGAGGCTGGCAGC
Organism: Dasyurus viverrinus; assembly: GCA_020854095.1. Taxonomy (NCBI): domain Eukaryota; kingdom Metazoa; phylum Chordata; class Mammalia; order Dasyuromorphia; family Dasyuridae; genus Dasyurus; species Dasyurus viverrinus. Next base: position 254,497,787 of record CM037002.1, on the reverse strand, counting down.
CCCGGGCATCTGGCCAACCTCCCTCTGCCATTTCAGCTCAATGAGACCTGGGTCATCCCCGGCGCGGACAACTGCACGCAGTACCTCTGTGAGGAATTGGACGGGAACGCCATCCTGTCTCCGCGGCCGGCTAAGTGCCCGGAGGTCTCGCTGTGCCAGGTACGGGCCCTGCCCTGGGCAGGGCGGGTGGTAGGGCCTCCTGGCAACGGCTCCCGAGGGCTCGGCCTCTTTCAGACTGAGGCCCGCACATCGTGGGTCTCCCCCAGCTGCAGGCGCTCCCCACTTCCCTGCAGAGCGGCAACCTGGTGCGGAGGGCAGACTAAGGCGTCGCTAGCACCGTCAGGAGTGAGACTCCCATCCGGAGAAGTAGACGCAGGAATGGGAGGCAGACGCCCCTGGGCTGCCCTCGCTGTCCCCGTGCTGTGGCGGGAGCCTGGCACTCGCAGCCACGTGGGCACCAGCCTGAGGGGGCAGCCAGGGGGCACAGAGAGCTGGCCTGGAGGGAGAGGATCCGAGCCAGGCCTCAGCGCTGGCTCCTGGGCTTCCTCAAATGTGGCAGGAGGAGCAGGGTCTCCCGGGGCTTTGGCAGAGCCAGTGGGGCATTATCTAGTCGCAGAGCTGGGCATGTAGTGGGCACTAAATGAAGGCGCACTGTGAGGAGGAGAGGGGGAGGGGGCAGCCGGACTGGAGGAGCTGCTGTGAATCCTTCAGGGCCCCCCCCAGGCCACCTCCCAGGGCCCCCGACTCCAGGCCCGCAGCTTTGTTGGGGACTTCCCGAAGCCGGTGCCTGCTTCCTCCTTGTGGAAAGAAGGGACTGGACTTCAGGCCTTTGGGTCCCTGGGAGGCTCAGGCCCAGAGCCAGTGCCCTGGGCTTCCCGGGGTCTCCTCTGCCCGCTGCCCGTGGTGTCCCAGAAACCAATCCCATACCTCGGCTGCTTCGCTTCTATTGCACCTGGCCCCCCCTTAACCAGGCTCTAAACCTTTCTCCGCCCCCCAAACCGGGCTCTAAGCCTTTCTCTCCCCCCCTCTGCCTGCAGGGAGTCCTCAGGAAGGTTGGCTGCTGCTATGAATGTGAAGAGCTTGAGAGTAAGTCAAGGAGGGCCTCTGAGATAAGGCTTGGGACCCTGGGCCCTTCTCATACCCAGGGACCGCAGCAAAGCCGGGAGCCGAGTGCTGGGACTGGCCCCGGCCTGGGGCCCCTTTGGGTGCCCACCTCTGCCCAGAACCGCCCCCAGCAGCTTCCTCAGTTATGAGGCCCACTTCCAGCCCCCATGACCCCGGCCCTGGGCCCAAACCTCACTGGGCGGCAGCTCTGCGGCTTGTGACACTCAGAAAACCCCAACTCCAAGCCCCTCCCTCCAGCCCCTGCCCATGGGAGAGAGTGAAGGGCCGGCCTGAGGAAAGGGGAAGGCCCAGTCTCCCTCTTCCTCTTTCTAGAAAACTGCAGGGTCCAGTCCAACGAGACGCTTCTCCGACACGGGGACTGCGTGTCAGAGACGGCCGTCAATCTCACCTTCTGCGCCGGGTCCTGCGCTTCCATGTCCATGTAAGTGAGGAACCAGCCCCCTCCGGCTCTTTTCTGCCCCTCGGGGTCTTCCTGCAGAGCCCACCTGCCCCTATCTTCGGCCAGATTCAACCCAAAGCCCTCCCCAAGGGGGCCTGGGACTGTTGGGCCTCAGGTCTACCCTGGGCAGGACCCTCACTTCTCACCGGGATAGCTCTACCCATGAGTGAGAGCAGAACCCTCCTCCCAGCCCCCGGGAGTCCCCCGCCATCCCCATGCCCGGAGCCCCCCCCACCATCCCCATGCCTGGAGCCCCCCCACCATCCTGTGCCCAGAGCCCCAGTGACTCCAGCATCTGCCGTTAGAACAGGCTGAGTTAACATTCTACAGAGATGTGTGTAAATGCGGCTCGTGCTTGTTATTATTTTAATTATCATCATCTCTATGTAGTTCCACCAAAGGCTGTAGTTAAATGCAGGTGTTATCCTGAGAAGGGGGGGGACATTAAGTCCTCGGCAGCCACTGGCATTAACACGAGCACGCTCTTCAGATTGGGCAGCGCAGCAAAGCTTTCACCACTGGAAGGGGGCAGTAGAGAACTACAGTGTAAGGAGTGAGGGCCAGGAAGGGACCCCCGATTTTGCCGCTCCCCCAGCTCCATCCCACAAGGTCCAGAAAAGTGCAGGTGCAGCCTGAGCACAGGGGCAGGACTGGGCAGGACAGGGGGCCACATAGAAACAGGCTCCCCACAGTTCCTCAAGGTTCTTGTGGGGACCCAAGACAGTTTTCTGTGCCCCCCAATGCCCACTGCCAGGACAGTTTTCTGTGCCCCCTATGCCCACTGCCAGGACAGTTTTCTGTGCCCCCTATGACCACTGCCAGGACAGTTTTCTGTGCCCCACAGCGACCACTGCCAGGTCACAGACAGCAGACTGATAGCCCAGCTTCCCGAGCTGACTGGGATGAGCTCAGGTCAGTGAGGCAAGGATGGGCAGGCCATGTCTGGCACTCGGAGGAAGGCCTCGAGGGCTGTGAGCATCCAGGCGTGCTAAGTGAGCCTGGCTGGGCTGTCCCATAGACCTGGCCGCTCTGGCCCTTGAGTGTGGCCAGGGTCAAAAGCCACGGTGGTCCACGGCTGGGGATGCTGGGTGCTGTGGGAGAGACACCTAGAGAGAGAGCTGGGGGAGTATGGAGGAGGTGAGCCCTGTGGAAAGTGGAGGCTTCCACCAGTCAGCAGAGTCTGCAGGGAATTTCAGCCAAGCCTTATATTCACGGCGAAGATGGGAACCCAGAGTGCGTGAGAAATGCAGCAGCCCCAACCAAGGGGGAAATCCCCATGTACAGTAAGACAAAGGGCTGGAGTCTTTATTGTCCCAGAGAAAGCTGCCCAAGGGGTAGCCTTTGTAGCCCGTGCCTTCCCTCAGGAAGTCCAAGGGGTTCCCCACTTGAGGTCAGGGGGTCCCCATTTGGAGTCAGGAGAGTCTGCTGGCAAAGGATGGGTGAGCACCAGCAGGTCTCTGATGAGAGGAACGGGCTGGGATGGCCTTGAGACACCTCCTCAGGGTCTGGCGCTCTTGATCCTGCCCAATCTAGCTGGGTGAGTGGCCCAGCCCTTTTCACCTGTCCCACACAAGGGTCCCCACGGACCCTGCTGGCTTCTCAGGCGCCCCCACCCTTTGTGGGTGCTGAGGAAGTGCTCTGAGAGGGACTTCGTCCACCAGGTATTCTCTGGAGGCTAACGAGATGCAGAGGAAGTGTACCTGCTGCCGGGAGACCCGGGTGCACCAGGAAGAGGTGAAGATGAAGTGTCCGGACGGCACGGAGATCCGGAGCAGCTACACGTATGTGGATGCCTGCAGCTGCCTGCCCGCCTGCCTGCCCTCCCCCACGGAAGCCTTTGCTACCTAGGGACATGCTGGAGGAGCGTGGAGGGAGGGTGCGAGTCCCACCGGAGCCCAGCCTGGAAAGAGACTCTTTTCTAAGCCCAGGAAACTTTGCTTGCCTTTTTTGCCTGCTTGCTCTGCAACAGCCCCTCCAGCAGCCCTAGATTCTTCATGAGTCCCCAATAAGGGGAGGTTTGAGCATCCTGGGGTCTTGCCCTGAGTGGCTAAGCACCCTGTGGGGAGGCTCTGATGGATACAATGAGACTCGAGGTTCTTGTCCCAAGGAGAGGCTGGAGGCCCTGAGTTAATAGGCCCTGTGAGTCCTTAAGAGCAGACTGTCTTTTGCCCTTTTTGTGCCTTTAGTAATTATCACAGTACTTCGCACGTTGTAGTCACTTAGTAAATGCTTATTGACTGCCTAAGAGATATGCTGACACTTAAAACAGAAAGAGCGGCCATGGACCGTTAGTCCCAGACTCCCTCACCTTGCTAAGGTGAGACCTGGTGCTCTCCAAGGTGCTCGGAAGTCTCTCCATTCATTCTTCCAACAGGAACTCCAAACAAACACAGGACCAGGCATGCTCAGTCAGATCCTAGCTTGTTCCCTCCCTTCCCTTTGGAAGGGGCTTTTACAGTTGCAGTAAATGTTTCTCTCTCACTCTGTCCCCACGGCCATGAATGGTGGTAGTGAAACCAACACTCCCTCCCATTTCTGGCTTCCTGGTTCTAACTCCATGCAGACAAGAGAAGGCTCATGCTGGCAGGCAGAAAGCAGGGATTCATCTCCCTATTTGACAAGAGAAGAAGCTGAGGCATGGGGGGATGAGCGAGCAGATGCAGGCAACCTCCTTGAGCTCTTATGACCTCCCTGTTCCTAAAGGATTCAATAAAAATTTCGCCATTCTGGGTCGTGTTGGTCTCTTGTTTGTGCGGCAGCGTTTCCAAGATTCAGCATCTCCCAGGCTAGAGTCTTGGGGAATCCCCACCTCAGAGGGGAGAAAAAGGGACTTCAAGACACCATCCAAAGACTCTGATGGATCCTGGGGGGACAAGGAGTGACCGTTCTACCCATTAGACAAACGTGGTGCCTCTGAAAGAGAACCTGCCAGCCTTCTTCTCAGCTCTTGGAAGGCAGGACCATGGGCTGGGGGCAAGATCTGGGCTGGGAATGAACATGGAGATTAAAAAATCATGGATTCCTAATGGCAGTTGCATGAAACAGCCCTTCAGATGCTTGAACATCACCCTCAGTGCCCACACACACACAACTTTCCTTTCTGATCCAGGCTCAACATGTCTAGGTCCTTCAACTGATGCTCAGGCAACATGATCTCAAGACCTTTCCCAGTCCTTTTGCCTCCTCCTTCTGAGGTTCTCCAGCTTAAGAGTGTTCTTGCATGGGGATACCCAGACCTGAACATAGTCTTCAATAGAGCAGAGGAGAGGATTCTGTCCCATTCCTCATCCTAGAGAAGCTGCCTTTCACTACAAGGCACCTCACACTGGAGCTCACATTGGGCTTGAAGGCCACTCAGACTATCAGATCTTTTCCCAATAAGCTGCAATCTGGCCACACCACCCTTATCTATCATAATTATTGATCAAGATATGAATTTTTTGCTTTTCCATTTCGGTTTGTTAGATTGCTCTGGGGCTTCAATGTGCCCAAGTCCTTTTGGATTGCAACTCGGTTCTGCAGAATGTTACTAGTCCCTCCATGATTGGCATTTTAGAAGGGGGGGTATTCCAGGCACGGGAAGGCAAAGGCCCAGTGGAAGGAGGCAAGGCGCGATATCCAGGGAACAGTATGAGGGGGAATGGCTGATAAGAGCTGGAAAGGAAGGTTTTATTGAAAATGTGAGTGGTACTGGGCTTATATCCCAAAGAGATCATAAAGAAGGGAAAGGGCCCTGTATGTGCACGAATGTTTGTGGCAGCCCTCTGTAGTGGCCAGAAACTGGAAACTGAGTGGATGCCCATCAGTTGGAGAATGGTTGGGTAAATTGTGGTATATGAATACTATGGAATATTATTGTTCTGTAAGAAATGACCAACAGGATGATTTCAGAAAGGCCTGGAGAGACTTACACGAACTGATGCTGAGTGAAACAAGCAGGGCCAGGAGATCATTATATATTTCACCAACAATACCAGATGATGACCAGGATGGATCTGGCCATCCCCAGCAATGAGATGAACCAAATCAGTTCCAATGGAGCAGTAAAGAACTGAATCAGCGACGCCCAGAGAAAGAACTCTGAGAGATGACTAAGAACCATTACATTCAATTCCCAATCCCTCTATTTTTGCCTACCTGCATTTTGGATTTCCTTCACAGGCTAATTGTACAATATTTCAGAGTCTGATTCTTTTTCAGTCCGACAGAATCGGACTCTGTACTTTTGTACAGCAAAATAACGGTTTGGTCATGTATACTTATTGTGTATCTAATTTATATTTTAAGATATTTAACATCTACTGGACATCCTGCCATCTAGGGGAGGGGGTGGGGGGAAGGAGGGGAAAAATTGGAACAAGTGGTTTGGCAATTGTCAATACTGTAAAATTACCCATTCATATAACCTGTAAACAAAAAGCTATTAAACTTTTTAAAAAAATAAATAAAGAAAGAAAGAAAGAAAGAAAGAAAGAGAAAGAAAGAAAGAAAGAAAGAAAGAAAGAAAGAAAGAAAGAAAGAAAGAAAGAAAGAAAGAAAGAAAGAAAGAAAGAAAGAAAGAAAGAAAAAGAAAAGAAAAGAAAATGTGAGTGGTGTGGATGATTTGGCCTGAAAGAACCTTCTTGGCCAGACATGCCCTTAAGAAAGATCACTGGATGGCAGGAGGCTGAACTGGAGTAGTGGAGATGGAAGGAGAATGAGCCATGTGAAAACCTGCAAGGACCTGGACTAAAGAACTGCTGTGAGGAGGGCAAACAGGTCTGATGCACGAGACAGAATGGAGGCAATCTGACTACTGGCTAAATACGAGAGCTCAGAAGGAGAAATGGTCAAAGATGAATCTTAACAAATCCCACCTGTCAGCGACTCTTACCATCTGCCAACTTTCCAGAAGGTAGGGGACACCAGAATGTACACAGTGGGGACAGTAGGGAAGAGTCTGAGTTCAAATTTACCCTCAGGGGCAGCTAGGTGGCGCAGTGGATGGAGCACCAGCCCCCAAGTCAGGAGGACCTGAGTTCAAATTTGACCTCAGATACTTAACACTTCCTGGCTGGTAACCCTATGCAAGTCACCTAACCCCAATTGCCTCTGGAAAAAAAAAATGCCCTCAGATATTTACTAGCATGGTGATTCTGGTCAAGTCACTTAACCTCAGTGTCCTCATTTGTAAAATGAGACAATAATAGCCCCTCCCTTCCAGGGTTTTGGCAAGAATAATGTAATGTTATATAACATGATGTAAACTGCTTTGCAAGACTTAAAATCATCATATAAGTTCCAGTTATCATTATTGTTGTTATTGTTATGCTATTGCTAGGCTATCTAGATATCTAGAGGAAATTATAAATTGTAGGGGAAATAAATAAATTCTAAATTGTGCTATGAAAGACCCACTACAATTTTTGTTTATAATTATTTTTTTAAATTTCAACAGCTTTTCATTTTTTTCAAACATATGCCAAGATAGTGACCAACATTCATCTTGGCAAAACCTTGTGTTCCAAATTTTTCTCCCTCACTTCTCTTTACCCCTTCCCATAGACAGCAAGCAATCCACTATAGGGTAGACATGTGAGATTCTTCTAAACATAGTTCCATTGTCATCATACCAAAAAATCAGATCAAAAGGGAAGAAAATGAGAGAGAGACAGAGACAGAGAGACAGAGAGGAGACAAAGAGAAAGGAGAGAGAGAGAGAGAGAAACAGAGAGAGAGAGAGAGAGAGAGAGAGAGAGAGAGAGAGAGAGAAGAAAGAGAGGAGAGAGAGAAAGAGAGGAGAAAGAGAGAGAGAAAGAGAGAGAGAGAGAGAGAAGACACAAACAACACCCACCCAAAAAGGTGAAAAGACTGTCCTTTGCCCTACATTCAATCTTCATATTTCTCTCTCTGGACGTGGATGGCTCTTTCCACCGGAAGTCTATTGCCACGACAATTTTTAAATTCCATTTTATGCTATTTTTACTTACAAATTCTCTCTCTCTCCCATTTCCTCTTCCCTACCACTGAGGGGAAAAAAGAAAACTGGCTATAAATATGTATCCTCAACCAGAACATATCCTCACATTAGCCACGTCCAGGAAAAAAAAGGAGGAAAGGAAAAGAAAGTCTGCTTCAGTCTGATCCGCCAGCTCTGTCTGGAGCTCGAGAGCACATTTCCTTGAGTGCTTCAGATGTGGAATGGAAAAACGAGCACAAACTCATGCTCCATCATCCCGGCCGTGCAAGGCAAGCCTTTCCCACCTTCGGCATCCATCCCCCCTCCCATTCCCACAGGGCTTTTCCAGTTTTCCTCCCTCCCCAGATCTCCGCGGGATGTCCTCCCTAGCCTGACCTCAGCTCCTGTGTAACAAGGCGGTGTTTTGCTGCCCTCTGGCGGCCGGAAGCCTTCCGCACCATGGACAGCACCCCCCTTACTGTATTCTACTAGTGCCAGGCGTGGAGCCCGCAGCGAGGCTGGGGATCATCCAGGCCGAGCCCGCCTCTGACTGGGGGGTCGGAGGGGCGAGGTCCAAGTCAGCCAGGGAATGAAGGAGAGCTGTCAAGCAGCAGCCAGAGGGCTTGTGCCCGACGGCCCGATCCGGGGCCCCAGGGAGACCCCCACACAGGCGCGCACCAGGGCAGAGCTCGGAACGGGCTGCCCGGGCATCGTCCGGGGCCTCTGGGGCCGCTCCTTCGCACTGTTGGGCGCCCCCCAGCCAATGCACCGTCTAGTGAGCGTCTCCGGGAGAGTCATCTCACTACCCACCCCCCTCCCCATCGCCTTCGTCGTGGATGCGGCCTTGGGTGCTTTAAAGTTTGCAGACGTGACCTCGCTCTGCGAGGCGGGTGTTAGAGGGAATATTCCCATTTCCCAAACGAGAAGACCGAGGTTCGGAGAACTGCCCCATGGTTACACCGCGGATGTTTCTGCCCAAGGACTGAGTCCTTGGGCTCAGTGCAGGGGGCAGGAGAGGCGCGAGGCTGGTCAAAGATACTGTCTCCCTTCCAGTCCTCAGCCCTTAAGTACCTCTGGGCAGTTACCTCCCTACAGCGCCCTGAGCCTGCGGGAACTGAGAACCCTGATATCATTACTCTAAGTTCGGAGTATGTGGGAACTAGAGAACCGTGACATCACCGTGCTGAGCACTGAGTATCTGTGGGAGCCAGGGAACCATGACATCGTCGTGCTGGGTACTGAGTGTATGGGCACTGGCGAGCCGTCACCTCCTCAGTCCCCCCGAGTTAGCCCCTTGTTCCGTCCTCTTCTCCAGACTTCCGGCCTCTGAGGGGAATGGCTGAACAAGTGGGCCACGTGACAGCAGCTGCTCTAAGAAATGGCGAGCAGGACTCCAGAAAATGAGGGCAAGATTCCCAGGAACCGGGGCAAGTGATGTGAGCAGAGCCAGAACGTACACAGCGACGCTGCTGAAGAACCGCGAATGACTCCGCTCTTCTCAGCACGACAACCCCAAAGGAGCCACGAGGAAGCAGAAAGAACCAATGTTGTGGGAATGCAGACCCAAGCAGTGAATCCTTCTTAACTTTTTCTTTTCTTTTCTTTCTTTTATTGAGTTTCCAATCTGTGCAGGGGAGGCAGCCTCTGTGAGAACCAAGAGGCTGAGGGGGGTATGGAGCCCCACCTACGGGGTCCAACGAGGTAAGAGTGATGGGACCGCAGTGTTTTGGGGGCGAGATGTGCAATGAGGCAGGAGGGGGAGGCCGTGAAAGACTAAACAAAGAACTGAAACTTGCTTTTAGAGACCATGTCGCACAACGAGCCGTCCAGAGCGAGGGGGCCTGGGTTTGAAGGCCGCCTCCACCATCCGTCTGTGTAACCTTGGACCTGGACAACCCCCACCAAGCAGCAACAGCGTCTCCCCCTTCTTCGTGCCAGGGGCCGCCAGGCTGGGAAGGGCTTCAGGGCCACAGGGGTATTTGTGTTGGATTCTGGAAGTAACAGCGAGCCCCGGCAGACTGAGCACGAGGAGAGTTGCCCTGGGGAGACATCAGCCTGAGGGAAGTGAGACCAGCCTGGGGGGAGGGGCAGGAGGTTTGGGGCGCTGTTCAGACTCTCTGGGTCCCCCTGGGAATGCGTGGGGCTGGACCCAGGGTCCCCACGAGCCCTTCTTGGGTTTCTTTGCCCATCTGGGCGCCCCAGGCCCGTGATACCCATGACTTGGTGTTAGGGGCCAGTGGCGTTACGGACTCGGGGAGCGGCGCTTCAACTGCATGGTGATGCTGTGGATAGGAGGACTTGAGTTCAAATTCAGCCTCAGACAGCCCAGCCGTGGGACCCGGGCAAGCCTGCCTCGGTTTCCTCAGCTGTAAGATGGGAACACTCACAGCCCCTGGGGGGATCATAGTGTGTCTCAGAAGCCTTCTGGGACGTGTGAATCAGAGCACTTGTGAATCCCTGCACTCAGTAGAATGCTTTGGAGGAGGAAGGAGGACACAATATTGTGGGGGCAGAGCAATGGGCGCCAGCTGCGGCCTGGCTGCAGTGGGGATGGCTGGAGCCAGTGGGGGTTGTTCCCCCCATGGGGTCTGAGATTTAGAAGAGGGTGGTTTGGGGGGAGGGGACCCCTGACCAGGATCAGAACACCTGAATGAGGCAGATACAGCAGGAGGGGGCGGCATTGAAGGGAACAAGGAGGCCCCTGACACAACACAGGGTGGCCCGGCCAAACAAAAGGGCCCAGCAGGGAAGGGGAGGGGCTGCTGCTTACATCTCCTTGGATATACTTTGTCATTGTGGCCTCTCCCCAAGGGAAGGGAAGCAGCTTGAGGCCAGACGCTTCCCTTTGTTGTCTTTGGAGAGTAGCAGAATGCAGGGGTACACAGCAGGCGCTCCATAAATGCCCAGAATTGCATGCGTGAGCACTGAGGGCACGCCTGAGAGGTACAGACAAGCCAAGGCTGACAGGGAAGGCTGGAAGGAGGGGGGACCTCGGGCTGGCAAACACGTGGGCAGCGGCCCCAGAGCAGGGAGGACTTGGGAACTTCTGGACCTGAGAAAAGGAGGGGTGGTTCTCACTGAACCTCTGGAACCACGAAACCTCCCTGGGGGCGGGCGGGGAGCAGCACCCGGCCCAGAGCTGGCACCATCGGCATGGCAACCCCCATTCTCATGGGCCCCAGTGCCAGGCAGCCGCTCCCCTGGGCCCACAGAGGTGCCTCTCAGGCTCTGGGCAAAGGCAACAGATCAGGAGCAATTTTCCTGGCCTCGGTCCCAAGGACAAGAGTGAAGCTGCTGTTCCCCTCCTTTTTTCCTTTCCTCTTTTATTCCTTTTTTCCTCCTTCCTCCTTTTCCTTTCTTCCTTTTCCTCCTTTCCCTTTTTCTTCCTTTTCCTTCCCTTTTTTGCTTTCCTCCTCTTTCCCTTTCTTTTCCTTGCCACCTTCCCCCTTCCTCCATTCCACTTGGCTTCCGCCCCAGGCCCGGGCCCTTTTGGGGACTCGGCAGTGGCCCCACTTTCCAAAGTCAGAGCGAGCCCGTGAGAGTGGGGGCGGCTCCTTCCGCACCCCGGCCTTGCTCGGTCCCAGCCGCGCCTGGGCCCTGGGTGGGAGCCCAAGTTTTCAGACGCAGACCTTGGAGAACAGATTGAGTTCCGTGTTCGTATTCATGTAGATGATCATTTATTAAATTAGACCAAAATGTATGTGACAATGAGAGAAAAACTGCAGACACCGAACCCCAGCCACAAAGCAGCGCTTGAGGCCCCAGGTCATCCCCGCAGAGGCAGGAAGGGCCCCGGGAGGCCCCGGCGAGCAGAGCCCATCACCCTTCTCCAAGTCCTTCCTTGGCCCCGCGCCCCCATCTTGGCACAGTCTCTGCCTCCCAAGCTGCTACCGACCCCAGGCCCAGGGAGCCCCATGTAGGGGAGTGCCTGGGCCCGGCCCCCACAGGGAGGGCAGCCTCCGCCTCAGACAAGGGCACAGCGACAGATTCGGGCTGTCCTCCAGGTGGTGACTTGGGGCTGGGCTCTGGCCCTCAAAGGAAATCTCAGCGCTTTTTACGGGGGGCTGGAGGGGAGGGGGGCTACTGCCTTCCCTGCTATGAAAAAAAAGCTCCACAAAAGCATTTGGTCCTGTCCTGAGACCGACGCCGCTGCGCCATCGCCAGCGCGCCAGACACAACAGATCTGATAGTCAACAGCCCGTCGAGCAGGGAACGGGGTGTTCTTGGAGGGGGACAGGGAGCAGCCAGGGCCTCCCAGGCCTGAGGCCGGCCACTCCCCCTCCCCCCCGAGGCCCGGCGCAGAGGCCGGGCCGCCATAAAGTGCGCAACTTCTGGATGCCCCTGGACGCGCCCTCCCACAGAAGGGGCGGCTGCCCTGTCCACAGGGAAGGGGCCGACCCGGGCACGGCTGAGGGTGGGGGGCTCAGGCCCCCTCAGTAGTAAAGCAGCGGGAGACGGTAGGAGCGGGAAGGGGGCTCTCCGCCGGCCGAGGCGGATCCCCAAAGCGACATGCTTCCGAGCTGGGGTGGGGTGGGCCTTGTGACAGGCAAGGACCCTCGAGAGCCAGAGCCGGGCACTGCCATGGCAGGGGCAGAGCCCAGGAAGGGCCGGGGGATGGGGGTGGGGCAGGCTTCCCCTCTCCGGCCCAGGGCAGGGGGTAACGGAGCACCCCGGGCCAGAGGTGGAGGGCGCTGACCCCGCGGCCCCGGGGAAGGGCACAGGGAGGGAATAAATACAGAGGACGTTTCTCCCGCCTCTACAGAACAGCACAGACGGCAATTAACTGGAAAGACCCACATGCATCTGCAAAGTGACCAAAGAGAGCCTGCAGCTGGGGACACGAGGGCCCGGGGACGGGGAGGGGGCCCCTCCGACAGGATGCTTCGGGGCAACTCCCCCTCCCCCCCGGGCCGGGGTGGGTGGAGGAGCGGGGGCAGCGAGGGGCCGCGGCCCCCAGGGAAGGCCCTATGACTCCTCCCCGATCTGAAGCAGGGAGTTGATGGCGGCCTCACGGTTTCCCCTCTGGGCTTCCAGCACCGAGCGGATCACTTCTCTGTCCATGTTGGGGAACATGTCCTGGATGGCTTTCAGATCTTCTTCGCTGCATGGGGGCTGGGGGCTGAGCACTGGGGGGGCCACCGCCAAGGGCATCACCCCCGGGCCGCAGACTGCGGGCATCCCTATGAGCAAGAGGCGAGACTCAGCACGGGGAAGGGGGATGGGGAGCCCTGCAGGGGGTGCCAGGCCAGGGCCAGGATGACCCCACAGAGGGGGCAGGGAGCCTCCTTGACCTCTCTGTGTGTCCTCAGGGTTCGGCTCAGGGCCCACCTCAGACACCCCTCCCCTAGCTCACTCTCCTCTCTGAGGACAAACCCCAGGCCCTGAAAGGGGGGAAGATTGGCTCCCTGTCAGTCGCCATGCTGACCTCTCTGGGAGGGGCACAACCCTGCCTGCCCACGGCTGCCGGCCCCTTGGGGACCAGCCCGGCCCTTTGGGAGGTTTCCCAGCCCCGCCCCAAGGCCATTCGGACATGGATACCGGACACCAGGCGCACCTGTAATGGGCACGTAGCCCACCCCCTGCTGGTACACTGTGGGCATCAGGACCACAGGCTGAGGCTGCATCATCATGGCGGTCGGCAGAGACTGGGGGCGGAAACACAGCAAGGAAACTCCGTCACTCAGGGCCAAGGGAACATCAAGTCTCCCCCTTCCTGGTCCCCCCACCCCCCACCTGCGCGGCACAGGGGTCAGCAGCCGTGAGGATGCACCAGGGGGGCAGGGAAGCACAGGGGGGAATGCTGGACGGGCAGCCCGAGGCACTGACAGGCAGGGCCCGCCCTCTGCCTCTTCCTGAATCCTTAGGGCAGGCCCAGCACCTGCCATACAGCAGGCACATCCTAAATGCTCTGGGCTGTCATGGCTTGGCTGTGACTGCTCCCCCTCCCTGAATTAGCTCCTGGGCAAGAAGCCGCCAGAGCAGGGCCCCCTGGGGGGCTCTCGTCCACCAGGGTCTTTTCTTGGGAACCCCCGAACACGAGGGGGCTTTGTCCCACCATCGCCTCCTGTGGACACGGGGGCTCACAGGACCCACACGGCGCCCAGGGCCCACCCGCGGGGAGGGGTCCACAGCAAGGGGCCAGAGACCCAGCTGGTTCCGGAGGGCTCGGAGGCTCGCTGGCCACCGAGGGGCCCAGTTAGATCACACCCACTTCCCTCTGCAGCAGCACAAAGAGCTGCCGCTTCCCAGGCACTACCTGAAGCCAGTGCTAGAAGTTACATCGGCCCCAACCAGGGGAGGAGGGCACGGCGGGCAGGGAGGACCAGCGCCCCTGTGCCCCCAAACCCTCAGCCAGGTTGTGGGAGGAGCCAAGGCCACCCCGTGCCCTCCGTGCCCACGCCAGGACCCACTCACCGTGTAGGACATGACCAAGTTAATCATCCCTTCTTTGTCGTCGCCCTGCCTTCCACTCAAGCTGTACCACTCGTCCTCCACTTTCCCCTGTTTGAGGGACTCAGGAATGGTGATGTGGGTCCACGCGATGCGGTCATCCATGGAGAAGGCGCGCTGGGAAAAGCCCGAGGGGTCAGCGTCCTCCCTGCGCCCCCCCCAGCGCTCTGACCAGAAGGGGCCCGACCGCGGGGGCTCCGACCAGACGAGCTCAGGGAGAGGGCGCGGCTGTGAACATGCCCCCCCCCCCCCCCCCCCCCAGCAGGCGGCCCCCTGAGGCTTCCACCCTCTCCCGCAGCCGGCCCGGCCGAGGCCCCGCCCCAGATCTCACCTCATCGAAGATCTCCAGGTAGAAAGAGTCCACGCTGGGGGGGACCGTGCACTGAATCACCTTGTTCCACCGCGGGTTCTTGGCGCCGTTGTGGGCGGTCGCCGTCTCGTACACCGCGTAGCCCAGCCGGATGCGGCAGTACGGGTCCATCCGGGTCACGCCGTAGTTCTTGGCCAGCTTCGCCTGCGAGACAGCCCAGTCAGGGGCGGGCAGAGGCTGGCGGCCCCTGAGCGGCTGCCGGGGTGGATGCCCATGGGGGGGCGGGGGATGCCCCTGAGGGCCCGACTCCCAGTCTGCACCTCTCACAAGTAGCGGTTACCAGACGGAGCCGAGAGAAGGCCCCCACCGTCGCCACGAGGACCGAGACCCCACAGGAAGGGGCCGAGGGGGGGCCCGAGGCAGGAGCCAACCTTCTCACTAGCCCAGGCCCGGGAGGGAGCCTCGGGCCCACAGCCAGCCCTGCCCCCCTCCTCCCCCAGCCCCAACAGAGAGCAGACCCGGGGGCCGCTACCTGCACCACGGTGATGCTGAGGCGGCCCACGGTGTTCAGGGCCCCGCCGTACTGCAGCTGCTGCGCCGCCTGGGCGTCCAGCTGGATCTGCTGCTGCTGCTGGGTGGGCGTGATGCGCAGGAAGTCCTGAGGCAGCTCCCCAATGTAAACCTGGGGGGGCAGGGGCCGCTAAGCAGGGGCCGGGAGGGAGCCTCCTGGGGAGGGCAGCCCCCAACATCTTCCCAGCTCTCAGCGGGCCGGCCTCCTGCGCTCCCCTCCCGTGGGACCCCCTAGCCCATCAACCAGGGCCTGGCTCCCGGCACTGAGCCCCCAGGCCCAGAGGAGAACTTGGGGGGGAGGAATAAGAATCGATACTGAGCCGATGCTTTACAAATGCTGTCTCATGGGCGGGGGGGGGCTGGGTCCCTGCCATGACCGGCGCTTCCCTCCTCTCCCTTGGGATACGCAGGGTCTTGTCACGGAGAGCCGGACCTTGTCCGTGGGCCTGCACTGAGTGACCCCTAAGGTCTGGCCCCGTGCTCCAGCTTCTCGGGTCCCTCCTCCTGGCCCAACTGAGCGGCTCCTCTCCCCCCCCCCCCCACTGCACCCTGGCCCTGCCCCCTCCCAGGGACTGTCCCACTTACAGCCACCTCCGAGTCAGTCGGACGTCCCCAAGAAGACAGAAAACAGTCGGGGGGGAGGGGAACTTGTTCCAGGACCCCCGGTGTGGGCCAGCAGGCCTCCGAGACCACCCCCCATGGAGCCTCTGGTGGCCTGGGGACCTCTTCCCTCCCTCACAAAGAGGGAACAAGGGCGACGAACCAGGACCCCTGACTTGGGGATGCTGCCCCTGCTTGGCTGGCCTTTGCCCGCCTGCTCAGCCCTTTGGCCCTTTCACAAAGTTCCCTTTCACAAAGAGACGGAAGAAAAGGCCCCGAGTGCACACCTGCCGGAGGCTCTTTCCATGGCGGCCAAGTGCTGGAAGCTGTGGGGAAGCCCCCCCACCCCCACCCCGGGGAATGGCTGTGGCCGTGAGGGGTCTGCGGTAAGAAACAACATGCGGGGAGGGAGACTTCCACGGGCAGACGCTGGGGACATGGTGACCCGACGCCTCGGATGGACACGGCGTCCCCAGAAAGGGGAGGGCCAGCGTCCGAACGCAGATTTAAGCATTTTGTTTTAAAACGTCACTTTGTTTTCTTTCTGTGCTTTCGTTCAGCTGTTTTCAGCCACGTCTGACGTTGTGACCCCATGTGGGATTTTCCTGGCAAAGACGCTGCTCATACAGGTGAGGAAACTGAGGCAATGGGTGAAACGATCTGCCCGGGGCCACACTGTGGATATCTGAGGCTGGATTCGAGCCGGCCCCCTGGACTAAGGCCCTGCCTGGCTGCCCTTGGGGCAAAGCTCTGCAGCTAACATGGAAATGGGTTCTGGGGGTCCGGCTGGCAGCAAATTGCTCATCTTCTCAGGCAGGGATTGGGGGGGAGGAACGAAACTGGCATTTAAAACAATGCTAAAAAAACATGGAATTGAGGAATATTTAAGGAAATAAAATTGCACAAAGGGAAAAGCTTCATTTCCTTTCTAACTCCCCTCCGCCCCAAGATGGAAAGCCGGGGTCAGGGCATCCCCCAAGGATGCGGGAGCTCGGCAGCCTCGGGCTGAGGTTGGGGCTCCAGTGTCCAACGTGGGCCCCGCGATGCCTGGTCGTGGCACAGCCTGGACATGTGGGCAGAACCAACACTCGTGGCCCCAAAACGCAGGCCCAGGAAAGGAGCCCAAGACCCCCCTCCCCCCAGCTCCGGACATCGGGGCAGATGCGAGGCCCCCTGGCTTCAGCACTTGGGTCAGCGCCCGGCCCGGCAGAAAGGACAAATGAGCAGAAGGAATTCCTGCCCTGGAAGGGAGGCAGGACTAGGCAGCTGGGCCCCAAACCAGGCCTGGGGAATGAGTGCCAGCCTGGGGCCAGGCGGGACCTCCTCGTACTGGCCACAAGAGCCCCTGCCTCTCTCTGAGCCCCTTCCTCAATGTGAGCCCCTCCCTCCCTCAGAGCCCCTGCCTCTCTCTGAGCCCCTTCCTCAATGTGAGCCCCTCCCTCCCTCAGAGCCCCTGCCTCTCTCTGAGCCCCTTCCTTAATGTGAGCCCCTCCCTCCCTCAGAGCCCCTGCCTCTCTCTGAGCCCCTTCCTCAATGTGAGCCCCTGCCTCTCTCTCAGAGCCAAGTCTGGACTTGAAGCTCACCCAAGAATTCCAGAAACAAAAGGGGCCCCCAGGCATCCCGGGCCGAGAGCGCCCGCCCTGGGCTCCTGGGCCAGACCCGGGTCAGGGACCAGACGCCCCGAGGATGGGCCGATCCCCCCTCGCCAGGAGCTCCCCGCGGATGTTCACACACCATGAGAGCGCCGGTCCCTCACTCACTCACACACGCCGGCGGGAGCCCCCCCCCCCGGGACACAAGGGGGCCCGCGGTGCCGACTGAGCCTCTCACTGGAGCCCAGGCTCGCTCCCCAAGGCCCGGAGGAGCCAGAGCCGGTGTCTGTGTGAGAACCGCGGGCGCAGGCAGGGAAGGGAGGCTGGTGAGCTGAGCCCGGCAGCGGGGCCGGCCCGGGCGAGGGAGGCTCCCAGAGGCCCGAGGCCCCAAGCTGACTCCCGGACCGGCTCCTCCGGCTGGCCCAGGACGTCTCTGCCAGACTCCGCCTCCGCCTCCTCCCCACAGTGGGGGGGGGGGGAGAATGTCCCCCAGGAGCCCCTCTGCTGGGCTGGCCCCGCTGACCCCCCCCCCCCCCGTGGGCCTGGCAAGCCTTTCAGCCTGCACCAAGGGCCAAAGCCGGTGCCCAGGATCCTTCCGGGCCCCCGCTGAGCCAACCTGGCCCCGGGCCGAGGCTCCTGGGACGGTGTCAGGCCGGACCCTGGGCCCCGCCTGGGCAGCGGGCACGAGCGGGCACCTTCTTGGCTGTTGGGCACCTTGGGGCCCCTCCGGGCCAAGACAGAGAGCGCGGCCGAGAAGGGCGGGAGCAGCCGCTCTCCACGCTCCGCCGGGGCCGCCCTGCCCGTTCTCCCCGGCCCTTGTCCTCGGCCGCCACCCCATCGGTGCCGTGGGCGCCTCCGGGGGCTCCCGCCCGGCACACGGGGCCTCCGCCAAGGGGAGTCGCCCCCCACCCCCAGAGCTGCCCCGCCCTTGTCCCGTTAGCGGCCGCGGTCACAGAACCATCTCCCACCAGCCTCCCGAGGGCCCCGGCACAGACGGGGACGTTCAGGCGCGGGGACTGCCCGGGGGCACATGCCCGCCTGGCACAGTGGGCACAGCGGGCACCTTCCTCAGAGGGGGCTCCTCTGCCCCAGGAGCCGGCCCGGGGGCCAGAGCCTGTCCCTGGGGAAGCCGGACGTGGCTGTCACACATGGGGGTCGAGGTCACGGGCTGGGAAAGCAGGGGGAGGGGGCCCCAAAGGTCAGGCAGAGCACGGGGGAGGGGTCCGGCTTCAGAGGAGCCCCCCCCCCCCCCAGCGAGGAGAGCCCCCCCGGGGCACTGAGGGGGCTGCCGGGAAGGAAGCGGCCTGGCCGGCTCGGCTCCCCTCCCCCCCCCCAAGGTGAGTCACCCTGAGGAAGCTCCTCTCCCAGCCAGGGGGCGGTGACTGAGCGGGGGCTGCACAGATTTGGCTCCGACTGTATACCCGGCGCTGTGCGGGGGCGGGGGGGGGAGGGGAGGGGGGGCGCGCACGCTCCCGGCTGGTTCCCATTCCCGGCGAGGCCCTGGGCCCCGGAGAGGATGCGGAGCCAGGCCCCCAAACGCAAGACCCCGCTCCGCTGCCTTTCCAGGGCACAGAGACCCCAACCCAAAGACCCCAAAGTGGGGGAGAAAGGAGGGGCTCCGAACCCTCCCCCCCACGGGGGAGGGTCAGGGGGGGGGGCGCTGGGGGGAGGGTCAGAGAACGGGGTGGGGGTGGGAGGGAGGGCCAACCAAACAAAGAAGGCGGGGTCAGAGCCCGCCCCTCCCCCCAGACTACGCGGGAGGAATCAGAAGCCCGCCCCTCCCCCACGGGCTGGGGGAGAGGGTCCGGATCCTGGCCCCCCCCTTCCCCCCCCCCCCCCGAGGCCCAGCCTGGGCTGCGCGCAGCGGCCCGAGCCCTTGGGGAGGGAGGGGCCCGAGACCGGCCGCCCCGGCGCCCCAAAGTCGGGGAGAAGCGCCCCCGGAACACGGCGCCCCCCGAGCAGCCCCCCCCGTACCGGGCCCCGCTGGGTGCTGACGGTGGTCGCCATGGCCGCGTCGCCCGCTCCCCGCCGGGACCTGGGACCCGAACACCCGCGTCTCCTCCTCCTCCTCCTCCTCCTCTTCCTCCTCCGCGGTTGCCGTCAGCTGACTGACCGCCCGCCCGGCCCCGCCCCCGGCCCCGCCCCCGGCGCGCGGCGCGTCTGCGCTGCGCAGGCGTACGCAGGGTCCTTCCCCGCAACAGCCGGTGGGGGCGGGGCAACTTCCGCTTCCGCCACTCTGAGTTCCGCCCCGCCCCCGACCGAGCCCGGATGGTCGCGGCAGAATCGCGCCTGCGCAGTTTGCCGTTCTCGCGGCTGCCTCGGGCGGCCACTGTTGCGCATGCGCCGACCCCTGCTCGCCTCGGGCCTGAGAGGAGCCAGTGGGAAATGCGGGCCAGAAGGGCCATAATGTGGAAGGCCGGAATCCCGCCGGGGACGGGTCTCACCGCCTCCCGAGCACCCCCCTCTCCTTGGGACGGCGCTCCTCTGGGGCCCGAGCCCCAGCTCCCCCCGGACGGGCGGTCCAGCCACAAAGGGAGATGCTCGGCTTCCCCCGCTCGCTTTCCCGCCTGTGGGACGTGCTGGAGATGCCGGGGGCTCCCACCCGCCCCCCACCCGCCCCCCACCTCCTCCCTGCGAATGACGCCCGCACGGCCACCCCAGCCCCAACCTCTCGCCGCCCCAGTTGCACCCGCAGACATCTCAAACTGCCCTCGTCCGAAACAGGACTTGTCACCCCCCCTAAAAGTAGCGCGATCGCTGCAGCGCTCCGGGATCCCCGGGAGTCATCCTGGGGGTCGCCAGCCCCCTTACTCTCGCACCCCCCCCCATCCGAGCCGGTGCTGGGCCCGCCGATTCCAGCTCCCCGGCACCTCGGGGGCTCCATCTTGCTGAGGAGGAAGACGTACCCACAACACGACCCTTGGGTCGGTGTCCTAGGCTTGGCGAGGGAATCGCACCCTTCGTCTGTCCCCGGGTTAAGGGGCAAAGATTCGTTACGCTGCTCGCAGCGGGCTAGCTCCGGGGCACCGAGCGGTCAGAATCCAGGGGATGATTGTAATGAGTTCTGAGCAAATCTAGCAAAGAGGCAGAAGCAAGAAGAACTTCCGCTGCTTGGCAAAGGGCCAAAAGAGTTTGGCGAAGAGGCAGAATCCGGGAGATCATTTCCCAGGAAAGAGAAACAAAGATTGGGTTGATATGGTTTAGAGGTGCAACTGCGGAGTGGTGGGGGTGGGGTAGTTTCCATCGTGGAGTTCTACGGCTCGCTGACCCACAGAATTTCATCACTGCCGTCCGTCGGCCAGCATCGTTTGTGGCATTCGCAAGGTCCCGCAGTGTTGGGTCTTCTCCGGCCTCGCAACTTTCTCACGTCCTAAATCTTTCCAGCGTCTCTGCTAGATGTCATTTCTGCAGCGCTCTGGTGGATTTCACCTCTGCAGCGTCTCTGGTAAATATCATTTCTGCAGCGCTCTGGTGGATTTCATCTATGCAGCGTCTCTGGTAAATATCATTTCTGCAGCGTTCTGGTAGATTTCATCTATGCAGCACCTCTGGTGGATTTCACCTCTGCAGCATGCCTAGTCGATTTCACCTCTGAAGCATCTTTCCAACATGCCCCCTTCTCTCCCTGAGAACATAGTAGGTGCTTATTAAGTATTAGTTGATTGATTGCTTGGTTGGTTTACCTCACACCTGGTCTATTGCAATGGCCGCCAGTGGGTTTACCTGCCTCAGGCTTCACTCCTAACCATCCTTCATTTAGCTGATCTTCCTAAGGGTAAAGTCTGACCATGTCACCACTCTATCCCATTCAATAAATCCCCATGGCTCCCTATCACCTCCAGAATCAGATATAAAGTCCTTTGTTTGGCATTTAAAGTCCTTCACATCTTGGCCCATTCTGACCTTTTCAATCTCATACAAATGCTTGCTGACTGACTAGTTTCCCACAATCTCTTGTCCTCACACAGTGGTGATTTTCTCACCTCTGACTCCAAGAATCTCTGGCTTCCTTTAAGACTCAGTTCATGATGCTGAGCAAAACAAGCAGAACCAAGAATTACTGTGCCCAGGAACAGCAAGATTGTGTGATGATCAGCTATGAAAGATTTGGCTCTTCTCTGTGATCCAAGGCAATCCCAATAAACTTTGGATAGAAAACTCCATCCACATCCAGAAAAAGAACAATGGAGATTGAATATACATCAACACATGCTATGTTCACTTCTTTTTTCTGTTTTTTTCTCTCCAGTGATTGTTTCTCTTTTCTGAGTTTTCTCTTTCAACACGATTTAAGAGAAATGTGTATTTAAAAAGGTAATATACATGTATAATTCAGAAAAAATACAAATAAAAGACTCACTTCTGTATAATCTCTGGTAGATGCTGTTCAAGTGCTACCTTCTTTAGAAGGAGTGGGACAGTCTTTCCCTCTCTGGCCACTCCCCAAAATACTTTCCCTCCTAATGTTACTTTCCCTTTATACATCTGTCTGTCTTTCTATTCATTGACCTTGTGTGTCCCAATTTATACATATTGTCTCCCTGATGTGATTTATGATGTGGGGTTTGGTTATGTGAAGAATTCACAATGGCCATTCTCTTTGGCAAAAGATAGATTAATTTAGGGAAGATGTTACAGACAAAATGAAGGGATACAATAGACAACAGAAATGGTAAATATAAAATACAGTTGGAAGAGCTTATGAAAGACAACTTCCTCAGGGGAACTCGCAATTGCCTAGTAGAAAGGGAGTACCCCATGAGGTTGTGGCTTGCCCTTGGCTGGCAGGCTAAATCCTGAAAGGGACTTGGCACCCTGAAGAGTTAGATGACTGTAAGGAGGAGAAGTGCAGTTAAGAAGTATAGTGGAGTTAGGAGAGAGACCACATGGCATGGGGGAAGGAGAAGGGGAAAGACACCACAAGGCAGAGAGTATCCTGGTGGGCTGACCCAAAGGAAGGCAGCAGCCATGGGATGGTCCATAAGTATATTTTATGTTAAATATAAATTATATACATAAAGTGTATTTATATTTCATAAGTATACATCATATTTAATCTTAGGGACATGACTGGGATTTTTAGCAGGACATGGCAAGGTGAGACTGCTTAAGACCTCTACAGAGGGTAGGTCTCAGGAGTTTGACATAATTTGGATTTCAGACTGCAAAGATCTCTATCAGTGCCTTTTCCTGCTTGCCTCAGCAATCAATTCTTTAGTTTCTTTCTGTCCAAAACAGCATCCAGGACCTCATCATCCCATTAGAATATCGGCTCTTTGGGCGCTGAGACTACATTTGTTTTCTCTGTCTGCAACATTAAACACAATGCCTAGAACACTGTTAGATCATTTTCTGTCATCCAGTTCTTCCAGACACCATTTTAGGTTTTCTTTGCAAAGATCCTGGAGTAGTTTACCATTTCCTCCTCCAGCTCATTTTACAGATAAAAAATTTGAAGAAATGAGGCAGATAGAATTATGTGACTTAGCCAGAGTCACACAGCTAGTAAGTGTTAGAGGTTAGATTGCATCCCAGGAAGATGAGTCTTTCTGCTTCTATCCAGGTCTGTGCCATCTAGTTGCCCTAATCTGACACACAGTAAACACTAAATGCTTATTGAGTTTTGATATCACATGAATCCTTTTTTATTCTTGATTTTAACCCCTATCATGTTCCCTGAAGCAACTGCTCAAAACCTCCTTTTTCCTCAAGCATGGTGGTGGATGCCACCATCCAGAAACGGGTGTCTTTGGAGAAAAAGTGACTTCACAGATAAAGAAAATCAATTCTGTTCTGTACAAAATAAATTCAAGGTGCCACCTGAATCAAGAACAAGGTGGCAGTTGGCCACATGGGGAAGAGTTGACAGAAAGATGTGAGCTGGCTGTGTAATTTGAGTCACCAAAGGATGTTTGAATGGTGAAAGCAGACGAAATCACAAAGGAGAAGAAAATTAGGAGAGACGATGAGCACCCAGGGGAAAACTTTGTGGATGCTCTAGCAAGGGACACTGAAGGGACAGTGTAAAACTGAAGCAGTTCATGTTTTTTTCTAACCATCTTGATTGACTTGAGCTCCCCTCCTATTCAAAGGAGGCAAGATTAACCCGAGAGTCATAAACTGGAGACAACCTGAGCACACAAGAAATTGCTCACATTATTTGCTTGTTGAACCTGGAACTCCCCCTGCTATGTCACAGAAACAATTCAGATTGGCTCACATTGACCCCCCCCCCCCCCAAGCCCAGTCACCAAAGCGGACACGGCCATGATGTGCTTTCTGAAAAACAGGGTAGTCCAGAGATAATCTGATCAGATTATTCTATGATTACATTCCCCCATCTTTGTGATTTTTCTCTTCAGAACCCGGCTGCCTATGTCCACCCTCAGTTCCATTCTAACTATGCCCTCATCTATACATGTATACATTCCTACATTTACAAACCAACTCTGTTTTATCTTTCTTGGAGCAAGGGTTGGCTGCTTGTCTAGGAGGAAGTGGACCAGCACTGTCCCAAGCTGGTCGACTCTTATCCTTGGTGTTTGATCCTCAAATAACCCAAATAATATCACAATGTAGGGGTCGGCAGAGTGTGCCTGACCATGGCCGACCAGACCAATACGAGACCAGCAGGTTCTATCACAGGTCAGGCGCCGATAGTCTGCGGGGAACACTTGGAGTCGAGATGTCTAAATGCGTGCATCTCATATTTTTTGAGCTACTGCAATTCTGCTTTCTCACAAGCACAGAGCCTTCTCTGATGACGGCACATCCTGCTGGGTAGGTCAGTGTCTCCCATGTCACACGACTGATTCCAAAGTTCTTCAGAGGGTCCTGGAGAGTGTCCTTGTATTGCTACAGAGAAGGCAAGGAAAACTCCCCAGATTCCAACTTTCAGGGATCATTTGGGAGTTTTAGCCAAGCGATGGAGCTGATAAAGAAGGCAGCAAGTGTAGATGGTTCTCAGAAGTCTGGCTGTGAGAGGGAGGAAGGATAAAATCCCTCAGCTTCTCACTGGGGGACAGGAATAGAAGTCTACTCAGCAGACAATATAAACGCTATATCTGCAAATACAAAGAGCAAGCCAAGAGTGTTCCCATTATTTGCGTTTGAGAGGAGCTTCCGATGTAGCCTGGACACTCCAGGCTCAGGCATCCTCTGTGGTCCCACTTTCATGGGTGGGAGGGAGAGTTGCTGTACCAACTGCTACTCAGACTCCCAAATGGTGCTTTGACCCTTTGGGAGGGGGCTGGTGAGAAGGAAGAGAGGCAAGTCTTGAAGGCAGGGAGGCCAAAAAAGCAGTTGCTAAAAGCTAAACACAGGGACTTGCTGGAGGGCTGGGACTTTGGGGGGGCCAGGAAATGACCAGGTGAAGTTAGATGTGCCCAGATCAGGACTGGGCTCCTGCAAAAACGGATGCCCCCATGAGCTAGGTAAGTGGCCGGGACTAATCCTCTTCCTATATCTGTAAACTGAACCGTTTCTATTCATCTGCAAAATTACCTTCCTGCAAACATCCCTCCTTCCGAAGCTCAGGCCACTATCCCCAAGGAAAGGGACGGTTTTGAACAGTGGGTGCAAGGAGCGTGACAGAGGCTAGAATAGAGAAGACCTCATTTTGGTGCAGCAGGGAAAGCCCCGGTGAGCTTTGGATGTTATGAATTGTTTTACGTTATTATTTTTCTCTCCCCCTCCTTTATTTATTTATTGGTTTAATGAGCCTCCCAAGAGAAGAGAGGGATCCCACTCCAGGAAAATACCCCCTCACAGCCCGAAGCAACGAAGTGCCAAGAGCCACTGAGCTCGGGAGCAACTTGCCACGTCCCTCCCTCCCCTTGATGGCAGAACTCAGGGGCGGGGGCTTAAAGGAATGTCGTTTGAGCTAGAAGGGAAGCAGACCCCAAAGATGCTTCCCTGGCTGCAAAGGGATTAACAGCCGAGCTTGCCTCGCTCACCAGTTCCCCCTGGTGGTTCAACGGAAACAAGCATCCTGTGGTCCAAAGCCCCTCTCACTGTGGTAGCTTAACCGAATATAAGGGTCGGGAAAATTTGGCAACAGCAAAAGGTAGTAAATATTCCGCCGAGGTTTAATTATTTATGTAAAAATAATCAATCTCATCAGTATGAAAATTTGCTTTGATCTTTAATAAATGGTAAATTTATGTTTACCAAGAAATTTCTAAGTTATCAGTGAATGTTTCATTTCTACACTTATTTTATAGATCTAAATATCAGGATCACGTAAAAAATTCTTGGGCAAAAAGGGGTTTCAAAGCAAAGATGTTTAAGAAACCCTGCTCTAGTGCCCAGCTTCTTAAACTGGTTCCGGCCCCATGTGGGATCCGGGAACTGCATGTGGTGGCTGCAAAATTATTATTTATTGCCAGTCCGTGCTTGGTACGCCTGTTTTATATATCTCTGGGCCCTGGGTCATGTAAAACTTTCTCCGGTAAGAAGGACTTGCCACTGGAAGAAGCCTCGGGCCAGTCAGTGGGAGGGTTTCAGAGGGGAGGGAGGGAAGGCAATGGGCAGGTCCTTGGCTATCCTGTCCCCCAGCTCAGGGGCGAAACATGGTGGGCCCAGAGTTAGATGGACAGGGAAGCTTGATGGGAGCCCAGGAGGAGCCGGTCGTGAGGAGATCTGTGCCAAATAGGAGAGCTGCCATCTGCTCCCGGGGCCATCAGGCATCGAGGGAGTTTATTGAGGGGGGCAGCGGTGGCTGGAAGGAAAGCACTTTGACAGCTGAAGGGAGGATGGATTGGAGGAGAAAGTTGAGACAGAAAACCGGGTCAGAGGCTATTCCAAGAGTGCAGAGAGGAGACTGCGAGCGCCAGAACGAGGGGTGGACCTCGTCAGGGAAAGGGGTGCAGGCAGGGGGTGTTGTAAAGATAGAAATGGCATGTTTTGGTTTAAGATCGATGTAAATGCCGGTCACTGATGGTGCAGTGGATAGAGCACCAGCCCTGAAGTCAGGAGGACGTGAGTTCAAATCTGGCTTCAGACACTTAAAACTTCCTAACTGTGCGACCCCCAACTGCCTCAGCAGAAAAAAAAAGAGAATTTTGAGAGAATATCACAAAAGCCGTTAAATTGATCCTGTATCCCAAAGAGATCCAAAGAAACATAGGCCAACAGATGACTTGTCTATGATGAGGAGGATGAGAAAAATTCTACTCACCAGGCGAAAACAGGAGCCGAGGCAAACAGGGGTCAAGTAACTTTCCCAGAGTCACACAGATAGGAAGTATCTGAGTCAAATTTGAACTGAGGTCTTCTTGGCTTCATGTCCAGCACTCAGATGGGGTGGGTGGTGTATGAGTGGGTGTGTGTGAGATTGTGTGTGTGTGTGAGTGTGTGTGTGTATGTGTGTGTGAGTGTGTGTGAGTAGGGATATGTGGGCCCAGAGAGGGAGAAAGAAGGCTCTGGGGGCGGCTTATCATCTAATTTCTAAAACCAGAGATTGGGCATTGCAAGCAGGGTGCCAGAGACCGGCTTTGGTCCCCGAGGAAGTAATGTGTGGGAGTGGAAGGTGCAGAAGGAGTCTGGAACAGACGAGGGGGCTATCTCAGACCAAGGAGGCTATCTCAGACCAAGGGAGCTATCTCAGATGGCTCCTTGTGAGAAGTAAAAAAGGGCTAAGGCTTTAACTCCCTCCCTGGTATTTATTGCCGACAAATGCTTTCTAGATGATTTCCATTTGCTCTTAAAATTTTGTTTCACACAAAATTATGTTCAGTCACATCTTTTTTGGTTAAATATATACTTATTTCATTAATTAAATACTTACCTGAATAAAAATTTTTGAGCAGTCATTTTTAAAATTTTGAGTTCCAAATTCTCTCCCCCTGCCCCTCCCCTTCTTGAGAAGGCAAGGAATATATCATTATATATGTGAAGTCATGGAAAACATATTTCCATATCAGTCATCAGTCACAATTTCTTTGTGATATACATCTGAATGTTAATTTGTGCAGTGGAGAGTGCAGAAAGATGCCAGTAAATAGCAGAGACACAAAGAATTCAAATGGAAAAGAGATCAGAATCTCAGTCCAAAACAGATGGGCCATCCTGGCTTGGGGGCTCCAGAAGTACATGAGTTCGAATCCTAGGATTTCAGCTATTGCTATTTTTTGACAAACTTTTCCAAAGACAGAAATAAACCCTCCCACCTTTCTTTTCCCCTCGGTTAAAAAAAGAGTCATTGTTAAACCAGATGCAGCTAGGGCAGAGAGTATATAGGCAGCTCGGGCAAGCCCTGATCTACAAACTAGAAGCCCGATAAAAGTATGAATTAAGAAAAACCCCTAACTCTTGGACTACCTATGAGGAGGAAAAAAAGTGTAGTCTGAAAGGAGCCTGTCAGGTCCATTTTGTTTCCATCCTAAACCTCCAAACCTTGCCAGATAGTGACACTTACTGGTTTCACCAGGGTTTCTCTTTCTTTTTTAAAATTTTTAATTAATTAAATTTTAACACACATTGCTTTGTGAATCATGTTGGGAGGGAAAAATCAGAACAAAAGGAAAAATCACAGGAGAGGGGAAAAAACAGAAAAAAGTGACCATCACATGTGTTGATTTACATTCAGTCTCCATAGTTCTTTTTTTCTGGATGCAGATGGCATTTTCTGTATACATTTTGGGGGATTATCTTGGATCACCAGGATTTTTCCATGTCTATGTCCCTTCTAGGGTCTGAAGCCATCTAGAACAGGTTAACCCACCATCACAACCAAAGCACATAAGCTACTTACACCCCCACACACACACACACACAGACACAGACAGACACAGACACAGACACAGACACAGACAGACACAGACACAGACACAGACAGACACAAACACAGATACAGACACAGATAAACAGATACAGATATACATGGAGACATAGATACAGACAGACACAGACCCAGACTTATTTCCCTCCTTCCCTTCCTAAGTAGAGGCCAGATTTTCTCCAAACATCTCCAATCTGGAGCCTGTTCACAGCCCCTCACCTTTCTGTCATGGCCAAAAGACACCAGGGGCTCCTTGACACTTTTCATGTCTGTTCATAATACAAATGTATGATTTTAAAGTGACTAAGAGAGGAAACCCTGCTAACTAAAATTAGCAATCATTTATTAAGTACTTATCATGTGCCAGACAATTAGACACCCACACAAACATACATACATTCACACTCATACACACTCACACTCACATATACTCACACACATATACATACTCACACTCACACAGACACACACACACACACACACACAATAAAACAGTCCCTATCCTCAAGGACTTCTATTCTATCCAGAGAAACCATATTTACATGTTTTCATAGAGGATAAATACAAAATATGTGGTCAGAAAATTCAGAAAATGAGGTGTATCGCTGGAACCATCCGCTTCATCTCTGCCCTTCACTTTTAACGATGGCAGGAAACTTTGGAAAGAAGATTGAATCTTTATCAGATTCAATCTTGCCTTCGTGCCCTTACCACCTTGGATAAGTCCCTTTGCTTCCCTCACCTGTACGATAGGATGGGTGGCTTAGAAGCTTTCTGGGGTCTCTTCTAGTTTGGTATATATGAAGCCTCAATTATGTGTTAAGAGCCATTTCTAATAGGAAATAATGCAAAAGGGGTTTTTTATTGTAAAAATAGCATGTAGTGGGTAATCAGCAAGTTCGGTGGATAGGACCATCGATGGAGAGCTGGGGAGGTCCTGTGTCAGCCCCTTCCATGAAGAAATTTGGAAGCTCCCGGGAAGCCATGTGGGCAGGAGGGGGGCTGCCACAGGGGAACGCTGGCAGGGCTTCTGACTGGCGCCCCCAGGGCCCTGCCTGTGCTCCCACCAAAGCCCCTTTTCCTAAATAAAACAGGAATTGTTGTGCTAAGCCTCCGGTCTGGAGTGTGGCTCATGAGTCCAGCTGGCAACCACGGCCTTTCCCAGGTGCTGGGGAGGGCAGGATGTGCCCAGGGAGGAGCCTCTCCCCTGCTGGAGGATGGGAATTGCTGGCCTTGCCCCTGCCCAAGGCCGGCATGCCCCAACCCCAGGGAGGATCGCTTTGTGCTCCTGTTCATGGCGGGGCTGCCCTGGTGGCCAAGAAGATGCAGACAGCCGGCCTAGCTGGCCCTTGGTCAGGCAACTTTCCTGTACTTCCCCAGCCATAAAGGATCCACCACAGCCCTTCTCCCTCATCAGGCCCTAAATGGCCACAGCCAAGCCCCCAGTGCCCTCCCCTGCCTCTGTGCTGCCCAGGTGCACAAGGGGGCTCCCCAAAGTCCCACCAGTGACACCTGGTGACCGTGAGCGAAGGGCGGAGGAAGGAGCAGAGACTCTTACTGCTGCTGCTGCCGCTGGATCCAGCCTCAAATCCCATTCCAGTACAGCCAGGGCCAGGGAAGGAAGGGGGGCCCTCCTGCCGCTGCTGCTAGAGCAACCCCAGCACAAAAGCTCTGCACACGGGAGCCTGTGGCACCCATCTCATTAATGGCCGCCTCTGGACCTCGTTACCCAAAAGGAAGGGAAGCTAACATGACAGAGAAATGCATTTGTTTTATGGGGAAAATTGGAGCTCCAGATAGTCTTTAACTCACGAATTGGGTTTTTTTCCCTGTGTCTATCTGTCTCTGTTTGTGTCTATGTCTGTGTCTGCATCTTTCTGTCTCTATGTCTGTTTCTCTATCTTTCTGAATCTGTCTGTGTGTCATCTATGACTGTCTCTGGGTCTGTGTCTGTCTGCCTGTCTCTGTGTCTTCTACGAATGTCTCTGTGTCTGTATCTGTTTGTCGTGTCTGTTCGGCTGTGTCTGTATCTGTGTCTGTGTCTGTCTGTGTCTGTGTCTGTTTATCTGTGTCTATATCTGTGTCTGTATCTGTGTCTGTATCTGTTTGTCTGTGTCTGTATCTGTGTCTGTATCTGTTTGTCTGTGTCTGTGTCTGTGTCTGTGTCTGTTTATCTGTGTCTATATCTGTATCTGTTTCTGTGTCTGTTTGTCTGTATCTGTGTCTGTATCTGTTTATCTGTGTCTGTGTTTGTCTGTGTCTGTATCTGTGTCTGTGTCTGTTTCTCTGTCTTTCTGAATCTGTCTATGTGTCATCTGTGACTGCCTCTGGGTCGGTGTCTGTCTGTATCTATGTCTCCGTGTCTATCTGTATCTGTTTATCCGTGCCTGTCTGCCTGTCTCTGTGTCCTCTATGAATGTCTCTGTGTCTGTATCTGTTTGTCTGTGTCTGTTTGTCTGTATCTGTATCTGTGTCTGTTTGTCTGTGTCTGTATCTGTATCTGTGTCTGTTTATCTGTGTCTGTGTCTGTATCTGTATCTCTGTCTGTGTCTGTGTCTGTGTCTCTCCATGCTTCTGTGTGTGTCTCTCTCTCCAGCTCCCCCCCCCCCCCTTTCTGCTGGCTGTTTCCCGCAGCCACGCCTTTATCTGTCTTCCTCCGCCGGGTCTCCCTCTCCAGGCAGGCTCTGCCCTGATCACGCTCCCTTCCTGCCTTTCCTTCTTGGCTGTTCTCCCATCCTGTGGGCCCTACGGGGCTTTGTCTTTTCCCTCTCCAGATGCAGATGGCCCTTTCCTGCCTCCATCTTCCGACCCTTGGCCAGGACCAGGCCATCCTCCAGGCGGCTGGCTGGGGATCAGGGGACTTCAGGCACCTCCTCTGCCCCCCTCTCTCCACGGGAGGCCCTAAGCCTCCCCTTCTCAGGACCGGTGGAAGGCCGGTACACCCCCTGCCTGGCTGGTCCCTCCTTGAACTCTTAGAGCTGCCCTGGGAACTGCCGGAAGCCGCTCTGCGGCCACCTAGGAGAGCTGCTTGCTCCACACCAAGTGGCCCTGGGGAAGATCTGGGGACACCCACAGCAGACCCCCCTCCCCAATCTGCTCGGTTTAGGAAACTGCTCCGAGTCAGAGCTGGGGGCTGGGGGAGGGGCTTCCCCTACCATCTAGATGTGAGGCAAGTATTCCTCCAGTCGGGGCCCCCTCCCTCTGGGGGGGGGGGAGGCTTCCCCAGAACCTCACTTTAGGGAGGGCGCCCAGCCAGCTACCTCTCCGTATCCCACCGGCTTCTCCATCCAGCCCCTCACTGGCCCCCGCTGTCCCGGGGCTCTCAGCTGCTGCCGGGTGTCCCCTCCCTCCCCCCCATTAGAAAGAAGATCTCAGAGAGCAGGGACCCTTTGTATTTGTATTTGAATCTCTCACAGTGGCTACGTGGAGTAAGCACTCAATAAATGCTTGGTGATGGAATCACTTGCCAGCAGAGACTCCCTCGGCCATCCAGGAGCTGGGGAGGGGCTGGGGAAGGGCTGGGAAGGGGTTGGGGGGTGGATCTGGGAGAAATATGCTCAGGTCCAGGCACGGGGTGGGATGGGCTCCGCTGAGGTCTCCCAAAGGCAGAACCTCACAAATCTCTGCCCGGGCAGTGATCTGGGGCCGTGGCTGAATCCTGTCCTCCTCCTTGTTTGTCTCCTGCCTAAGAGAGAACACTTTCTCCTCCTTTCTGAGGCCGGACCGCCCGGGCTCTGACCTCAGCACCTGATGTCCCTCGGGACTGTCCCAGACCTCTGGCTTTGGAGTCTTCTCTCTGGGCTCTTCCCAACCACCTCACCTCCTCCATGCCCTTCCTAACCCTGAGGAGCCTTTGGTGGTGGTGGAGCCGATCCCACCACTCTGGAGAGCAATTTTGGCCACGGCCCAAAGGCTCTCAAAATGTGCATCCCCTCTGATCCAGCAGCGTCTCTCCTGGGCCTCAATCCTAAAGAAATCTTATAGGAGGGAAAGGGGCTCACTTGTGCAGCAAATGTTTGTGGCGGCCCTTTCTGTAGTGGCAAAGAACGGGAACCTGAGGGGCTGCCCATCAGTGGGAGAATGGCTGAATGAGTGATGGTGTAGGAAAGCTATGGAATATTATTATTCTGTAAGAAATGACCAGCAGGAGGAATACAGAGAGGCTTGGAGAGATTCACAGGAACCGATGCTGAGGGAAGTGAACAGGACCCGGAGATCACTGTACGAGGCAACATCTTTATATAATGATCAACTGTGATGGACGTGGCTCTTTTCAGCAATGAGATGATTCAAGGCAATTCTCATAGACTTGTAATGGAAAGAGCCATCTCCATTGGTGGAGAGAGAACTAGAGAGTCTGAATGTGGATAAAAGCATCAGATTTTCACCTTTTTGGTTGCTGTTTTCCCGCATCCCCTCCAACATTCATCATTATGTTTTCCTGCCATCTTAGTCAGCCTGAGGGGTGTGAAGTGGTCCTTCAGAGTTGTCTTAATTTAATTTCTCTGATAATAGTGATTTAGAGCATTTTTCATATGACTAGAAATGATTTTAACTTTTTTGTCTGAAAATAGTCTTTTGACCATTTATTCTTATATTTGAATCTATATTTTAGAAATGAGGCCTGTATAAGAACGGCTGGGTGTAAACCACCCCCACCCCCATTTTACTGTTTCCCTTCCAATCTTCTTTTTCAAAAATAGTTCTGCGGATGCACTTACTAAAAACTTCACAGCCAGACTGGATAAGAGCCCTTTCTGCTACACACATCCCACAGAACCTCCCCTTTAACAACAGCAGCAGCTGCAAATGCAACAACAGTCAATAAACTGTAACAACGACAATAAAATCCATTAAGAATCCTATCCTTTCAAGGAGGGCTCATGTTTAGATCAAACCTTCCGACAACCACCTCCTTGGAACTCCTTGACACTGTAATCTGCCAGGTCTCCTTTTCTACATAGAGGATTGTCCTTTGTCTTCTTGTCCCCCCCGCCCCCAGCCCCAGATATGTGTATTCCCTGGGATCCAGCCTTTGGATTGTCTTGGAATGGCTTGTCTTGGATAGGGATCTCACACAGATTCATTTATCACCTGGCTGGGGGGGGGGTGGCACCCACTGCAGCTTGCTCTGTAGAGTACAGGCATTTAGACATGTTGGATAAAGTAATGTCCCAGGGCAAGGAGTAAAAAGGAGCCTGGGAGGAAATGGAAACTGTCAGCTCCCCTTCTTTCAATGGTCTCCTGGGGAGAAGCTAGGTGAGCTAGTCAGAAAAGAATTCCAGGAAGGCAGGCAGGCAGGCAGGCAGGCAGGCAAGATGGAAGGAGGGAAGGGAGCGAGGGAGGGAGGGAGGGAGAAAGGAAGGAAGGAAAAAAAGAAAGAAAAAAGCACTTATTAAGTGCTTACTGTGTACCAGGCATTATAATGCATTTTGTATTTCCTGCATATACCATGTTGAAATGGAGTTTAAACTCACTCCAAACTTAAATCCCTGCATCTTGGTTTAAAGCAGTGACAGAAATCCCAGGATGGCTGATGTTTGCTGGAAAATCACCAAGTCCTACAAAGCTCACCTGGAATTCCCTCTGCCAGGCATCTCCTTGCATCAGACAGGGCTTAACTCTGGTTAATTGCCCAAATGATGCAGCATCTATTTCTTGCTTTAATTGTTCCAATCTACCACCTCTATCTTAAAAGAGAAGACTTTTTTTTTGAACTGGTAATTTATTTTTCTGGGATCCCAATATATTTTTGTGCCTTGTTAGTGGCAAGGCAGTATCAAATAATATGTCCTTAGATGTGGTTGTTTCTGTCTACAAGAAAGCCATTAAGAAAAGTCTCAAATGCCAACGGGCTGCCAATATCATCTGATGGTTTACTGTCCTGGGCTGTTTTCTGTAAGGTACCAACCATTGTGTGGTCTCTTGGTCGGGGTTCTACACTGTCTTCTGGTCTCTTGAGTGCCTTTTTAATACATTTGCTGCACTTCTGCTAGTGATTGTCTTCAGGACTGACTGCTGCTTTCCCTGGAACCATCTCCTGGAGTACAGTAGCTAGAAATCCTCTGCCTGAAAGGAAGAACATGGTTTAGGATTGTGGGCCACCATATACTGCCGAGCATCCAATAAGAACCAGAAAAATGTCCTGAGCCAAGATTCTCTGGTTCCCTCACCATGGGTCCACAGACTCCCCGATTCTCAGAAGCAGAAAGGATCTTGGAGGCTGGCCATTTAACATCACCCACCCCTCTACAAGCAGTGCCTCATCTGATGAATGTCCATCTGGTGGCAGTTTAAGGGCTTCCAGTGAAGGGACAGACACCTCCATTCCACTCTTAGAAAGCTCTAATTGGTAGGAAGCCTCCATTTTTCTCTTTGCAGTTTCTGCCAATCGTTCTGCCCTCTGGACAAACTAGGTCAAGTCCAACAATTCCCACCGCCCTGACGGCCCTCTGGGTATTTGACAACAGCCTCCATTTCCTTCATCCAGTTTTCATGGTGCCTGATCTTGCAGCCTCCTCGGGATTTTTTCCAGCTATTGAATGTTATTTCAGCAACATAAAGTCCCAAACCAAATGCAATGAATATTCTGGGATGCCTGGATCACACCCACCTGTGGCAGGTCTGCTTCACATAGGTTCTGCTGCTGCTCATCTTTGAATAATTTAAGTGACTTCCCCTTTCCCATCACCAGCTTCATAAACAGAAATTTAAACTCTGGCTGAGATGGGAAGCCCATCTATTCTCTGGTATAGGGCCAAGACCATCTAGAGTATCCTGAAATCATTAGGAAAAAAAAGGATGAGAAGGGAAAAAAGCCTTTTCTCCATCCAGACAACAGAATGTTGTGGGAACAACCCCGTGAACTCCCCATGGGGGATTTATAGGAAGATATGGTTATGAGAACAGCAGAATAAGGTGTGTGGGGGCTGTGACCTGAACTCCTCGAAGGAATGAATGACCTCCTCAAAAGAATGACCTCCTAGGAAAGATCATCTGCACAGCAGCACAGCTAATTCTCATTATTTGCTCTACCCACTGAATCATCTTTATCATTTTTCTATAGATAAATAAAGGATTCCAACTCTTATTCCTCAAGGCTCCCTCAGTAAATATGACCAACCCAGAATCCCAAAAGAATGAGCTAAATGGCTTGTGCTTTTTCTGTTTTTTTCTTTGTGTATCTCTCTGTGTGTGTCTCTCTCTCTCTCTCTGTCTCTCTCTCTCTCTCTCTCTCTCTCTCTGTCTCTCTCTGTCTGTCTCTCTCTCTCTGTCTCTCTGTCTCTATGTTTATCTGTCTCTGTCTCTCTTCTCTCTCCTTCACACTTCCTCTCTTTACCACTCTCCTTTTCTCTCTATTCCCCTATCTCTCCTTTTCTCTCTAAAAGAGAGACCAGAGTCACTTTGTTTGTTTGTCACTTTCCAATTGCTCCCCATTAAGGTGTTGAGATCCACGATAGGGAAAGTGTTAATTTTTAAAATCTGATTGAAGAGTGACCCTTTCTCCTTTGCTGCTCAGAGTGGTTTCCCTTTCCCCTTCCAGCCACAATTTTGTGGTTAGAATGAAGCTTTTCAGATCTACTCCGTCACTGGCGCTAAGCCTATGGAGCAGTTAGCTGTCAAATGGGTGGAGGAGCTATCATTGGCTTCTGTCATGACAAACAGCAAAGCAGAAGAGGCAAAACATTCTTCAGGGAGAGAAAGGTTGGTGGGGCAGCTGTCGCCCTTGTCATTTCTTAGTGAGGGAAGTCAAGCCATCCCAGGGCAAATTGGAAAACAGGCAAAACTGGGCTTGGGCTGTCCCTCCCTTTATTTCCTGAATTTCCTCATGGTCTTTACACCCATTGCCCTGCTCTTATTGGAGAGGGTGGTGGGTAGGCAGAAGGGATCTCCTCCAGAGGCCAGCAACATTTAAGGAGGGGGCTCAGAGCACCTCCATATGTTATCATTCCCTTTGTCTTTTAGCTTTTCTTCTTGTGTCATTCTCTATTCCTACCCCCCACTATGTTGTGAGTTCCTGGAGGAACTGGATTGTCTTTCACCTTTCTTTTTATCCTCGGTGTCTGGTACTTAATCAATGTTTTGAGGCTGCTAGGTGGCTCAGAGAACGGTGCCGGACCTGGAGTCAGAAAGGCCCGAGTTCTACTCTCACCTCAGACATGCACTGACTGTGCCGTCACTTGACCTTAATTCACTAGAGAAGAAAATGGCAAATCGCTCCCGTATCTCTGCCTAGAAAAATCCCAAACGTCCCAGAGACTGGGACAGGACTAATCAACTGAACAGCAGCGATGAATGTTGATCGGTCCTTTTCCTTTTCTCTGTCCTCTTCACTACATGCTGGGAAGGAAAGGGAGGAAGCCTAGATAGGAGCCTTTATGGGCCAGTGCAAGCTAACTATCTTCAGAACTGTATCTCCTTGGGTCCTCACAGCGACCCATTTTGCAGGCCCCCAAACCAAGGCAGAGATCATGTGCCTTGCCCAAAATCTGAGGCCAGATTGTACCTGGCTTTCCTAAGCTCAGAGCGCTATCCTCTGCAGCACCACCTAGTGGCCACCTGTGCCTAGGTCATGGCCTAGGTCCTGTAGGGACCAACCTATGCCATAAGTCTGTCCTCTCCTCGGAATACCCAAGAGAGCTGTTGCTTCAAACCTTTCCCAATCTTCTTTGTCCAAGCCAACGCACACTTATTAAGCACCTTCTGTGTGCTGGGCACTGTGCTGGGGGGGGGGGGTGAGATCAGATATGGGTTATCCATGTGCAATTACGTAAAACATTCCATATCAGTCACTTTGTATGAAAAGACTCCAATCAAAGAGAAAAATGAAAAAGAAAGTGGAAAATGGAATGTGTCAGTCGGCTTTCAGACAACATCCATTCTTTCTCTGGAGGAGGACTCACCACGAGTGCTTTGGGGTCACCCTGGATCATTGTATCATGTCATTCACAGTTATTCACTGAACGAGGCTGCTGCCGTTGTCTACAATATTCTCCTGGTTCTGTTCACTTCACCAGGTATCAGTTCACCTAAGTCTTTCCAGGTTTTTCTGAGAGAGCCCGGCTTGTCATGTTTTATAATATCCCATAATAATACCATCCCATTACAATCGTACACCATGGCTTGTTCAGCCATTCCCAGCTGATGGGCATCGAGGGGACCGTTGTTACCATTATGGCCACGGGGCATCGAGGGGACCGTTGTTACCATTATGGCTGGTTTGTTTCTCTTTAGTGATGTTAAGAAGACAGTGTGAAGGACACTTTCATGAGAAACGTTGAGAAGTGGGCTGCCAGGATGGGAAGGGCCTTGGGGCCACCATGCCAAGAGAACATCTATTTGAGGAAGAGAGGGAGATAGCAGAAAGAGAAAAGGCAGCAGGATCAGAGAGAGAGAGAGAGAGAGAGAGAGAGAGAGAGAGAGAGAGAGACAGACAGAGACAGAGACAGAGACAGAGACAGAGACAGAGAGAGAAATGCATCTTACTCTACCCCAGAGGCAGAACTACAAGGGGAAGAGGCAAAGAAACGGATATTTAGGCTTGACATGAGACCAAACTTCCTAACAACTATCACTATCCAAAGGTGCGACTCGAAGCTGCCCCCGGAGGCAGTGAGATCCCCCTCTACGAACAGAGAAGGCATCAATTACGTGCTTGCTGAATGTGAGGCTGGGGCCAAATCTTCAGGCAGGGACTGGGTATTTATTTCTCAGGGTTTAAGAGAGGGGATTACTGTTCTGGCTAAGGGCAGATGCAGTGACTTCTAATTCTTTCCCAGATCTGAGCTTCTATAATTCTGTTTGGGTTTAACGAGGTGTTGTGGGGGAAATGAGAGCCCTGGGAGACATAAGGGAAGTGAGGGTGTAAGCCCTCCCCTGATTGAGGCACTTAGCCTTGCTGAGCCTCAGTTTCCCCATCTATAAAATGCTAATACTTTTTCTCTGCACGGATTATGACAGTGCCCCTGGCATTACATCCTTATTTAAAGGTTCAAATGAAAGGGGTGAAGCCCAGAAACAGGCCCTCCTGGGGCACCCAGAGCCAGCATTTTAATCAGCAGGTCTATCCTATTAGAATTTAAATCAGAAACAGTCTATTGGAGGCATGATTTATTGGCGTAATGGAGACTTCCCTTCTTTATTAATGGGTCATTGCTGAGAACACAAAGCCCCCCTCTCCATCCCTACGTGCCCAGGGGCTCAGCCTGCCCCCTCCCCAAGAGGGAATTAAGTCTGGGGCCCAGCTGGAGGGCTCTGATGGGCTTTTAATGACAGGGCCACTGCCCAAGGCCCAGGAAAGATGGGCCGGGGGCACCAGCTGGCTGCTTTGTTCCTTTGTTCCCCTGGCTGCTCCCTCCCCTCCCCCCCACCCCACCAGCCGGTTTCCTGGCCTCCCCTGTGAGAGGCAGGGATGGGGAGGGGCAGGGCTCATGGAGTTGGGAGAAATTAGAATTTCAAGTGGGAGGGGGACAGATAAGGACACACATCTCCACGTTTATCCCGACCGTTGTCAGGGAAGCCGGCTAAGCCCCGGGTCTGAGCCCTCAGCCTCCCCCTCCCCCCAAGGACTGCCTAGGCCCTCCATTGCCCAGGAAGGGTGAGGGCCACACTTAGACTTTCACTTTCTTCTCTGGCCTTGGTGGGGGCGCTGATCCTGGCTCCTCCCAAGGCCCGCCCAGGCTGTGCCCAGAACTGGATGCCAGGGGATAGTGCAGCAGCTCGGGGAAGCTGATTGCCGGCCATCTGTGGGGTGGAGGGACCCCGGGGAAGAAGCCACAGGAGGGGCTGGCAGGGATCAGTTTCTTCTGCCGATGACATCCGAGAAGACCGTTTGCTCCTTCTTGCCTCAGTTTCCTCACTTCAAAACAGAGACGATTAGAAGGGATAATCTCCAAGGGTCCCTCCCAGTCTGAAGTCTGAAGGCAGGGATGACTCATGGTACAGGAATTCAAATTTGTGAAGCATCTGGTGTATTTGAATCCTCCCCTGGATCAGGTCACAGCCTCCTACCCGGCCTCCTGGCCTCTGCCCATCCTCTTCCCCACTGAGCCTCCCCCGCACCATAAACTTCACCTGCTCCATTTGTCTGGACAAATCAATCCAAACAGCTTTGGGACCGAGAGGCTTTCCCTACCTGGAAAAATCAGTGCTCTGAGTGGCTGTTTTCTCTAAACAACAGTTTGGCTTTTATGCTTCTAAGGCTGATGGGGAAAGCCCTGACTTGATGTCAGTGCTGTTCCTGACAGGTCAGACCTGAAAGGGAAGAATGGTTTCCTAAAGCCCCATCCTAACAGCTGCCATTTAGTCAAGTTTCTACGTTAGTTCCTTTGGTACCAGCTTTTGGGTACTTAGATCCTGGCATTTTTCTATATTAACCCTAACTTTTTCAGATTTTGTAGAGTCAGGAAAAAGCAGCTCCTCTTCATATTGCACTCGATGTATTTGACTAGGAATAATGATATATACAAAATTATAAATATGTATGTGTGCACATACACATGCATACACACACACACACACACATTTAAAATAAAATAAAAACCAAGCCTTGTATAGAGAACCTGGGGAAACCAGAATCAAAAGTGGAACTAGGAGAAGTTTTTCTACTCATGCTTGTATGATTTTGAGGTAGCCACATTTATCAGATTTCTGTATTTTTAAGGTTTTCATTGGGTCTATTTACCTTTTGCTAATAAAAGGAAAGAGATTCCCCAGGCTCTTGTGAAAGCAAGGATGTTGCAGGGGTGTCTAGGTCCCAGATGGATCTTTCCATATTGAAAATAAGAGAGTTGCTCCCAGGTTTGGGAGAAGACTAGACTCAAAGGGGGAATGGAGAAGAAGTGGATCTATGGTCCCTTTTATTGCCTCCCTAAAGAGATAGAAAGAGTTCATTCCTTAGGCAGAAGCTTGGGGCAGCTTCACTGAATGAAGGGTCTATAGCATCCCCTGAGCCAAGTGAAGGGAGCAGTGTGGAGCCATGGACCATTTTTCCAGCTAATACCTGAATCCAGCATTGTAGTCTGGGAAGAAGTTCCATAAGATTTCTAATTTATTTAATGATATAAATGATTGCTGTCTTTAAAATACAAAAAAGTTTCTACAAAAGGGGGGAGTGACTATGTGATGCAGTAGATAGAGCACTGGCTCAGGAGGACTTGAGTTCAAATCCAACCTCCAATACTTGACACTTACTAGCTGTGAGATCCTGAGCAAATCACTTATTTATTTATTTGTTCATTCATTCATTCATTTGTTTGTTGGCTTATTATGTATTTGTTTGTTTTTGCTGAGGCATTTGGGATTAGATGACTTGCCCAGGGTCACACAGCTAGGAACTGTTAAGTGTCTGAGGTCAGATTTGAACTCAAGTCCTCCTGGTTTCAGGGTTGGTGCTCTATCCACTGCATCACCTAGATGCCCCCCTGAGCAAGTTGCTTAACCCCACTTGTCTAAGAGAAAAAAAGGGGGGATGAAAGATTCAAAGAGGCTCATTTAGGCTTGATGCAAGGAGGCATTTGCTAAGAATCATGGCTGTCCCCAAACAGAATTTTTTTCCTCTGGAGATAGCAGGCTCCCTTCTCAACATTCATTCAGAATGAATGGATGTTTGTCTGGCATGATATAGAGAGGAGGGTTACACTGGTAAGGGTCGGGCAAGAAGTCTCCCAGGTCCCTGCCAGCTTGGAGTTTCAGCTCTGAGTCTGGAATAATTCACACACTCAGTGTCCCATCTCATGAGAAAGCTAATCCATTTTCTCTTGCACTGGTTTTTTCTCTGACATGATGCCCACAGTGTCCAGTGCCTCTCAAGTCTTTTCATGAAACAGCTATTCTTATATGCAGGTGAGAGGCTTCTGCCTGTATTTGGTCTCTTTCTTTCAGATCCCACGCCATATTTTCCAAAAGTTTTTCACTGCTTTCTCTTATTCCCATCTTTGTAACTGGGTCACCAAATAGCATGGCAGGCATTGATTTCATTTGGGAACTTGTTAAGTTCTTCAAACTTGAATTCTTTAGCAGAATCTCTTGGCCCATGGACAGCAACTATCTCCATGGTGGCCCCCTTGCCTCTGCTCACTGTGAACATAGCAAGAGAATGGCCAAGAACTCCCCCAAACCATTTTTCTCATCACCTATGGGTGTGTTATGAAGTCCTCTCCACTAACTCCTTTGTTTCCTACCCACACTCAGAAAACCCGAGGCCTTCTTTTCCATTCACCTGTGACTTATTTGGGTCTTTTGGGTTCATTTATTGTGAGACTGAAATATGGGCTTAATAAATCAGGAAACATTCTCAGAGGGAGAGAAAAATCTTGGAAACAGAACAAGGAAAGACAAAGGAAGCAAACAGTCTGGGGTGGAGAGAAAGAAGAGCTAATAAAGAAGAGACCGACGGACACAGAGAGACAGAGACTGAGAGATTTTGAAATGATCAGCTCTGAGCTTCAGGACCATGGTCAGAGGCTTGTCAAGCCTCCATAGCCACTGGTCCTATGATTCTTTGATAAGGTTTTCCTGCCTGTCACTTGCCTACTTTTAAGGACCAGCTGAAGTACCACCCGCTCTGCAAAGCCTTCCCTGAGACACCCTGTTGAAAGGAATTCCTCCACTGCAGAAATGTCTTCACAGGAGAACAATGAAGCTCTAAGTATATTCTAATGTGTATTATAGTCTATTTTTCTGCATCCTCTCCTTCCTCCTCCTCCTCCTCATTGAATTGCTAACTCCCTAAGGCAGGGTCTTAATATATCAGCCGGATCTTTTCCACAGAAGACACTTAACAGGTTTGCTGTTGATTGGATGAGGAGAAGAGTGGTCTTCTCCATCCTCACAATAGGGGAATGCTACCATCATCCTCATAATACTCATTTATACACACACCATGACTTTGACCATATAAGGGACATGACCACCTATTCTCTGTCTGTTGGGGGTGGGGGAGAGAGGTAAAGTAGGACAGTGATATGGCTCATAAGAGCAAGGAACACTCCGTTCTTATATCTCATGGTTTTTGAAGTTGGTGAGGAGCTTAATCTGTGCTGAGTAAGTAGGGAAAGCTTCATGGAGAAGGGAGCACTAGAGTCAGGCTTTGAAGGATGGGCAGCTGGATAATGAAGGATATTCTAGGCAAGAAAACAGGAAGCAAAGATCCACAGAAGAGACAAGAATGGAGTCTGACTCTAACCAAATCTGGGGTAATCTCACAGGGTTGCTGCCACAGTGACATTGTGACTAAAAGACTAGGTTGGGATCTAGATGACCTCAGTGCCAATCGTTCTCCGATTCTTCCTAGCTGTGTGAACCTAGGCAGGTCCCTTCTCTTCTCCAAGTGTTTCCTCATTTGTAAAGTGAGGGAGTGGAAGGTCTGTAATATTCTTTCCAGCTCTAAATAACTGATCTTAGGAACCCATCAAATAATGAAGGCACACCCATCTCCATGCCATTTGTCTTATTGGAAATGGATTGGGTGGATATCTTCTGGCTTTATATTACACTGTTTCACAAGGTGCCCAGAGGAATTGTGGTTCAATGTACAGAGCTATCTTGGGCTCAGCAACTTGACTTTGAATCCTGCCCCAGGCAGTTGTAACCTGTGACA
Source organism: Dasyurus viverrinus (assembly GCA_020854095.1). Classification (NCBI taxonomy): domain Eukaryota; kingdom Metazoa; phylum Chordata; class Mammalia; order Dasyuromorphia; family Dasyuridae; genus Dasyurus; species Dasyurus viverrinus. The sequence goes on along the minus strand of CM037002.1, from coordinate 254,455,384 downwards.
CATTGAACAAATCACTTAACTTCTGACTGCCTCAGCATCCTCATCTGTGAAATGATGGTAACAACAGCATCTATCTCCCAGGGTTGTTTGTGAGGACCAAATGAGATAGTATATGTAAAGTGCTGCTTCTGCTACTGCTAGATTATGATTATTCTGCTATTATTACTGTTACTGCTGCTACTACTGCTACCACCACTACTACTGCTATTACTATTACTATTCTGCTATTGTTCCTGCTGCTGCTGCTATTACTGCTACTTCCAATGCTGCTGCTGCCATCACTACCCACCACCACTACCACCACTACTAATACTTCTCCCACAGCTACATTAAATCAGCCTGAAAAATAACCACTTCTTTTCAAGTCTGAGAGCAAACATATTATCAGGACTTAGGGGAGATGAAATTGGAAATCTGTTCTCAAGGCCAAGACAACCAGAAACTCCAAGACTTCAGGGCTGGAAGAAATGAAAAAGAAAGAAGCATGGAATAGGAAGAGAAGTGTGAGGTACCTTAGTCCAAGGAGAAGTGTGAGGTACCTTAGTCCAAGGAGAATCCCCTCTACCACAACTCAGACATCATTCATTATGTTCCCACTTAGAATACTTTTCTTTTTTACATTTTCAAGATGGAGAGCTCATTACCACTAGAGAATACCTTTTCCTTTTTTGGCTACCTTTTGTGGTTAGAAAGTCCCTGAGCAGGAATTAAACTCCCTATGACTTCCTCTCTCTGACAGTTCACATTTCTTCCATTACTGAGTCTTAATGGTTCTTCCCCCCACCACATCTCTCACATCCAGGCCCATCCATCCATTGACACAGTTCACACCTTAGTTTAGATCCACAGCACCTTTTCCCTACCTCCTAATTGTCTTTCTACTCTCTCCTTCTCCTCTCCAACTTTCTTATGGCTGCCAAAGTGATTTTCACGAAACACATCTGACCTTGTTACTCCCTTATTCAATGAGCTCCAGTGGTCCTCTCTTCCCCACAGGATCAAATGAAAATTCCTTTGCTTGGTATTTAAAGCTCTGAAAAATTTGACCCCACCATGATTTGCTCTGGTCCTCCCCTTCACTTTCTTCCTGCTATTTTCCCCCATGAGACCCTTCATTTTTCATATTATTCACACCTTTTCTGCAGGCTCCCCATCCATATCTTCTCTTGGTCTCCTGCCAAACTTAACTCAAGTCCCATTTCCTACATGACAAGCTATAAGTGTGTACTACGCATGTAACCTCCTGCACTTCCTTGTATAAAACATATATATATATATATATATATATAAACACTCCCACAAGTACACATAGAATCCCAGAAAAAAATGCATTTGACTTGAGAGATCATCTGTAACAAGGGACTAATAGGCAGTTCTTGGGGCCCCTGAGATCTTGTTGCTCTTCATGGGGTGCTCATGAAGAATCCTTTGGTCATAGTTTTAACTTTCTTCCTTGGAGAAGCTTAAGATTGCTTTTGCTCAGGGCATTTGCCTGCTATTCCCAGTGCCATCAGTTGTCATGGGACTCTACTGAGGCAGGACCCTGATGGGAACTCCATAGTCCTCTAGCTTTGACCCTCTGATACTTTAATTATCAGGGGGGTCATCCTAGACATTATGTAGGGAGGATCATCCTAGACAATCTCCCTTCACTTGAAATAAATGAAAAGATTCTATACCTTAAAAATGAGAATCCTTCTCAATTGTTCCTCAAGTATGAACAACAAGGTTCCCAGACATTTTGGTTGAGTCAATCAATTAGAAGATTTATGCAATCTTTGAAAAATCCTTGCTCAATTTGGAATTTCTTCCAAGTCATTGATGAATGAATGTTGTTGTTTACATTAATTTAGAGACTTGGTTATGCCCTTTGAATCATCTACAAGATAGTGATTCAATACAGAACTGAAAATTTCAAATGGTGATCTAGGAGAGAACAGTTCTAGTCAAAGCCTTAAGAAGACATATTGGGAAGGGGAAAAGTGCTTTGTCCTCCCCCTTGGTCTATTCTCCCATGTGTGGGCCAGATGAGGACTTTGTAAATTATGGAGAGCCAAAGGTTTTTAAAAATATGTATGCTTATTTTCAGTTCTAAATTTTTCCTTTCCTCCCACCCCTTCTTCCACCTATTGAGGCGGCAAAAAATATGATACCCATTATACATAGGAAGTCATGAAAACATATAACTGCATTAGGCATCTTCTGGAGAGAAAAGCAAAAAATATATAGGGAAAAATATGCTCCTCTCTGCACTGAAACCATCAGCTCTCTATCTGGAGGTGGATCATTTTCTTAACCAGAGTAACTAAGTCTTTCTCAGCTGATCATCCTTACAATATGCCTGTTATTGTGTACTAAGTTCTGGATACTTATTTTGCTGACTTCACTTTGTATTAGCTCACTTAAGTCCCTCCAGGTTTTTCTGAAATCATTCCACCTATCATTTCTCATATTCTATCACAAAGATATACCACAATTTGGTCAGTCAGTTTATGGACATTCCCCCAATTTCCAATTATTTGCCACCACAAAAGATGATGCTATAATGGGTCCTTTTCCTTTTATCTTCTTGATGTTTAGACTTAGTAGTGGTAATGCTGGCTCTAAGGGTATGCACACTTTTTTGTTTTGTTTTGTTTTGTTTTGTTTTGCATACTGTAGAATGTTCCCCAGAGTGGTAGGGCTAGTTCACAGCTCCACCAATAGTGCATTACCTAATTTTTTTTTTTTACATATCCTTAAACATTTGTTATTTTCCTTTTCTAGTCATCAGCTTAATTAATGGGTGTGAGGTGGTCTCTCAGAGTTGTTTTAATTTATATTTCTCTAGTGATTAGTGGCTTAGAGCAATTTTTCTATATAATTATTGGGAGCTTTGGTTTCTTCCTCTGAAAACTGCCTGTTTACATCCCTTGATAATTTATCAGTTGGGTAACTGCTCTTATTTTTACAAATTTGACTCAGTTCCCTATATATTTGAGAAAGGAAGCTTGCCAGAAAAACCTGTGATTTTTTTTCTATTTCATGCTTTTTTCCTTAATGTTGATTGTATTTTTTTTATTTGTTCAAATCTTTTAAAATTTTATATAATCAGAATTATCCATTTTACCTCCTATAAATCTATCTCTTTTTTTAGCCAGGAACTCTATCTCCATGTATAAATTTGACAGGTGAATGTCTCTATGTGTTCCTAATTTGTTTATGATAGAAACCACCTTTTTTGTATGTCAAGTAAGCATTTTGAGTTTATCTTGGAATTTGGTGTGAATTGTTGATCTATGACTAGTTGGTTTCTAATTTTCTGAGCATTTTTGTAAAATGGTGAGTTCCTGTCCCATAGGTTGGATCTTTGAGTTTATCAAATACTAGGTCACTGTGTTCATTTGTGTTTATGTGTATCTAATCTATTCCACTAATCAGTCATTATTTCTTTTTTAAAATTATTATTATTATTATAACTTTATATTGACAGAACCCATTCCAGGATAATTTTTTCACAACATTATCCCTTGCACTCACTTCTGTTCTGATTTTTCCCCTCTCTTCCTCCATCCCCTCACCTAGATGGCAAGCAGTCCTATATATGTTAAATAATCAGTCACTATTTCTTATCCAGTATTAAATTGTTTTGATTATTATTTTAGTAATTTGATCGATACGAATAGATAAGTAAATTAACTTAGGTAGCATTGCCATTTTCGTTATATTAGCTCAGCTCATTTATGATCAATTACAATTTTTTCTGAATATTTAAATCTGTCTTTATTTGTGTGAAAAATATTTTGTAATTGTACTCATGTAGTTCCTGGATATGTCGTGACAGGTAGACTCCCAAGTGTTTTACACTGTCTGCAATTATTTGAAATGATATTTCTTTTTCTATCTCTTCCTGCTTGTTTTGTTGGTAGAATGGAGGAAATGCTGATGATTTGTGTGAGTTTGTTTTATATCGTGCTACTAAAGTTATTTACTAATGATATTGTTTCTATTAATTTTTAGTTGATTCTCTTGGATTTTCATCATATCATCTACAAAAAGTGATCATTTTGCTTTCTCGATGCCTATGCTTATTTCTTCAATTTCTTTTTCTTGTCTTATTGACATTTTCAGTGTAGTATTATACAGCAATAGTGTTAATGGACATCTTATTTGATCCCTAATCTTATTGGAAAAACTTCTGGTTTATCCTTTATAAGATCATGCTTGCTCTTGATTTTATGTAGGAACAACTTATTTTAAGAAAAATCCCACTCATTCCTATAATTTCTAGTATTATTTTTAAAATAGGAATGAGTATTATATTTTGTCATAAAGCTTTTTCTTGATCTGTTGACCATATTCTTATTGGTATGAATAATTATACTGGTAGCTTTACTTATATTGAATCAACACTAAATTTCTGTTGTAAATCCAATCCAGTCATAGTGGATAATGTTTTGTGATAAAGGTTTGTGATTTTTCATCAGTGTCCTAGCAATGTTTCCAATACAGAGATGACTGGTGACAGCATCCACGCTGGGCACAGAATACAGGCTGAAAGTAATGAGGAAAGGCAGATTCAAGAGTCTGCAAAGAGTCTCCAAACTACACCTACTTAAGGGGAACTTCATGAGTACTCCAAAAGGTGCTGCTTGCATCCTAAATTTGTACTCAGTTTCCCCATTCTGTCAATCAATGAGAAGGGCAGCAGGAACGTATAAAGCCGGAACTATTCCTATCCCATTTCTGAGACGCACTACTTGTGTGACCCTGGACAAATCTCTGAACCCCGGTTTCCTTCTCTGTTAAATTGGTCCCCTCCCCCTGTGCCCCTCCGCCTTTGATGGATTTTAAGATTTTCGTCTTTATCTCTGCCTTTGTCTCTCTCTGTTTTCCTAAATTCTGCTCAGATGAACTCAGAAGTGAAGCTCTGTTAATCCCAGGTTATTTTCTTTCTTTCTTACTAGTGGCTTATTTTCTTCTTGTTTAAAACCAATTAGAGAGCGTGCGGCATCATGGGACAAGCTGCATGGTTGGAACAAGGGCTGTTGTTTTTCTCCCCACTGCAGGCTTCCTTTGGAAAGTTACATAATCCCCTCCTTCTGGATGGCTTATTCTCCCATTTTATGCTGTTCTACCATGAAATTGCTAAACCCCATGCTTCAAATTAGGTCCCTGCAGCTACAGCGGGCACATCAACAAGGCCGGCTCCTCCCGCGCAGGAATCGCCCCGGGCAAGTGCCACCTGAAGCGGATGTCCATAAAGACCGTGGAAAGACATGGGCAGAGCGGGCGGAAGAGGCGAGGCTCGAGCCAGAGCAGGGATGAGGCTCAAATGAGCTTCTGTCTCTTCAATTCAAGGGCTCATCTTGGGCTGCAGGAGCTTTTTGAACAGAACACCTTCAGAATGTAGTTCAGAGAAGCAGGGCTTCGGGATAGGGGGCTGCCCCAGCCCAGGGTGGGAGGGTGTTCAGAATGAGGCTTGAACCTGGGGAATCTCACCTTCAGTGGGTGAAGATTACACCAGGAGCCTGCCAGAGAGGCTGACAGGAGCACCCCCTTTCTGACCCACAGGAATAAGGAAACTTCCTTGAAAAACTCCCTCCCATTTACCCACACAGAATCTCACCATGCCCACAGACACATAGGAAGGAGCAGGGTGTCTCTCCTGGAAGTTCATATACCAAAGGTCTACAGAGCAAGCGGAATCCGGGGCATCCGGGCCAGAGATCAGGAGTGGGGAGTCGGGTGGCGAACGCTAGCCACAGAAATCTTAGGGATGGTGCTGAGGGAGGCAGGTGCATCCTCCTGTCCAGATCTAGAAGCGCGAGAGTGACCAGGGATGATGGGAATGTGACTGACTAAGAGAGTCAAGGACACACAGAGAGGGATATAGTAAAGGCAGAGACCCTGAGGCAGACTCGCCGAGGACTGGCCTATTGCTCCAGTTCTCATAGTTTATTCCGATATGTGAAATTGCTCCTTCTCTTAGTCACCCTAAGTTAACTGTGCCTGCTTCCTGTTTCACAATGGGGTCCCTCATCTTCACAGTGGGACATGAATGAATCGTTCCACCTCAAGTCTTCCATGGGTTCAGAGCTCTCATTCAGCTTACGCTCAGTCATCTCGGAGGAATAGAAATAAGAGAAAAAGAAGAGAAAAAATGAGGGAAAAACAAAAGCAATACAAGAAAATTACGAAAAGAAAGTTAACCAATTGGAAAAAAGGGATCCAAATTCTTAAGGAAGAAAATAACTTCTTTTGAAGGGGGATTCTAGAAAGATAGTAGAATAGTTTGGTAAATACCAAGCTCCCTCAATCTCCCCCACAAACAGCACAAATTTGTTCCTGAGGGCACACATAGACCTCTGAAAAATCAAGAAGCTTTGGGGCAAAACAGGGATCCTCCAGGTATGAGACAAGAATATCCAAAGAAAGACCCGGGGCTGGGATTAACCCTGTGAAGTGCAAACACCTGCAGGCTAGCTCCGCAAAAATACCAAATGGGGAGCCCAGAAGTGAGCTGGGGGTGGCCGGAGCCTCAGCAGAAACCACAGAAACTTTCATCTCCTGGATTGTTTGTGGAGTCGGGGTCTGAGTCTAGGAAGAGTGAGAAAAATCTCAGCCTGTTAGGAACACCAGCCCCAGCTATGCTACAGGGAATAGGCCCTGGGTGAGAAGGAACCAGTGCACACGTGGAACACAGGGGCAGAGGGCAGGAATGCTGCTGGCTGCAGACAATTGCTGGAGAGTGGAGCTCTCGGTTTCGATTTCCTGGTCAGAGGAGAGCTAACATGGGAGACTCTACCCCCATCATTAGAGGTACTAACACTAATACCTCTTATTTTTAAAAAAAATGAACCAGCAAATAAGACAGAAGCCCACCATAGAAACTTACTATGGGAAGACCAGAATTCATCTTTAAAGGAGGACACTGAAGTAAAAAAAAGTCTTTTACCCCCAAAAGTAACCTAAAATGGCTCCCTGACCAGAGAGAATTTATAGAAGAACTCAAAAAAGATTTTCAAATCAAATGAGAGACATTGAGGAATATTTTTTAAAATAAAATTTAAAAACCATTCAAGAAAAACAATAAGATTATGAAAAAAAATTTAACCAACTAGAAAAGGGCAAGTGGAATCACAACACCAAGGAATAATTTTAAAAATCAAAAGAATAAAAAAGGTAGAAGATAATTTGAAACATCTCATTAGAAAAAGAACATGTCAAGGAGAGATAATATAAGAATAATTTAACTACCTGAAAGTTATCACCAAAAACCAAACAAATAACTTGCTATAATATTACAAGAAATGATTAAGGAAAATTGCCTAAAATTCTAGAACAAAAAAGTAAAGTAGAAATAGGAAAAATTCTGCCACCTGAAAGAGATCCCAGGAGAAAAACTTACAGGAATTTTATAGTCAATTTCAAAACTCCAGGTTAAGGAGAAAATAACACAAATGACAAGAAAAAACTCTGCAATTTAAATACTTCAGAGATACAATCAGAATTTTGTAGACCTAGTAGCTTCTACATTAAAACCCTTAAAACATTATATTTTGAAGAGGAAAAGAGCTGGAGTTGTGACCAAGAAAACCCAGTAAAGTTGAGTATAATCCTGAAGGAGAGAAAAATGGATATTTTAAAAAGAGAAAGACTTTCAGGTATTTGAGAAAAAAAGACGAGAACTTAATGGAAATTTTGATATGTAAGATACAGAAGAAAGAAATATAAAGAAAACATTAAAGATTAATTATGAAGGATTTATTAAGGTCAAACTGTTTATTTCTTATATGTAAAATACTATTATTAAAATAATTTCTTAACAATAGATAATCAAGTAATTACTAAGGTAGTTTGAAAGAAAGATTGCTGTTGGGTTGAGTACGATGGATTCCAAAAACACAAAGTTGGGTAGGAAAAGGTTAAAAGGCACAATTATTTCATGCAAATGGGATGTAAAAGAAAAAACCGATACAGAGGAAACAGATGCAGGGGGAGGTCTGGGAATGCTGGAACTTTCCACACATCAGATCTGGATTAGAGAAGGAACAACTTCTACACTAAAAGGGTATAAAAGTCTCTTAAACTTAAACTTAAACAGAATTAGGACAGAATGAGAGAGGGACTTTTAGAAGGGTGGGTAAACTAACATTTAGGAGGATTGGAGAGAAGATTAAGGACGGGACTCTTAGAGGGGTGGATGGAATAAGGAATTGGAGGGGGTAAAGCACGTGTCATCATGGAGTCATAAAAAGGACTGGGAATCAGGGTGTGGATTGGGCATGAACCCATCATCTAACCTCAGAGGATACAACCAGGTAATGGCAGGGCCAGGATGTGAACCACCACCCCCCCCCCCCCCCCGCCCCATATGCTGACTTCTGAAGTCACAGTCTTTTCTACTGCCCCATAACCCAGAGCCCCAACAAGAAAGTCATGTTGTCCATCACATGAGCAGCCCAAGAGATGAATGAGCTTCTGGCTGAGTGAGGGATCATCATAAAGACCGACCTGACAAGCCTCCGAGAAAAAAATTGCTTCTTAGGAGCAAATTTCATGAGGAAAAAATACTATTGTGGAAATGGGAATCTCCCAGTGACTTAAATTGATTCATCAGCAACACCATGACGGGTTGGCAAATTTCAAGAAATATCATCTCAATTCGTTGAACTATATTAACTTTAATTATTAACATTCAATATAATTATGAGATTTTCTCTTTGGCTTGTAACTAGGGGGTGAGTGTGCTCGGCTTCCCAAGCTTTTCTGACATGGGATCTGGGCCTGGTAATGGGGAATGTGCTTGATGCACTCCTGATTTTGAAAAATAAATTGAAAACATAAATAAACAAACCTGTTATGAGAAAGAAAACAGAGGGAGCCCAGAGAGGCCGGGTGAGCCGACCCCGACCTTCCTTTGTGCTGAGGCTCCCAGGCCAGGACCCTCTCACAGGTCTCGGGAGCTGTATGTTTCATTACCCAAGTAAATACAATCTAACTCAAAATGCACGGCATATTAAACCACAAGTCACCGGAGTACAAACCTGATTATGCCTTGATACGGCCATTATCAATCAGATGGGATACACAACAATGTTTATTTTCTGCTCAATTGGATTTGCACAGTTCCTTTAGACATCAATTCTTGTGGGAGTCTTGGAGAGGGCTGAGGGGGTGGGGAGTGTGTTTGGGCCCCAGCAGGTCCCCTGAGAACCCTCGGGAACCCCCCAGTGGGGCTGCAGGTGCACTGGACAGTCCATCTCCTGCACACCTGCTCCGCCTCTGGCTCCAGCCCCGGCCCATTCTCACTTGCTAACTGCTGCTTGTTTCCAGAAAGCCTGGTTGCCTGGCAAGGAAGGGGATTAATGTGCCAAAAATACCAGCCCCAGCCCACAGGAACAATAACTCAAACCGTGTCCTGCTGCCTGGCTCCTTTTCCTTTCAGCCTGGACAGAAAGTGCCCCCGTGGAGAGCCCAGTTCTGCGCCTCGCTCTGTTAGGCTGAGAGCTGGAGCTTTGTAGGCTCGGTCTACAGGAGAGTCCCTGCTGAGCGCCGCTTGTTCTAGCCCCTGCAAACCTGCAGCCCGCGCAGCCCCTCCACCGCCGCTTCCCCATGTGGCAGCCCAGACATCAGGCTGGAGAAGGGTGAGGAAAGATGGGGGATCCACCACCACTCGCTTCCAGCTCCAACACTAAGGCGACATTCAGACAAAGGCTGGGATTTCCCATCTCTTCTCAAAGCTGAGGGCACTTTCCCTACTTTAAGGTGCAAAATATTCTCTGAGGCAGGAGGAAGGATCTTGGACTTCATATATTCTCAATGCTGAAGGGGACCTTGCAGGCCCAACCTCCTAGTCCACTCGGGGATTCTCTCTTCAACTTTGTCAGGCTCTTCTTGAATCCCTCCACTCACAAGAGGTGGTAATTTTTCAAAGCAATCTGTCCCCATCTTAGGACTCAAATGTAGAAACTTTGCCCCTTTTTTTGGCTAAAATAGTTCTCTGCAACTTAGGGGTACAGACCAAGGACTGAAAAGGGCTGGAGAGCTCCTCTGGTCCCAAACTCATTATATTGAAACTTTAAACTTTTTTTCAATTAAAAAAATTGTATATCTCTTCATTTCACCACCCTCAAGTTAAGAAAAAAAGAAAAAAAATTCATTTTAACAATTGTTTGGCCAAAGGAAACCACTTTCCACATTGGCCATGTCCAAAAATCTATGTTCCATTCTGCTGTGTCCATCACCCCTTGGTCACACCATTGTTGTTTTGTATAAGCTTTTCTCCTGGTTCTGCTCACTCTCTCTGCATCAGTTCATATGGGGTCTCCCGAGATTTTTCTGAAACTACTCTTTCCCTTATTTCTTACATCCCCATGGTATTCTACCACATTCCCCATAATTTGTTCAAGTATTTCTTTACCACGACAAACAGAGCTCCTACAAACATTCTGGTATAGCTGGGTCCTTTCCCTCTTTCTTTTCCTTGTGGAATAAGCCAAGTGATGGTATCCTGAGTCCAGAGATACACATAAGTTGGTATCTCCCATGGGCATAGTTCCAAATTGCTTTCCAGAATCACTAGATCAGTCCACAAAATCTACTAACAATAGTGTATCTCCTGGAGTCTCATTCCCGCCCTTTTGAAAATCAGGAACCATACTTCCTTTCAGTACGAAGGACCAAAGCAGGCTTCCATCTTCCCCATGCTCCAGCACAGACTGGGGTGAGAAATAATCTGGAGGCCTCTCTCAGGTCTTTCTTTAAGGATGTTTGTTGTCCTCCTTATCTGGGAAGAGTCCAGGTAGTTCCCACAACCTCCAATCCTGTCTACTATAGATTCCATTCTCTTTCTGTTAGTTTAGAAACCAAAAGCTTTTTTTTTAAATAAGAAAGAGCCCTACAAATAATTCATTGTAATAGGACAAAACTCTTTGGGGCTTTTTCTCCCATAAGGTCTGTCTCTTCTCAGAATGTTGCATTATATATGTATTTAGGAGATTCTTTGACCCAAGGGCCAAACATGTTGGAACACAGAATAGTTCTACCCAGTTACTACCCACAAGCATAACACTATTGTTAGTAGTACAAGCACTAACTCACTAACTCACTATAAGTAGGATCTCAGTCAGAGGACTCACTTTGATTTATAGTTAGAATTTCTTTGTGGTTTCCTGTTTAATTCTTAAGCTGTATTAAGTCAGCTAAAGGTTGGTAGGTAGCCTTCCCCTCAAGAGCTCTCAGGCTTCAGGGCTTCCAGTTTGTGACCCCCAAATTCTTTTGCGTTTCCACATAAATAAAGGAGAAGGATAAAGTCAACAGCTAAGCTCAGGGAGTAAAAGTCATTATCTGTCACCCTGCCATATTCTTGCTTTTATTACATATTTGTAGTAGGTATCCTCTCCTATCCAAGTTGCTTCTCTTGTCTAGGCTCAGCACCCCAAGTTCCTTCAAGCAGTTTGCTTCTGACATAAATTTGAGGCCCATCGCCATCTCTGAATACTCTGCTGCTTGTCCTTTTTAAACTGAGTAAGACAGAACTACAAACAACTTTCTAGATATGGTCTGGATGAAATCCTTGGAAATCTTTCTTAATTGGGTCTTTTTAAAGCTGCCACATCACACTATTGACTTATATTGAGCTTATACTCCACTCTGACACCCCAGATTTTTTCAGATAAATTTTGATGTCTACACAAATGTGCTTATATTTATATTATAAATATATTATAAATATTATATCAATTATATTATAATTGAGTTCTTGGCTCCAAGTCTAAGACTTTACATTCATTTCTCTTGAAATGCATCATATTAGCGTCATCTCAATTTTATCTAATGTATCAGGATATTTTTATACTATGTCATGTAACGTATTATTTCTCTCTGCCAACTTTGTGTTGTCTGCAAATTTGGGAAGCTGCCCATTTATGCCATTTGAACTGAACCACTGATAAAAATGCTAGCTAATGCTCCATAAAAATTCGAGAATCAAACACAGATACGTAAGGCACTCCTCTAGAAACCTCCTGCTAAATTGGCGTTAATCTTTAGTAACTATACTTATGGTCTAACCATTCAACCAAGTCTGAATTTACCTAAGTTTATTATCATCTCAGTGCAGCTTTCTCAAACTTCTTGGTGTTGAGACTCTTACATTCTTAGAAATAATGAAGGACTTTCCAAAGAACTTGATTTTGAGAAGGTCATAGCTATTGAAAGTAAAATTGTCTTCATGTTATTGGACTAAATTCTGATCTCACCGGACCTCCTGACAGGACTGAAGGGACCGCAGGGGACTTGATAGAGTTGGGAGGCAGGAGGGTTAGAGTAGGGTTAGACTTTGAGTACTGAAAGGGGCTCAAGTCTATATCTCTTCAGCAGGAGGCTGAAAGCATGAGAGACATCTGAGATCCTTTGTTAAACTCTAGGCAAATTCTACCTACAGCATGTCCTCCTCTTCCCCACCTGTGACTCCCACCTTCTCTCCCTCTCTCCATGTAGGATTGATTTAGTCATCCTGGTAAAGATGGGAATAATATTATCCTGGTCTGGGCTGTTCTTTGCAAAGCCACGTTGACTTGATGACCACCGTCTCCTTTTCTTCACTAAGCATCATGGATGCTGACATCCTAGTATTTTGCAGAGAATCGATGTTCTTTAGAATTTTCAATTGCAGGCTTTATTCTCTTCCCTTTGTTGAAAAAGAAGACACTTGCCTTTCTTCAATGCTGTCATATCTTCCCTTTTTCTCCTAAAATGATTCATTTTTTTCTTTCTTAGCCTGTCTACATTTTAAATTGTTTTATTGATTCCCTTTTCTTCTTTACAAGCTTGGCACTTTCCATCGACTCCACCATCCTCCAAGACACCCACCCTCTTGTCAACTAAGGACAAACAAAACAAATCAATGGTGACCAAGTCGACGTTCCTCTCCCATAGACCTCATCCTCTCTGCTAATAAGTGGTCAGATCTTTGCCTTCAGATCTACAAAGTCCTAATATTGTTGTTATTCAGTTGTTTCAGTCATGTCCAATTCTCCGTGACCCCATTTTGGGGTTTTCTTGGCAGAGATATGGAGTGGCTTTCCATTTCCTTCTCCAGCCCATTTTACAGACGAGAAACTGAGGCAGAGAGAGATTAAATGACTCTGAGAGGAGTCTTCCCAATTCTAGGCCCAGCAATCTATCCACTGCCACTTAACTGTCAAAGTCCCAATGAATCACTGCAATAACAATAATGTCTAGTTTTCATATAATCATTTAAGGTTTACAAAGCATTATATGTAGATTCTCTCTCTCTCCTTTGAGACATGGATATGCCCATTTTACAGATACTGAGAGATACTCAGTCACTTACTCAAGGAAACACAGCTAGTAAGTGCCCAAGGAAGGATTTGAACTCGGGTCTTTCATGACTCTCTGTTTAGAGTTCTTACTCATTGCGCCACCTAGCTGTTCAAGTTCTTTGACTGGTATTCTGAAGTTTTTCAATGTTCATTTCTTCAATCAATAATCATTGCTATTACAAAAATGTAGCTACAAGTATTGGCTTTTAGCACCTTTTCCTCCTTTTTTGATCTCTTTGATGACTTGCAGTGATAGTAATATCAGATCAGAGACTACATACAATTCAGTTACCTTTCCAATTAAATCCCAGTTTGTGTTTCAGAAGACTTAGCCCAATTCATAGCTTGGCCATAATGGATTCACTCATCATGGCTTCCTGAACTTTTCAAGATTCCTGGCAGTGGCTCAGTGATCACATCTCCCAGTTCCTTATGGATAGAAGGGAACAGTTCAACTTAGTTAGGTGACTTGACTACCTCCACCTCCAGCTAGCTTGTCTTGCTTTATCTGCTTCCCCCCCTTGGATATCAATTCCCTATCAAAGATTTTTCCTTTTCCCCCTCCTCGGTAAAGAGCATTATCCTTGTCAGAAAAGAGAAATAAGGTAAGCAAAAAAAGCAACTTTGTCTTATGTTTGTCTAGAGTTGCCATCATTCCACCCACTCTTTGCAGAGTCAGCCTGTGCCTGGCACATAGTAGGTACTATAGGAATGCTTGTTCTGTTTTCTCCCTCCCCCATATTAAAGAGTGATTCATTTTTTTTCTTTGTTCTATCTAATTCTCCCAAGATAGCTTAAATAACCTATTTGTGTTCACACCTTTTCTCACTTATCCTCAGCTCATTCTGAGTTGTACAACTCCTGATATTATTCTTTTTTTAGCTTTAAGAGACAAGATGTATATGTATTTTATCTAATATTTGATGCAGTTGATACCATATTTAAATAAATACATTAAAACTTGAAAGCACTGTTGATTTCAATTTTGAACACTAGACATATCAAATATTTAGGTACCCATAATTATTTCCCTAGAATGTTCTTTCACTTACTTTTAAAAACAAGTTATAGATGACAAAGCTTGATAACTCACTTGTGAAATATTTCCCCTTCTGTTAACACTGCATAACTGAATCAAGTACATACTTAACATGACATGGCATAATACTAGACTTACCCCAAAAATAAGTTCATGATTTGAGAGCATTCCATAGCTCTCTGAGATTCTGAGAACTTGAGTTCTTAACATTTCACCTAATAGTTAAATTTTTAAAAAATTAACAAAATGATGTTAATAAAAGATTCAGGATGAATAGTCAATGTAAAAAATAGAAAACCAAGTAGGACTTTGGTTGGAAATCAAATTTTTCATTGTTTTAAGTTTTCAGTGTGGCCAAATTAAAAAAAGAAAAAGCCTCTAAAATATAAATGTGTTCTGGAAAACCCCTAGCATTTCCAGGGTACAATTTTTTTTCCTTTAATGATAGCCTCCCAAAAAAATTCACAATGGTACAATAAGAACCAGAGGCCAGCCTAAACTCGAATTAACAGTCAAACTCAAGCATCTGTTTGACCCAGACACCCCTCATTATAACTATCACCTTGAACTTGACCGTTGGACACTGCATTAATCATGAGGAAGGCAAGAGCTGCTTTAACTCCACAGGCATGGAAGGAATAGTGGAAGTCTTCCATGGGGGAATCAATAACAGCTGCGCCTATGATTAGCAACCAATCTCTAAAAAACAAGAATACAGCTGCAATAGTATTGCAGTTTTCTCTCCAGTCAATGCAGTCTGAGCATCAAATGCTTTCCAGATATGTAAACATGTTTGGGGCCTCGACAAAAGACATCTTTCCCTCCCCACACTCTCAAGAGGAGTCATGGACCTGACCATTCATCCATGGTTCAATTCAATAACCTGCTGGTCACTAGGTGACTCCTGATATTACTCTTACAAGATGCTTTTATATTTTCCATCATCTGTATACATGTCCACATTTCCTTCTCCTCTAAACATCTTGTAAAATGGAAATTGGCTGGTGAGTTCAACAGTGAATACACATCAGTATTTTCAGACAATTCATTTTTCTTTCTCATTAATGTTGTTTTTCTTCATGTCCTGAGAATTTTTTTACTGAGCACTTTTCGTCTCTCTGGACCTAGCTTTTGGACCTAGAATATTAGTTCTTAGATCCTACCTACCTTTCTTCTAAAGCCTTTGAAATCTTTTCTCCTCAAGTCAAGGCTATAGAAAACTCGTTGATTCTTCTTCATATTCATCCCAAAATCTAAGATGAAGTAGCCACCCATTTCCCCAAGATACCCATAATTATTCTCTCAGTAACCACTTTGTCCCTGTATGTAACATAGAAGTTCTATTTTTTGGCATCTCTACCTTTTGAAGGCAAAAGTAATTAAAAACAATGAAATTTTATGCTGGCAAGGTTGAAGAGAAAAAAGGTGCACTCATTTATTGCTGGCAAAATTCCAGTTAGAAGAATCTTTCTGAAGAGCAATCTGGCTCTTCAGAGTTAGTATGCAATAAAAGTTACAAAAATAATCAGACCCTTAGACCCATTAATTCCATTTTGGGAAATATGCTCTAAGTGTTCTTCAGAGGAGTTATTAGTGAGAAAAAAGGAAAAAAATATTCCAGGATGTATGGAGAGAATGGAAAATTTTGCATTCACCTGCCTTAAATGAGTGATAGTTGTATTTCCATCATAGCCAACTGATTTCTACCGATGCTCCCTGCTGATCCCCCTGCTAGAAAAAAAAAATAAAAGGCCTCAAGGAATGTTTCTTCACTCTCAAGTTGGGGAGTATAAAGACGTTTACACGTAAGATGTGTAAAAAGGAAATTAGTATAACTAACGATGTTTGACACCTTGATACTTTCATCTGGTGAGAATACCTTTTGATTGAGTTACAGAATTAATCAAGAATAACAACTGTAAACTGAGTGAAAACAATTCCCGGACATCTCTATTAAATCAAAGAACCAAAGGTGTAAAGAATATGGACGGAAGCCACATTGTGATTGACTGAGGAGAATCATCACAACTTGTAGTGATCAGATAAAACAGCAAGACAATTCAAAATATACAATATCTCCAACCACCCCTGAGAGGAAATCACTCTTGGGAGGAGATAATATCTATCCTTTCTCCCCTTCTCAATCTCCCACTTCTACCGATGCATGATCCATGAATTTTAAAAAGTCAGGACATCTGGAATTCCCATCAGTGTCCTCAAAATGCAATGTTTGGCGGCCGTATTTTTACTGGGAACTCAGGACAGAAAAGTTAGAAAAGGAAAGTGGGGAAAAAATGAACCTACGTACATAGATTCATAGAAGCAATTCAATTCCATAGGGAGGCATGATGGCTAAATGAAAGGCACTGTCCTAGGTGCTAGGACCAAAAAAAAAAAAAAAAAAAAAAAAAAGACAAAAATGACTCTGTTTTCAAGGAATATATGTTCCCCTGGAGAAAAACAGCATGTATAGAGATAAGTAAATCCAACATGCAGTATGCGTGTATGTATGCATTTTACACACACACACACACACACACACACACACACACACACACACATCAAATCCTGAGTGTGATTATATACAAAATGCAGACTAGTTTTGCTTGATACTGTGTGCAGGAAATGAAAAAGGAGGAGAACCTTTGTATAGGAGGAAGGACCTGAGCTGAACCTTGCAAAGAGAGAGGGATTGATTCCTAAAGTGGAGGTGAGGCTGGAGATGAAGGGGGAGCCTGTTAGGTTAGAATGCAGAAAGGGAAGCAGTGAGGTAGATTAGAGACAGGCTGTGAAGACCTTTAAATGCCAATATTACCGCTTTCTCCCATACATCATTGTGGTCAGCTAGATGGCCCAGTGGATAGTCTTGGTGGTCAGGGAACATTGAACTTAAATCTTACTTAGAGACACTAACTGTGTGACTTTGAGCAAGTCACTTATTTTCTCTTAGACTTAATTTCTTCATCTGTAAAGTGAGAATAATAATGGGCTCTACCTACTAGCGTTTTCTGAGGCTCCAATGAGAGAACAAATGTAGAGCACTTGGCCAGATAAATTGACAGCAAAACTGAGCATAATTCTTCTGGGGGGAAAATGGATATTTAGTGAAATAGAAGACTTTCAACATTCTTGATGAAAAGACCACAGCTGAACAGAAAATTTTATGTTAAAACACAGGACTCAAGAGAAGCATGAACAGATAAACAAGAAAGAGAAATCATGAGAGTCAATTAGGTTAACCTATTTACATTATATGAGAAGATGATACTTGTAACTCCTAAGAACTTTATCATTATTAGGGCAGTTAGAAGGAGTCTGTATAGACAGAGGGCATGAATAGGATTCAATTATGTTGGGATGATCTAAAATATGAAGGGGTGAGAAAGAGAGAAATACTGGGTGAAGGGGGAAGGGAGAAGTAGAATGGGGTAAATTATATCACATAAATTAAGTGTTCCAGGAAAAGCTTTTGTAGTGGAGGAGAAAATGAAGAGTGGTTAGCAATGCTTGAACTTCATTCTCATAGGGTTTAGTTAAAAAAAAATACACACACATACACATTCAGTTGGGTATAGAAATCTATCTTACCTTGAGAAATAAAAAAAGAAAAGGAATAAGAACCATGGGCCAACACATGTTATGCTCACTTCTTTTTTCTATTTTTTTTTATCTCTGCCATGGTTTTCTCTTTTGCTTTAATTTTTCTCTGCCAGTATGATTCATAAAGTATTGTGGATTAAAAATAAATAAATTTACTAGAAAGAAAGAGCCCTGAGCTGGGGGTGACAATTATAAAAGGGAGGGTAGACTAGCAGAGGAAGTAGTCAGAAGCAAAACAGATTTTTGAGGAGGGAATGTTAAAAAGAAGAGAGAGAGAGAGAAGAGTAAGTAGAAGAAAACAGGGTAGAGAGAAATACACAGTAATCATAATTGTGAAAGTGAATAGGAAAAATTCACAATAAAACAGAAAAGGACAGCTGGATTAGAAACCATCACTGAACAATATGTTGTTTATAAGGACACATTTGAAACAAAGAGAATTAAAACAGAGGGCTAGAGCAGAATCAATTATGCTTCAGCAGAAGTAAAAAAGGAGGGGATAGCAATCAAAATCTCTTACAAGTAAAAACAAAAATTAGACTCAATTAAAAAAGATAATCAGGGAAATTACATTTTATCCAAAGATATCATAGACAATGAATATTTACAGCAAGTCTCTTTGATACAGGTCTTATTTCTCAAATATGTAATGAACTGAGTCAAATTCATAAAAAAAGGCCATTCCACAACTGATAAATGATCAAAGGAAATGAACAGATAGCTCCCAGAAGAAATCAAATCTGTATCTATAATATATATATATATATCTGTTATCTGTAATCATATGAAAAAATGCTTTAAATCACTATTGATTAGAGAAATGCAAATCAAAACAACTCAGAGATACTACTTCTTACCTTTTACAAATAGCAAGTTCTGGAGGGAATGGGGAAAAATAGATACACTAATAAGCTATATTGGAGTTGTGAACTGGCCCAACCATTCTGGAGAAAAATTTGGACTGTACCCAAAAAGCTATAAAATTATGCATAATCCTTTGATTTAGCAATACCACTACCATATCTGCACACAAACAGATCAAAATAAAAACGAAGAGGACTCATATATACAAAAAATATTTATAGCAGCCTTTTCTGTGGTGGTGAAGAATCGGAAATTGAAGGGATGACCATCAATTGGGGAATGACGACAAATTATAACATATGATTGTGATGAAATATTACTGTGCTATAAGAAATGATGAAGGGGAGGCTTCAGAAAAAAAACAACAACACTTCAAGATCTATATGAACTGATGCAAGGTGAAGTAAGAAGCAAGAGGACATTTTTGGGTGCTGGAAAACAACAATGTCATGATGAATAACTTGAGAGCTTTGGCTGTTCTGATCAATGAAATTATCTAACACAATTCCATAGGATTTATTGATGAAAAAATGTTGTCCATATCCCGAAAGAGAATCAATGAACTCTGAATACAAATTGAAATATGATTTTCTAGCTTTCTTTCTTTTTTTTTGCAATAAAGCTAATGTTTTTCATGATTTCACATGTGTAATGGAATTTTGCTTGTCTTCACAGTGGGTGGGTAGGGATGGAAGGGAGAAAGAGAATTTGGAATTGGATATTTTTTAAAAGAATATTAAAATAAACAATAAATTAGGAGGAGTTTAAAAATTATAGCACCAACCTCTCAGATTTATTGGATAAAAATATGATAATATTTATAAAGCTCTTTGTAAACTATTAACTGCTATAAACATTCTAGAAAATAAAAACAACAGTAATAATATTTGCTATCCCACTTCCCACAGTGATGGTCCCAAGTTTTCTCATGTTTCTCCATCTTCAAGTATCAGAGAAATGCACATCACTCCCTCTCCCCAACCCTTAGCTAAGGATTTTGCCACTTGCTTCACCAAAACTATAGAAGCTATTAACCGAGAGCTCCCTCTTCTCCCTTGTTATTGTGCTAAATCATTCAGATATTTCCCTCTATCTACTCCTCTTTCATTGTTCAGAGAGGAAGAGGTGGCCTTTCTCCTTCCCAAAGCCAATCCCTCTTCCTACACTCGTCATCCGACCCTCTCCTGACTTCTCCAGCAGATGGCTCCCATTATCATTCCCAAACTCTCTCATCTTCAATATCTTTCTATCAACAATTGACTCTTTTCCTTATGCCTACAAATGTGCTCATGGCGCCCTTTGCTTAAACAACAACAGAAACCCTAACGATCCAAACACATATATTTTTCCTCCCAGTTGCGATTAAACCAAATGTGAGAGAGCTGTTCATCCAACTTCTTCCCTTTTTACTTTCTAAAGTCTCAGCAATACAGCTTCCATTTTCATCAGTCATCTGAAACTGACCTCTCCTGTGCAGCTCAGTCCAGTCAAGAAGCATATATTAAACACTTACTATATACCAGGCATAATACCAGGGAATACTCAGATGAGAGCAGCCCTGTCCGCTCAAAGACTGGTAAGGCAGGGACCTGGGTTGGTGATAATATAATCCCCTATCGCAAGAGAAGGCTGAGGCAGTTTTGCAATTGGGTCTGGGATATACCACCAGGAAATGGAAAGGAGTCAGAAAATGAATAAAGGGGATTTTTAAAAAGGCTATTATAGTAAAGATATTAAGAGGAAGAAAACAAAAATTTAGAACAAAAGCAGGCAAGCTAGTAAGACTATAAAGAGTTTACATTCCAGTGGGGGAAGGCAACACAAGTAGGGGTCCTGGAAAGCAAGAGGACACCCATTTGGGGCTATGGTAGGGAGGCTGCCAGAAGCAATGTGGAGGTCTAGACCTCAACAAGATAAGACAAAAAGCTTATCTGTCAGAGCTGAGGGTGCAAGGGTTTACGTGGGCAGTAATACAGCAAAAGAGGCTGAAAGGGACTGGCCATAAGTAGGAGAGGAAACAGGAGAGAGCCCTGAGTGTTACAAGAATCAAGGGAAGTGATAACATCTAGGTGAAGAGTTAAAAGTTATCAAAACTTCCATCATCTGACTTGGCTCTGGGCTTTGATTTCCTCATTTGGGATAATTAGGCATTTGGGCTGAAGGGATTCTAGGATTTAGAAAAGGCCACTTGACTGAGAGTTAAGTGATCACGGGGAACCTTGGGAGAAGAGTTTCACTGAGCTGCTGGGAAAGTCAGGTTTCAATCAGAGCTAAGAGTAGCCACGATATAAGAGGGAGAGAAGTCAGAGAAAACAGACGTTCCCAGGGGAAAGGAGCCAGTACTGTAACCTACGATCACACATAGAGAAATGCCCAGAGTATGGGCAAGGAACAAGGTGAAGCAGCCACTCTCCCACAAGAAGACAAGTCTTCCTGCCCAGCAGTGCCCCAGTCTCTGAGACTTGCTGAGAAGAGACCCATGGCCAGAATGTGGCTCTGGAGGTGTCTGCCTCCCATGAGCGCATGAATCAGGATGGGTAAATGGCAATGGGGAGGGGAGGCAAGTTTTATTGCTCTAATTCACGTCATGAAATCCAGGAATCAAAGTGTATTGGGGGAGGGGAAGGGGAAGGAGCAAGGAAACTAAAGCAATATTGCTTGTAACATAAACTTCAGATGACCAGAACAGAAAGGGGGGAAAGATGAGGCGTTCTGGAAATAGTCCCCAGCCTAGAGATGGGGGACCTCCATTATCTGAACATCTCTCTGCAAAAAGTACATCAGCAAAGAATTTCTGAGCTCGCCTTAACAATGATTTCATCTCTGGGAAGGCAGAGGAACCAGAAAGGGAAAATTCTGGTTTTCATCTCATTCACACCAAGGAGAAGCTGGTTAATGGAGTGAAAAGTTGGGGGGGTGGGGAGTGACCACCCCCTCTTATTGTTTGTGAGAGAAGAGTTAAGATCCAAGTAATTTGTTAGGGAGCCTAAAGCTGGGGGTAGCAGATGTAATGGGTTCAGAAAAAGGCAGGAGAACTTGGTCCCAATTCCCCAAAGCCAAGCTGGGAGGAATATAAAGAAGTGCAGGAACCGGCTTGAACTGCTCAAGAATCAAGAGTGATTGTTAAATTTTCAGTGTGAGAATTTATACCTTGCAAATTGACAAGCAAAATCAGGGCTTGATTTATTGTTTTGTTGATTGTCTAGACCTAAGATAATGAGGGGGTGAATGTTAGCAATGCAGATTAAACTTAAAAGTATGTCAAGGACACCATCACCCCCCACCCCTGTAGATTGTTAAACATCCACCAGCAGCTCCCCTCGAAAGCTTAAGGTTAAAATGGTGAAGACACAAAATTCAGAGCAAGGTAGATCAAAGACTTTTAAGGAAAGGGAAGTGACCGGCAGCAGCATCTGGTCTCACGCCTCATTCTACAGTAGAGGGAGGAGCAGGGATTTCACCAAGATCACACCAAGCTGAAATCTGAGCCCCGACCTTCTGGCTTCAGTCCCAGTTCTCTCTATGGGCAACGGAAACAAAAATAGGGAGTCACCTAAGGAGATGTTGCACAGGGAGTTCAGTCGCCAACTTAGACTTTGAAAGAGACACCCAGAAGATGGAAGTCAGGGTATGTAAACAGGACAAATAGGACTTGAATCCTGGTCCTGGGTGGGGAAGCAATCAGGGAAAGGTCAAGCCCCGAAAGCTGAGGATTCTGGGAGAAGTGACGTTCATCCAAAGGGATGAACTTTGGCAATCTCGAGGAATGGAAAGATCAAAGAAAACAGGAAATGGCTCAGGACTCAGGATGGGTAGAAGGATAGAGCCAACCGTGAAGCTGGGACAGAACTGATCCAGTTTAGTGTGGCTGCTGTTTGCCCTCTCGGCGTTGGAAAGGACAAAACAAATGTGGCTCCAGGAGGAAGCTGATGCCAGAGTATCAAGGTAGGACCTGGCTATCTTTGAGAAATCAGGTCTTTTGGCCCCTCAGAGCTTCCTCCTCCAGGTACCAAAAGAACTGGTGGGTGTGAATCCTGAGTCACTGAGCCAAACAGAGAAATACCACCGGCTCAGAAATGGAAGATGCTGTCTTCATTTCTCAGAAACAAATGGAGACTCAGACCAAGAGAAGGACAGAGAGAGACATGAGAGAGAGAGAGAAACAGAGACAGAGAGAGACACACACACACACACAGAATGCATGATAGACAAAAAGAGGGAGGGAGGGAGGGGAGAGAGAGAAAGAAGGGAAAAGGAAGAGAAAGTGAGACAGACAGAGACAGAAAAAGAGGGGCGTGTCCTAGCAAAAGTCCAGACTGTGTTATTTGAGTGAAAGTCAGGGAATTTCTAGCTAGCAAAGGGAGCCGTGATTGCAGTGTGTCTTCCTGGATTCAGCAAGTACAGGTCATAGCAAACTAAGCTCATTTCTTCCTTCTTTTATTTTTTCTTTTGACAGGATGATTAGATTGATTGATTAGGGGAATACACTAGATTTAGTTTACTTAAACGTTGGCAGCATTGAACCAAAGATTTAGCGTGATTCTTGTAGACAAGATGGAGGGATTTAGGTTAAATAATAAAACAATTAGATGGGTTTGGAAGTGGAGTGGCTGGACCCACAGACATCTCACAACTGGGCAAATATGGCTTTGGAAGGGGGTCTCCCGCGGGCGCCTTAGAGATCCAAGCCACTTGCCATTGTTATCGGTGACTTGGCTAAAGTTCTGGTGGCGCTTATAATTTGCTGGTGACACACTGATGCCAGGGATGCTAATGCCCCGGATGACAAGGGCAGGCTTTCACACTTAGTACAATGCCTGGCAAAACGTGGGCTCTTAAATGCTGAGAGCCGGCCCGCCAAAAAGGCAGGTGCCAATGTGGGGTTAAGGCTAAAAGAGGAGGCTCGATAGGAGTAAAAGTCAAGTTTTAACCGCAAGCTAAGGATAACCCAGTGGTGGGACGAGGCTACCCCAAAGCTCTGGGGGTTTTGTTTTGTCCGGAGACAAAGAATTTCTTCCCAGGAGTCTGGGCTGCCTCAGGAGGTGGTGGACTCCCTGGAGGTCTGCAAGCAGAGCCCGGAAGACCAAGCACTGGAGTGACAGAGAGGAGATATCTGGATAGGTCCGGCCTGGACTAGGTCTCCTAGGTCTTTGAGCCCTGCAAACCCAGGGTCTCCTAGGTTGTCATCACAATGCAGGTGCACGCAGGGACATTAGCAGCTGGCCCCCCAGGCAGCTGAGCTCCCAAAGGCTGGGGAAGTGACTGCTCGGGAATGAGAGGACCTGAGTCTGAGCCCAGAGTACCAGGAGTGCTCCTGACAGCTCACTCATCCCCAGCAGCCGGGGCTGCCAACACCAGAGAACACCTAACCTCGGTGCCCCTGGAACTGCTGCCCGGGCTGCTGCTCTGTGGTTGCCCCGCGTGCCTGCTATGTTGAGCCAAACATCCAGCTCTGCCCTCCCTTCACACCCTTAAGCCCCTCCTCGCCAGCCACCAGCCTTCTCCCAGCTGGGCTCCTCCAGCTCCTCTGAGCGGAACCCTAACGCTAGCCTCTGTCACTGGGGCTAGCTCGGGGGGTGAGGGGGAGGGAGGGGCAGGGGTTGTTACCCTGCTTCCTTATGGTCCCATTGCTATAACTCTAGACAATCCCATTCTAGTATGTTATTTCCTTCTTTTCAGATGTAAGATCCTTTAGGGTAGGGACTGCCTTTTTGCATTAATAAAAATGATTAATAATCAACACTTATCATCTCATTTGTTCTTATCACAACAGTCCTGGGAAGTAGATGCTGTGATTATCCCCATTTTACAGCTAAGGAGACTGAGTCACATAGCGGTTCCGTGACTTGGGCTGAGTCTCACGACTAGCCCATGTCCAGGGCTGGACTTGAATTCAGGGGTTCCTGACTTGGTCTTTGTGGCGCACAGCAAGAGCTTGCTTTGCCAGGAAGTGCAAGCCCCGTTCTGGGAAGCACAAAGGGGCAGGGGTGGGCAGAGCAGCTCTCAGCTCAGCTCTGTTCCTCAGCCTTCGCCAGAAATAGCTTCTTTCTCGCCTGGGCCAACCCTGCTGCCGTCACGATGCTGCTGCCGACAGCCGGGGCTGCTGGGTCACCCCCCCCCCAGTGTGGCTGGGTGCCTCAAAGCCGGAGGCCCAAAACGGGTAATTATCTCACTCCGGGGCAGGGCACACCTGGCTGCAAATTATCCAAAGGGCTTCACTCGCTAATGAAGGCCTTTCTAAAAATGTCGGGCTCGCCCTCCGGGGCTGCCTGGAATAGCTCCTGCCTCGGCAGGTAGAGGGGAGGCCTTCCGGGAAGGCTTGGGGGGCGGCCTGAGCCAGGGAGAGCCCCCCGGGCCCTGGCCCTCACGGCCACATCCCAGGCCCTGCGCCTCTGCCATGGGGAGATGCGGGTGGCGACTCTCCTGCTCTAGCCACCAAGTCTCTACCTCTCCCAGGAACCCCATGAGAAGTCTTCCCAGCCAGCATGAATTAAGTGCCTGTTGTGTACAGGACTGAAGAGAGACCTAAAGAAAGTCCTCAACCTCAAGGGGTTGGAGCCCAGATATGGGGGAGGGCACGAGGCTGGGCCCAAAGGAGAGGTTACCTGAGGGCTCCCTGCTCGCTGGACGCGGACCCTGGAGGGAAGGTGAGAGAGGGCGGGGCTCGTCCGGGACAGGCCAGAGCACAGACTTCCTGGGAGACGCTGGTCCCGCTGAGTCCCACAGAGTTAAGCCCTTTGGCCAAGGTTACCCAGGGAGGGAGACTTGAACCTCTGGTTCTGGAGCATGTGCTCCTTCCATCCCACCCCTTGGGGCCTCAGCTCCATCCATGAGCAGTGAGGATTCATGAGCATCAGGAGGAGAATAGGTCGGATGGGACAAACACTGAGTCCAGGCTGGTGAGAGGGCCCAGAGCTAGCCAAGAAGGCCCAGAGGAAGCCTGATGGGAGACATGAGCAATTAGAGCAGAAGCTCCTGCAGGGCAAGGACTGTGAATCCTCTCCAGGACCCACCTACGGGAGGCCCCGAATCCATGCTTTTTGAATGGAATTGACTGGACTCAGAGGCTTTTTGGCTTTGGGGTATGAGGAAGGAGGGAGAGTGAGGATGTTTCCTAAGGGCTTCTGGGTGACTGGCAGGATGCTGGTGCCCCCCACAGAACAAGGAATGAAGAAATAACCTCTATGAAACTTCTGCTACATATCGGGCACTGTGCTGACTGCTTTATTGATATCCTCTCATTGGTAATAACTCAGCCAGTCCCTACTTGAAGCCTTCACCTCCTTCACTTGCTGCTCGAAATGGTATCTTTGGGACCCTCAAGGGCATTTTTCATTTGGATCGGCCAAGGTGGCCTCCTGGACTCCTCACTCTCTCACTCCTCTCTCTTATTAAGCAAGTCTCAGGGCTGTAAATTTTACCTCTGCAGCATCTCTTTTTTTAAACTCAAAATTAGTTATTTATAATAATAAAATTAATTTTATATAATGTTATAAATTATTGTTATAAATAAATGCTATAAAGTATATAATGTTATAAATATAAATAACTTTATATGATGTTATAAAATAATTTAGCAGTTACATGTAATGACAACTTTTAACATTCTTTAAAAAATAATTTTGACTTCCAAATTCTCTTCTTCTCTCCCCTCCCCAAGAAGGCAAACAATTTGATGCAGGTTATACATGGTCAGTAATGCAAAAGATATTTCTATATTAGTCATGTTGGGAGAAAAAGCACTGATCAAAAAAAAAAACCCAAACAAAGCCCCAGATAAAAACCTTTAATTAAAAAATAAAGTCTGCTTCCATGTTCATTCAGACTCTAGTAGTTCTTTCTCTAGGTATAGATGGCATTTTGCATCCTAAGTCCCTCAGAAGTATCTTGGATTACTGTATTGCGGGGAAGAACTAAGTCTTTCATAGTCGATCATTGCACAATGTTACTGTTGCTTTGTATAGTGTTCTCCTGTTTCTGCTCATTTCATAAAACGGCAGTTCCCATAAGTCTTCCCAGATTTGTCTGAAACTATCCCCTTCATTATTTCTTATAGCACAATAGTATTCCATCCCAATCATACACCTTACCTTGTTCAGCCATTGCCCAATGGCTGGGCAACCCTTCAATTTCCAATTCTTGCTGTAGTTGCTATAGATATTTTTGTACTTATGGGTCCTTTCCCTTTTTATGTTTTATCTTTTTGGGATACAGACCCAGTGGTAGTATTCTTGGATGGAACAGTATGCCTGGTTTTGTAGGTCTTGGGACCGAGTTCGTATTTGCTCTGCAGAACGGTTGGATAAGTTCACAACTCCACCAACAATGCATTGGTGTTCCAGTATTCCTACATCCCCTCCAATATTTATCATTATCACTTGCATTCCCCTTGGCCAATCTGAGAGCTGTGAGGTGGTACCTTCGAGTTGTTTTAATTTGCATTTTTCCAATCAATAGTGACCAAGAGCATTTTATATGACAATGAGAGTTTTGATTTCTTTCTCTGAAAAAAATGTCTGTTCATATATTTTGACCATTTATCAGTTAGGGAATGACTTATATTCCTATAATTCTCTATTTGAGAAATGAGGCCTTTGGCAGAGACACTGGTTGTAAAATGTGTTCACAGTTACGATTACTAACAGTATTTCCCTTCATCCTCTTTTCCCCTGTTTATTCTACTCTTTCTCCTTTCACCTTATTCATCTTCAAAAGTGTTTTGCTTCTGGCTTTCACTTCTCCCAGTCTTTGCCCACTCTTTTATCCCTGTCCCCTCCTACTTTTCTGTAGGTAAGATAGACTTTTATTCCCAACTGAATGTGTATGTTACGCCCTCTTTGAGCCACTTCAGTGTCCCCTGCCATTTCCCCCATCTATAACATCCCTCATATATGGCCCCTTCTCCCCTCTAACCCCTGCCCCTATCGTGGTGCAGACCCTCATTCTCTCACCACTGCCTCCCTCAAGTTTCTTCCCCCCATTCCATCCTCTGCTTTTTCCTAAAGTGAGGGCCTGACCATGTCATCGCCTCTCAATAAACTCCAGTGACTCAAATACAAAATGTTGTTGGGCCTTCTTCAGAACCTGCTCCCTCCTTCCTTCCAAGTCTTCTTAGCCCTCACTCCCCAACAGTGACACTGACCCCCGGCTGTCCTACCAACAAGATGCTCCATCTTCTAATGGTACCTTCGCAAAAACCATCCTCCCAGTCTTCCTCCCTCCTCTTCTTTACTTTCCAGCTTCCCTCAATTCCTTCACCTCAGCTAGAATCTTAGCCCCTCCAGGAAGCTTTTCCGCCCCTTCTCCACGCTAATGTTTCCTCCATGGACTAGCTTCAATTTATCCGGTCTGCATTTTGTTGTATGTAGATGCTTACATGTTTCCCACATTAGACAGTGAGCTTCTTAAGGGCAGAGCCTTTCTTTTTATCCCCGGAACTTGGCCCAATAGCTGGTACACAGTAAGTGCTTAATACCTTGGCCCCCTGGGAGTGACTGGCTAAACTGTTTTGGATGGAGGTATCCCCCTTTCTCCCATGGTCCAACCTCTCTTCCTTAGACCTGGAGGCCCTGGGAGTCAGCAGAATCTCTCAGATCTGGGATTTCCCGAGGCAGGCACGTGTTAGGGAGCTGACAGGACCCTTTGGCTGCAAGTTTTGTTGACAGGCCATCCCAGCATGGAAGGGACTGTCCCTGGATGGGGTAGCCCCTCCTTCTTGGAGGTCTTCAGGCAGAGGCCAGAGGGTGTCAGGTTTGTCTTAGGGAGCTTCCTTTCAAATACAGGTTGAGCTGAAGGTTGCTAAGGTTCCTTCTAAGACTGATGTTCTGTGAATCCGCAATTTGATGGCATAGGCTTAGTCACAGCAAGAAGCTCAGCCTTGGGAAAGAGAAAGTCCTTCTCAGAAACTGGTGCACAGGGGTAGAAAATGGAGGGCCCTGTTATGGAGGCAAAGGGGGCAGATGCCACAGGTAAAGGTTGGGAGCCTTGATGTTCTCAGCAAAGGAGGAGGCAAGATTCTTTACTGAGAGGGAGGTGGAGGCCTTTCAGGAGAGGAAGGCAAGAGTTGGGAAAACTGTTGTGGGGGAGACAGAGACAGAGAGACAAAGAATGAGAGAGAGACAGAGAGAGACAGAGACAGAGAGACAGAAAGAAACAGACACAGAGACAGACAGACACAGAGATGGAAAGCACTCAGCTGAGAGGAGATAAAATAAATTTGTGGAGGCCGATGGAGCACAACTTCCTTCACTGGCATTCAGTAGCACTAGAGGAGGCAGGAGTGAGGGAGACGATGGTGCCCTTATTAAGGGATCATGGCACCCAGCATTCCAGAGCAGAGGATGGGGGCTCATTATCTTTGTCATCCAGTTTATGAAGGGAGGAGAGTAAAGTCAGAGTAAGATGGGGGAAAGACAGATCCGAAGTCCTAGGAGGTAGGAGAAAATGGAGAGGGATAGAGAGCTGGAAGGTTGTGATCAGACAGAAGTCTATCTTTTTCCCATTAAAAACATTTGTCTCTCTCCCTCCTCCATCAATGAAAACAAAATGAAAAACCAGAGGAATGAATTTCCAAATTCTGGATAATGGAAGAGAGAAGAATTATAGGTCCCGGTGAGAGCCAGATTGTCCTTGTGTGTAACTGGAGTAGACAGAAGGGGAGTTGAGACTAATGAACCAGGTGCCAAGGTGCGCGTATGGAACATGTCTGTACTAAGTCCCCAAGTCTATATTATAATCATAAGGAAAAATGCTCTAAATCACTATTGATTAGAGAAAAGCAAATTAAAACAACTCTGAGATTCCACCCCACACCTACCAGAGTGGCTAATAGGAAAAAAGGAAAAATCGGATGTTGGAGGGCATGTGGGGAAAGTGGGACACTAACTGTTGGGGGGCTGTGGGGTGGTCCAACCCTTCTGCTCCACCGAGCAATGTGGAACGATGCCCAAAGGCCTATCAAACTGCTCACACTATTGATCCAGCAATAACGCTGCTCCGTCTCTATCCCAAAGACATCCAAAAAAGGGGGAAGAGTCTATTTGGACAAAAACATTGCTAGTAACTCGTTTTGTGGTGACTAAGAATTGGACACTGAGGGGGATGCCCACCCTTTGAGAAATAAACCAGCTGTAGCATATGGTTGTAATGGAGTACGATTGTGCTTTAAGAAAGGATGAGCAGGATGATTTCAGGAAAACCGGGAAAAAACTTACGTGAACTGATGCAAAGTGAAGTAAATAGAACCAGAAGAACACTGTACACAGGAACAGCAAGATGGTGGCATGAAGAATTCTGAATGGCAGCTCTGCTCAGCAATACAGTGATTCAAGGCAATCCCAAAGGTCTCAGGATAAAACACACTATCCACCTCCAGAGAAGGAGCTGATATTGATTGAATACAGATTGGAGCATGCTCTCTCTCTCTCTCTCCGTCCCTCCTTTCCTCCCTCCCTTCCCCCCTCTGTCCTTTTTCTCTATCTCCTCTCTTTCCCTTCTCTCTCTTCTCCCCTCTTCCTTCTCCTCTCTTTGTCTCTGTCTCTCTCTCTCTCTTCCCCCCTCCTCCTCTCCTCTCTCTGTTTCTCTCTGTCTCTTCCTTTCATTCTTTTTTATGTGAGTCTCCTTGTACAAATGACTAATATGCAAATGTTTTACGTAACTGCCCACGTCTAACCTATATCGGATTGTTTATCATCTTAGAGAGGGGGGAGGGCAGGGAAGGAATTTCGAATTTAAAACTTTTTTTTAGATGTTAACAATTTGTTTTGACTCGTAATTGGGGAAAATAAAATGTATATTGAAATTTTTAAAAAGATCCCCAAGTCTAAGGACCAGGGATTAGTATTCGGGGCTGAATTCCCAGGTGGGAGCCAGGAGAAAGTGAGAATTTTGCCCCCAGGATCTGGAGGGGGGAGGGGTAGTGAGGCTCAGCGTTGCCCACTCCTCTTCCGGGCCTGTCATGCTGGGAACACTAGGGAAGGGGCTTCAGAATCACCCTGTGGGGTTTGGGAAGGACCTCAAAGGGCTCTGCTCCATCTCAGCCAAGCCTGTAAGGAGCCCCAATAACCCTGCCTGGTGAGAAGTCAGTCAGCTTCTTCAGGGAGGTCAGGCCAGGCCCAGCAAGCTCTCTGGCTGCCTCATCTGAGGACAAGGAGTCTTAATGTGTATTTGCTGACAGGCTGTCAGGTCCAATCATTGGATCAGGAGTTACTTCTAGGATAAAAGAAGCCCTCTCTCTTGCCATTTGGAGCTCTTCACAGTCAGACTCCAGCCCAACCAAACCGACCTAAGGACTCTTTCTCATAAATGACTTCCCAACTCCCACCCACTCCCTTTTGCACAAACTGTGCCCCAGATTTGGAAGTTTCTCCGTCGCTCCCTCCATCTCCTGGAGCCCCTCTCTCCTTCCAAGGCCCATCCAAGACAG
The DNA here is from genome assembly GCA_020854095.1 of Dasyurus viverrinus. Classification (NCBI taxonomy): domain Eukaryota; kingdom Metazoa; phylum Chordata; class Mammalia; order Dasyuromorphia; family Dasyuridae; genus Dasyurus; species Dasyurus viverrinus. The sequence goes on along the minus strand of CM037002.1, from coordinate 254,424,126 downwards.
CCCCTCCCACATGGGGTCCTTCCTGCCCCCTTCAGTTCCGAGTATTCTCACCCCACAAAGAAAGCAAAACGATTCCATGTCTATTTTGCTTGTGTTGTTTACATGATCTCCCAATATGGGTCACTGCTACCTTATCAAAAGCAAGCTCATCGTGGGCTGTACCAGACTTTGTCTTTGCATCCTCTCCCAGTAGCAGGACATGGTGTTTTTGTTGTTCAGTTATATCCAGTTCTTCCTGACCCCATTTGGGTTTTCTCAGCAAAGATACTGCAGTGGTCTTGACGAGGGGAGCCCCAAAATTTCTCTTTCTCTCTGACTTTGGGGGGAGTTCCCAAGCTTTCTCCCCCAAAGTCTGAGAGAGAATGAGAGAGAGTTTCAGGGCTCCCCTCGTCAGTCTGCCATTTCCTTCTCCAGCTTGTTTCAAAGATGAGAGAACTGACTTGCCCAGGATCACCCAGCTAGCAAATGTCTAAGGCCAGATTGAGTTCTCCACTCCAGGGCTGGCATTCTGTCCACCATGGGGCCACCCCACGGCCATGACGTGCCTCCATTACGTTTTTAAATAATGCAGACACAGTTTCGTCTAGCTAGGATTAAGAGCACTGGCATTCCCTGATCTCAGGCTGAAGAGCCTCGCAGCTGGCTGGCAAAGGGAAGCCATGAAAATCACCCATAAGTCATGAGCAATCCATTTGTGAATGACTGAACGTTTTCCTGAAGAACAACAGTCCGTCTGCATTTACTCACTGGTCAGAGGTTATGAACAGGTAGTTTCAAAACAACTGTAAACTACAGACAACCAAATAAAAGACAACTCCCAATCAAGAATATTAACAGATATAGAAACCCAAGCAACTCTGAGGCATCACCTCGAACCCATTCAGTTGGCAAAGATGCCCAAGGATGGGAAGAGCTAATACTGAAGGGCTACAGGGAAACGGGGTCATCAGGCATTTGAGTGGAGCTAAGCAATGGTCCAACCAGCTCAGAAGACATTCAAATTCTATACACTCTTTGTTGGGGTCACTCTATCACATAAGGCAGGTATCCTAAGGAAGTCAAAGATGGAGGAAAAAGATCCAGACCCCCCCAAAAAAATAGTTTTAGTAATAGTTTGTTGTAGAAAAAAACTAGAAATCAAAATGCTGCCTATCATTGGGTGAATGAATGACTGGCCAAACTGTGGCCAATGAATTTAATGGAGTTTTAGTGTGTGACAGATGGTAGATTACAGGTGCAGACCAAGGCATATATAATCAGGGACAGCCACTGTAAGGACTTGTTTTGCTAAGTCAAATCAAATTAGCAAGTCCATGAGCATTTATTAAACACCTACTTGCTATGTGCCAAACACTGAGTTAAGTGCCATAGATACAAAGAAAGACAAAAAAATAGTCCCTGGCTCTTAAGGAGCCCATTCTGATGAAGTGGGTAGAACACACAACACAACTATGTATGTCACACACACAAAGGAGAAATTAATGCTTATATATCAACATAGATAAATAAATGGGTAAATAGATGGATGGGTGGACAGTGATGTCCCCCACAGACATAGGAAAGATAAGAGTCAATGACTGTAGATGGCCTTCTCGAGGAGATTGACCATGAAGGAGAAGATGCACTTGAGGCAATAGCTAGGAAAGATGGATAGATCAATTGAGAAAAAGGGTTTTTTGAGGACTAAGAAGACATAGTTTATGGGTAGGAGGGAAGCAGTCAGTAGACAGAGAGTGATTGAAAATTAGGTATTTTTTTTTAAGTTGAGATAGAATTTGGTTAGGTTTAGAAATTATACTTATTTTGAATAAGTTTGTCAGGAAGTAACCATGAGTTGGTTTTTGGGGGGGTTTTTTTGAAGCATCAATGAAAAAAATTGCTAAAAATCAAATCTCCCCAGATACAATCAGTACGGCCTCCTGGTCTTCTGATGATTAGGTTATTTTAAAATCAAGGCTGAATTAAGTCCTGCCCTCATTAACTAACATCTTCCCAAACATCTTCCTCCCAATAATTCCTTGGCTCTCTGGCCGATCTTTCTCCTTCCATGTTAGAAAAGTGCAACTCAGAAACTCTTTTGGAGATGACCTAAAGCCAGAGATATGGGCCATATGCATCTTTCAACCAACGAATCCACACTTCTCTCTGCTTGTAGGCTGCCCTGTGTTAGGCACTGTGCTAGGCACTGGGGATGCTAAGACAAAAAAGCAACAGTTTCTGCGTTTCTTACATTCTACCCGAAAGTTATTACATGTCCACAAGCAAGTAAGTAAGAACTATTGCCACTTAGATTTCTTTGGAGACGCTCACCACTGTGGAGTCATCTTTTTCTAATCACAATTAGAATTGTTTTGGTACTTTAAAGTCCAATATCCTTAATGGAGTTGTGAACTGATCCAACCATTCTGCAGAGCGATTTCAAACTATTCCCAAAAAGTAATAAAACCGTTCATACCCTTTGATACAGCAATAATACTACTAGGTCTGTATCCCACCCCAAAAAATTTTAAGGACTGGGACAAAAGGAACTATAAATATTTATAGCAGCATTTTTATGGTGGAAAAGAACTGGAAATTGAGAGGATGCTCATCACCTGTGGAATAGCTGAACAACTTTAATTGTTCAGTCATATTCAGTCGTATATAAATTTGATGGAATACTATTGTGTGGTAAGAAAGAACAAGCAGGATGGTTTCAGCACAATCTGGAAAGATTTATAGGAACTGAAGCAAAGTGAAGTGAGCGGAGCCAGGAGAACATCATGCACAATAACAATATTGTATGATGATCAACTGTGAATGACTTAGCTCAGCAATACAATAATCCAAGACAATTCCAAAGGATTCATGATGAAAAATGCTGTCCGCATCTAAAGAAAGAACTACCAGTTCTGAAGGTAGAGTCAAATATGGTATTTTTCACTTTCTTTATATTTTTTATGTTTTTTTCGCTTTTTGATCTGTCTTCTTTTACAACAGGACTAACGTAGAAATATTTTGCATGATTTCATATGTATATATGAAATTCTTTACCATTTCAGGGAGGAAAGGTTAGAGTTTAGAACTCAAAAAAAATTAATGAATATTTAAAGTAAGCTTACATGTAATTGGGAAAAATAAAGATTCTTTTTAAGTTTACAAAGTCTTTTTTAAAATATCCTCTCAATGATCCTCACAGCAGTCCTGAGAGGTAAGCGCTATTACAATCTCCATTTTATAGATGAGGAAACTGAGGTAGAGACTTGCCCTTGGTTGTACAGCAGATGCTATCACTTAGTAAAATGTCTGGCACACAGTAGGTGATGGGCAAATGTTTACTGATTGATGGAAGTGTCCAGGAGTGGATTTAAACTGAGATCTTAATGCCAGGCCCAGCACATCTCACATTTCTTCTGAGCTAATTCAATTCTGCTTTGCTCATAGAGCACAGGGCCTTCTCTGATGAGGGCACGCCACACTGGGCGGTCCTGTGCCAGTGTCTCTCATGTGATACAATCAATTCTAGAGTTCTTAAGAGAGACCTTGAAAGTGTCCTTGTGTCGTTTTCCTGACCACCTTGTGAGCGCTTGCCCGGTGTGAGTTCTCCATAAAATAGTCTTTTTGGCAAGTGTTTGGTTGGCATTCGATCACTGTGGCCAGCCGTTGGGATCTCTGCAGTAGAGTTGGAATGCTTGGTGGTTTAGCTCAAGAAAGGACCTCAGTGTCTACTATCTCATCCTGCCGGGGTCTTCACAGTCTTTTTGAGGCAATTCACATGGAAGTGACTCAGTTTCCCGGCATGGGGCTGGTAGACTGGTCTCACAGGCACACAACAATGAGGTCAGCACAATGGCTCTGTCGGTGTGGGGGTGGGTCAGAGAATAGAAAGGAAGAAGAGAGGGCCCAGAACAGAACCTTAGAGGGCACCCCTACAGAGGGGTTGGGACATGATCCTGCAAAATAAAGTCAGGGGAGAAGCACTAAGAAAGAATCATCATGCGGCTCGGAGGCAGTGTGGGCAATCTATCCAGGAAAGGAGGTTGGGCAATAGGGTCAGATGGCACAAGCCTCCTGGAAGAAGGAAGGTTAGAGAGAGAGAGTATTGGTCGCTTTAAGGAGACTGGTTTTGTGGATTTATAGGAGTAGAGGTCGGATTAAAAGAGACTGCCAAAGTGGAGAGCAAGAGCAGAGCCGGCTTGGTCTGAGTTTAGCTGGGAAAGTGAGGAGAAAGATGGAACGAGAGCTTGAAGGGATGCTTCCATTTTTTTTTCTTTTAAAGATGGAGGAAACTGGAAGGAAGAAGCCAGTAGATAGAAAAAGACATTAACTTAGAAACTGAGAGGAAACTCCTCCAAAGAAGAGGAAGAAATGGTGCCATTGAGGAAACTTATGGCCTCAAGAATTGGGTTGGTTATGTAACAAAAGCAGGAGATGACCGGTGGCCAGCGGAGTATCCTCCGGCCCCTTGGTCACGTGGGAGAGCTAGCAATGAAGGCCTTCAGCTTGTCCAACGAGGAAACACTTGGGAGGGCGTGCACAAGAGCAACCCAGGACGGCTTTTAATCTGTGAATCCCCCTGAATCAGTGAGGTCCCAGACTATTATGATATTGGGGGCAGGGAAGAGCTGAGGGAAAGGACAGGCTCCCAAGGAAAGTGGATAGGGTGGGATCATGGGCACAGAGAGAGGGATTCACTTGGATGAGGAGAAGGATGTTCTCAGCCTCTGAGACTGGAACCCAGGAAGTGAGAAGGGGAAAAAATTCCCAGCTGACTGGCACAGAAGCACTGGGGAGAAGAAGCAGCTGACCTACTCAGGGTCACACACACACACACACACACACACACACACACACACACACACACCCCACAAGCATGCAATAAGTACTACCCATGCACACATGCAAGTGCATGAGCACACATGTATACACACATGAGCACACGTGCACACACATACTCCTCTCCTTCTGGCTTTGCACTTTGGTGACAGAGGAAAACCTGTCTGGAGAATAAACACTGTTGGCTTGTGCACCTGCCCCTGTTCCCTTACTGTGCCATGGAAGGGACCTGAGGCTCTTGGAGGCCGAGCTAGTGGAGTGGGAGTTCTAGCAGGAAGGAAGGACCTACTGGGGCCATATTGCTCCGGGACCAGCTCAGCTAAGGGGTTCCCAGAGTCCTCAGCGACCCATGCTCCCTGATTTGGGCAGGGGAGGGACAGTGCCTCCTGCTGCCAAATTAACTTCGGAAATAGGAGCGTGACCTTGGCTCGCTACCTCTCTCCTGGGTCCCTCCCTTCCTTCTCTGTCTGTGCCCTCCTCTCTGAAGCCCAGCGGGTGAGCCCGGAGGCCGCTGTGCAGGAGCCGGGATCTCTGCTTCAGCCCTCGCTCCCTGCTCCCAGAGATGCTAATGGCCGGGAAAGGAGGCTCCTTTCCCAATGGCAGGGAAGGACCATGGCCTCCCCCGCTCACCAGAGCCCAACCAAGCCTTCCTTCCCGACAGGCTCCCCTGGGCTATGAAGACAAGGCTAGAGAAGACAGCCCTCTGTGGTCAGCGTCCTGGACGCTGAGCCCAGGGGCCAGGGACCCTAAGGATTCTGGGTCCCTGTCACTTCCCGAGTCTGTGCTAAGTAACTAAGAGGACTTTGCCCGCTCCCTCCCCAATCCGCCTTCAGCTGGGCAGGAGCAGGTCTGCCAGAGGTCCTCCCTCTCCGGGAGCCCCGGGGTCCGCAGCCGGGGTGTCCGGCCCATCTAGCCGTGGCTCTGTACCCTGGGTCCGGCCTGGCTGAGCGGCGGGTGTCTGGCTTCTCTGCCCCGGGCTCGGGGGCCCCAGGACAGGGTCAGGGCCTCGGCTGAGCCGCCGCTGACAAGGACGCCCCGGGCCAGGCCGGGAAGGATGCTCAGCACGCTCTCTCGGTCCCGCCCCTCCTCCCTGGGTTGGAGAGCTCCCGGGCGGGGCGAGGGTAGACGAGCGGGAGGGGGGAGAGGAGGGGGTTCAGGGAAGGGCGGAGGGGGCAGGGGGAGGATGGCGGTTGGCACTGATTGGCTGCCTCTGGTGCCAGTCGCCGCCGCGGTCCCAGCCGCTTCCGCCTGCTCGCTCGCTCCCTCGCTCCCCTCCTTCCCCCTCCCCTCCTACCCCCTCCCTCGCTCCCTCCTTCCTCGCTCTCTCTCCTCTCTCTCGCTTGCTCGCTCACGCTCGCTCCGCTCCGCGCTCGGGGAGCAGCTGCTGGGCCGGAGAACAAGGAGCGCGGGCGGGCGGGCGGGCGGGCGGTGCGAGGCTCCTGGGTCCGGTCCTTGCGGGCGTCCGCCGGGGACCATGCAGCTGCGGGAGCATCCCCACCAGCAGAAGCAGCAGCAGCAGCAGCAGCAGCATCACCAGCAGCAGCAGCAGAAGCAGCAGCAGCAGCAGCAACAGCAGCAGCAGCAGCAGCAGCGGGCACAGCAGAGGCGGGGGATCCTCGGAGCCTAGGCGGCCCCAGCCCCGCGCTCTCCCGGGGAAGGAGCCTTGGCCACGGGGGCTGGCCGCCGGGCGGCCGTCCAGCCGAGCTTCGCCGGCCAGCGCTTCTGCGGGAGGAGGAGGAGGAGGAAGAGGAGGAGGAGGAGGAGGAGGACGGCGAGCGGAGGAGCAGTCAGGTAGCAGCCCCAGCGGCAGCCAGGCCCCGGCCCCAGCCCCTGCAGCAGCGGCCCCAGCGGCCCCAGCCGCGGCAGCGGCCGAGCGCGCTGCCCGCCCGGGAGGGACGGCCGAGCAGGCTTAGCAGGCGGAGAAGCCGGGCGCCCCCCGCCGCCGCCCTCACCCCAGCCCTCGCCCCGCAGCCTTGCCGGCCAGCGATGACATCAACGGGGAAAGAAGGCAGCGGGGCGCAGCACGCGCAGTATGTGGGACCCTACCGCCTGGAGAAGACGCTGGGCAAGGGACAGACAGGTGCGTGAGGGCGCCCGGAGCCGCACGGCCGGAGGGATGGGGGGGTGGGGGACACGGGGGGGGGGCGGGGGCAGGGGACCGGCGCGGAAGGACGGGGGGATGGGAGGACACCTTGATGGGGGCAGGGGGAGGCCCGCCCGCGGCGCGAGGGCAGGGGACTGGAGCCGAGAGCAGGGACCGCGGGGCGTTCGCGGGCCGAGCAGCACCGGGCTGTGGCCGCAGCGGGAATGCGGGCGGGCGGGAGGGGCCCGGCGCGGGGGCCCGCGGGGCCCGGCTCCCCTCCGCATCCCCGGGAGCGGCGCGGCTGGCCGCGAGTGGGGGCGGGGAGGATCCAGGCGGCGGCGGTGGCGGCGGCCCGTCTGTCATGACATCATGATGGAGAAGGGTGTAGTCCGCCGAGATACCGGGCAGCCGGTGGGGTTCGGGCCGGCGGCGGCGGGGGCTGGGCCGCGGGGGCGGACTGGTTCCGGGCACCCCCTCCCCCCAGCCCCGGTCCCCAGCCCGGGCCCTGGAGGCGCAGAGGCCGGGCTGCGGCACCGCGACGTTTCCGCAGGCTTCCCCGTGCTCCGCGCCATCCCCCTCCCCCATCTCCTCTCCTCCCTCAGACTCTCTCCTGCCTTCTCCGGAGGATGGGTGGGCGTGAGGCAGCCAGGCAGGGGCCGGCCCTGCGGCAGGGGGAACAATAGTCCGGAGGGACAGAGAGCGCGCGGCCGTTCCTCCGTCCGCTCGTCCGTCAGTCCCGGGGCACGGGGCCAGCCTGGCACGGAGCGGGGGGAGGGGAACAGGCTGCGGGCAGTTGGGGCGCGGCCGGGCCCGGGGCCCCGAGGGAGGGCGGGCGGGGAGAACTGCGAGGCACCGCGCCCGCCGACGGGGTCCGGCCCGGGGCGTTCGGGCAGCGGCCGCAGGACCGCTAGGACAGGTGCAAACCTTAGGCGCCGGGCGGGCTGGGGAAGGGACGGGCCCAGTGCTCCGGCCCAACAGGCCCCAGACCTATTGTGCGGGATGCGGATGATGGGGGGGGCGGCGTTAGGCAGCCGGGCCGGGCTGGGCAGCCCCCATCTGCAGAAGACAGCCTCGCTAATAGGCGTGCCGGCCCGCAGCTGCGCCCCCTGGGCCCCCAGCGGCCTCCACCACCTCCGCCCAGGCAGCCCTCCCCTCCCCTCGGCCAGCTGGGGTGCGAGCTTAGCCGCCGGGACAAAGATCTGCGGGACAAAGGTGAGGCTGCCTCCTCGGCCCTTGCGAGTCTGGAGGCTGCGCCGCAGCCCCCGAGCCTCAGGCCCGCCGGTCGCCCCCCAGGGCCACGAGCACAGGCTGGAAGCAGCGCCGGGGTACTTTGCTCCCCAGCCGCCGGGCTCTGGGCTCTCGGAGAGCTGTAAGCCAGGCTTTGGCCTTTGTGTGCGCGGGGATGGGGGGGAGGAGGAGCTGCCGGGCCCCCTTGGGGCGCAATTAATCTCCTGGAGTGGGGTGGTTGGAGCCCCAGCCCCACCCTCAAATGGAGATGAGGGGGATGTTGGGAGCTGCCAGCTCCTTAGCTTTGGGCTCCGAGGGGAATTGGCAGCATTCTACTCATTTCCTCAACTGTCTATTCAGGGCCTACTGTGATTGGAGGTGGGTCGGGGCCTGGGAGACCTCACAGCAATGAGCTCCTGTCCTGGGGGAGTTCCCAGGCTGGGCGGGGTCAAAGGAGAGATCCCAGCCCCTCCAGAGCGCTGACCCCAGCCGTGGCCAGCGGTCCCGAGGAGGCTAGGGCAGGCAGGAGGGAAGAAAAGCAATCTCCGACCAGGGTCCCTGAGGGAGTTCCTGCCAGGCTCCGGCTGCAGGCCACAAAGGCTGCTGGTCCGATTTCTCAGAAACAGCCTGGCCAGCCCTCCTGCCCAGCCCACCCGCCTGCCCCAGCCCCCGTGCCCCTTCCTCGGTGATTTCCGACTCAGCCATTTTGTTTCTTAAGGTGAAAACCACACACAGGGCTCTCTCGCTGGTAGGCGTGTTGTTCCCCCTACTCAGCAGAGAAGCAAAGTCTGGCATTTTCCTTGGTATCTTCTACTTTCCCCAGGCTGGCAGCCCCACCCCCACCCCACCCCCCACCCCCGCGGTCTCACATTAATCCAGCCACTTGCTGAGGACAGGAGCCTCCACCGCCTGAACCCCGACTTTCCTTATTTCAAAGGCTCCGGGCCCTCACCCCTTGACTATTCCAGTAGCCTCCTCACTGCTTTCTCTGCCTCAGAGTTTGCCCCTTCACCCATGCACCCCACATACAGTAGCTGTTGAGGTGATCTCCCTAACGTCCAGGGGTGACCTTGCATCTCCTCCCCTCCTGAAGAACTTCATCAGCTCCTTCCAGAGTCAAACGCAAAAGCCTACTTGGCCTCCAAAGCAATTCTCCATAAGCCCCTCTGCCTCTGGGCTCGACATGCTCTCCCTCCTCCCTTGGGTCCCTCCAGAGCTCCCCAGGCCTTACCTGCTTTCCGATCAGCTCAGTGGTTGTTCCCCCATCCCCCAGTGACTCCACACACACCTGGACATTTTGAATGTGCTTGCCTAGGGAGGGGGCTTTCTCCCAGTAAGAAAAGTTTGTTTCACATTTGGCTCTGCATCCCTTGTGCCTAGCTCAGTGCCTGACACCCCTTTATACGGCAATGATTGTTCATTCGGACCGAAGAGATCCCAGAATTCAGGGGAGGAGAGGGAATTCGGGCACCCTTCTGGGTCCCCGGTCCAGCTCCGGTCAGCTCCGGTAGCAGCATCATGACACCCCATCTATCTGACGCTTCCCAGGCTCTGGGTCGGGTCTGCAGAAAAAAATGCCCCAAAGCAGAGCAGCCCCTACCCTCAGGGAGATTCCTCCCATCCTTGGAGTAGTGGCGAAGGCTTGGGAGGACGGAGGTGGCCATCTGTCCTTTCTTCCTGTCTCTCTTCTCCCCCTCCTCAATGTTCTGGGCTCCCTACCAGGAGAGCGCTTTGGGGCAGCTTTGGGTCTCCCCAGCTGGGTTCTTTTCTGGCTCATGCTGAAAGGTTGCCCCCTGCATGTCCCGGTCTGCCCTGAGGGAATGGGAGACAGTGGTTAGGCAAGGAGGAGATAGCAATCCAGTGCCAGGAAGGGAGGAGGAGAGGCAGAGACAGGGCAAGCTCCGAGCCAACTGCAACCTCCCTGTTCCATTCTGGCAGCTCCCTTCGGTGATCTGTTTGTTTCTTCAGGAGCCTCTGCAATTCATGAAAGCAGGAAGGGGAGGGGGAAGCCCCTCCCCCAGACTATAGAATAATCTAATTATCTTCCCCATAAAATTTTGTTCTAAGGAACCATCCCCATCAAAATGCTGCCAGGCTGCTGGGAAGGGGGGCTTCTCGAAGTTTCACAGAATCCCACTGTACTACAGTTAATTATAGGAGGGTTCCTCTGTAATTAACAGTAATGAACAGGAAAGGATGTGCCTTGTGTTCCAATAACATGCTGCAAGGATCATGTTTAGAAAACATCAGATTTGAACACAAAGCAGACAGACTCTGCCCTCCCCCAGCTCCTCCTTTGCCTCAGTCTCCTCCTTTTGGGTGCCAAGAACTGGAGATTCCTGCCTTTATTTTGCCTCCATTGGCCGGAAGGCCCTTCGAAAGTTGTTGTCCCTGGATTTTGATGCAAGGAAGAGAATGTTGGAAAGGAAGCTTCACTTGTGTGTCGCAGGGATCGTTTCCTCTTGGTCTTGCTGTTTATATTTACACATTTATAGCCATCGAAGCCATCTGTCTGTCCGTCCATTCGTCTGTCTGCCTAGCTTTGGGCCCCTAGGTCTGGCTGCTCCGTGGATTTGCAGACAGCCGGGCCACATCCCATTTTGTTTGCCTTTAACAGCGAGGGCTGGGGACGTGTGCTTTCCCATTTTTGCACTGCACTGGTGACCACGGGGAAGATAAAAGATTGACCTGAAAGGCCTGATCATTGCTCTGACCACCAGCTTCCTCTCATAGATTCTTCCCCAGCCCACTGGGACTTTGAGAAAGGCTTGTCTTTTGTGCCCAGGAAGCTGCGAGGAAGTTTCTCAGGGCAGGGCCGGGCCAGGGTGAGCCGGAGCTGCATCTCCCAGGGGAGGAGGAAGAGAAGGCTAGGACATCCACCCCCCCACCATTTTTGCCTCCGGCATCCCTGAGGTGGCACAGATGTTTGTTTTCTGCTTCTCCTGTCCTGGAAGCTGGGAGGTGACTGCCCTGGGAGGCTCTGAGAAGGAAGCTTTGTGGAGAACAGGGTCCCCGTTTGCTTCATGTGGTGGAAAAGATCTCAGCAAAGGCTCAGAATCTCTGGGCAAGATTTAATAAGAATACCCCCCCCCCAAGTGCTAGCCATGGTGCTGAATCCTGGACCCAAATACAAGCAACAATAAAACTGCCTGCCCGCAAGAACCTTCCAGTCTGATAGGAGAAAACAGCACACACACACCTGAAAAAGAGGCCAGAGGGGAAGGTATCCACGGACTTGGTGCTGAGTCCAAAAGCCAGGAGAAGAGGCAAGAGGGAAGCTTGGTCAGCCTTGGTCCCTACTCAAACCCAGTGAGAGAAGGGAATTGGGAAGTTCCAGGCTAGGAGTTATGGGCCAAATCCAGAAGGGAGCTAGAGGAGAGGCCCTTGTTTGGCCTCCACTGGGGCCCCTTCCGTGGGATTCAACAGAGCCTGCTCGGGTCTTGTTCAGGTGGGCAAGAAACTCGGCAGAGAGAGGAAGGGCACTGGTCCGAGAAGTTGTGCTCCCTTAGACTGTGGAGGTTTCAAGAAGGAGCTTTCAATGTGCATGTCCAGAACCCCCTTCTCATTTCTGGGCCTTTGTTTCCTCCCAGCTCCAAGTCCAGGATGCTGTTTGGGAGGCTTTGTTTTGGTTCTTGTTGTTGATGTTATTTTTGTTATTCTTAATCGCCCCCCCCCCAAAGCCCAGGCCCAGGACTCTTGCTAAAGGGCTGTGCTTGGATCCCATCAGGGAATCCTCTCTTCAGGGCAGGACAGGGGTCAGCTCCCCAGAGAGGTCCCTTGCTTTCCTGGGAGGGCTTCATTGCGTGTAAAGGCCAAAGGGCACCACGATTGGCGCCTTTTGCTTTCGCCAGCATCGGGCTGAGGTTTCTTGCTGGCTCCCAGGCAGGTCGGCTGCTGACATGCGGGAGGCAGATCCCTCATGTATTTATATCTAAACAGTTCCAGAGCGGTCTCTATTTATACCCGAGCCCGCATTGGCGGGGCCAGCAGAGCGGAGTTGTTCCCCATTCTGCTCCTCCGAGTGCGTCAGAGCTCGGGTGGCAGTTGGTGCCACTACAAAAGGAGAGAGAAGGTGGGCAGCAGGACGAGGAGAGAGGCACCAAATTAAGCATGTTCCAGCAGGCCAGGCTGCTCTGCCCATATTTATTCCTGGCTTGATCCAGCCAAGGGCTCCATTGAGGGAATGCTGAGCCAGTCCGGATTGTGTGTGTGTGTGTGTGTGTGTGTGTGTGTGTGTGTGTGTGTGTTAGTGTGTGTGCTTTGTGTGGTGTGTGTAAGGTGTATATGGGGGGGTATATGTGTGTGAGTGTGTACATGTGAGTGTGTGTGTGTGTTGTGTGTATGGTATATGTGTGTGGGGTATATGTGTGTGTGTGTGGCGTATGTATGTGTGGTGTGTGAGTGTATATGTGTATGTGAGAGTGTGTGTGTATGTGTGGTGTGTGTGTGGTATATGTGTGTGGGGTGTATGTATGTGTGTGTGTGTGGTGTGTGAGTGTGTGTGTGTGGTGAGTGTGTATATGTTAGGGGTGTCTGTGTGTGTGTATGGTGTGTGAGAGTATGTATGTGTGGTAAGTGTGTGTGTGTATGAGTGTATATGTGTGTGTGTTTTGTGTGGTGTGTGTGCATGTGAATGTGTGTGTATGTGTGTGGTGAGTGTGTGTGTGGTGTGTGTATGGTGTATGTGTGGGGGGTATATGTGTGTGTATGGCGTATGTGTGTGTGGTGTGTGAGTGTGTATGTGTATGTGAGTGTGTATGTTTTGTGTGTGTGAGTGTGTGTGGTGTGTATATGGTGTATGTGTGTGTGTGCGGTGAGTATGTGTATGTGTTTTGTGTGGTATGTGTGAGTGTGTGAGTGTGTATGTGTGTGGTTTGTGTGTCTGTGTGGTTTGTGTGTGTGTATGGTGTGTGAGTGTATGTATGTGTGGTGAGTGTGTGTGTATGAGTGTGTATGTGTGTGTGTTTTGTGTGGTGTGTGTGTGCATGTGAATGTGTGTGTATGTGTATGGTGAGTGTGTGTGTGTGGTATGTGTATGGTGTATGTGTGTGTGTGTGTGAGATGTGTGTGTGTATGTGTGTGTGTGGTGAGTGTATGTGTGTGTTTTGTGTGGTATGTGTGAGTGTGTGTGTATGTGTGTGATTTGTGTGTATGTGGTGTGTATGTGTGTGGTTTGTGTGGTATGTGAGAGTGTGTGAGTGTGTGTGTGTGGTGTGTGTATGGTATATGTGTGTGGGGTATATGTGTGTGTGTGTGGCGTATGTATGTGTGGTGTGTGAGTGTATATGTGTATGTGAGAGTGTGTGTGTATGTGTGGTGTGTGTGTGGTATATGTGTGTGGGGTGTATGTATGTGTGTGTGTGTGGTGTGTGAGTGTGTGTGTGTGGTGAGTGTGTATATGTTAGGGGTGTCTGTGCGTGTGTATGGTGTGTGAGAGTATGTATGTGTGGTAAGTGTGTGTGTGTATGAGTGTATATGTGTGTGTGTTTTGTGTGGTGTGTGTGCATGTGAATGTGTGTGTATGTGTGTGGTGAGTGTGTGTGTGGTGTGTGTATGGTGTATGTGTGGGGGGTATATGTGTGTGTATGGCGTATGTGTGTGTGGTGTGTGAGTGTGTATGTGTATGTGAGTGTGTATGTTTTGTGTGTGTGAGTGTGTGTGGTGTGTATATGGTGTATGTGTGTGTGTGCGGTGAGTATGTGTATGTGTTTTGTGTGGTATGTGTGAGTGTGTGAGTGTGTATGTGTGTGGTTTGTGTGTCTGTGTGGTTTGTGTGTGTGTATGGTGTGTGAGTGTATGTATGTGTGGTGAGTGTGTGTGTATGAGTGTGTATGTGTGTGTGTTTTGTGTGGTGTGTGTGTGCATGTGAATGTGTGTGTATGTGTATGGTGAGTGTGTGTGTGTGGTATGTGTATGGTGTATGTGTGTGTGTGAGATGTGTGTGTGTATGTGTGTGTGTGGTGAGTGTATGTGTGTGTTTTGTGTGGTATGTGTGAGTGTGTGTGTATGTGTGTGATTTGTGTGTATGTGGTGTGTATGTGTGTGGTTTGTGTGGTATGTGAGAGTGTGTGAGTGTGTGTGTGTGGTGTGTGTATGGTGTATGTGTGTGTGTGTGTGGTGAGTGTATGTGTGTGTTTTGTGTGGTATGTATGAGTGTGTGTGTGATTTGTGTGTATGTGGTGTGTATGTGTGTGGTTTGTGTGGTATGTGTGAGTGTGTGAGTGTGTGTGTGTGTGTGTGTGTGATGTGTGAGTGTGTGTATGACCAGTGCCAGTTAGTGAGAACTTGTGCTTCTGGACCTGCCCATCTATTTTGACCTCCATCTGTCAGTCACCAGAGAGCCCTGCCCCTCATCAGGGGAATCTTTTAGCCCACAAATGTTTCTTAATTCTGAGCTCCAAGCTCAGCAGGGCTCAGGAGGGTAGCTCAGCTCGGTCTGCCCCAAGGACCCTCCTGGTTGGAGGGGAGAGCTCCTCCCCTCTGGCCAAGGCAAACAGACCCATCCCGCTGGGCTGAGGTCTCAAAGCCTTCCTCCCTCCGGGCCCTCTCCAGGGTGCTGATGGCTGGGTATCAGGCCTTTCGGCTGCTGGTGAAGCCGCATTGCTCTGCTGTGGAGAGAGGCCGGTGCTGTTACTGAATAAAGGGAACTTCCAGTGTGGAAGCTCCTTGTTGTAATAAGGTACAAGTGAAACAGCGAGCCGATGGTCGGTCCCCCAGCTGAGCCCAGCCGGAGGCAGGACACGAACCTGGATCCTCCAGCCAGAGGCTACACTGTCTCTTAGCAATGACTCACCCACCAGAAATTAAATCAGAGTCCCCAGGCTTCGGAAATGAGCGCCACCGGAGGGTGCCAATGGAGAGGGCTCCTCGTTCTCCACTAGAAGTGGCCTCTCTCTCAGCACTATTGCTGTGGGCCTTAGTGGCTCCATTGGTAAAATGGTGACGACAATGGCGATGACGATCTCTACTTTTGCGCAGGGCAGCGGGGCAAGTTGCCCCAAAACTATGGCAGAGAAGGTTTGGCCAACCCCTGTTGGGGTAGTTGTGAGGATGCAGTGAGATAACCTGGCTAAAGGACTTTATAAATCAGAGGGTACCATAGAAACGCATCATTATCATTTTTGTTACTGTCGTTATTATGATGAACAAAACATCATTAATCATTTTCTACATGCAGAGCACTGGGGGAGCAAATCAAAATTATGATGGTTCCTGCCCTCAAAGAGCCTGCAGGGAGTCTCCTGAGGAGGAGATGGGGTAAACAGGATTTTTAGAAAGGCTTTTGAACAGGCAGCGTGCCAAGAGGGTATTCCAGACAGACGGCACCGTGTAGTCAAAAGCACGGAGGTGGGAATGAATCAGATATGGTCCCCGGGGAGGGGGCTGGCTCGAATTGGGTGTGGTACATGCATGTGTGGCGGAGCGGTGAGATCTGATGGAGACTGCAGGCCCTTGTCAAGGGCTTCGCCCCCAGGAGAGCTCCTTGCAGGGGCTACAAATCGCCGCCCTGGCGTGTTGGAGGAATTCCTTTCTGGTACAGCTGGGACAAAATGGTGCGAGGGTCCTTTCTGGCTCTCAGATCTGTGGTTGTGCCAAGGCCAGGCAGAGGATCTAGGTGGCTCAGTGGTCAGTACGGAACTCGGCACCAGCAAGTTTGGTGGTGGTAGTGGTGGTTCAGCTGTTTTCAGTCATGTTCAACTCTTTGTTGTCACATTTGGGGTTTTCTTGGCAAGGATACTGGAGGACTTAGCCTCTTGTTTCAAGTTCTAGCCTGTAACACCTTTCCATGTCCTTCTCTGACTCATTTGATAGATGAGGAAACTGAGGCAAACAGAGTTAAGAGACTTCCCTAGGATCACACTGCTAGTAAGTGTCTGAGACCAGATCTTAAGTTAGCTCTTTCTGTCTCCATCTACCCTACACCTCCCTGGTTCTGTTAGCAAGAAGACCTGAGTGCAAGCCAAGTCTTGGACACTCACTATCTGTGAGACTCTGATTTTTGCTTGCCTCAGTTTCCTCATCTGTAAAATGAAGATACTAGCATCTCCTTCTCAGGATAGTTGTGAGGATGCAGTAAGATAACGTAGGTGTAAAATACTTTATAAACCATAAATTACCATATAAATGCTAGCCAGTAATATCATTTTGGTTATTATTATGAATAAAATATTTTCTATTTTCTACGTGCAAAACATTGGGGATACAAATAGAAAATTATGTTCTTACTCTCAAGGAGCCTGCGCTCTAATGGGGGACAACACCGGAGGATATCACCTTAGCTTTGAGTCACATGGAAGAGTCCAGGGTCCTCGGGGTGCAGCAGGAAGCTTGGTACATGGCAAAGCTTCCCAAGGGAGCACTTGCAGGGTAGGTCAAAGATAAGAAAAATGAGGGAGGGGCTTGGGATGAGCAGGAGATCTTGGTGTGAAGATCTTACTGGTGAAGCTATGGGAGCTTAGATTGATCTGCTTGAGGGGTCATGGCCTGGGAAGCCCGAGAGGGACGTCACTGCGTCTCCGGGGAGAGCTCTTGGCCAAGATTTCGGAAGGCTGCTTAGACACGCCAAGGGATTGGGGAGTAACCTAGGAACAGGGTTTGGGACCCAAACATGGAGAGCGCTGGTGACGGAAGCCCAGATCGGTCACGGGAAGGCTGGAGACAAAGTCATGGCCATACTGGCGATCTTATGTGGGGGGGGGGGGGAGGTGCGGGTCCCGGAGAACAGGACAGCAATAAGCAAAGATGGGGAGAAGGGGAATTTCTGAGCAAAAGCCTGCAGGTGGGGGCAGGGCACAGGGCATAGGGCATAGGGCACAGGGCATAGGGCATGCTCTAGAGCCAGAGAAGAGCCAGAGAGGATGCTGGAAATAGAGATTGGGCAGAGGAGTAATGTGAAAGCAGACTGGAAAGGGCAGGTTGTGGAGCACTTTCACTTTCAAGAAAGGAGAACAATGCAGAGCAGCTGAAAGGTCACTGGGTCTATAGTCTGCGGGTGTTGAGTTCAAATCCTGCCTCAGGCATGACCACCGGTACATCTCTGGGGAAGCTCCCCCCACCCTTTCTGTCCTCTTTTCCTCTGGATCCAATGGTGTCTCTGGCCCCTGCTAGCTCTGAATCTATCTATGGACCTATGAAATGGACTCTTGGCTGGATCTTCAACCACTCCTTAGCCATAAAGCATGATTGTCCCCCCAGGGTCTGTTCCGGACCCTCTTCTCTCCTCCCTCTGACCTATTTTACTTAGCAACCTCATCAGCAAACACAGATTCAATTATCACGAATCTCGGATCTCCAGCCCAGCCCTAATCTCTCCCCCACCACCTCTTGCCTATTGGACTCCCACAAGGCGTCGCAGACACATCTGAACCTCAACATATTCAGCCAGAACTCATCATCATTCCCCCAAACCCCCTCCTCGGCTACTTTCCTCTCGTGGCCGATGGATATACTTGGCACAGAGGTGTCTCCTCCACACCCCTCCCCCCGGCTCCTGCCCCAACATCTTGATTTCTGCCCCTCGTCTCCTCTGACATTGGCCGTTATCTTCTCGAGCCCAGATCCTGGCAAGTGAACTTGCCGCCTGGCTTGTCTCCTCACTAAGCCGCAAAGTGATCTTCCTATCACTGCAGTGGGTCCCTGGTCTTGCTTTGAAAGCCCCTCACCAGGGAGTCCTTTCCTCCCTTTCTGGTCTTATGTCCCATTCAGCCTCAGCCCCTGCCTCGTCACCCTTCTCCCCCCTTCAGGTCCTTGCTTTGCCTGTCCCGGGCACACGCTCCAGCTCTGCTTCCTGGCCAGCTCTGAGTCTCAGCTAAATCCCATCTTCCACAGAAAGCTTTCCTAATCCTTCTGGACTTCAGTGCCTTCCTCGAGACTAGCTCCAATTTATCCTGCCCCTCCCTTGTTTGTGCATCACTGTTTACATGTTGTTTCCTCATTGAATGCTTCCCTCAGTGCCTAGCACATAGTAGGTACCTGTAAACGGCTCTTGGCTCACCGAGTGACCCACAAGGAGGCTTTGAAGCTTTGAGGGCAGAGGGATAGAATTCCCTTCCGCTGACTAACTTTCCTTAAGTCCTCCTTCCACACCAGATGTGTCAAGTCCTTCCAGAGCTTCCATTTTCTTGATAGAGGCAAGAGAAATTCAACCCTTGGAGGATTCAACCCGAGAGGAGTCAGTCAGTTAGCAGCGCGCATTTATTAAGTCCCTTCTATGTGCCAGGCATTGGGCTAAGTGCTGGGGACACAAAGAAAAGGCTCAATGGTCTCTGCTCTCAAGGACTCCCACTCTGATGGGACGAGGGGAAACAACATGCAAACAACTGTGGACAAACCAGACTCTGCCAGAAAACTAGGAAGTAACCAAGGGAAGGAAAACACTAAGATTAAGGGGCACTAAGACATCGGGAATCTACATGGCAGCAAGGAGGAAGAGAGGGCCCAAGCATGGAGGATGGCCAGGGAAAGTTCCAGAGTCCAAAGATGGCGGCTCTTCTTTAGGGAAAGAAGGGGGAAGGGGGGACAGTGTCACTGTGGCAGTAGGAGGGAAGGGAGGGAAGGGAGTGGAAGGACAAGACTGAAAAGATAGGAAAGCCCTGAATTCCAAACAAGATGATTTTGTTTTGTTCCTAGAGGTAATAGGGAGCTACTAAAGTTCACTGAGTCAGCGATGAGAGCAAGTTGCGTGGGGGAGTTGGAAAGGCTAAGCCTGGAGGAAGAAGAGGATTCTGAGAGGCAGACTGGGTGCCATCTCCTAGGCGAGGGGGGAGGTGGGAAGTGCACTGGGAAGTTGGGGAGAGAAGTGATGCACCAGTGTGATTAGGACATGGAGCAAACAAAGTGCCTCCATATACTCAGATGCCCAAGAAGGATGCATGACAGCAGGCTCCCGACAAGGCTTCGATGCTGTGCTGAGGAGTTCAGATCTGATAGTGGAGGCACTGGGGAAACTCTGAAG
This sequence comes from Dasyurus viverrinus, assembly GCA_020854095.1. Lineage (NCBI taxonomy): Eukaryota > Metazoa > Chordata > Mammalia > Dasyuromorphia > Dasyuridae > Dasyurus > Dasyurus viverrinus. Next base: position 254,405,047 of record CM037002.1, on the reverse strand, counting down.
CTTTTTGAATAGGGGAGTGATGTGGTTAGTTCTGTGCCTTTGGAACATTACCCTGATTGCAGGTTGGATTAGAATGGGGAGAGACTAGAAGCAAGGAGTTAGGAGTCAGGAGGCTTTTGTAATAGTCTATACAACTACTTGTGAGCCTGGGCAAGTCACTTTCATTTTATTTGCCTCAGTTTGCTCATCTGTAAAATGAGCCAGAACGGGGGAATGACAAGCCACTGCTGTATCATTGCCAAGGAAAAAAGGTCATGCTGAGTCCAGTATGACTCAAAAATGATCAAACAACAAATAATTAGTAATTCATGTAACCCTAATTCTAATCAAATGAGATAATATTTGTAAAGCTTTTAGCATCATGCCTGGAACATGGTAGATGCTTATTTCCTTCCTTCCTTTCCTTTCTCTTTTTTCTTCCTTCTTCTTTTCCTTCCTTCCCTCTTTCCATCCTTCCTTCCTTCCCTCCTTCTTCCCTTCCTTCCTTCCTTCTTCCCTTCTTTCTTTCCTTCCTTCCTTCCTTCCTTCCTTGTTTCCTTGTTTCCTTCCTTCCTTCCTTCCTTCCTTCCTATGATGATAGCTTAAGCTGAGGTGGTTGAAGACTGAAGGCAACAGTGTTAATGACTTGATGGAGACGAGGCATGGGAAAGTCCCATATATAAATAGGAGGATTCTGGCAGTGGTCTGATGGATGGGTTTGAAGGAAGAGGATGGTAGCCGGAAGGTCTGTGAGGAGCCATGGCCATCCCCTAGGCGTGCGAGAAAAGGAGCTCAGCCTTGGAAGGGCTGGACATGCTGGATACTTCCAAGAAGGTGCTACTGAGACTTCCTTTGGGAGGGCAGGACCAGCTAGCAGGTGGAGAGCCAAAGCTTGAGGCTAAGGCCAAAGTAAACTAGAGTCTGGACCCTGGGAGAATCAACGAGGTTGTCAGAGATAGTGTGTGTGACCAAGGAAAGCCGTGAGGATGCTCGGCCACCAGGACAAGGTGGGAGAAGAGAAGGGTTGGGTGCTTGGTGGGATAGAACTTTCAAGTGCAGGGTTCTTTAGAGTTAGGGAACAAGTTTGCAGGCAGATTGAAGAAGGTATTGGAGAGGAGGAGACTGGAGGCTGATGGGAGGTGAGACAGACCTTGAAAGGCTTGGTAACAAAGTGGATATAAGAGATAAAAGCAGGAGAGGCAACCCTTAGTTTCTGCGCCTTGGAAATGAGGGCAGTGGGTTCACTGCCACCAAGAGAAGTCATAGTTAAGGGGAGACTTTGATTTGGAACCACTTGATTTTGGAGATAAGAGACAGGAGACTGGAGAGCCGGAGAAGCCTGAGGACAGTCAGTCATTAGCGTCTGGCCCTGTGCTGCTGGACCTCTGCGGACTGGGTCAGGGCAGCTTCTACACTGTATGATAGGATTCAAAAAGCTCTCTGCTGCCTAATACTAGGATGTGGGGTCAAGTGGAGTAGAAGCCAATTTAGTTGGGATAAATGTAAAGTCTGATATGTGGGTCCAAAAAGCAACTCCAGGAGAAGATGAAGGCTTGATGGCAGTTTGTCCAGGGGGGAAAAAAGGCTCCGTGATCCCTCAGCTCACAATAAGACAACAAAGGGCTGGTTTCCTGGTTTTTCTCAAGAGGTGCTGTCAGTCCTCTGGCCACACATCTGAGGGTTGTGTGGGCTCTGTTCTGGGCACCGCAGTCAAGGAAAAATGTCCTTGAGCTGGAGGGTGTCCCTTGTAACCGAAAAAAGGACACAAAGAAGAAGGTCAGTGGAGCTAAACAGCAAATTGTCTTGGCTGGAGGGTCTGGACACTCATGGTCCCCCACTTCTGCAAAGAAGGGAAAGGCCTCTTTCTCAAGCTTGGGTCAGTATAACTAGCCAGCATTTCCGCGGTCACCTTCTCTTTGTTCTTTTCCTGGTTCTTCCCCTTTAACCAGGCATCAGTTCATCCCCATGCTCCCAGGCCTCCCTGGAATCCTTGTAGCTGTTGTGTCTTTTCTCATCTCCTTTTTTACTTTTTCCAATTTTTAAAACATTTTTATTTAAAGTTTTGAAGTCCAAATTTTCTCTCTCCATCTCTTCCCTCTCCCGTCCTGAGATAGTAAGTGATTAGATATTGATTATACATGTGTAGTATGTAAAACATTCCCACATTAGTCATTTTGTACAAAAAGACCTAAATAAAAGAAAAAAATGAAAAATAGCATGTTGCAGTCGGTATTCCGTCAACACCAGTTCTTTCTCTGGAGTGGATAACATGCTTCTTCGTGCTTCGGGATCCTCTTGGATCATTGTATTGCTGAACAGAGCAAAGTCTATCAAAGTTGCTCACTGGACGTTGGTGCTTTTACTGTGTACGGTGTTCTCCTGGTTCTGCTCCCTTCACTTTGCATCAGTTCGTGTCTTCCCAGATATTTCTGAAATCATCTTGCTTGTTGCTTTTATAGAACAATATTTCCTCACAATTATCTTCCATGATCACTCATTCCCCGGCTGATGGGCATCCCCTGGGTTTCCAGTTCTTCGCTACCTCAAAAAGAGCTGCTATAAATATTTTTATCCAGATAGGTCTTCCCCCCCCCCTTTTTGGTTGTCTCTGGGATATAGACCTAATGTATAGCCATTGTTTCCTATAGAGCAGATGTCCAGGGAGCCGCTTTATCAGCCCTTGGCCAGTCAATGGATGCCTGCTTTGTTCTTGGGAAGAGAACTAGAAACTGCTATAAAATGACTGTGGAGAAGTATAAAAAGTGCTGCTGGAAATATTCCGGTGTCTGTGGGTCCTTTTTTTTGTCCATAACCTCCCGGGGTACAGGAGGATCTCTGGGTCAAAGGGGATGCAGATTATTCCACCTTATACACAATTCCAAATTGGTTCCTGGAGTAATTGGACCCTTGTGCAGCTCCACCAACAGAGTAGAAGGGTGCTAGTGCTCCTTTCTCCAGCCAGTCTTCATAGGACCCGGTCATGTCATTATCGTTATGTATGTGCAGCTTCCTTAAGGCGTGGCCAAAGTCAGCGGTGGAGAGGAGGGGATGGAAGGTGGAGAGAAGGGTCACCCAATGGCAAGGTGAGAAGATGGTCTGCATCTGGACCTCCTCCTGCTGTTGAACTGTGGGGTTTGTCTGCAATAAAGCCACATCCACACTTAACTCTTCAGGGTCCGACGCTCCCCCACTCCGCCTCCCAACTTTTCCCCTTGGAGCCAAGGGGCAAAGCTCAGGGTAGAATAACCTTGCCAGGTGTATGTGTGTGTGGGGGGGGGGGGGGTAGGAGTGTTCCACTGCCCCTGGGAACAAAATAAGCCACTTGTCAGTGGGATGGGAAACCGGGTCCAGAAGTTTGGAGCTCGGTGCCCTGCAGATATGGCGGGTGGCCAGTGACTTGGGCCTGCTTCTGGGGGCCAGGGGCTTCTGTCTTTGCTCCTGAAGCTCTTCACGCGGTGGCCAAATGGCACTTGCAGCCTGGGGTCTTCCTGGTCAGGGTCTTTCCCGCTGACTCCCCCTGATCCCGGGGATTCGGAAATTCTGTACTGGCCCCTGGACCGGGCACCCCTCCCCCCAGGCACGATACATGCGTCCAGACACTGCTCGGAAGTTCCCTGGATAGTTCACAAGCAACGATGGGCTGGGCGGGCGTGGCTGGAGCTCGTGGTCTCCAATTTGTGCCCCTCTTTCCTGGGGGGCCCTTGGGATCCTGGGGTCTCTCTGGGGATTCAATCCTCTCCTATCGGCACGTTGAGAGAGGAGGAGCTTGTCAGTGGGGGCCACCATGTCAGGCCCGTGGGGTGCAGAGCTCGGTGCCCTCCACTCCCCAGCTGGCAGTCTTGGGGAGAAAGGTGACGGTGGCCGCAGGAACCACATCTCCCGTACCGTGGGCCAGAGGGAACAGGTCTATCTGAGGGTTTGCTGGTCTAGCGGAAAGGCGAGGGGGAGTGACGGCTCCGGAACTGGGGGTGCCCCAGGAATCGGGGCTCTCGGCGGGGAAGGCAGAGCTGGGCAGGAGGGCGGGGTCCCAGGGAGAGAGCCCACGGCCGCTTTGCCCGACTCCCTGCCCGGCTCGGCCATCCAGCACTGGGGGACAGGGTCCTTGGGGGACCCCACTCTGCCCCCATTTCAGGAAAGCCTTTCTCCCTGGAGGCTCCAGTTCGTTCCTTCGTAAATGGGAGGGCTTGGGTTTATCGAGGAGCTCCCCGTCTCTTTGGATCACGCCGCCGCTTGAATCTGTGCTCCCTGACTTGTCCAGCCCAGCCCAGGACTCCTCCCTGAGCCAGGGCTGGGTGGGCCGGAACCACTTGGGAAGTTATTCCCCTGCCCCCGGGCCGGCCCGCGTGCCCTCGCAGGACTGCCCCAAAGGTTTCCAGGACCCCGTTCTCTCCAGGGCAGGGGGAGGCTGCCCTTGGAGAGCCCTCCACCCCCCGGACAAGTGGCTGAAAGTGGGGTAACAGAGGCAAGCACGACAGCCTGCCCAAGGGATCATGGGTCACTGGACCTCAGGGCTGGCTTTGGCTCAGTGGCTCAGGGACGATTCTAGCCCCTCCCCACAACTCACTCCAGATGGAGAGGATGTTGTCTGGTAGCTACTGCCCCGGGGAAATGGAGCGTTCAGAGAAACTCAGCAAATGCTGGTGCAGTGGGCAGAGCTCTGGGAGGAGTCGGATGGCGTTGAGGTCAAATGTGGGCTCACACTAGCTGTGTGATGCTGGGCAAGTCCCTTCACCCTGTGTGTCTCAGTTTCCTCATCTTTGAAATGGGAACAGCAACAAAACCCACCTCCCAGGATTGTTGCGGGGATCATACTATAAAGTGCTTGGCGCGGTGCCTGGCATACAGCAGGTGCCACATCAGTGCGCGTTCCCTTTCCCTTTAAGCCCTAGCAGTTCAGAGCGCTGTTTTGTGCAGATGGAGGGAGGCCTGGAAAGGCCGGGGCAGAGGCAGGAAGGCCTGGGAGGGGTGACCGGCCAGGGCTGGCCCAGAAGCGCCTCTGTCACCTGCCTCCAAGGGGCCCTCCCTGCCCTCACTGCCCGGTCAGGTGGGAGTGGGCTGGGGTGGGGGAGGACCGGGCAATGGCTTGGAATCCCAGGACCGGATTCAGTTCCCTTTGCTGCTGCCCCTTTGGCCTGGGGGGGCCACGTTGCCCTGGGGCTCTCCCTCTCTCCTCTGAGTCCCAGGCCCAGCGTCCAGGCCCATCCTGGGGTCGCGGCGGGCCCTGTCTCTGCCTTTGGGCCCGCACAGGGCAGACAGAGATCAGGGGCCTGGGGCACCCAGGGACCGCCTGCCCCTCCCTCCTCCTCCCCCTCCCCGCCTGTGGCGGCCCAGTCCCCAAGACAAAGCAGGGGATTATGCTTCTGCTTGGCAGCGGTACCCGAGCACAAGCCCGCTTCAACACAGGCGTTTGTTCCTCTGGCTTTCTGAGAATCCCTGTGTTCTGGGGCCTGAGCAGCTGGGAGCCAGGCCCTCGGCCCCCCACGGCCTCTGAGGCCAGCGGCCTTGGAAGGAAACCAGTCCCCCGAGAAGCCGTCCTCCTTCCTCCCTCTCCAGGACTTTTTCCTCCAGATTTTTCTCTGGGTCCCTCCGTTCTTTGCCCCTGACCCCGAAAAGGGAGCCCAGGCCCGGGGCCAGGAGACCTTTCTTCCCCGCCTGGAGAAATCTCTTCCTCTTTTGTCTGCCCGAGACCCGGCCGCCTCTCCAGCTGCTGCCCCCTGGCCTCCTCCCAGAGGTCGGCAGGCCCACGCTTACAACCCCGAGGTAGGCTCCCCTCACCCCGTTTGTGTCGGTTTGGAGCCTGAGGCCCGAGGGCTGGCCGGGACTCGCACTCTTCACTCCTGGTCAGGAAACCATTTTAGGACACGTGGGGTCTCTTCTTTGCCCTTTGGAAATAGACTGGGTGGTGGTCTGGCTGGGGTCAAAGGGGACCAGAGATTCAGAGTCCCGCCAAGAGGGGATCCGGCTCCCAGGGCCTCGGGGCTGGAGAGAAGACACTGCAGTTTGTCTTTCTGAGTGCCCGCGTGACCTTGGGCTCTGGAGGCTGAGAGGAGGCATCTGGGAGGGACACCAGACCTGAGGGTACGGTGCTATGGCAACCAGGCGCCCATCGGGGGCCTTGGGTGCCCCCAAATGTCCCTGGGGCAGGACGTGGGCGTGCGGGCATCTGTGAGGGGAGGATCACACAGAGCCGGGGGCACTCCAGACACTGGAGCTCAACCCACACATTTTACAGAAGAAATTTGGGCCCAAGAAGCTATGGCACCTTCCACCCGCCCCGGGCAGCCTCTGGCAGAGCCGGGATGAGGAGCTCGGACTCTACGGCTCATAAAGTGCAGGATCGGCGCAGGCAGCTGGTCTGGAAAAGCTGAGACAGCAAGTGGAAGCTCCCGGTGCAGGAGGAGACGGCAGGCAAGAAGCCCCGGGAGCCCCTGTTCTCACCTACAGCCCCCTCTTTGGTCCTCAGGAAGGTTCCCCTTGGAGCAACCTCCCCTCCCGGTGGAGCTCTCTAGCAGGAGTCCCATCTCCTGGCCTTGCTGCCGGAACCTGCGGGGGCTCCTGCTCTCTCGGCCGCTGGGGAAGAAGACGGGGTCTGGACAAAGAGTTTGGGGCAGAGCCAGCGCCTCCCACGTGGCTCCTGCCACGCCGTGGCCTCTTCCGAGCTGGCAGAGCCCTGGGTGGTGCTGGGAAGACGGCTGCCCCCTTTTGGACCTGCCAGGGTCGGGCAGGGAGGCGTCATCCCCGGAGCACGAGGCCGGGGCTCAGAGCCACGTTCCATGGGCTCCTCCGTGGGCGATTCTCGAGGATCCCTTGGTTCTGGCCTCGGAGGGAAAGCGGACAGTGGACGTCGGGCTCCCCACCAGGTGAGATTTTCTGGAACAAACGCGGGTCAGGCCCCCGCCTGGCGCACCAGTGCTGTCCCAGCTGAGCAGGGCCGTGGCTGCTCCTCGCGGATCCATCCGTGGCCACTGTCCCACCGGGCCCGTCCTCCAGCTGCCCCTTGGTGGGGAGCGGCTGCTGCTCGGGCTCCCCGACGGCTCAGCGTCCCGGGGCGACGGGCCCGGCTCACGGCTCGAAGCTCCGAGGAACGTGGGTGAAATGGAGAGAAAGGCCTTCTTCCTGAGGGACCCGGAGGAGGGCAGAGAGAAGTCGGGCGCTCCCTGGCCGGGCTGCCGCGGTCGGCACTGTCCTGGTTCCCCCTCCGGCCTCCTCTTCTCTAACCATTTGGGGCCCGGTCCAAGCCCTGGAGCTGCCGCTAATTGTCGCCGCCACTCCTGCAGAAGCTTCTCGGCGCAGGAGAGGGATGCTGGCCTTCGGGCTGGTGGGAACCTTCAGGAGCACTGCTGGGGGGGGCGAGCAGCCCCCTCCCAGCCAGGATGGGGAGCCCCTGCCTCCTGGGGGAGGACTTCTTGGGCAGGGCGGTGACCTGCTCCGAAATCCAGGTGCCCCCCTACTTGGGGGCCATCGATAGAGGCAGGGCCGAGGGTCAGGCAGGGCCGAGGGCCCATCCTGAGGGTACAGGCCCGTAGGGGGCTCCCATGTGAATGGCCATCCCGGCTCCCCTAGGCTGACCCTCACCCAAGGGGAGCCCCCCAAAGCTCTCAGAGGAACCACCAGCATTTCTTAGGGACCCCTTGATGTCTACAGGAGCCATAGGAACAGAAGGAACTTGGGGTGCTGAGGCGGGAGAAGGGATCACCCAAGATAGCGTCCCCCCATATGGAGGAGTCCCCAGGGGCAGAGCAGGGAGAGGGGCTTGCAGAGGGTCAGGAAGCTGCAGAAAATAGGGGGTGAAGGGAGGGCTTCAGACAGAGGCTGGTGTCCACGTGGCCGTGTGAGTATGAGTGTGTGTCTGTGTGTCTGTGTGTCTGTGTCTCTGGCTGCGTCTGCATGGGCAGGGCCGGGGCAGAACCACCCTCTTGTGGCCTTTGAAATGGAGGGGTCTCGCTGCCCACATGGTCCAGCCCCCTCATTTCACAGCTCAGGACACTGAGGGCGGTTGGGGCAGAAGGAGCTGACACCACAGGGAGTGGGGGGAGGGGGGAGTCAGGATTGAACCCAGGAGCCCCTGCCCTCTGGGGAGAGCTGGCCTGGATGGCTGGGGTCAGGGGGGGTGTCCAGGGCCAGAGGGGCGACTGGGGCTGGGGGGGTGACTGGGGCCGGGGGGGGTGACCAGGGCCAGAGGGAGTCCAGGGCCGGAAGGATGACTGGGGCTGGGGGGCATCCAGGGCCATGGGGGTGTCCAGGCCGGCCCTGGCTCAGCCGGAGAAAGTCGCCCTGTAATGGCTTTGCCCTTCTCCCTCCCCTCCGTCCTTGCTGCTGCAGAGTTCTGCTGGCGTGGGCTTGGCCGGACGCCAGCCTGCAGCCCTGGGCAGCAGCCCCGCTCCGCTCGCGCACTGGCAGGAAGGGGGCTCCCCAGACTCGCTGGTCAGCGTGACCAGGCAATGCTGGCCTGGGGCTGGGCCCCCTGCGGAGGGGGAGACTTCTGGCTTCTTTCCCTTGCCCCCCGGGGGCTCTGTCCCACCTACCGGAGCTCTCACTGCCCGCTCTGCACCCCTTTGGGCTTGGCACCCATGCTTGCCCTCTGCCTGGGGCTCCTGTAGCCTCCATCCTGGGTGGCTTCTGCTCCCAGGGACCCCCTGGGTCAGGCCCGTCCTTCCTGGCAGCCTCCATGTCCCTGCAGCCCAAACTCCTCCACACTGGCATGGCCAGGGGATGGGGTCACCGTCCTGCCCACTGTGATGTCTGGGGGGGCGGGCTCATCTCCCAGTAGGGGCCGGCGGCTTGGGGAGGGGAGAGGGAGCCGAGACCTTGGGGGCCCCTCTGTGATGTCCCAGCAGCCCCGTCCATGGGCGCTTGTCCCTCTCCTCTTGGGGACGATCTCTTGACCTCCCCTGCAGCCTCCCCCACTTTGTGTCACAGCTCTGCCCTTGGGGACCCAAGCAGCCCCCAGGGCGAGGGGAACCTCTGGCCCAGGCACCCCCTCTGTTCTGGGCATGGTGCCCTCCCTCAGGGCATCCCCATCTCCACGGGGGAGGCTGCGTGCCCACAGCTGAGTCCTCCCCCCCTCTCAGCAGCACAAGTTGGCACTGGAGGGCGGGCATGGCCCAGGACCTCCCGGGGGCTCTGCCAGAGAGCAGACCCCTCCCCCAGCCTGGAAAGGGCCCTTCAGAGGCCATCAGTGGGCACTGGATGCCCTCAGTGTTGTCTGAGTCCTGGGTCCATGTCGTCACCAAGGTCCCCTTTCCTGGGGGGAGCCCCGGCCTCCCCTGGAGCCTGACTCCGGCCTCCTCTTGCTGGCCTCTGCCCCTTCTAAGCCCGGGGGCCCCTCGCCGCCACCCACAGTGACACCTTTCATAGTGCTGAGCCTGCCCCCCCAGGACCAGCCCACTGCCCGCTGAGGCCCCAGGGAGAGAGCCTGCGGCTCCCTGCCAAGCTGCCCCTTGCTCTGTGGAGGTGGAGCACAAGGAGGCAGGGGAGGGGGAGGCTTAGAGCAGGACACTGGGGGCCTTCCTGGGCCTTCTCCAGCCCCAGTGACCACCCGGCTTCCAGGGGTGCCAGGGGACTTGGGATGTGGGGTCGAGGTCAGGCCCTGGGGACTCGGGATGTGGGGGACACTTGGCAGCCCAGGAGGGGCTGAAGGGTCGGCTCCACACGACCTGGGGGCCACTGAAGGGTGATCCCGGAGCCTCAGGGGGGACTCCTCCCCAACCCTCGTCAGCCCTCTCCTGGTGAGGCAAGAGGAGCGAGTCGCCCTGGCCATGGGTCTGAAGTAGGGGTGATTGCTCGTCCGGGCCCTGGAGCTGGGGGTGGGGAGGGGAGAGCAGGACGCAGTGGTCCCGGACAGACAGGGCGGGCCCGGAAGCTGGGGCTGGACTCGGGGGGGGGGGGAAGAAAAGGAAATGGGGATGGAAGGGATCAGGGGAGCGGGTCTCAGGTCCAGCCCCAGACACTTCCCAGCTGAGCGGCCCCACACAAGCCCCAGGCGTGACTCAGTTTCCTCATCTGTCAAATGAGCGGGAGGAAGAAACTAACCCCAAAGGGGGCACGGAGTCAGTGGTGCTGACCTGCCGGTGTTGGTCCCACCTCCCCATTCTTAGTGGAAGATTGTGTGTGAATGTGTGTGAGTGAATGTGTGTGACTCTGTGTGTGTCTGTGTACACTCACGGTATGTGGACTCTGGGGAGGAGAAGATACACGGCAGTTTTTCTTTCATTTAATTGGGCGTGTGAGAGGAGGGCCCAGGCAGCGGGAGGGAAGTCCAGCTCTCCTCGCTCTCTCTGTCTCTGTCTCTGTCTCTCCCTGTGTCTCTCTCCCTTGTCTCTCTCTGTCTCCCTCTGCCTCTGTGTGTGTGTGTGTGTGTCTCTCCTCCCTCTCTTTCATTCTCTGTCTCTCGCCTTCTCTTTCTCTGCCTCTTCCCCTTGTCTCTCTCTGTCTCTGTCTCTCTTTGTCTCTCCCTGTGTCTCTCCCCCTTGTCTCTCTCCCCCTTGTCTCTCTCTGTCTCTCTGTCTCTCTCTTTCTCTGTCTCTCCCTGTGTCTCTCTCCCTTGTCTCTCTCTGTCTCTCTCTGCCTCTGTGTGTGTGTGTGTGTGTGTCTCTCTGTGTCTCTCTCCTCCCTCTCTTTCATTCTCTGTCTCTCGCCTTCTCTTTCTCTGCCTCTTCCCCTTGTCTCTCTCTGTCTCTGTCTCTCTTTGTCTCTCCCTGTCTCTCTCCCCCTTGTCTCTCTCTGTCTCTCTGTCTCTCTCTTTCTCTGTCTCTCCCTGTGTCTCTCTCCCTTGTCTCTCTCTGTCTCTCTCTGCCTCTGTGTGTGTGTGTGTGTGTGTCTCTCTGTGTCTCTCTCCTCCCTCTCTTTCATTCTCTGTCTCTCGCCTTCTCTTTCTCTGCCTCTTCCCCTTGTCTCTCTCTGTCTCTGTCTCTCTTTGTCTCTCCCTGTCTCTCTCCCCCTTGTCTCTCTCTGTCTCTCTGTCTCTCTCTTTCTCTGTCTCTCCCTGTGTCTCTCCCCCTTGTCTCTCTCTGTCTCTGTCTCTCTGTCTCTGTCTCTCCCTGTGTCTCTCCCCCTTGTCTCTCTCTGTCTCTGTCTCTCCTAGGGTGTTTTCCCCATGATACCAGGATGTGCACAGGATCACTGCCCCTCCCCAGGTGTCCTTCCTGCTGCCCTGTGACCTCGGGCACTTGCTCCCCTTTCCTGTTCCTCCCCCACACACACACTTGGGGCGGCCCCCCCTCTGACAAGCGCCTCCGTTGGCCTCAGTTCCTTCATCCGTTCATTGGGGACGATAATTCCCCGCCCCTCCTCTCCTTGCCCACAGCCCTTTCTGGGGACCAGCCCGGCCCTGGGTGGATGTGCCCAAGCAGGGGGAGGCCGGCAGCCCCCCCCGCTCTCCCCCCCCCCCGTGCCAGTCACAGAAGGCAGGGAGGAAGGCCAGAGGTGGCCCCCGAGCAGCCGCTCCATCGTGCAGGGGAGCAAGGGCTGCCGGGGCCCCAGGAGGCCCAGAGGTTCTGCAGCGGGAAGGGGCCGCCCAGCCGAGGGCCGAGCCCAGCTCTGCCCCGAGGATCCTTTTTGCCCTGGAGCCCAGGGGCTGAGGACAGCGGCGGCCGCTCCCCGGGGGGCCCTTGCTCCTGGGGGGGTGGGGGTGGAGGGACCCTTGCTCCAGGGGGGCTTCCCCAGCCACAGCCCATCTGGGATCAGAGAGCGGTCACAGGCTGGCAGGGGAGGGGGAGTATGGGAGTGGGGGGGCTGGGCAGGAGGCTGCTTCTATCATTAACCGCCTGGGGCAGGTCCGGAGAGGCGCGTGCCCAGCGGGCGCGGGGGCTCCCCAGCCACCTTTGTTGTGCCTCCAGCATTAAACCTCCGCCCCCCCAAACCCCCCCTCTCCCCCCCCCCCCCCGCTGCCCGGCTCAGGCCATCTGGCCTCCCCCAGCCCCGGCGGGAGCCGAGCCCACACAGGGCCCCGGGCTGAGCCCTGGGGGAGCCCCGAGCTTCGGGCGCTGGGGACCTCCGTGGGGGGCGCGGGCCTGCAGGTGGGGGGGGAGAGGAGGAAGATCGCTCTTGGAAGCAGCCCCCCCTTCCCGCCTGGTGCCACGCAGTCTATTTCCAGGCCTGGGGGCGGCAGGGGGGCAGATTTCGCTGGAGGCGCCTGTTTTAGCTGGAAGGAAAACTGGAAACCCACCTCGGCAGCGGGCGGGGGCGTCTGCCCCCCCCCCCGTGTCCTCAGGCCCCCTCTCAGGCAGGGCCTAAAGAGCAGTGGCCGCAGGGGGGGAGGGGGCGGCATTTGTCTGTCGGGGTCTTACAGCAAGAAGGGGGACCCTGCCCCCAGGCCTCTGAGAACCAGGCTCGCCTTCTGCCGCCCTCCCTGGAGGCCCGAGGGAAAGGGAGGAGAGAGAAGCCCCCTCCCCCCTCCCCCACCCCCCCACCCCCGCAGCTGCCATTGTTGTGGTGTCGAGGGAAAGTGCTCTTCAGCACCTCCCCCCCAGCCCCCCCCATGAGAACCATCTAGTGATGGAACTGGGACCTGGGGGGTTTCCAAAGGGTCAGGGCCCCCCTGGGGGCTCCCTCCTCTCCCACCCCTCCCCTTCTCTCCCTTCCTTTCTCTTTCTCTCGCCAGAAAGATAACTGTCTCTCATGCTTTGTCTCTCCTCCCCCTTTCTTTCTGTCTCTGTCTTCTTTCCCTTTTCCTTTCCTCCCTTCTTCCTCTGCCTTCCTTCCCCTTCCTCTCTCCCTCACCCACTTTTCTCTCTGCCTCACTGCCTGTCTCTCTGTGTGTGTCTCTCTCAGCCTCTGTCTCTCATCTCTGTCTTTGTGTTTCTGTATATATCTCTGTCTCTGTCTCCATCTCTGTCTCTCTGTATCTCTCTCTCTCTCTCTCTCTCTCTCTCTCTGTCTCCATCTCTCTCTGTCTCTATGTATCTGTCTCCATCTCTGTATCTCTGTCTCTGTCTCCATCTCTCTGTCTCTCTGTATGTATCTGTCTCCATCTCTGTATCTCTGTCTCTGTCTCCATCTCTCTGTCTCTCTGTCTCTGTCTCCATCTCTCTGTCTCTCTGTATGTTTCTGTCTCCATCTCTGTCTCTGTCTCTCTGTATGTATCTGTCTCCATCTCTGTCTCTCTCTGGATGAATCTCTGTCTCTGCCTTTCTTCCCTTCTCCCCCCCCCCTTCCTTCCCCACTGCTGACCAGTGTCCTCTCCCCGAGCCCTGGTCCCCCCCCCCCCCAGGGCCTGACTCCGGGAAGCTCGGGTCCCAGAGGCCGCTGCCGGGGCTTGTCCGTCTGAAGGATTTTTATTTTGACAGATTTAAGAAACTGTTTGGAAACTCTGCTCTCTGCTCACGCTCCCGGGGGAAAGTGCTTTAGATCAGAAAGCGTTATCTGTGCCGTCCCAATGAAGGGCTGGGGGGGGGGGCGGTTCAGGGGATGGGGACGGGCCTGGCTGGACCTGGGTCTCTGGGCCCCGGAGAAAGGAACCACACCCTAGGGACGGAGGAGAGGGAGCCAGACAGAAAAAACGATGCTGTTTTCGGTCGTTCCACATTCAACCTTCGCGGCTCCGGGTGTCTCGGGCTAAGCCCCGGCCAGATTCAGCACTTGTGAATTGACTGACTGACCGATCTCTCTCTTCCCTCTCATGGGGGCCAAGGGGAGCGGGAGTCCTCGTTGCTGGTGTCCGGAGGCTGACTCCCCCGGGGGGCTGCGGCCAGCTGTGTAACCCCCGTCAGCTCTGAGGCGCTTCAGAGTTTCACCATTCGATCTCTCGCAGGACTTCGGGGGGGGGGGGGGTTGTGCTGCCAGGGGGTTAGTGCTTTATTATTCTATGTGCATGGGTAGAAGACCCCCCGTGCCAGGGCCTGGCTGGCAGCATCCCCAGAACTCAGGAAGGGCGGGTGACCTGTCCCCGGGGGCCCGGCTGGCGGGAGCAGGAGCTCTGGGACCCAGAGCTTCAGATCCAGGTCCGGCCCCTGCCCGCCGGGCAGCCCTGCCGCTCTGGCACCATTTGGGAGAGTGCCGGCTGCCCCAGAGGGCCCTGACCCTCAGCACCTTGGGCAGGGCCGGGAGGTGGCAGAATGGGGGTTGTTATTCCACGACTCGAAGCCCCAGCCATGCGCTAAGTGCCCACTGTGTGCCAGGCGTTGTCCCTGCACAGGGAGTCCAAGGTCCGGGGGAGGAGGGGGGAGCTTGGCCCAGTCACTGAGCTCAAGTCACATGGAGGCCCCAGAGAGGCCGGGGAGCTCTGGGGAGAGGGGATGGGCCAGGGGTCACCTTGGCTCCAAGGATTCTGATGGGAAGAGATGAAGGGGGCGGGCCCTGCGGGGATGGGCTGCTCCAGGATCCCGGCCTTGGCCAGGAAACAGCAGAACCCAAATGACCCAAGAAAAGGGAGGAGATTCCGGCTGCCCCGAGGGTCGATGGGATTGTGGGCAATTAGAACAATCCTCCAGAACCTCAGAAGGCCCAGGGCCCCAAAGGGAAGAGTCTGCCGGCTGCTGGACGTCAGGCTTTCAGCTGTTACCCATGGCTTTTGTTCTTCGTGGGCTCAGTTCTTGGTTTGCCCTTCCCCATTCAGCTCCCAGGCAGCCTCCAACAAAGGAGGAAAAAGTATCAAGGACACAGCCAAGCTTTCTACCTTGTATGCCCTGTTCTACACCCCTAGGCCCCCACCTCTGCTCTCCTTTGGGACAGAACTTGGTAATGAGCATTTCAATGAACTTTACTGCTGTTTTGGGGCGTGGGTAACGTTTCCCTGCTTCTGTAGAGGGAACAAGAGGGACAGCGATAGCTCAGCGTTGATTTTGTATCTGCTCATGTCTTGTCAAACTTCTGCAGTTTGTTTTTTTTGATTATTCTATGGCCAACATGGAAACGTTTTACATAATTGCACAAGTGGAGACGACATCAGATGGCGTTGGGGCAGGGAGGAGGAAAAGGGAGGAGGGAGAGAGGATTTGCAACTCAAAAACCCAACCGATCTCTAACATGTTTGTACGCGGCATTGGGGGAAAACATTATTTTTTAAAAGCCTTTATTATGAAGCCAGCAAACACCAACGTTGTGTTAGATGAAGAATAGGGGAAAGGATTCTTTGGAAAGCCAGAAACACGCTGGGTCCGGCGGTGACCAGGTCGCCCATTCGTCATTCCCTCTTAGTCGCCCCCCCTTGCCCGTGTCCCCTCTGCCCCTCCCGTCACCTACAGCGGGCCGGGGGCTTCATCTCCCCATCGCCTCGGCCTCCACCATCAGGCCCCGCATACGGGGCTCCCTGCGTCCGTCAGACCCGGCATCCCTTCCCCGGTCCCTTCGCCCTCTGAGCTGGACCGTCGTTGAGGCGCCAGAGGGAGAACGGGCAGGAAGGGAGCGAAGCTTCGGTGTCTGCCCCGGCGCAGGCCCGAGCCCGCCCCCCGCCCTCCTTTCTGCACAGCCTTTGACAAGCAGTTCGGAGGAGGCTGGAGACAAGGCTGGGCTTTTCATCATCTGACAGACTCTCTTTTCAATATTATTTTCATTTATTTCATTAAGTATTTCTCAATCATACAGAAAAAATTAAACAACGATTTCCTTTGAACGTTTTCAATCCCAATTCGCTCTCCTTCTCCCGCCCGTCCCCCTCCCTGCAAGGCCAGCAAGTATCTATTGATTGCGCTGGAGAAGTCGCACAGGACGAGTCCCCATCCACCTCCATGAGAAGGAAACACAAATGGATTAGAGCCTAAAGGCAGCTTTGCAGGCGGCTCCCTCGGCCTCCAGGCTCCCTCCGCTACTCGGGGCAGCTGGAAGCCTTTCTCTAGTGAGTCCGAGGGCACAGGAGCGGAGTCCCTGCGCCCATGACCCTGAATTGTACTAACTAAACATGGCAATGTGGGGCGAGTGTTGGGCCAAAGTCCTAGCCCAACAGGACTTTACAATCTCGCAGACGAGGTGGCCGGCTGCCGGGCGGGCAGCTTCGGGGCAGACGCAGAAGAGGCTCCAGAGCGTGGCTGCATATCCGGGGGTCCCGGGTCCCTATCCTGGGCCCCGGCTCCCTATCCAGGGGTCCCGGCTCCCTATCCTGGGCCCCGGCTCCCTATCCGGGTGTCCCAGCTCCCTATCCTGGGCTCCGGCTCCCTATCCGGGGGTCCCGGCTCCCTATCCTGGGCTCCGGCTCCCTATCCGGGGGTCCTGGCTCCCTATCCTGGGCCCCGGCTCCCTATCCGGGGGTCCCGGCTCCCTATCCGGGGGTCCTGGCTCCCTATCCTGGGCTCCGGCTCCCTTGAAGGGCATCTCTGGTGAAGCATCCAAGGATCCCTGGGCCGCTGTCTTATCATTGGCTCCGAGAAGAAACATGGCGAGCGTCTCAGCAAGGGCAGGAGAAGGGCCACAGCCACAGCCTGGACAAGTTTCTCTGCCCCAGGCGGGCGCACTGGCTCTGGGGGAAAGGGATGGACGGCTGCTGCAGGTGGGGAACGGGCGGCAGCCCAGGGGCCCAGGGGCCCAGGGGCAGCCCGCTGCAGGCTAGCCTCTTTCGCTTCTGTTTTTCCACCAAAGAAATCACCTCTTGGAATGGATGCGACAGACCCTGAATGGACAGTAGGGAGCTAGTTCCCCTTGTCTTGGACGAGTTTGGGGTAACCGGGCCCAGACAAGGGCCATCCCCTGGTGCTGAAATCACTGGGCAGGGGGGATGCTGACCCGGCCTTGGGAAGGGCGAGAGATGGCAAAGGGGCCTCGGGACTGGCCTGAGAAGAGAAAGTGCCCCTAACACCAACAATGGGAATAAAGCGGCCACTGCCGACCGGAAAAAGAGCCCTGCTCGGGTCGCTGGCGTAGCCTGGGTCAGGTCATTAAGGAAGCAGGGAAGGCTGAGGGGCATTTTTCTAGATTTTGGTAAAGATTTTGATAAAGTTCCCCCTGTGATTCTGGAGTGCGAGAGGGAGAGCGAGAGGAAGAGCATGAGATAGAGATAGAGAGAAACAGAGAGAAAAACAGAGACAGAGAAAAACAAAGACACAGAAACAGAGAGAGAGATTTGAAGGCGTGAATCTCCCACCCTCCCCCTTTGCCAAACCAGCCCCTGAAACAAGATGAGAAAGTGAGGACAAGCCCAATCTGGCTTATCCCAGACCCATAATCCCGCCTCCATAATCCAGGAGGTCCCACCATTTCCTGGTTGGGCCAGACCTCTGGGGTCACTTTGATGCTCTCTATTTCTGCCCTACAGTCATGGGGAGCCTCTTCCCGGTCCTGATTGCTTCTCTCTGGGTCAGCTGTCCCGGCTCTGAGTCCTCCCCAGTCACTGTGCCTTCTGGCCCAGGGGTATTTCATCTCCTTCATGCACCGGGGCTCCTTGGGCCACTGAGATCCCAGTCCTGCTGCTTCCCAAGGCCCCTCCCAAGCCGGTTTTGGCGTCCGTGATGGCCCAGGCCGGGCAACCAGAGCCCCCAGAAGGGGCTGTGGGACCCTCTCCATCCCACCGAGTTTTTATCAGTGACTAATGAGCGACCCGGGTGCTGTGCTTGCCCACTCGGCAGGCATCCCGAGGCAGAAGGAGAGAGCTAGCCCGGGGAGGGAGTCAGAATCCCAGGGCTTGGTGGCCGACACTTTGGGCCAGACCAGGAGCGCTCGTCTGATGCAGTCTTGACGCGGGCTCCCCAAGCAGCTCCGGTGGAATAAGGGGACGTGGGTCAGAGGGCAGCGTATTTAGGAAGACTTGCATTTTTGTGTCTGTAGCCATTTGGACGAGTCTGGTTTCTCGGAATCACCTGTGCCCATTCCATGAGCTTCCTTTGTGCCCATCTGCCACCATTGGCCATCCCCTGCCCACCCAGTCCTTCCAGCTCTTTCCCACCTCAGGGCTCTCCGATTTTCGGCCCATCTGGGCCTTTCCCTCTACCTTTTGCCCTCGGGGGTATCTGCCTGGTGGCTGGAGCCCTGGATAAGAGTGTGGGCAGTTTGTGGACTCTTCAGGGTGGTTCTAGAATTTTTCTAAAATGGTCAGACCAGTTCCCGGGGCTTCTGGGGCCCATCCTCAGGCTCCCTGCCCTTGCAGCCTGCCAGCTCAGGAGTCAGTGGGACTGTGCCCGGGTTACAGATAAGGCCACGGGGCCTTACCTGGGTTGGCCAACTGGTCATGGCAGGGACCAGGATCAGACCCAGAGCTCCAGGCTGCTTTTCCCAGGGTGGCTGACTGAGCATGGAAAGCAGTGATCGGCTCACTGACACGGTTCTTCCATGCCTGCTGGGCTCGTCCCGGGACAGACCCATCAGACCAGGCCTGGCTGAGCTCCCACGCAGGCGAGAGTGAGGGAAGGGGAAAGCTTGTCCTGCCACTGAGCATTCTGGGTCAGAGGAACTGCAGCTTGCGGGTGTGTCCAGGCTGGAGAGGGGGCTTTTAAGGCTGAGTCTGGACCGCGTTGTGCTCCTAGGACCTCAGCCAGCAGTGGGCGGCCACTGCCCCTTCACTGGAGGCAGCAGAGGCACTGACCACTAGCCATCCTTGCCTACCTACTGGGCCCTGGAGACTCTGGGGCTCCAAGAAGGGGACCCGGTCCAGGGGATCTTAGCCCCGGGTCTGCTGCCTCCGCCAAGCAGCTGCTCCGAGAGGGATGGCCCAGAGCGTCCCCTTGGTTGGAGCTTGTGATGATTCAGGTAGATTAGAGTCCTTGGCTTTGGGCAGCTGCAGAGCTGGGTGTGATGGGCAGCGCGGTCTCTGGAGAGGGGGACAGGGAGCAAACTTCCCATGAGAGTCAGGAGAAACTTCCAAACAGGGAGAGCTGCCCCAGGGACTGGGCTCCCTCAGGAGGGCACCAGCTCCCGTCATTTGAGGCCTTCAGGCAGGGAGAGTATGTGTTCTAGGGGGGACACGGTTAAGGCGCCTTCCATCTCTGGAGTTCTGGGCCACCCTGTGATGGGAATTGGGGATGGAGGTTGAGACCCCCTAATCCATCAGGCCACACGGCCTCAAGGCTCTGGGTCAGCAGCTCCCCCGGGAGATCTTTGGAGAGAGTAACCCCTGCTGGGACCTAGTGCCAGAGACAGCCAGAGACAGCCAGTGACAGTCAGTGACAGCCAGTGATAACCAGTGATACCGGTGACAGCCAGAGACAGCCAGTGACAGCCAGCGATAACCAGCAATAACCAGTGACAGCCAGAGACAGCTAGTGATAACCAGTGACAGTCAGTGACAGCCAGTGACAGCTAGTGATAACCAGTGACAGTCAGTGACAGCCAGTGACAGCCAGTGACAGCTAGTGATAACCAGTGACAGTCAGTGACAGCCAGTGACAGCCAGTGATAACCAGTGACAGTCAGTGACAGTCAGTGACAGCCAGTGACAGCCAGTGACAGCCAGTGACAGCCAGTGACAGCTAGTGATAACCAGTGACAGTCAGTGACAGTCAGTGACAGCTAGTGATAACCAGTGACAGTCAGTGACAGCCAGTGACAGCCAGTGATAACCAGTGATACCGGTGACAGCCAGTGATAACCAGTGATACCGGTGACAGCCAGTGATAACCAGTGACAGCCAGTGATACCCAGCGATACTAGTGACAGCCAATGATAACCAGTGATAGTCAGCTATAACCAGGGACAGGTGGCAACAACCAGTGACAGCCAGTGACAGCCAGTGATAGTCGGTGATAGTGATAGCCAGTGATAACCAGTGACAGTAAGTGACAGCCAATGATAACCAGTGATACTGGTGACAGCCAGAGACAGCCAGTGACAGCTAGTGATAACCAGTGACAGTCAGTGACAGCCAGTGATAGTCGGTGATAGTGATAGCCAGTGATAACCAGTGACAGTCAGTGACAGTCAGTGACAGCCAGTGACAGCCAGTGACAGCCAGTGATAACCAGTGACAGTCAGTGACAGCCAGTGATAGTCGGTGATAGTGATAGCCAGTGATAACCAGTGACAGTCAGTGACAGTCAGTGACAGCCAGTGACAGCCAGTGACAGCCAGTGATAACCAGTGATACCGGTGACAGCCAGTGATAGTCGGTGATAGTGATAGCCAGTGATAACCAGTGACAGCCAGTGATACCCAGCGATACTAGTGACAGCCAATGATAACCAGTGATAGTCAGCTATAACCAGGGACAGGTGGCAACAACCAGTGACAGCCAGTGACAGCCAGTGATAGTCGGTGATAGTGATAGCCAGTGATAACCAGTGACAGTCAGTGACAGGCAGCGATGGTCAGCTCTCCAGGCTGTTTCCTGTGAGCCCCAGGTTACAGCCGGATTCGGGGCTGGGGGGCCCTGGGCCAGCTTCTGTAACTCTGGACTAGGACTCCTCCCAAGGAAGCCCCAGCGCGGCTCCTAGGAGGGAGGAGCTGCTGAGCCTTCCCTTTGCCCTCAGACCACTAAGCCTCCCAGTCAGGTGCTAGGGCCATGGCAGGGCCACGGCAGGGACTCCGACCCTGGGGCCGGAGGCAGTGCACTCCTAGGCAAGGGGCCTTTGATGAGCAGCTTGTCTTTTCATGCCCCCAAATGCTGGAGAAGCGGGGAAGCCCAGACCCGGAGAGCGGCACTCGCACTCAGAACTAGAGCAGCTGTGACCGTCCTTGGGGCAAGAAGCATCATTCTAGGCTTCCCTCCAAGGCAGGAAGAGGAGCTGGGTCAGGGAATGAGGCTCCTTCCCCTGGCAGGGGAGGATCAGAGGGAACCTTTTCTCTCCAGCCCTTGGGTCCCCTTGGGAGAGTCCTTGTGGGGCTCCAGGCGCGCAGACAGTTGTGAAGGGGCCAGAGCCATGGAGGAGGAAGAGGACCCTCCGTTCCTTCTCCTTGGCTGCCTCTCTTAGAGATGAAGGGGACCTCGGAAGTAATGGGCCTAACCCTTTGTTCCACAAAAGAGGAACCTGGGGCTTTAGGCAGGGAAGGGGCTTGTCCCCAGGTGCTCTGCCCTTGGGACCGCATTTGAAAGCGAGGCCTCTGGGCCCTCTCCGGCGCTCTCAGAAGCACCACTGTATCCTTTGTGATAACTCCCCCATTCCTGGAGGAGGAGGAAGAGAGGGCAGGGCATGGGGGGGCCTCCCAGAGCAGGGGCACCTGAGCTGGCCGGGAGAAGCCCCAGATCCTCGGGGGCGCAAACAGAAAGGAGAGTAACGTAGTCAGGAGAAGGAACCCCAGGTCGCAGAGCTGCAGGGCCCGTCTGGGACCCAGGCTGTGTACAGGCCGCCATGGGAGAGCAGGATGGGGGCCACGAAGGGATTTGGGGCCGGAGACTCGGGAGCCCAGGGCAAGTTTCTGAGCAGCCGGGGCTGGAGCCGCTGAACGCCATGGCCAGCTGGATGACCTCTGGTCATAAACCTGGGGGGGGGGGGAGACCAGAGCAGGGAGGCCAATGAGGAGGCTGTGGAGGGAGCCAGGGGAAGGGAAGAGCCAGGGAGGGAGCCGGGCGTCCTTGGCAGCTGCTGTGCCTTTGTGAAGGGAGAGCCAGGGAGGATGGTGCAGAGGCTGGGGCTGGGGCCCAGAGCAGCCTGGGTGTGGAGCCGGGGGGCAGGAAGAGGGGCAGGTTGGGGGAGACCCGGGCTGACCTTTGGGCCTGGTGGGCTTCCTGTATCTGCACAATATCCAGTGTTTGATGCCCAGCTCCCAAAGTTGGGGTGGGATCAGCATGGAGACAATGGCAGCTCCAGGGAGGGAAAGGTTGCGGAGGGAGAGAAGGGCCGCCAGGCTCAGTGCTCAAGGGCTCTGGCCCCATCTCTCCCTCCTCCCTCTGTGGCTCCTTCCTCCCTTGGGCTTGAAAAGCTGACCCAGAGCTGGTCCCCTCCCACAGCTCCACCCTCCCGCCCCCTCCCACCGAGATCCAGTAGCGCTGTCCCCCTGCTGGTCTCGGAGCTCCAGGCACTTCCCTGGCTGCTGGTGACCCTGCCTGACGCAGCCCCCTCCTCCCCGCCCTCTCCCGGACTGTCCTATCCCTCCCTCCTTCCAGGCTCTCTGCAGATCCGCCCCCACTTCACTGTGCACATTTCTTTGAATGTCGTCTTCCCATCAGTCCGGGAGCTGTTTGAGGGTGACCCGACTTTCTTTGTATTCCCAGACTTTAGCATACAGTGAGTGCTTAATAAATGCTTGATGTGACTTGAGCATCCAGCAGAGGACACTGAGAAGGCGCGGTTGGACAGTAGGAGGGGGCATCATAGAATGGGGCCATCAGAGAATGGGGGCATCAGAGAATGGGGGCATCAGAGAATGGGGGCATCAGAGAATGGGGGCATCAGAGAATGGTGCCATGGCAACAGAGGGCGTGAGGGTCTCTAGGGCCTGGGAGTGGACACCCCCCTGTGGCCGCACTTGCAGCAGGTGGCGTTTGGGGCCCAGTCCCGTGGGCTCGGTCCCTGTGACTCGGATTCAGAAGCGTAGCCTCAGCCCAGGGGCCAGCGGGTGTGATTGCTGCTGTACCCGGTGCCCTCCCCTAGACCTCTGACCGTCCCTGGTAGAACAGCGGGGTCTTCAGCCTCCCGAGTCCCTATTTGGGCCTTGTCCCAGCTGTGTTGGAGCTGAGCTGCCCTGGTCCCCTCCGGAGGGCTCATGCGGGTGCCTTCTGGGAGGCTCAGAAACAGTCCCTGCTGGGAGCGGGCTGGGGGGAGGAGCGGAGGAGCAGGATTCCACCCCCTCATCGGCCCAGCTTTCTCCTGGCTAACTAACTACCTCCTTTGCAAATGGCCTGTGGGCGCAGCTGGCCTAGTTCCTGGCCACCTCCTGGAGGGCCGGACCGGTCTCTTCAGAGTGGCTGAAAATCCTTCTGTTCCCCGTCCTCGGCCATGTCCCCCCCCCTTCTCTGCCAGCCTCGGAACCTTTTGTACTGAGGCCCCTTCGCCTCCTGAGCCAGCCCAGAGCTGCCCAGAGCCAGGTGCAGGGAGGTTGCCACCGCAGATCACCCCTGGGCGGGCATTGGAACAGTCCCCGGCCCTGAGCTCCCACTGAGGAGCTGAATCGAACCGGAATATTCTCAGGAAGCAGTTAAGGGTATCGAACTGCAGACCCAGACAGTCCGAAGCCATGGATTCATGGTCCAGTGGGGGCCATAGCGGGGGCTTTCAGCCCCTCCCCCCAAGTCCTCAGGAGTAATTCAAGCCTGGCCAGCATCAAGGGCCTGCTGTGGCCGAGACCCTGGGGACACCTCAGGAGTCTGCCCACAGTTTACATTCAATGCAGCGATACATCTGTCCTGAAAACCGCTTTGCAGCTAATCTGCAGCGGAGCTAAAGCTCGGACCCAGCTTCCTCCCTGCGCCGAACCAGGATTCCCCTGGAATCACCGAGATGAGGGCCCTCCTTTCCTGGCCAGAGCTGCCTCTGTCCAGCAGTGCCGATAAGTCCCCAGGCCTGTCTAGGCCTACAAAGTGACAGGTGGATCCCTTTGAGCACAAAGAGCTGGGGTCCCTAGGAGCAAGGCTGGGGCTGCAGGGATGGGGGAGACCCCCATGCTCAGCTCCGAGGGTCCCCTCGCTTATTCCAAAGGAGCGCTCACCAACCTTCTGCTGCCTTGGGCTGGCTAAGAACTGGGGCAGCCACGTGGAGTGCCCTGGGCTGGTGCAGCCTCCGTCCCTGCTCACAACCGGCCCCTGCTGCTGCTGCTGCTGCTGCTGCTGCTGCTGCTGCTGCTGCTGCTGCTGCTGCTGCTGCTGCTGCTGGGTCAGACTTGGGAGAAGTTTCAGACTCAGATTTCCTCCATTGAGGGAATGAAAGTAAGAGCACCCAGCAAGTAAAGAGCCCTAGGATTTTTGGGAACGTGCAAGAAATGCCATCGGCAGGCGAGGCCACACTGGCCTTCTGTGCTGGCCCGGGTGCGCCCAGGGCGGGCAGAGCGGGGTAGATCAGCTCTCTGGTTGCCAAGGCTTTCTTCTGGAAGCCCAGGCCATTGTGGGGGAGGCTGTGGGGAAGCAACAGGAGGCCCCACAACATGGAAGTTCAGAACCCGGGAGAGGGGTTGCTTTGATAAGAGGAAAGCAGGGGTCCCAGCTCAGCCAAAGGAAGGAGGACTAGGGAGGAGCAGGTCCCCGGTGATCCCCGGCATGTCTCGGCAGGCTCCAGCCATGCCTGTGGGAGCTTAGCCTCCGGGGGAGGATAAGCCGCGTGGGCAAATCAGGACTGGGGCACGGCGGGGCCTGTGCTGACTCCCTAAGAGCCTGGACCTCTTCCTCTGGCTTCAAATGCTTCAGGGGCTCAGCCTTTGCCTAGTGACCTTAGATCTTAGGCTACAGGTTCTGAGCAGCTAGAACGGGAAAGGGACTTAAGAGATCCCAGAAAGATCTGTGGTCTTTTACAGAGGAGGACACTGAGGCAGCCCAGAAAGGGGCATCGAATCCAGGGCCAAAATTAGAATCCCATGTCATTCACGAACTCAGCTTAAAGACTTCCGGGCGTGGGTAGCTCACTGCCTCTCCAACCATAGCACTGCAATGAACTTTGGGGGTTCCCCCCAGACCTCGAACCCAGAGTTGTCTCAGTGTGGCTTCCCCTTGTGGCTCCTCGGCTAAGCAGAATGAGGCTAATATTCTTCAAATACGTAAAGACAGTTATCAGTCCCATGCCCCCACCCGTTCCCAGGTCATTCAGTCTGCTCCTGGCTCCGCTTCCTTTAGCTGGTCTCAAGAGGGGCCAGTCAGGGGTCTTCGTGCTAGGATTCCGTTTCCCTTTCACGTCCTGATCCCCTTCTTCTCCAGGCTCTCCGGTGTATTCTCATCGTAATATTTTCAACAAATATTTTTTCATCCCTCAATCAATCGACGCCTACCCCAAGCAGCTGAAGCCCATGGGGGAGTGGGACAGTGGGGAGCCTTGAAGGTAGCTTGGGGGTCTGGCACTGAGTTCCAGATCTTGGCTGAGCAGGCCAGAGGCTGGCAGGACTCGCACCTCTGCTCCGGTCCCTCTACTGAGGGAGATAAGAACAACCGGAGATGAGCCATCGTTCCGGGGGGCAGTTGTCAGTGTTAGGATGGCCCCCCTTACATCAGCCCCAACCTGCTTCTGTCTTACCCGCAGCCCCACAGACTTCATGGGGACGCCAGCATCAGACCCAGGTCTTCTGACCTTAAGTCTAAGGTCATGTGTGGGCTGCAGCCCAGAGGCACCTGGGGCTTTCTGCGTAAATGTGTGATGTGTGTGTGTGTGTGAGAAAGAGAAACAGAGACAGAGACAGAGAGAGAGAGAGAGAGAGAGAGAGAGAGAGAGAGAGAGACCAATAGACACAAAAAGAAGGAGACAAAGAGACACACACAGAGAGAAAGACTCAGATTCAGAGAAATGGGACAGTAATGAAAGACAAATGGAAAGGGGAAAGGAAGGGGTGAAAGGTTGAAGAGTGAAGGGGAAGAAAAGAGGGGGAAAGAAAGGAAATGAAGATGAAATTAAAGCCATTTATAATTATATGAAAAAAAATGCTCTAAATCACTATTGATTAGAGAAATGCAAATTAAAATAACGCTGAGGTACCACCTCACATCTTTCAGATTGACTGAGATGACAGGAAAAAATAATGATGAATGTTGAAGGGAATATGGGAAAACTGGCACACTAATACATTGTGCAGTTGTGAAATGATCCAACCATTCTGGAGAGCAATCTGGAACTATGCCCAAACTGTGTACACCCTTTGACCCAGCACTGCCATTATTAGGTCTGTATCCCAAGGAAATCATAAAGGAGGGGAAAAGACCCAGAGGTGCAAAAATGTTTGTAGCAGCTTTTTGTGGTAGCAAAGAATTGGGAAAGGAGTGGAGCCCATCAGTTGGGGAATGGTCGAACAAGTTGTGGTATATGAAGGTAATGGACTATTATTGTTCTATAAAAAATGGTGAACAAGCTGATTATAGAAAGGCCTGGAGAGATTTACATGAACTGATGCTGAGTGAAACAAGCAGAACCAGGTAATACATTGTACACAGTAACAGCAAGAATTGTGATGATCGCCTATGAAAGACTGGGTTCTTCTCAGTGGTTCAGTGATCCAACTCAGTCCCAATAGACTTTGGACAGAAAATGCCCCTTACCAGAAAAAGATCTTAGGAGACTGAATGCAAATCAACACATGCTATGATCACTTCTTTTGTTTTGTTTGTTTTGTTTTGTTTTCCTCTTTCATGGTTTTCCCCTTTTATTCTGGTTTTTCTCTCCCAACATGATTCATAAAACAATCTATATTAATAATAAAAAAGCTTACTACAATTTTCAAAAATTGAAAGAAGGAAGGAGGGAAGGAGGGAGGGAGGAAGGGAGGGAGGGAGGGAGGAAGGAAGGAAGGAAGGAAGGGAGGGAGAGAGGGAGGAAGGAAGGAAGAAAGGAAGGAAGGAAAGAAGGAAGGAAGGAAGGAGGGAGGAAAGGAGGGAGGGAGGGAAGGAGGAGGAAGGGAGAAAGGAAGGAAGGAAGGAAGGAAGGAAGGAAGGAAGGAAGGAAGGAAGGAAGGAAGGAAGGAAGGAAGGAAGGAAGAAGGGAGGGAGGGAGGGAGGGAGGAAGGAAGGAAGGAAGGAGGGAGGAAAGGAGGGAGGGAGGAAGGGAGAAAGGAAGGAAGGAAGGAAGGAAGGAAGGAAGGAAGGAAGGAAGGAAGGAAGGAAGGAAGGAAGGAAGAAAGAAGGGAGGGAGGGAGGGAGGGAGGAAGGAAGGAAGGAAGGAGGGAGGAAAGGAGGGAGGGAGGAAGGAAGGAAGGAAGGAAGGGAGGGAGAGAGGGAGGAAGGAAGGAAGAAAGGAAGGAAGGAAAGAAGGAAGGAAGGAAGGAGGGAGGAAAGGAGGGAGGAAAGGAGGGAAGGAGGAGGAAGGGAGAAAGGAAGGAAGGAAGGAAGGAAGGAAGGAAGGAAGGAAGGAAGGAAGGAAGGAAGGAAGGAAGGAAGGAAGGTGGGAAGGAAGGAAGGAAGGAAGAAGGGAGGGAGGGAGGGAGGGAGGAAGGAAGGAAGGAAGGAAGGAAGGAGGGAGGAAAGGAGGGAGGGAGGGAAGGAGGAGGGAGGGAGAAAGGAAGGAAGGAAGAAAGGAAGGAAAGAAGGTGGGAAGGTGGGAAGGAAGGAAGGAAGGAAGGAAGGAAGGAAGGAAGGAAGGAAGGAAGGAAGGAAGGAAGGAAGGAGGGAAGGAAGGAAGAAGGGAGGGAGGGAGGAGGGGCACAGAGACACACACCGGGTGCCAAGACCCATAGGATGCCAGAGCTGGGGAGGACATAGAGATCCTCTCTCCCAGGCTCCTCTGTTACAGGCGAGGTGACCAAGGCCCGGGGAGGACCGATGACCCGCGCAAGGCCACCCCGTTAATAAGAGGCAGACCCTGGCTGCTCCCTTCCATCTCGCCTTTTCCTAGTCCCTGCTCCCCGCAGACCTGGGGACGTGGCGCGGGGCTTCCAAACGCGCTCCCGCCCGGGGGTAGTAGCCCTGGCAGCGGGGGGGAGGGGGGGGAGGGAGGCTACAGCCCCCCGGGCGGCCGTGAGGGAGGTTCCTGCCAGGCTCGGCCGCGTGCCCCGCAGTCCCGCCCACGCCAGAGCCCTCCGTGCCCGGGCATCTCTCCGGCGGCGGGCTGTGGCTGCCTGCTCCCCAGTGACTGTTTTGGTCTCCATGGCAACGGGCTGGCGCGATTCCGGGGGCCCCTGCGCCGTTGCGCCGCCGAGATGCTCCGGCCGCTCCACTGGCTCGTTTTGCAGAAGCAGGAAAAGGGGAGCCCACCTGAGACGTTGCAGGCCGGGCACCCCCTCTCTCTGCTCGGAGCC
Organism: Dasyurus viverrinus; assembly: GCA_020854095.1. NCBI lineage: Eukaryota > Metazoa > Chordata > Mammalia > Dasyuromorphia > Dasyuridae > Dasyurus > Dasyurus viverrinus. The sequence goes on along the minus strand of CM037002.1, from coordinate 254,377,417 downwards.
GGGGCGGGGCCTCGCGAGCCGGTGGATAAAGCCCGGCCCCGGCTGCTCCGCCGCCCCCCCCCCCCCGCGAGCAGTGAGGCAGGGCGGGGGGAGGGTCGGGCGGCCCACTTGCCTCCCATCTGTTGGCCCGGGCTTTCCTCCTCCGCACCAGCCGGCCCTCCAGGTCTGGCAGGACCTAATCCCCTCTTAACCCCCGGGGCTTATCTGGGCCTGGCCTCGGCCCAAATCTGGGGGGGGGGGAGTCTCCCTGGACGGGAGGCCAATGGGGGTGTCGGCTTCGTGGGCTTCGGGCCCCCTTGCAGCAGTTAGGAAGCGGAGGGAAGCCCCTCATCCCCCCCCCCCCCCCGCCCCCGCCAGAGGTGGGCAGAATGTCTGTGGGAGTGTTTAAGTAGCAACATGAGGGGGGAGGAGGGTTCCGGATTCGCTCCCCTGCTTCCTGGGTTGGACTCCCCCACAAACACCCACTGGGTCCTTTCCCTTTGAGGTGTGGGGCAGAGGGCTGAGGCTGGGCTGAGCGAATATAGAGGGACAGAGAGAAAGCTGGGACCCCCCCATCCATCAGGGGCATCCAGCTCCCCCTTAACCCTCCCTGTTGGACCCCTCCATTGTGCGGGGGTGGGCAGCCCCCTGACCAGGTGGGGTTCTCCATCCCTGGGGAGCCTGGCTGGCTTCAGGGGGCCCAGCAATTGACGTCGGCTCCTCAGGACACGTTTTAATCCTTTTCAACCTTCCAAGCTGTAATACTGCTCACCATTCAGTGCCCCAGAAAGCACATGCTGAGCTGTGGGGGGGGGTTGGGGGGACCCAGGGCTGTTCCGTTGGGAGTCAGAGCCTTGGTCCTAACAAGGGTCTCCAAGGCCCTCTGAGGTGTCCCAACCCGCAGCCTCGGCCTCCACCATGGAGAGCTCCCGATCGTTGAAAAGTTTCCCTCACAGAACTGGTGGGTCCCAGCCTGGCTCTGGGAGTGGGAACAGGGAGTGGGAGGGGGGGCACTGGGCTCTCTGTCCTCCCTCCCTCCATGGGCCACAACCCTGGCGTTGCCCCATCATCCCAGGAGATCATAGGCCCATTGAGCCATTCTCCCAGGCTGGCCCAAGTTTGCCCTGTACCCTCGTGGTTCCCAAGCCCCACGACCAGAGCAACACTTCCCCTGCAGCCCCCTCCAATCTGGCATCGCCCCCCCAAAAAAAGATACTGTTCAGTAACTGATGAGCCCGTCTGGGAGAGCAGCCGGTCATGGGGCAGGTAACTTGGGCAAGGAGACAAAGAGAAATCACTTGCCCCCAGTCAGGGCGAGCTTTAGGCCTGGGGGGGGTGTGTGTGGGGGAATTTTGCCTTTCATGCATCCCCAGCCCTAGTATCATTCCCGGCACTTAAGTACTGAACAAAAGCTCGGAAGCCACTGGGTCCCTTCCACCACGAGCCTTGGGCCTCCAATGGGGTGGGGGGCTGCAGCTCTTGGGGTTTGGCAGACTGGGGGCCGAGGGTCAGGAGAAAAGGGAGGACCGGGAAAGGCCAGAAGGGAAGGTGGCCAGTGTGTGAGGGGGTCTGCGAGGATCCAGTCTGGGAGTCCCTGGGGGGTGCCGGGAGTTTCTGGCACCTTTGGGGCTTATGGAAAGCTTGGTTCCGGCAAGGAGAGCATGAGGGAAGAGCTCTTGGTGGGGGGCTGCCGAGGCCCGAGGCCCAGGACCAGCCCCTGCTGGAGGAAGCTGCACTGAGGAGAGGAGAGAAGGGGGGCGGGGAGAGCCAAGGACATAGGCTGCCTTTTCCACTCCGGTTGCCATGGAAACAGATGGTGGCTTGGCCAAATTAAAAAGGGGGTGGGGAAGCTCTGTAAGGATCCTGGCTTGGGGTTGGAGAGCATCCTGGCATACTTACCAGCAGCCCCGCCCCCCCAGCCTGTCCCCCGACGGAGACCCCACCTCTAGCCGAGGCAGGGACAAAGGAGGCTCATGGCCCAGCCCGGTGCCGCCATTGTGGCTGGGCATGTGGGGAACCTTCCCTCTGCCCAGCTCGAGCCATGTGACACGGGCTGAGGTCAGAGACACCGTTTCAACTCGGGGCTCCCTGTTCGCCCGTCCCCACCTCGGCCCTAATCAGAAAAGAGGCAGGATCCGTGGGCTGCCCCTACATGGGGCCGAGGGGGCCTGGCAGCTCCCCTGACACTCAGGAAGGAGGGGACCCCCCCCCTTCCTTCCCCTCTAGCTCGGCTTCCTCTCCCCGCCCTTTCTCTGTACCCACTGATCAATCCTCCGGGCCCCCCTGCATTCCGTCCCTTGCAGCCTCTCTGCCACCCTCACAACACCCTCATAATCTCACATAGAGATTATGAAGGAAAGGAAGGAAGATTTAATAAGTCCTTTTTGAATAGAAGGAATAGCGGAAGATATGGAACTGTGTAAGTTAGCTTGGCCTTTTGGTCCGGTTTTTTCATATCACCCTAGATCAATTAGTAGTAGGGGTGGGGAGGGGGGCACAAGCCAGGTGCTCAAGGCTGGCTGGGGGGGGAGACCCCAAGCCTCGGCCTCCCACCCATCAGCTCCGGAGCAAAAGGCCAGCGGGTGGAGGGCAGAGCCTGGCTGACCTGGCTTGGGGGGGGGGGGATGCTGCGCCTTGTGGCCAGTCAGGTCAGAACATCCCCCACCCCCTCCCCAAGCCCTGAGACTTCTCATATCGGGGGGCACAGAGGAGAGGGACGAGAGAGGGCTCGGTCCTGGCCCAACCCTGAAAACAAGAGGCCGGCCCGACTGGTCCAAGGCTGGAAGCCCGGCTCACACAGCTCTGGCTGGGGGAAGGTTCCCGACGTGCTCGGCCACAATGGCGGGCACCGGGCTGGGCCATCATCCCTGGGAGAGGACGGAAGAGAAATAAGGGATCAGACTGGAAGGCCCCGGGATGGGTGACGCCTTGTGGAGGACTGTAAGGGCCAAAGGGGAGGATTCACGTGACCCAGGAGGTGACCGGAGCCACCAGAGTTTGTGCCTTGGATGGGGGGTGGGGGTGCGACTCCATCAGACCAGAACTTTGGGAGAATCCCTTCAGGGGCCCAATGGACTGGAGGGGGGAGGGGGAGATGAGAGGCAGGCAGACCCCTCCCCCCATAGTTCAGATAGGAGGAGATAAGGGTCTTGGGGAGGGGCATGAACACCAGGAACGAGGTGCTTAGTTCTCCCAGATTTCCCTCAAAATGTTGGGCCAAGTCTTCCAGGTTCTTTCTGCAGAGAAGATGGAGAAGCTGGGCTGGCCAGTGTCAGGACAGGAGATGCCAAAACGGTCGTAGCTGGGCAGAAAGTGTCACCGATGGTCCTGGTGGACCTCAGGGAAGGAGGAGAGCCCCAGAGAGCTGCAGGGGTCTGGGATGTTTAACATTGTCTTGTAAACTCGATCGACATCTTCATTTCCCAAAATACACCTCTTCCTTCCGTCTCCTGCAGGTCCGTCCTTTATAAAAGTAATGGAAGCTAAGTGACACGTTAACCAAGAGTGATGTTCAGCGTAGCATTGCACACCCACAGACTCCCAGCCCCCAAAAGGAGAGGGGGGAGCCTCCTCGCAGCTTTTCTTCCTCACAGTAACAGCCGGGGTTCATAGAGCACCTTAAAAAGGCCACCTCAATCCTCAAAGGCCTAGGAGGGAGGGGAGGGATTCTTCCAGTTACAGCCGAGGAAACTGAGGCAGAGGGAATGCACCAGGGGCATGGAGCCGCTCGGTGTCAGACTGAATCGGAACTAGGAGCCTCCAGCTTCAGGGTGCGTCTCCTAGTGGTCACTGCCAGAACTCCGGGCATTTGAGGATTTGGGGGCCTTTGGACGCCTGTTTGTTGGCTCTGCTGCCTTCCCTTTGTGTCAGTTCGGGGACATCTTTCCAGGCTTTTCTGTTCCTCACAGCGCAGGAATATTCCATCACGCGGATGGACCACGATCCCGGCCGCTTCTCGCTGCCGTGATCAGGGTGACTATAAATATCTCGGGCGAGGAAGCCTGCGGCTCTATGCCGACCTCCTTGGAGGTGGAGACGCTCAGGGAAGCGTCCGGGGCCAGAAGCTCCATCGGCGACGTGCGCCAGCGCCCCTCGGCCCCGACACTGACCTTGGCCAGCTTGGGCCCCCAAATCGCGGGGGGCGGTGATGACCTCAGTGGTTAGGCCCCCATTATTCTCTTAGCTATGAGTCAGACCCAGGCAGAGGCGATGTGCTGGGTCAGACTTTCCCAAGATCCAGAGCTAGGAAGAAAAGTGGACTCAGCTGCCAAGAAAGGGCATATGAGGTGAAAGGCTGTAGGATCGAGCGGAAGGCCCCGGGCTCGGGGGTACTGGGGGCGCTTTACAAAACCAAGCTGAGGAGGTAGCAGCTGGTGTGGGAAAAGGATCTGGGGGCTTGAGTGGACTGCAAGCTGCACACAAGTGAGCAGTGGGCTAAGGATGCTAAGCAGGGCCCAGCAGCCTCCCTCTACCTTCCCAGAGGGGATGGAGTAGCTCAGGAAGAGAGGGAGGGAGGGAGGGAGGAAGGAAGGCAGGCAGGCAGGAAGGAAGGAAGGAAGGAAGGAAGGAAGGAAGGAAGGAAGGAAGGAAGGAAGGAAGGAAGAGAGGGAGGGAGGGAGGGAGGGAGGGAGGGAGGGAAAAGAAATTAGACTCCAAGTTCCATGAGGATTGCTTTGATTCCATTTATTTTAGCCAATTCTAGTTAGAAGCACCTACTATGTGCCTGGCACTGTAAGCGCAGTCCAGAAGAGACAAGATGGAAATGAAATCCTGGTCCCTGAACTCAGAAAGTTTAGCTTCTGTGAAAGGCTGCAGCATGTACTCATAATTTAATCAATTATAGTTTGATGAGAGAAGAACTTGGGAGAAGAGATCAAGGAAGGCTTCCCAGAGGAGGTGGTAACTGAGAGGAGCTGAAGCAAAGGCCTCTAGAGGTGGAGAGAGAGAGAGAGAGAGAAAGACAGACAGAGAAGTGTGTGTGTGTGTGTGTGTGTGTGTGTGTGTGTGTGTGAATGTGTGTTGGGGATAGGGACTTCGCACCCCCCCCACTTCCCCAGGCTCCTGCTCCTCCCCTCACCACGAACAGCTCCCAGACCCAGAGTCAGCCAGAAGCGTCAGTCAGCGGCCCCAGGGCCAGCTCTGGAGTGGAAAGCCTCTTCAGTGTCTTTCTCCAGGGCCCTCCCCCCACCCCGAGTGCCCCACTCTGCCTCCAGGGAGAGGGGGACCAGGGCACAGGGGGCTGGGAGCAGCGGCATTGATGCTGAGGCAGGCAGGGAAGCGGGGAGCTAAAAATAGGCTCTCTCCGTGCTCGGCTCCCCAGGGCCTGCCGCAGCCGGCCCGGATTAGGAGGACCGTAGAGTGGATTTCTCCATGACATCACCAGCAGCCCAGACTGCGGGCTCCTGGGGCCCCGGGGAATAGACCCCCTTGGGGGCCCTTAGCAGCTGACTGGTAGCTGGGAGGCCCCCGGGGCCAAGGCTGGGGCTGGTGCCGGTGCCAGACAACCGAGTTTATTGCAAGGGGAAGAGCAACGGGGTGTTGCTTTCCCCATCTCTTCTGGGAGGGCTTGGTCCCCTTCATGAGCTCTGTCCCCAGGCTCCAGATTGGGCACACTTTCTCTTTCCAGCTAGCCCTAGGTCCATGTGGTCTGCTTGTCACTGCCTGGGTCCTCCTGGTCACACTGGGGGACGACTGGCAGAGCTCAGTTCAGTTGTCACCACCTCCGGGAAGTCCTCCTAGATCCTTCCCACTGAAAGACTCTCTCTGGGCCGTCCTCGGTCCCAGCTGGCCTTGGGCTGGACCTCTCCTGCCACCTCTCCCACCTTTGTGCTCAGTGCTTAGGCCCATGTAATGTGCTCAGCTGAGAGCGGCAAAGAGGCCGCTGTCCTTCCCTCTGGATGAGGGGCCGATGCTGTGACACACAGGGGTTGGGGGGATGTGAGGGAGGGACGAGGCAGCTGAGGAGGGACCAGGGCTGTGACACACAGGGGTTGGGGGGGGTGTGAGGGAGGGACGAGGCAGCTGATGACCCCTGGCCACGAGCAGACACAAATCAAAAAGAGACGTGGCCTCTGCCTCTGGAGGGCTCCCGTTTGGTGAAAAAAGTCATTGGGGAGGCATTTCCCAGCACCAGGATTGAGCAAACTCCGTTTCCCCGTGTGCGTGTTAGTTGTAAAATGAGCTTCAGAGACTTGGAGGGGCCTCCCCGAGCCGGTCTCCCACCCATCGCCCTGCAATTATACAGCGCGCTAGAATCCTTTATCTACTTTGACCCTCAACACAGCCCCAGGAGGGAGCAGGGGAAAGGGCAGAGATTAGGATGTTTCTGGATTTTCAAGCATTTTTCAGCAGCTGCTTGCGGCCCCGCCCCCTTTCCACCAGAGAGCAGCCCCCAGGAGTGGGCCCTGCCACAGGCCCCTCAGAAGGTTCTGGCCTGGCAGGCCCCGCGGGGCTGGAGCTCGGGGCTCTCGCTGACTTCGGACTTCGGCCCCTCCCCCACGCCGCCGAGAGCCGGAGCAGGCAGGGAGAGGGGCCCCCCAGGCCTCGGGGTGGGTTACGGTCCCCCGAGATCACAAACCAGGTGGATATGGAGCAGATAAGCGTTAATCTGTCCTGAGAGAGAATTAATCAGGCAAAAGATGGCAATCTCCAGGCAGGGAGAACGCCAGCTGGGGCAGGTGCCCAGGGCCGGACTGCGGGAGGAAGGTGGGGCTGTCGCTAAGCGGATCTCGGGCTGGGATTAGCGGCGCTGGCTCCGGGCTCCAGGGCTGCGGCTTCCAGCTTCCCCTAGAAATGGCTTCTCCTTTGTAGTCGCTGCTCCCACCCCCAGCTGCCGGTTTTATCTTAGGGGGTGGGGGGAGGAAGCGGCTCCCCGAGCCTCAGGACTGAGGGGGGGGCCAGAGGCCGAATCTCCAGGTCTCTCCCACACCTTCAGGCTCCTCCCCAGCCCAGCCTGGCCCGGCCTCGGGCTCCGCTCTCCAAGGTCCTGACGCGTCCCAAGCTCAGCCCTCGCTTCCTGGTCTGCAGGCTGGGGTGGGGTGGGGGGGGGGGGAGCGGGCAGCTCTGAAACCCCAGGTTACAAAACCGGCTGGGGGGGGGTCATGCTGGGGAAGTAAATTGCCCCGGTACGAACCCAAGAAGCGACGTTTGCACCCTCCCTGTACACTGCGCTGACTCCTGTGGAAGGGAAGGGTGCGCTGGGCCCTGTCTGGTGCTCCCATGGGGTCTGGGCTGGAGCTACTGCCCCGGGAGAAGAGGAGGCTACTGACCCGCTGCCGCCGTCTATCCCTCCCCCCCCCAACAAGACGGGACAGTGACAGGGTCTTTGAGCTAATGAGACCCTCCCCTGTCCAGCTGAGGCCGGTGAGATGGCGGGACTGATCCCCACCTCGGCACTTTACAGAGCAGGGAACTGAGGCCCAGAGGGGGGAGGGATCCCGGGCGCCCGCCCCGGGTCAGCGGTGGAACCAAGTGCCCCCCACCCCGCCCCCGCCTCAGTCCGGAGATGCCACCACGGCACTGAAGGAAGTCAGTCCTCCCTGGGGCCAAGAAACGTTTGCCAAGAAGCTTCAGGTGCCCGACCTTGGGAAGGGCCGGGGGCACAAAGAAAGGCGGAAGAGCCCCCCCCAGACCCCCGGTCCCGTGGGGGAGGCAACGTGCAAACTGCCAGGTCTAAACCTGCAGGACGACTTGGAAGTGACCAGAGAATCAGAGACTCCTGGAGAAGGCGGGATTCCGGCTGGGCCTGAGGGAAGGCGGAGAGGAGCAGGGGAGGCATTGTTGGCAGGGGACCCAAGCCCAGCAAAGGAGGCGGGAAGGAGGAGACGGGGAGCTTTGGACCACAGAGTGCTTGGGGACAGGGCCAGGCACAAGAAGATGCAAAGAGGGAGGTGGCGGGTTCTGAATGACGGGAATTTCCCTTTGACCCTGGAAGTGATGGTCTCTGGGGTTTAGTGGGTGAGGGAGGTGACAGGGGCCGGGCTGTACTTCAGGACAATCTGACAGCTGAGCGATGGGCAGAAGCGGGCAGAGGGCCCCAGCAGGCCCTGAAGTCGCCCAGGTGGAAAGGAGGGTTGGATCCGGCTAGGGCTAGTGCTGTCCCCCTGCTGCGCCCCTTGGGAAGCTTGAGGAGCCCCGGGGGCCCTGGTGCTGCCCTTCTGGGCAATCCAAGTGCAGACCAGTGCTGGAGCCCTCGGGGTCTGGGTCTGAGCAGGAACTCCCGCGCCTGCAGAGGGAAACAACGCGAATTTAGGGTTTCCCTCTGTAGGCACTCCTCAAGCTTTCTCACGGGTCCCCGAGGACCCTCCTCATCCACCTCCCGATCTCTCTGCCTTGGTCACCAGCTCCCTGGAAAGGAGGGAGACCCGAGAGTCCCTGGGAGAGGCTGTGACTCCACTGGAGTCTGGCACGCCATGAGCACTTATTTCTCCAACTGGACCCTTCTCCCTGACCTCGGTCTCGGTCCTTGTGCCTCCTGTGACTCTCCCCGTTTGTTCCTGTCCCCCTGACACACTTTTATCTCTTGTCTCTCTCCCCCTCCTGCTCTGTCTGAGAGATTCTTGGCAAGGCCCTGGCCCAGGCAGAGGCCAAGGGAGGCTTTCCTTGAGCCCTTTGCTCAGGCCCCTGGCAGGGTCATATCTATGGGATCAGCCCGGTCCAGGAGCGCCCCATCTCCCCGCCCCCTCGGCTTTCTCCGGGCCATTGTCCCGGTTTCTGCCTCCCCCTGGCCGGACGTCGGCCACTTCTCAGCAATGTCCCCTCGCTGGGGAACGCAGACTTGCTGAGCAGAGCGCACCTCGTGGCTGGCTTGGTAAAATGCTCCCATTTATGGGAGATGTAATTGGACTGTTTCCTATTTAAGAAAAGTGTTTTCCAGAAGGCAGGGAGGGGGCCCCCCGCCGTGGGGAAGGGGCAGGGGAGGGCCACAGAATGAGCCAGGAATACGGCGCCGGGGGGTCACTGTGCCGGGGGGTTGCTGTGCCGGGGGGTCGCTGAGCTAGGGGGTCGCTGTACTGGGGGGTCACTGTACCGGGGGTCGCTGAGCTAGGGGGTCGCTGAGCCGGGGGGTCACTGCAAAGGGTGTCTCTGAGTGCGTGGCCACACGTGTGTCTAGCCTGTCCGGTCTTTGCTAAATTCACACAAATGTCGGCCGTATCATCACTGGCATGGGGAGGGGCCCCCTTGGGGGCTGTGCTAGAGCCCCCAAGGTCCACCACCCCCAGAGCCCCTGGTCCTGCCTGGTTGCCCGCCAGCTGCCTGCCTTCCTCTGTTCTCTGCCTGGGGTACGGACACCCCGGGTAAAGGGAGCCACGTCCTTCATGCCCCCTGGCACCCGCCCGGTGCCGTCTCAGCCTGCTCAGCCCAGACATGAGGAACCTGGACTGGCATAAAGGGCAGCAAGTTCAGGCATCAGCCACAGCCTCCCACTTAGGGGGTCAGTGTGTGTGTTAGTCGCTGTGGCTGCCATCGGTTGCCCGGATCACTGAGAAGCACGTCCCCGGTGCCCTCCCAAGACCCCGTCCGTGAGCCAGATCCTAGCCCCAGGCTGTGGCCCCTCCTTCCCCTTTGCTGTTCGACTGCCTGGGGATGAGTCCTCCTCCCGGGGGCAAGGAAAGGCTGGCCAGGAACCCCACAGGCTCTTGCCAAGAAGGACTCGGGCTCTGTTTTCCAGGGAGCAGGTGGGGAGCCAGAGCTCCAGTGGAGCTGGAACATTCCCGGCGAGCAGGACGCCAGACCCCTGCCAGAGCTTTGGTTCGGGCCAGTGGGCGCTCTGCACCACAGACAATGGGAGTTTCTGAGCCATGTCCCGAGGAAGCTTGGGATCATAGCCACGTCTGGCCGAGAAGCCAACCCAGTCCCCCAGAGCCTGGGAAAGACCCTTATCCTTGAAAGCCAGGGACATGAGGCCCTGAGGCATCTAGGGGGAGGGAAGGAGGCTCGCTTTGTGTCTGAGGAAACTGTGGTGGCTTCTGGGTCAGTCAGCAGTCCCCTTAAAATGTCCCTGTGGGCAGTGGGACGAGAGCAGGGATGTGGCTGGGGAAGGGAGCCGGCAGCCTTAGGGAGGTCCAGATGCTTCACACTCACAAGAGCCCTGTGGAGTCCCTTACCCAGTGGCCTCTCGCTCTTCCAGGCTGCCTCCCAAGGCCTCTCTCCGGAGGTCAGCCCCTCTCCCAGGCCCTCCAAGCTTGCTCACATCTGACTGCATCTCTCAGGGCAGCTGTGGCCGGGCCGTGGGGTCTGAGCCCCCTTGCACCTCGGGCAGCCAGTCTGACCGCGTCTCTGGCTTCTTCTCTGGCTTCTAACAATTTGAGGTGACGCTGCTTCAGTTGGAGAAGACGAAGATGAGTTCTTCTCTCCCCATCTCTGGGGGCAGACTCCCTGAAATCTGACAGGGTCCCCTTGGGACCCAGCCTGAGGGCTCCTCTTCTGGACCAAATGCCGCCCCTTGTGACCCGGGGGTGGGGCCCGGCGGGCTGGGGCAGGAGACGGGAAGAACGTGGCCCTCGGAGTGCAGGGCCCAGAGAGGGCCACTCCGGCGCAGGGAGCGGTGCTTCTGAGAGTGCCCGGCCTGTCCTTCCCAGGGCATCCCACACCGGCTCCATAAGGTTAACCCTTGGGGAAGCTTCCTGGCTGTCATCGCTGACTGCCCGGCCGGGCCCTGCTCTCCAGACCCAGTGTGTGTGAGAGATCTCAGGGCTTAATTAATTTAATTTGAGAGGTTCCTTCTCAGAGTGTGAACAGTTTTCTCCCAGGGGACACTTCCTCCCTCTCCCGCCTGCAGCTTCTGGGGGGAGGGAGAAAGGGAAATAGGGGTGGAAACATGACCCAGCCGGGGAGGGAGGCTGTGCCCACCCGGAGCTGCCCCCTGGACTCGCCCCAAATGCCCCATTCACCCAGAACGGCAGGGGCCCCATGCCGGGAGCAGGAGCAGAGCGGGGCCCTGTCCCGCTGGGGCCCTGGGGAGGTCAGTAACGAGGCAGCCGGAGAGAATTCCTGGAGCCCACAGCCCGGGCAATAGCCACAGTCCCCTGCGGAGCCCGTGCCCGCTGCCCCTGTCACTATGCGCAGCCGGCTCCCAGACCCCCTAGAGCCCTCGGACCTTAAGCTGGCGGGCACCGGGGAGGCCACTGGGGGAGGCCGGCTCGGAGCCGGGATGGGAGGCAGCCTGAAGAGCAGGGAGGGCCTCAGTCCTCCAGCCCTGGGAGGGGGGACCGTCTGGCCTTGCTGCTCTTAGCCTGGGTCCCCAAGAAGTGGCGTGAGGCTGGCAGTGCCACCTGCCAGAGATACAGCAGCTGGCAAAGGCCTTAGGAGGCATGAGGTCTGGGGCCTGCATTTCAGAGGGGAAACTGAGTCACGCCTGCAGATTCTCACAGGGCCATGGCACACCCGGGTCAGGAACCGGCCTCTTCAGTCTTCAGGGAGTTCTGTCCTGTTGGGTTCGGTGACTTGGAAGGGAACTGGGGCCGGGGCCACCTGTGAGCCGTCCTTTCCCCTCCCTGGGCCTCAGTCTCTCTGGCTGTCACATGAGGGTTAGGGGCTTTGGGGCCACTCGGGCTGTGACATCCCATCATGTCTCAATGCCAGGCTCCAAGCTTCCTCCTCGTTCTAACGGTCGAGGATCAGGGGGCCGGGTGCTGAGCCCCTGGGCCCCTGGAGACAAGTCTGACTTCCCTCTCCCTGGGACCGCTCCTTCCAGACGCTGCCGCCGATTTCCGGGAGTCTGAGGCCTTCTGGGCAGAGGGGAGGGGAGGGGCCCCGCAGGGCCCACCCGGGGACCCCCAGAGCCGCTCTCGGACCTTCAAGTTTATCGGTCAGCGGGGTGCTGGGAGGGGGAGGGGTCAGAGGCTGGGCCCAGCAAAACATTCTGGAATAAAAATCTGGCCAGGGGCGAGAGGAGAAAGGAGGCGAGCTCCGCAGGGCCCTCGGCATGCTGGGAAATGCTCAAAAATGTTTGCCCACCGCGCTAATGCTACGGAGAAGCAGTCGGCCCTTTGATGTGGAGGGAACATCAAAGGCGCCAGGCCCGCTGGGCTGGGGAGGGGGAGGCGAGGGAGGAGGCCGGCTTCCCACTAACTTGGCTCTTTTCAGGGAAGGGGGAGGGGAGGCTGGCAGGTTTGATGGAGCCACAAGAGAGCCTGGGACGTTCCCCCCTCCCCTGGCCGGCCCTCCCCAAATAGCCGGGCCCTCCCCCCTGGCCGGCCCTCCCCCCTGGCCTGGCCTCCCCCCCGCCGGTCCTCCCCCCTGGCCCCTGCTGCCAGGACCCGCTGTGGGAGCTGCCACTGATTAAAAGCCACAGGCTCCATCTTCTCTCCTCCTTGAGGACTGGGGCCTCCCATGCCCCAGACTCTGGGTCAGGCCGGCACAGAGATGCAAAAATGGGGAGGGGGCCCAGGGTTGGGCGCCCCGAGACCAGCTTGCCTCCCTGCCTGACGAGTTTAGAGTCAGGGGGCCTGTCTTCCCCACCCGTGCCCCTGCCCCCAATCCCAGCCTGGGGGGAGCCCATGCTGCCTGCTGCAGCCCCCCTGAAAGCCCCCTGCCTTTCCTCCCCTGGGGGGGGTGGCGCTCACTGTCTCCTTTGTGAGACTGTAAACTCCCTGAAGGCAGATTGTGCTGGATCCCCCTTCTCCAGCGCTATAGGTAGCAAAGCATATGAATGAAGCAATGAAGGAAGGAATGAGTGAGATTGCTCCATCCACGGCTGCTCAGGGGTAGGGGACAGATAAAACGCATCCTGGGCCCTCCCGGCTGCCTGGGGACCCTCCCGGCAGTTTGGCTTAGGGAGAGGGGGCTGGGTCCCGAGTCAGGACCTAGTCTTGGAGCCGGCTCTGACACTCACTAGTCATGCGATCTGGGAAAGGGGCTCTGCCCCAAATGCTTGTCCTGCTTCTCCCTCCACCGCCCCGGGGGTAGAGCTCACCATCCCTGAGATCACACCCACCCCCCACCCCCCCCCCCGTCTTTCTGCCTCTGTGGCCCCTCAAGCATAAGTGGTGACGCACAGAGTGGGCTCCTGGAGCTGCAGCGGGGGTCCCTGGGGAGGGGGAGGGGTGTTCCTGATGGCTGCGGGCCAGTGGCTCTCACCCCCATTATCTGCCTGAAAATGTCACTGCTTCTGCTGGGGAGGGGAGACCGTGTCCCTCCTGCAGAAGGCCGCGCTTCGTGGCTCTGTGTCTGACAGGAGCGTGTGCCCTCGGGAGGGGTGTGAGTGGGGGGGGGGGGAGAGTGTGTGTGGGGGGGTGTAAGTGTGTGACACACATACACACACACACACACACTGGGGAATCCCACTTCAGAGGACTCAGTCTGTCCAGCCCCAGTCAAGCCCAGCCTGGTGTCCCGGCCAATCAGTGAGTGTCCGAGGTCCCAGAATGCCAGGGGCGCAGGCTGGTGAGGACTTTGCCTACAGCCCCTTTGTGAGAAGGAGCTGCCGGCTCCAGGGGCAGCCCCTCCCACCCTGGGCAGCTCTCACCATCTGAGAAGGCTCCTGATATCAGCAGTGGCCTCTTGGCCGTTCCCCAAACTTTGCCCTCCTGGGACAAAGGAGCAGACCTTTGTCTGCTTTGTCTGCGAGGAGCAGGCCCCGGGAGCCCCAGGTTTTCTGTAAGCGAGCAGCCTTGCCCATGATTTGCTCTTGAGGCGGGTTTCTTGGCGCCTCCATCCCCACTGATTCAGTGGCAGAGGATCCGAGCGTGGCTCCGGCCCACCAGGATCCGGGACTTAGATGGGGTCTCCTTGGTGAGAGCGCCCACGATCAGCGTGGCTGGGGGGGGCCTGGGCGCTGTGGCCTCCTCAGGCTGGCTCTTGTCCTCTCACCCTTCCTTCTGAAATGGTCACAAACGTTGCCAGAACCGTGCTCAGAATCAAAGGCAAGACCTGGCTAATGGTCCACGGACTTGTTTCCTCTTGGGGAAAACAGCCTCTACCGGCTCTCTGGGGTCCCAGCGCCTCCTCCCCAGCGCCTGCGAGCTCTCGGCCACTTCCCTTGATCGCCTCAGCCGTGGTCACTGGGCCGGGCATCTGGAACCCGTCGGGGTCCTGGCTGTTCCCATGACCTCCCAGCTTCCCCCGAGTCTCGCCTTCCTGCCTTCCTGGGGAACAAAATCACAGCCGGGCTGCTCCCGTCGAGCTCGGACGTGCCCGGACCGTGTGAATGCTAACTGGCAGCCGCGTGGAGGGCGCACCGGACAGGGGGAGGGCTACGAGGAGGTCAGTGCCCCTGCCTGATGGCTCGGACCAAAGCGGGGGCGCGGGGCACGGGCAAGGAGGGGAGGGGGCAGATGCAAAAGAGATGGAGGATGTGAGTCAACAAGACTCGAAAGTGGTTCAGTCACGCGAGAGGAGGAGGAAAAAGGCAAGATCGGTAGCTGTGAGCTTGGTGACGCAGGCCGGCGGGGGCTCAGCAAACACGGGGAAATGGGGGGGGCCTTAAGTGGGGAACCGGAGCTCTGAGTGGGACGTGTCGATTGGGTGTGAGACGCCAAGGGGACGCGCAGGGAGAGCTTTTCCATAGGTAGCAGTGATGAGAGCCGATTTCAGAAGAAAGGAGGGAGTCTTGGGAGCCATCACAGGGCAAGGGTCCCGGCCCCTCGAGGCTGCTGAGAGCCTCGAGACGGGGAGGAGGCAGAGGGCAGAGCCCGGGAGGACGCCGGCTCGGAGGTTAATGGCCCAGCAAAGAGGCTGCCAGGGAGTTGTCAGCCGCCGAGGCAGGGGCTTAAGGCAAGGAGGCCAGAGGCCAGGGTGTGGAGGGTCAGGCAGGAGAGGGAGTGAGAACTAGCCCCTGTGCCCACGGCCTCGCCGCTGCTCCGCAGATGGGAGGGAAGGAAGCGTTTTCTCGTCCCTCTCGGTGGGGGCAGAAGCAGCCGGGGCTCACCAGCTCCCATCACACAGATGGATGGACAAAGGCAGGCAGGCTGCGTTGGCTCCCGGCTCCTGTTTCTGTTTATTTATGGACCATCTCCCCCTCTCCTTTCTTCTATTCCTTTCTACTTCTTTTCATCCATCCATATGTCCATCCATCCAAATAACCCACAGTACTTGGATTCGTAGTGGTCTTCCATCAACCCCGACAGCGGCCAGGGCTCTGGGCGGGCTTCCAAGCCCTGGGCCCTACAGAAATCCTATACTCGGACCCTCCACACCAAACCCCTACATGTGCATGCACCCACCCTTAATCCCATCCTGCCTTCCCTGAGGCACTCAAATGATGGAGAGTGGCCAGAATAAATTAACTGGCCCCAAGACTAAAGGGAACCTCCTCCCCCTCCTTTTCTGCCTCTTCCTCCTCCTTTTCCCTCTCTTCTCCCCACCCCACCCTACCCCCTTCCACATTTGTTGGCTAATTCTCAGTGTGGCCCCAGGACGGTGGGATCAACATTGTTTGGTGGGAAAACCTGGAGGAGGATTTATAGAACCTCAGGCAGCTTGGAGCCTACCGGCCCATTTCAGGGATAAGAAAACTAAGGTCCTTAGAGGGGAGCTGACTCACTCAGAGTCACACAGGAAGTAGCGGAGCTAGAATCAGCAGGCACAGCCTGACCTCCCACTTCATCCTTCTGCCCCTCAAGGGGCTTCCCCTGAAACCTGTGATTCTAAGATGTGAGAATTTTCCCAACAGCCTCTCAGCCGTCCTCCGTTGTCCCATCCAGTGAAAGCCTTTCCAGGACCCAGACTCGGTGACATGGTAGCCACATCCCTCATCAGAGGGAAGGGGCAGTTCCTCTTAACTGCTGAGATCATCAGGTGCCCGAGCCCATTTTAGGGTTATCCTGAATCCAGATAGAGAATGTGCTGGTACTGCCAGCCCGCCCCCTGCCTCCTGGCAGAGGGCAATGTAGCCCTGCTCCTGTTCTCCCTGCAGGCTGCGTGCGAGTGACAGTGTGTGTGTGAATGTGTGTGTCAGTGTGTGAGTGTGTGTGAGTGAGTGTGAATGTGTGTGAGTGAGTGTAAATGTGAATGTGAGTGTGTGTGTGTGAGAGAGAGAGTGAGAATGTATGTATGCATGTGGGTGAGTGAATGTGTGAGTGTATGTGTGAGTGTGAATGTGTATGAGTGTGTGAGTGTGTGTGGATGTGAGTGTGTGTGTATTAATGTGTGTAAGTGTAAATGTGAATTGTGAGAGTACATGTGTCAGTGTGTGAGAATGTGTGTGAATGTGTATGTGCGTGTGTGAGAGTGTGAATGTGAGTATATACGAGTGTATGTGAGTGTGAATGTGTGTGAGTGAATATGTGATCGTGTGAATGTGAGTGAATGTGTGTGAGTGTGGATGTGAGTGAGTGTGTGAGTGAATATGCATGTGAATGTGGGTGTGTGAGTGAATTTGAGTGTGTGTGTGTATGAATGTGTGAGTGAGTATTGTGTGTGTGCATGTGTGAGTGAATGTGAGTGTGAGTGTGTGTGAGTGTGTGTGTGGGGGGGGGTCTTGGTGGTGGGAGCAGCCACAGCTGCTGTTTCTGGGCCTTGTCTCCACCCTCCCCCTGCCCGGTCCCTTTGTTGGGCCATGTGGATGAGCGGCTGGCAGGGGGTGGGGTGGGGGCAATATCCAGAGTCACTGAGACCAAGGAGAGACCCCTGGCCCCAGACTGAGCAGAGGCTGCTTGGCCTGTGGGGAAGGGGACAGCAGCGATGGAGGCAAAGGAGACCTGCTGGGAATCCCTAATCATCCCCTCTTGGGCCCAGCTGGCGCCCGACTGCCAATGACCAAGCTCGTGCCAGGCGGGAGAGGCCGGCCTCCTCCACACACCATGGCCTCCCTTCTCACCCTTCCTGACCCAAGAACAGGGCTGAGATGAAGGTCATCCTCCTGAGGACGTTAAGAGGACGTCCTGCTCTCAGTCCCTTAACAGCCCTCAAATCCACCTGAGAATTGGCCACATTGAAGTCCGGTTGTTTGACGGCCTCACTGTCAGAGACTCTGTCCTCCAGACCTCTGGTCCTCCTCTGGTATCGTCCAGGGGCACCTGGGCTCAGAGGCTCGGGCAGGTCCCACCCCCTGGGACAGTGACTGACAGCGTGTCTGCTTTCTGCCACACACACACACACACACACACACACACACACACACACACACTCTCTCTCTCTCTCTCATTGGTGATTGTTCTGACCACAGCAGCTCCTGGAGGCCTAGGTCCAGCACAGGGGGCGGGGCCGGGACCTTGGCAGGTTTCAGGCGTACTCGTGCAGGTTCCGGCCCCTCTGCAGCCTCTGTCTCTACAGAGCTCACTGTGCTGGGAAAGCCACAAGTTTTGTCCAGGTTCTCGGCCCGTCCTTGCTATAGATTTGCCATCATTAGGGCTAAAACTTCAAAGCCAAATTCTCTAACAACTTCTTACATGAGACGACGCAGCCCCGAAAAGAGAGAAGGCGGAGACGTAGTGTCCGGCCTCCGCCCTGACCCTCACAATGACTCTGGGAAGCAGGTGCTGCCCTCCTCCCATTCTGAGATGAGGGTTAGGGTGAAGTCTGTCAGCAGAGATAAGGCGGCTTGACCAGGGTCACACAACAGCTGGTCTGAGGAGGTGGAGCTCGGGTCTTCCCGGCTCCATCTCTTGCACCCCCAGCTATCCAGGAGAAGCAGCACCTTGCCATGCAGATGGGTGGTATTTGGGGATCACTGAGGGGATTCAGCCCAAACTTTCCTCCAAGAGGGGAAAGAGTCCTTGCCCGGAAGTGGGGAACCCTGGGCTCTAGTCTCAGCCCCAGATGGACCGGATATGGGGCTGGGCCAAAGCTCCTCACGGCCGAACGTGAGCACCAGGGTTTCCAGGATATAGTTGCGTACATAGCCCCTTCCCGGCCTCCATTTCTTGGCTCTAGTGGGGGAAGCACAAATAGAAGATGCCAAAGAAAGCGCTTTGTAACCTTTGGGGGGCAGGGAAGAAAAGGATTGTTTCTGGCAACTACCATCACGACCAGCAGCCTTTAAAGGAAAGATTATTAGACAGTTCAGGCCGTTCCTTCCATGGATTTTGCCTCACCTCCTGAAGACTGGACAAGAGTCTGAGAGAGTCTTGTCTCTCCATTCCAGCATCTAAGGAAGGGAACCTGAGTCCTGGAAAGGGGTCGGGGGTGGGGTCCCCTGAGTGGGGAGTGTTTCAGAACCTGGAAAACCCCCCCAAAAGATCTGCTCCTTAAGAATCCTTTCTCAATAGTTTGAGCCCAGGCTTGAAATACAAAGCCCAGAACAAGAGAGTAGGGACTGAATTTAGCCATGGGGGATTTTTCTGTGTGCTCTGCTGGGCTGGGTTCTGAGTTAGGGGAGAAGGGGAGGGAGCAAGGATCCCTGGAGCGAGACAGAAGAATCAGACAGTAAAGGGGACTTCCTGACCTCTGTCCAGCAGCCCTGCACTGAGGAATCAACCTGTGTTTCTGTCCTTGGTCCTGAAATGGGACCTTTTCCTCCTCAGCCCATGAGCTTCTCTTTCCCAAGCTTCCTCTGCAGCAGTGATTCCTTCCTGGCGCTCGCCACACAGCCCCCCAACTGCAGGGTCTCTTGTGGAGGGGGCAACACAGGGAATGAATATTTGAGCCCAGATTTGAAGCTGGGTTCTCTGACTCCAAAGGGCTTTTTCCACGGCCTCCCCTTCAGTGGCCTTCTTCCAGATTGCTCCCTCCCCCACTCCCTTGCTTCCCAAGGGTTCACTTGACTTTCTGTGCCTTGCTTTGGGCCCGATTATTCTGTGGGCAACAGAGAAAGAGGAGGCGCTCCGGCTTCTGCCCCAGAGGATTCCGTGCCCTGCCCTGCCCCCTCTCAGGAAAGGCCTGGCTCGAAATTCAGGAAGTGTCCGTGACAAAAAGATAATAATGATGACTAGCATTTGCACAGCTTGTTGGGGTCTTCCAGGTCCAATAGACAGACAGACAGACTCATATAATCCTCACAAGAAGTGAAAGAGAACAAAGGTCCCCGGATCCAGAGAGAGGAAACATCATAACTGAGCCTGGAGGGGGGGGGTGAATGCTGCTGGGAACAGCTGAAATTTCTATGAAGCTTTACATTTTGTGTGGAGGATGGATTATAAAAGGGAGAAACTGGAGGCAAGGGAGCCAAGGAGGCAGCAATTGCAATGGTCCAGATGAGAGGGGAAAGGGGAGAGCTAAGTGAAGACTGAGTAACTGGAAGGGAAGGAACAGAGACAGCATGTACTGTGCCCTCCAAGCTGACGAGCTCTGGCCAGCGGCTGGCCCTAGCAGGGTGAAGAGGAGAGGGAATCCAAGACATATTCAGAGAACAAGGCCTCTTTGAATCCATTTTTACTTACTTACATAAGCAGAGAATCTCAGAATTAGAAGGAACTTGGCCATAACATTCAACCCCTGCCTAACTAGAATCCTCTTGATGGTAAGTGGGCAGTGGGTTTCACCTCACATAGCTCTGAGTGTCAGAAAGTTTTCCATGAATGGAGTGGAAATCTGTTCCTTTGGAACAACTTCCCACTGCTCCTAGTCCTGCCCCTTGGGGTCAGTTACTGCCTCTTCTTCATTATGACTTCAAATGCTGGGCCAAACATTCCTGGTTCCTTGTACTCTCCCTTCTTGTGTGACGTGCTTGCGAGACCTCTCATTATCTTCATCCCCCTCTAATAAGCACCCTTGGGATTCCAATCCACAACCAGCAGAAGCACCTTCCAGGTGGGGTTCCAGCGATCCATTATGTGGAAAGCAGGTGAGGGAGTCCAAACCCCCATGGGACCGGGAGCCAGCAAGGCCCCCAACCACCAGGGGCCGGTCCTCTCTTTCTCCAGGGCCTTTAGTGCTGCCTTTAGACCTACTTCTGCTGACAGGCTGAGCCACAGGGAAATGCTGAGATGTCTGCTGTGTGCTGATGATAGGAACTTGAAGTTCCTTTGACACCAGGATGAGTCCCACTCCAGGGAGGAAGATTGGGGCAGACACTGCCGGCCCGACATCAGAGCCCAGATGCCAGCTGACTTGGCAACTCGAATCCCAAATGTGCATGTGAGCAAATGAGA
This sequence comes from Dasyurus viverrinus, assembly GCA_020854095.1. Classification (NCBI taxonomy): domain Eukaryota; kingdom Metazoa; phylum Chordata; class Mammalia; order Dasyuromorphia; family Dasyuridae; genus Dasyurus; species Dasyurus viverrinus. The sequence continues at coordinate 254,357,468 of CM037002.1, read as the reverse complement.
TAGGAATCCAGCAGGAGAAGAAACCCAGTCAGCTGCAAGGAATCGCTACTGTGTCCCCGTGGGAGGGGGTGCTGCATGAACAAAGTGATGCGCAGAAGCTCGCTTTTGCACCACTGCCAAATGAACCTCTCCTTTTCCCAAGGACCGCTCCCCAGCTTGTCCTCCACTTGGCACGTGTCCCTGGAGAAAGTGAGGCAGCCTGGGAAGCCACGATCCTCCCACCTCATCCATTTCAGAACCACAGACAGTCCCTAGCAGGACCTGGTGGACAGTCTAGCTTCCTCTCCAGTCCCACGGGAGTGATGTGTTAGAAGAGAGACGTGACATTCATTTTGTCCTTCCCAATCCCCGAGTTGGTGCAGCTTTGAAGAGGACTCCAATTCCTGAATCTCAGTCCCTCCCCTCTCCAGCATCCCTGCCGATTAGACTCACACCCTCTTGCAGACTAAAAGCAGGGGAACCCATTTAACTGGGGGTGATTCTACCTCACAGAATCCAGAACAGCCATCATTGGGCCACCATAGCTCCCCCCACCATCCACATTGCTCCTTTTCTCTTTACTTTATTCCTCCAGTGGAGCTTTGATCTCATTGCTTGGAGGATTCTCACCAAGCTCTTCTATTTCTTTCCAGGACTCCAGAAAGCCAGAATCAGGCTTGTTGGGTAGAGCCAGTTCCTTTCTTAAGGCCTGAGTTACAGGCTTGTATTCTGCTCCAGGGGTTTCCACTTGCTCCTGAAAGCCTTTGCTTGTGCTTCTATCCATCTTTAGGCTTCCCATAACCCTCCATGTGCCCAGGCTCAGGCATGGTTTGGGGTCAGGCTGATTTACATTTATATCATGTTCCTCCCTCCCCACTCTCCCCACTCTTTGTTCTGTAAGTGCCTGAAGGGCAGAGACTGCTTCTTCTCGGGTTGGTTTTAGAGCAAAGTTCCTGAATTATTTCAGTCATGTTCATCTCTCTGTGGCCCCATTTGAGGTTTTCTCAGCAAAGATACTGGGTGGTTGCCCTTTCCTTCTCCAGTTCATTTTACAGATAAGGAAACTGAGGCAAACAGGCTTACATGACTTATCCAGGGTCACACAGTAGCATCCAAATTTGAACTCAGGTTTTCCTAACTTGAGAGCCAGTACTCTACCCACTGTGTCACCAAACTACCAAATTCTATTTTAAAATTTCAGGGAAGAAAGCTCTCTTTAGGTGAAGAAGGCCAGGGAAGAACTATCTAGCACTGAAAAGGACCTTCAGGGTCACTGAGTTCAATCTCTTCATTTTACATGTGAAGAAACTGAGTCCCAGAAGTTACCCAGTCATTCAAATACAGGCCTCCCCATTTTCAAGTTCAGGAGGAGGGGGCACCTGAATGGTACTTTCACCCAATGGGAAGATTTCTTCATGGGAACTAGAGAGAAGGGTCTTAATGAGATTAAAGGATTTCATGAGGAGGATCTAGTTTGGGGATCTAGTTCGACTGACACACAGACTCCGTGAAAGAAATAGGAGAGGGGACTGAAAGGTGGGGTGGGAGCCACAGTCTGGAGGTGCTTAAGTACTGAAGAGGGTGGGGTTATTTTCAAGGTGATAGACAGATTCAGAGGATGAAAGACACAGTCTCAGTAAGTGTCCTGCAAAGGTGAAGTGGAAGGAGGCAAGTGCCCTAGAGGAGAGGCAGGGGGAGGGGAAGAGGAGAAGAGACACCTGGCTCCATTCCATGGAAGCATGGCCATCTCATGGCCCTCCACCCGGCCCTACCTCCTCGGGCCAGAGAACTTTCCTCCCTTCTTCCTTTCCCAGTGATGCTGGACCAGCCACAGTCCCGTGCACCAGCAGAGATACAATGAGCGGAGCCCTGTCCCCGACACAGATAACAAAGTTATTGAGTCATTAGTGTAAAAGCGGCTTCTTGAGAGAGCAATCGTGAGACAGCTGTACGGCTGGCAAATTAATCATCCCTTTGGCACGATAAAGCTTTCATCTCCTCATCCCCCTTGCCTTCCACTCCGGAGCTCCTTGTCCTGGAAGCCCAGACCGGTGGCTATCTCCTTCCCAGGCAGTTAGTAGGACCCGCAGGAGGCAATCCTGGGCTGCCTCTAGCACCCAAGATGCTCCAGGTCCCTCCCACCAGCCTGCTCACCGAACAGGAAGGGAGCACAGGAGAGAGGGAACAGGTGGACAGTGAGCACAGAGATGGGGCTTCAGAAAGGCAAGAGATGGCGTTGAATCCTACCTCAGCTACTTCCTATCGGGATGGCCTTGAGCACCTTCCTATCCAGATGGCTTTGGGCACCTTCCTATCCAGGTGACCTTGGGCACTCCCTATCTGGATGGCCTTGGGCACTTCCTATCCTTCAGCTGTAACTTCAGAGTCTCACCCTGGATGACCCCCTAGCTTCCTCCACTTCTAAATCAGTGATCTGCAAGATTCCAGAACACGCTGCAGATGTTTCAGACGGTCCCCTTTGGAGACCTTGAATAGGTCTCAGCTCAGTGACTTTACTGAGCCAACGGAATCACGGCTGAGCTTCTTGTATCCAGAAAAGAGAAGGAAGGCTCCCAGAGGCAACATTTAGAGCTTCCTTAGACTGAGCCCTTCTTTCACAGGGGAGGATACAGAGGTCAGCAGAGGGCCCGGGGTTTGTCCAAAGTCCGATTGTTCATCACGGGCATCTGGGCCCTGGATCCAGTTACTCTGCCCACGGGTCCAGCTCTCTTCCTGCCCAAGCCCTGGAGGCTGCTGGTTGATAACTCAGCTCTGTTTAGAATGTGTCCTTCCATGCCACAGACACCCCCATTTCCTAATGAGAAGGAAGAAGCAGATCATGGAATCTTCATTTGGTAAATGAAGGACCCCAGTGGAAAGTGGGGAAATGACAGACCTAATGTCATACCTGGAAGAGCCCAGTCTATATCCTGATCCCTAAGCCAGTTTACTTCCAAAGGCTCCATGGGGCTAAACAGGAAACACAGGGGAGGAAGGAAGGAAGGAAGGAAGGAAGGAAGGAAGGAAGGAAGGAAGGAAGGAAGGAAGGAAGGAAGGAAGGAAGGAAGGAAGAAAGGAAGGAAGGAAGGATAGGGAAGGGAAGGAGGAAGGGAGGTAGAGAGACAGAGAAAGAATGAAAGAAGAGACAGTGATAGAGTCAGAGACAGAGAGAGGGTTTCAAGGAGGAAGCAGTATTTGATCAGCGCCTTGAAGGAAGTTCTGAGAATGGAGGGTGAGGAAGATGTGCTGGAGTGAATGGTGCATTGCACTTGGAGTCAGGAATTCATCCTGCTGGTCTCCGACACTTCCTAACCCTGTCTGCCTCAGTTACCTTATCTGCACAAATAGAGGGGCCCCTGCCTGAGGTCAGAGGCGGTCTCATTTTTGCCTCTGTATCCCTAACCACCAGCACCTGTCACCCAGTGTTGGATGAGCAAATGAATGAGGAATTGGTCCAGACTTCCTCCCTGGTATCTTAGAGGGAGCAGGCTAGGTGAGAGGACCTGACTGGCCAGTGGGACAGTGGCAGACACTGCAGGACCCTGCCACCCCAGCAGCAGCTCAGCCGCTTGCAGTCCCAAAGCCCTCCCAGGAGGCAGTCTGGGCGCCTCTACCCTCCTGCAGGGATGCCCCCCCCGGGCATCCATCCTGGCAGGGAAGGCTGAGCTCCAGGCACTTGGTGCTGGGTTTGTTTGTTTTAAAGACAATAATTAGAGATAAGGATCACAATAGAAAATAAACAGCTGCTTAATTGGAGGGCTGAGTCATTAAAGCAATTATTAGCTTCCTTAAGCATCAGGCCTGACAGAGAAGCCCAAAATGTAATTCAGGGAAGGGGGGCGGGCTGGGGCACTCTGCCAAGGTCATCCCCCCGGCCCAGCCCACGGAGCTAAGCCCCCACGGGTCAGTAAACCGGAGGGCTCCTTGCAGTACAGCTAACGGGACTCGTCTCCAACACAGACTCGCCCGTCGCTAGCGCCCATCCCTCTCCCAATCACTCAATAGCATTTATTAAACACTGACTGTTGTTCCAGGTGGGCAGCCGAGCCTGGGGCAGGAAAATCTGAGTGCCAACGTGGCCTCAGATACTTCCTGCTGTGTGAGTCTGCACAAGTCACTTCATCCAGTTTGCCTCAGTTTCCCTCACCTGTGAAATGAGCTGCAGGAGGAATGGCAACCCCTCCAGTGTCTCTACCTACACGGCCCCAGATAGCGTCATGAAGAGTCAGACAAGGCTGTAAATGACAACAACCCCATGTTCCAGTCACTAAGTGTCAGGGATACCATGAAAGGCAGAACGCCAAACGCACAAGCCTTGTCTCAGGGAGCTCATAAGTGAATGGGGAGGACCGTATGAAACAGCTCTACAGTGGGGGGGAGGGGCTCCTGATGGAGGTGGGATCGGAGCTGGGACTTGAAGGGAGGGAAGTGAGGAGGTGGAGATGAGAGAGGGAAGGTAGGAAAGAGATGAGGGGAAACAAAATGAGGGGGGATGGGGAGAGCAGGGGGAGGGAGAAGGGAGAAGGAAGAGGGAGAGAAGAGAAGAAAGAAGGGAAGGAGGAAGGAGACAGAGACCAAGAAGGGAGGAAGAGGGAGGAGAAAGGGGGAATGGAGGGAGATAAAGAGAGAGAGGGAGGGAAAGAGGAAAGAGGGGAAACGGGGAGAGAGGGGAGAAAAGAGGGAGGAGGGAGAAAGGGAGAGGGGGGAGAAAGAGGGAGGGGGAGAAAGGGAGAGGGGGAAAAGAGAAAGGGGGAAAGGGAGAGGGGGGGAAAGAGGGAAAGAGAGGAGAAGAGGGAGAGGAGAAAGAAGAAGGGGGGAAGAAGGAGAGAAGGGAAAAGAGAGGGGGGAAAGGAGGAGGGGGAAAGAGGGAGGGGGAAAGAAAGGGAGAAAGAAAAGTAGAAAGGGGAGAGAGACAGAGAGAAAAGAATGAAATCCATGGAGGGTCTTGATAAAGGAACAGCCGCAAAACCAGTGTAGGTGGTTGGGAGGCAGGAGAAGCCCAGAAAGGTAGGAAACAGATATTCGTCCCTGGAAGTGATCCTCGTGGTGGGGAAGGACATCCGCCAGGGGGAACTGACACAGGATGGCTTGGGTCTGCATTGCCCCCCTTGTCACATTTCCCACACTCATCCATGCACGTGCACACAGACATACATGCACACACACGTGCACACACACTTTTTTTTGCCAACTTGCCCATTTTTATTAAGGGAGCGCAGCCTTCTTGCCTGGGTTCACAACCGCGTCCTCAGCTCTTGCCTTTCCTTCACCCCCGGCCCTGCGTCCACTCAGTGGCCAGGTCTCATCATGTCTGGGCTCACAAACCATCCCCTCTTCTTTACCTCCTCTCCCCACGTCCTTCTTAGTCTCCCCACCCAAGTCTCTCCCTCCTCTCCACTCCATCCTCCCCTTAGCAGTCCTAAAGCACAGACTAGACTATGTCGCTCCCCTACTCATTAAACTGCGCTGGCTCCCTGTTCACTCTGGGACCACATTTTATGTCATCTCCTCATTTTTTTCTGTCTTATGCAAGTTTCCTAATGGCATCTGGAGAAGGAGGCAGAGCCTCTACCCTCTGAAGGTTTGTGCTTCTGCCAAAGATTCGAGCCCAAAGGGCCTGGCCACAGCTGCTTGCTGACCTCGAGTGGGTGCAGTCTAGGAGAGCAGAGGGCTGGAGGACGCAGGGGCAGGGTGGCCTAGGAAGCTGAGCGGGGACGCTGGGCTGGCTGAAGGCCTTCCCCGCCCCATGCCCTTTCCCTTTGGCCCCCAGCAGCAGGCAGGTCAGCTCTCTCCCGGTTCCTTGCCCTAGGTGAGCACAGGGCTTCTGACCCAGCCCACACCCAAACTTCCAGGGCCCTCCCAGCAGCCCCTGCTGAGACTGTGCCAGGAGCGAGTCCTCCCGGCTGACTTCTACTTCTCATCGAGTGGGCCCTTTGAATTATAAATGAAAAGATGTCACCTGCCGTCCCCCTCCCCTTCCCCTTGGCCCCCTCTTTTCTGCTCCTTGCTGCTTCTCTGACCTGAAATCACAGGGCTCCAGAACAGGATCAAAGGCAGCTCAGAAGCTGGCCCCGGGAATCATCTGTCTGAGCAGGAGCTGATGTTCTTCCCAGGGAGAGCAGGGGGCGGGGGCTGCTCCTGCTCCTCGCTGCCCAGCCCTCTCCCCATCACCTGTGAGACCCAAACACATACTCTCTGCCAGGGAGGACAGTGCTTTTTCCTGCCCCCCGCCCCCACCCACCCCTTCCTCTTCCCTGCTCAAACCAAGAGTCTCATGAGCTTCAACAAAGAATTCTCTTCTATATGAAATGGGAGACTGGGAGTGGACCACAGGCTTAACAGGAGCCAATCCCTAATGCGGAATCTATCAATCCTTCAAGCGACAAGCATTTATTAAGCAACTACTGTGTACCAAAGACAAAAAAAAAGGGTTAAGGGTCTTTATTAAGTGCTATGCTAAGAGCTGGGGATGTGATTTTTTTTTTCCGCTTAGGCAACTGAGTTAAGTGACATGCCCAAGATCATAGCCAAGAAGTGGTAAATGTCTGAGGTCAGATTTGAACTCAGGTCTGTACAGAGCCAGAACTCTGGAGAAGTATACTTGAAACAAGGATATTTACAACAAGGTGTTAACTCAGTAAAACTGATGAGATGATGGTTCCCTAGTTCCCACAGATACTCAGTACCCAGCACGGTGATGTCATGGTTCTCTCGTTCCCACAGACACTCAGTACCCAGCACGGTGATGTCATAGTTCCCACAGATACTCAGTACCCAGCACGGTGATGTCATGGTTCTCTCGTTCCCACAGATACTCAGTACTCAGCACGGTGATGTCATGGTTCTCCAGTTCCCACATGCTCAGTGTGCTGTAATGGTGTAATTGTACTGAGGCATATAAGGGCTGAGAAGAGCTGGGAGAGAGACTTTCCACCTCTGACCAGCCTCCTGCTGCCCCTCCTGCCTCCTGCCTCCTCTCCCCAATTCCATCCCAGGGCCCCCAGAGCCAGCCCGGACATTGCTCGGGTCCTCCTGCCTCCAGGGCTCGTGCAAGGGGGATGCGAATTTTAAAGCAAAGCCCATTGGACTTGGAGGAGCCCGGCGTCCGTCCCTGGAGCCCGCCCAGCATGGGAGTGATGGCCTGGGTCAGAGCCCTTGCTGGGAAGGCCCGAGGCCCCTGTTTGTGGCCCAGAGCAGCCCAGGGGTGGTGATTTGGTGTCAGTTTTCAGAAGTGGGAAGAAGGAAAAGGGGGTGGGGGAGACGTTGGAGGCCAGTTCTGGGCGCCATGTTGGCCCAAGGAAGAGGAGAATGGCCGGGTGAGGGGAGTGTCCTGAGACCCGACCTTGGGAGTGTGAGGATCTGGGTACTTTGGGGAGGGGGGAGAAACATTCAGGCCAACGCTGCTCCTGATGATAATAAAGGCAATGGAAATGGCGGCGGCGGCGGCAGGAGCAGTGACTGTGCTTCCCGCCGCTTCTGCACATTGACATTCTGACGAACCACTTTCCTTACCCCCTTTCTGTGAGCTCTTCCTGACAAAGGAGGACACTGAGGGTCAGAGAAGTGACTTGGAGTCCACGCAGCTGGTTCTGTGTGAGGCAGGATTCAAACCCAGCTGAGCAGCAGGTCTGGTGCCCTCTGTCCGCAGGCTGGCGTGACTGCTCTCGGGACCTGCTTGTCCTGGGTCCAAGGCCCAGATCTTCTGCCTGTTCCTTCTGGGCCTTGAGCTCAGGACTGCTCCGCCGGCCCCTCCCCCCCTTGCGCTGGCTCCAACATCCCCTGATCCTGGACAATGGGGGGGGATCTGCACTCGAGCTGGGGATCTCTTTAACTCCCCCCTCCCTTCTCTCCTCCACAGGCCTTGTGAAGCTGGGGGTTCACTGTGTCACATGCCAAAAGGTTGCAATCAAAATTGTGAACCGGGAGAAGCTCAGCGAGTCAGTGCTGATGAAGGTAAGAGCCCGACTGCGCCTCCTGGTGGCTTCCTGATGGTCACGAGGGCTGCGGCGGGAAGTCCGAGGGGGCAGATGTGGCTGGGCAGGGCATCGGGCCCAGAGTGGGAGCTGCAGACCTGCCCCTCCCTCCTCAGGCAGGTGGGAGCTCGAGAAACTCGGAGCCAGAGTCCCTGCTCTGGAGGAGCTCCCTCTAATGGGGGCAGCGCTAGGTGGGAGAAGTAACACGTGGAGGCCATTGTACAGGCAAGCTCTGCCAGGATGCGTCAGGAGAACTCGGGCACTGGCACTAGGGGCAGTGGGGATTTCAGTTGGCATCCAAAAAAGGCCCCCCATATTCCCTGACCTGGACTTCTCCCCCAAGCTCTTCTCAAGCTGCCCGCCCTTGTCTCCCCCAGAGGTGCTCTGGTCCCCAAAATCAGCACATCCAGGCTAGGAGTACCCCGAGTCCTTGGTGGTTAACTCTTCCCTCTGGTCCCCCCTAGCCTCAGACTTACTGGCTGAGGGACCCTGGGCAAGGGTCTTCAACCCTCTTGCTCAACTTCCTTGACTGTAAAATGGGGAAATGGGCCCGTCCCTCCCAGGGTGGGTATGAAGATCAAATGAGACCATAGCTATGAAGCCCTTAGCCCGGTACCTGGCAAACATTAGGTGCTTAATGGGTGCTTGCTTCCTTCTCCTTTTCCCACCCCGATGGCTGTGTGCCATGGTTTTTGATTTGCTGCCCGGGTCATTTATCAACACAAAAACCCCAGAACCTTTCCTTCAGATGGCCAAGGTCCACGGGATGTTCATGGCGGGTCCTGGGACCCCTTCAGGCTCAGGGCACCCACTTGGCTCCTTTCTCACTGGCCCAGCTGATCGGGACCACAGGGGGTGGCCCCTGACCCGTTTGGGAGAATCCAAGCCAGACCACACAAAGGGCAGCGGGGGTCCCTGAAAATCCGGGCCCAGAGCTGATGGTCACAGGGGGAGGGGGGTGGAGAGAAAACACCGTCCAGGGCACACCGAGGGGCTTGGGTGCTAACAGCCTGGAAGTGGGAGGAAAGAAGCCTGGGAGCCTGGAGTGAGCTCTGTGGGCCAGGGAACCTGGGGAGGCAGAAAGAGAGCGGGCACTGGACTCTGGCTCCTGGGGAGGGGAGGGTGGGAAGCTGCCTCGGAAACCTTGATGGGCCTGGCACTCCCCACCCTCCTAGAAGCCCCCTTTAGGCTGAGCCTGCCTCTGTCTCAGCTGAGGCCCCGGCCCCTTCCCACCAAGCTTCTGCATCCCTTAGCCCAGCCCAAGGAGCTCAGGCCACTGGACACGGGCTTCCAGCTGTGGCTGGACCTCAGCGGATGAAGGACCGGGCTGTCCCCGGGCAGGAAGAGGGCCATTAGCTTGCCAGCTCCTCCTGGCACACAGTAGGTGCCGCCTAAGCACAGAGGGGGGCCACCCCAGCAGGGGGACAGGCTTCCCCAGGGGGCCACTGCGGCCTGAGCTCTGGCTGCCCTAGGCGCTGACTCGGGCTTTCTGCCAGCCGTGCCCATCCACGCTATTCCCCGGCTCCCAGCGGCTTCTGGAGCCTCTAAAGGAGTCAGTGATCGTCACGTGGGCCTGGAGCCCATGAATATTTCAGGACTTAGGCCTGGGAAGGGAAGCAGCTGGATTCAATTAAGGCGGTGCCTCAGGGGCAGCTGCCAGGGGCTGGAGGGAGGCTCGGGCTGGAGGGAGGCTCGGGCTGGAGCATCTGCCCCAAGGCCCCAAGCCGGGGGCCACTCACTGGCACTGGGAACGCCCGAGGAACAGCCCCTGCTCCAGGAGCCCAAATCTGCCTCTTCAGAACCTTCCTGGCCCACAAGCCTCTGAGCCTTCTCCCCCTCGAGAAAACATCCCCGGGGGCTTCCTCACACCTTCCTAAAATGCCTCCAGAGCCCTTCCCCTTCATCTCCTCCTCTGGACCCTCGCCACTTTCTCTACCGGTCAACAAGGGGAAGGCAGGAAGGGAGAGGGGAAGGACAAAAGAAGGGAGAGAGGGAGGAAAGAAGGAAGGGAGAGAGGGAGGAGAGAAGGGAGGGAAAGAGGGAGGAAGGAGGGAAGGAAAGGGAAGGAAGAAGAGAGGAATGATGGAGGGAAAGAGATGGAGAGATGGAGGGAAAAAAGGAAGAGGGGGAGGGAGGAGGAAGGAGGGGAGGAAAGGGAGGAAGGAAGGAAGGAAGGAAGAAAGCAAGGAGGGAGGGAAAGAAAAAAGGAGGGATGAAAGGAATGGATGGAATGGAAGAAAGGAGGAGAAAAGAGAGGAAAGGGAAGGGAGAGAGGGATGCAGGAAGGAAGTCGGTCCCCACATCCCCGTGGGCTGTTCTGCTTTCACTTCCCTGCACGCACAGCCACGGAAGAGCATAAGCCCCCCCCACTGGCCACCCGGGGTCTTGCTTGTACCCCCGCAGCCCGGTCGGGCCCACTTGATAACTGCGTCTTGGATCGAATGGGGGAGGCCCCTGAGAAAGGCGAGCCAGCCTCGGTTGGAGACGGGAGGGTCCTGCTGGGGGCCGGGGCAGCTCTGGGTGGGACTTTGGGAGGCCCTCGGGGGTCTGGCCCCTGTCACTCGGCTGGACACATGGGGTGCTTCGTTTGGAGAAGAAGGGCCCGGAGGCGGGGGCTGGGGTCACCGAGGACACGAGGGACTCATGGGAGCGGGAGGGCCCGGGGAGGGCGGACCACTGCCCGGGGGCGTCCTAAGTGAGCCCTGTCCCGGCTCCCTCCCGAGGTCTGAGCGCAGACAGAGCCCGGCCAGCGGGTGGGAGGGGCCTAATGCCGAAGGGAGGGGCCTCCCCAACTGTCCCGGGCCGGGCTGGCCGCTGCTGCCCACCTGACCTGCCACTGCCAGTGGCCCCGCCCACCTCCAGGGGACCCCCGGGCCTGCGAGTCCCCGCGAGCGCGACCCAGGGCCCGAGGCGGAGCGGAGGCTGAGGGAGGGGCAGCCGCTGTCCTGCGCCCCAGGCTGCCAGACCCTTTGCAGACAGAGCCCTAGCTGGCCCTCCCCGGGGTGGGGGCCTCGCACGGTGCCCAGAAGACACTGGGCAGCCCCTCCCCCGGGTGGGGGGGCCTTCCAGGGGAGCCGGGGCAGCCCCTCCCCCCGCTCCCCGGGGCACCCCCGCCTGCACCCTCCCAGAGGACGCTGCGCGGAATCAGGAATCTCAGGCCTGCAGTGCAGCAGTCGGTCCCCCCCCCCCAAGCCTCCGCGGGGGAGGAGGGAGCCCAGGGAGCGCTTCTCTCTGCCCTCTCCCGGGGGACCCGCAGCTTCAGGCTGGGATTTGGGTCAGCCGCCTCCTCGGGCGTCGGTCCCACCTGGGCTCCTCCCCCCCCGCCCACTTTCCAGGGGGCTCCTGGCGGGGCCGGGACCCAGCCGGTCAGAGGGCGGGGGGGGGGAGGGTCCCGGCCCCGGGACGGCCCCTGCCTCTTTCTGTCCCGTCCGGGAGGGAGCGGGCAGAGGGCTGTGCTCAGGGGCCCGGCGCCGCCCCGCGGGAAGCCGCCCACCTCGCTGGGCCCTCGGGAGGCCGGGCTCCCCCCCCCCGCTGCCCCCGAGGCTGTCCCAGGCCCTGGAACCCAGAACCGGAGGAGGGAGGGGTGGCCGCGGGGAGCCCCAGGGACTGGCGGGAGGGCGGCGCCCCTGCGGCAGAGGAGCGGGAGAAGGGCTCGGGGTCGGACCGAGGGAAGGGGCCGCTGGGCGAGGCAGCACAGACGGGGGCGGGGCGATCCCCAGGAGCTCAGGAGACCCCGAGGGAAGGGTCTGGGGGGCGATCCTGGGGGGGGGAGGGAGGCGGGAAGGAGGCGCGGAGACGGGCTGGCAGCAGGGAGGCTGCGGGGGACCCCGGCAGGGAGGGGGGCAGCCGGGGAGGGACCGAGGAGGAGCCGGGGGTCAGGAAGGCCGTGGGGCATCCTCCGAGCGACGGGACTCGGGGAGGGAACAGGGCCCCCAGCGCGGAGACTAGTAGGAGGGGCCGCACCCGCACGTAAGGGCGGCCGCAGGGCCGGGGGTTCAAATCCGCCCTCGGGCAGTAGCTGTGCCATCCCGGGAAGTCCCTCCAGCCTGCTGGCCCCCGCGGAGGAACGGCCGTGGGGGGCTGGGGTCGGCGGGCCGCCCCCTCCCCTCCCCCCCCCCCTCATGTCTGGGAGTCTCATGTCAGATTGTCTTCAGAGCAGCAGATCCCGCTCCTCCTTGTCCCCGCTCAGTGCTGAGCATAGGGAGGGAGATGGGGAGGAGGGAGGAAGGGAGGAGGGGGAGGGAGGGGGGAGGGAGGGGGGAGGGACCCCCCCAATGTGTAACTGAATGAGCCCAGGTGAAAGCTGGGAGGGCGGGAGGGAGGGACAGAAGGCGCTGCCACCGCCAGGACTAATGGGCTTCCCCTTCTCTGTTTGTCTCTGTGCAGGTGGAGCGGGAGATAGCCATCCTGAAGCTCATAGAACACCCACATGTTTTAAAGCTGCACGACGTTTATGAAAATAAAAAATATTTGTAGGTATTGCTGGGTGCAGGATCTGGGGCAGGAGCAGCGGGCGGGGCTGGGGGGGCTTTCCTTGAGGAGGGGGAAGAGTCGAAAGGGCAGGTGAGAGGTCCCTTCTCAGTTGAAAAAGGAAGTATGGGGGGGGGGCGTCTCCACCTGCCCCGGGAGGTGTCCTGAAGGCCCCATCACTTCCCCTTGCTCTGTCCTGCCCTGAGGCAGCTCTGCTCAGAAGCTGCCCCTGGGCAGAGAGGCCCTCGGTCCCCGTGCCCCCCCCAGACATCCATGGGAGTCACCGGTCTCCAAGGCTGCAGTTTCTAGAACTCGTGCCCGAGTGGATGGTCCTCCCTTCCATCCTCACCCGGAGTCTCCTGTTTGTCCCCAAGGCCTGGGCGACCTCTGGGCAGACTCGCTTAAAGGCCCAGGTCTCCCCCAGGCAGGACTGGCGTTCCCCCTCCTACAGGAGGTGGGAGGGAGAGTGAGAGGTGCCAGCACCTCATTCCTCAGGCGGTGGCTCCAGGCTCCCAGGGCCAGGGAACTTTGGGGGTGCCTGGTATCAAGAAAGAGGCCCCAAGACTGGGGGTATTGGGGGCCCAAGCAGCCAGCCCCGCCGGCCCCTCCCGCCGGGCTCTTGGCCCCCAAAGAGCGGGAGAGAAAGGGGAGCTGTTCCAGGAGGGAGAGAGCCTTGGGTGGGAGTCCAGGGTTCGGTGGGAGGGGTCTCCCTCTCCTTTAGGCCCCCTTTGCCTCCCTCGGAGGCTATGGGTCATTGCTAGTACGGAGGCCGACCCGGGAACCTTCAGTCTGTCCCGCTGGCACCCGGTGACCCAGGGTCCAGCCCTTCCTTGGCAGCCACACCGAGCTCAATGGCCTTACGACTGTCAGGCTGGGAGGCAGGGGAAGCTGGCCTTGGGTCCTAGAAATGGCCACCCCGAGAGCCCAGCCCCCCCCCAAGACTTTGGTGGTTATTTTCTAGTTCTTCCCCTGCACAAGGAGGGAAATCTGGGAGGAATGGGGTGGTAGTCAGCCAGGAGAGAAGGGAAGAAGGGATCCCAGGCCCCAGAAGGCTACAGGGACTCGGGGAGGGAGGCTAGGCCCAGCTCCAGGGTTCAGGATCTGTGAGAAGAGAGGCCCCTGGGCAGCCTGCAAGCCCCAGCTGAGGCTCTCACTATACAGAGAAGCCTCTCGTGTCTCAGGTCATAGACACCCACAAGAGCTCTCGAAAGCTCCCCGGCCTTGTCTCTCTCCCAGCAGGCTCTGGTGCAGAAGCTCTTTCCAACTGCTCTCAGCTGTCCTACAGCGGCCAGAGCTCCCGTGGCCCCAGCTGGCCTGTTTTATATTCATCCTGGACTAGGAGGAAACAAGGGGAAATAAAAGAGTGAAGGAAAGGAAAGAAAGGAAAAGAGGGAGAGAAGGAGAGAGGGAGGGAGGAAGGAAGAGAAGGAGGGAGGAGGGAGAAAGGAAGCAAGAGGGAATAAAAGAACTAAAGAAGGGAATGAAAGAAGAAAGGAAACAAGCAAGGGAGGAAGGAAGAGAGAGAGGGAAGGAGGAAGCAAAAGGGAATAAAAGAACTAAAGGAAATGAAAGAAGAAAGGAAGAGAGAGAGAGGGAGAAAGGAAGAAAGGGAAGGAAGGGGAGAGAAGAGGGAAAAGGAGAGGAGGCTGATTTAGCACCTCCTGGTTTTCCCCAGTCCCAACATTCCACTTTGGGCCCAAAGGCTGGCCTTGCAATGGCCTGGACAGCTGATGAATTCTGGACAATGAGAGCATTATCTCAGACCCCACTGGGAGTCAAAACGGGTTTGCTGTATGAGTCTCTGTGTCCTAATTTCCTCTAGAGCTTCCCTCCTGCCCTTTAAGACCAGCCAGGGCTGCGCTGCCCAGGACCTTTCCCACCTCGGGGCCAGACTGAATCTCCATGAACCATAGCCAGACACTAGGGCAAGTGATGACTTTGAAGAGGGCGAGTTCCCCACATCCCTAGTGCTGGGACAAAGGCTGGGAGGCTGCCCCTTGAGAAAAGGAAGGCATATCCAGGAGCCTTCGGTGACCCAGAGGCCACCAGGCAGAGGCAGAAGCAGAGCAGGACAGGTCGCCTCCCTGGTCCATCAGGAGCTAGAGAGGAAACATCCTTCACCTGGGTCCTTAGTCTGTCACCTGGTTCCTTAGTCTGTCACCTGGGTCCTTAGCCCTTCACCTGGGTCCTTAGCCTTTCACCTGAGTCCTTAATCTGTCACCTTGGTCCTTAGTCTGTCACCTGGGTCCTTAGTCCTTCACCTGGGTCCTTAAGCTTTCACCTGGGTCCTTAGTCCTTCACCTGGGTCCTTAGCCTTTTACCTGGTTCCTTAGTCTGTCACCTGGTTCCTTTGTCACCTTGGTCCTTAGTCTGTCACCTGGGTCCTTAGCCCTTCACCTGGGTCCTCAGTCCTTCACCTGGGTCCTTAGTCTGTCACCTGGGTCCTTAGCTCTTCACCTGGGTCCTCAGTCCTTCACCTGGTTCCTTAGTCTGTCACCTGGGTCCTTAGTCTGTCACCTGGGTCCTTAGTCCTTCACCTGGGTCCTTAGTCTGTCACCTGGGTCCTTAGTCTGTCACCTGGGTCCTTAGTCCTTCACCTGGGTCCTTAGTCTGTCACCTGGGTCCTTAGTCTGTCACCTGGGTCCTTAGCCCTTCACCTGGGTCCTCAGTTCTTCACCTGGGTCCTTAGCTCTTCACCTGGCCCTTAGCCTTTCACCTGGGTCCTTAGTCCTTCACCTGGGTCCTTAGCCTTTCACCCGAGTCCTTAGTATGTCACCTGGGTCCTCAGTCCTTCACCTGAGTCCTTAGCTCTTCACCTGGGTCCTCAGTCCTTCACCTGGTTCCTTAGTCTGTCACCTGGGTCCTTAGTCTGTCACCTGGGTCCTTAGTCTGTCACCTGGGTCCTTAGTCCTTCACCTGGGTCCTTAGTCTGTCACCTGGGTCCTTAGTCTGTCACCTGGGTCCTTAGCCCTTCACCTGGGTCCTCAGTTCTTCACCTGGGTCCTTAGCTCTTCACCTGGCCCTTAGCCTTTCACCTGGGTCCTCAGTCCTTCACCTGAGTCCTTAGCTCTTCACCTGGGTCCTCAGTCCTTCACCTGGTTCCTTAGTCTGTCACCTGGGTCCTTAGTCTGTCACCTTGGTCCTTAGTCTGTCACCTGGGTCCTTAGCCCTTCACCTGGGTCCTCAGTTCTTCACCTGGGTCCTTAGCTCTTCACCTGGGTCCTCAGTCCTTCACCTGGGTCCTTAGCTCTTCACCTGGGTCCTTAGTCTGTCAACTTGGTCCTTAGTCTGTCACCTGTGTCCTTAGCCCTTCACCTGGGTCCTCAGTTCTTCACCTGGGTCCTTAGCCCTTCACCTGGGTCCTCAGTCCTTCACCTGAGTCCTTAGCTCTTCACCTGGGTCCTCAGTCCTTCACCTGGTTCCTTAGTCTGTCACCTGGGTCCTTGGTCTGTCACCTGGGGCCTCAGTCCTTCACCTGGTTCCTTAGTCTGTCACCTGGGTCCTTAGTCTGTCAACTTGGTCCTTAGTCTGTCACCTGGGTCCTTAGCCCTTCACCTGGGTCCTCAGTTCTTCACCTGGGTCCTTAGCTCTTCACCTGGGTCCTTAGCCTTCCACCTGGATCCTTAGTCCTTCACCTGGGTCCTTAGTCCTTCACCTGGGTCCTTAGCCTTCCACCTGGATCCTTAGTCCTTCACCTGGGTCCTCAGTCCTTCACCTGAAGGTCCTTTCACCTGGGTCCTTAGCCCAGCACCAGGATGGGCCCCAAGGACCCTTGCTGTGCTGACTTGGTCTCCCGGTTGCTGACCAGCTCTCCCCATTCCCCAGACTCCCCCTGAGCATGGGAAGACTAGCACGAAGAACCAGGGAGGGCTCTCAGGGCTCACTTCTCCTGGGCTCTGCTTCCATCATCCCCCTGGCCCCTGGCCCATTGCAGGGTCGGGGTCGGCGGCTTGCCCCCGGGAATGGGTCACTGGTGGTCCTGGCGCCACCAGGAGGAAGGCTCTCAGGCCCCAGGCCAGGGCCTCCCACGCGGGCCCCTCCATCACCTGGGCAGCAGGAGGGGAGGCGGGCACTAGCCCTGCAGTCAGAGAGGGGGGTCCCAGCCCCTCCCCCCAGGGCCAGACAATGGACAGCGCTCTTGGCTTCGTGCCAAATGCAGGTTTAAAAATTCATGGCCAGCCTGGGAATGGAGGAGCTCTTGCATAATGGAGCAGCCGGGCTCAGGGCTGGTTAGGAGGGTCTGATGGATGGAGAAGGACCAGAGCTGGCCGCCTGGGCCTGGCCCCGGGGGGAGGAGCAAGCACACAGCCAGGGCGTGGGAAGAAAGGAAGGGCCGGCGTCTGGGGTCCCGGATGCCAAGGGAAGCGGAGGGACACCTGCCGTTGGCAGCCCAGCCTCACCCTGGGCTCCGTCCCTGCCCCAGATGCGGGCAGGATTCCCAGAGTCCCCAGGGCTGGAGAAGCCCGGCAAGGATGTCTGAGGGCGGGGAGCGGGGGCATGACTTTAAATCCCTCCCTTTGGGCTGAGGAGGGGCGGCTGGGACCCCATCCCTGCCCAGCAGGGCTGAGGCTGCCCCTGGCCCCGGGAGCTCCCAGCCGCAGGCTGGGGTGCCAAGGCCGGGAGGTTCAGCAGCCGCAGCGGTGCTGGGGGCAGGACCAGCCTCTCTCACATTTTGCTTTGAGCCCCCAGGGGGAGCTGGCAAGGCCACAGCAGTGCCAATGCTCTGCCAGGCTGGGTGCCAGGCGTCCTCCCGGAGAAGGGGAGCTGCCCGGCCGGCTCAGAGCCCTGCTGCCGCCAGCCCCGCGGGCACAGAGGCCTAAGGATCGGCTGAGCCTGAGCCCTCAGCACCCTGCAGACCCCACTGGGTGGGGGGCACCTCAGAGGGCCCGGAGCCCCGCCCGGGGGCAGAACAGGCCGTCCCCGGAGGATCTGGGGGCCCCGAGGGGGCGGTGCGTGTTGGGGGGGTGGCCACTAAATCAGAACTGGCTTCTTCCCCACAAGATACTTGGTGCTAGAACATGTGTCGGGTGGTGAGCTCTTCGACTACCTGGTGAAAAAGGGGAGGCTGACCCCCAAGGAGGCCCGCAAGTTCTTCCGACAAATCATCTCTGCTCTTGACTTCTGCCACAGCCACTCGATATGGTGAGTGTGGCGGGCTGAGGGCGGGCCCCCGGGTGCCCAGACCCGCCCCGTTGTGCCCCCTCTGCCCGGCCCCTGCCTCCCCCTCACAGGCGGGAGCAGGCGCTTTCTCCAGGGCTTTCTCCAGGGCGCCCAGGGGCCGGGGAACGGGGCGAGGGCATCCTTTGGGGCCCGCCCAGAAGGCACAGACGCGGCTGCCAGAGCTTTCCAGGGGCCACAGAGTCCGACACAGGCAGCCTGCGCCGGCCGCCCCCCAGTGACTCCCCCAAGGGGCGGGCCTGCGTCCGGGAGCCGCCATGAGCCTGGTACAGGCCTTTCCATCAACTATTGGCAATTGGGAATGGGGGCAGCTGCCAGCCGGTGGGCCCCGGGGGGGCTGTCTGCGGGCCTGGCCACCGAAGACAAGGGCCGGTCCTGGAAGAGGAGATAGGATGTTCTTGTCAGGGATGGGAGGGGAGCTCCCAAGGCCCCCCCCACCCCCTCAGCCAGAGAGCACTGGCTGCTCTAAGGGAAAGAAGGAGGCAGCCCCTGGGCAGCCAGGAGACTTCTGATTGGCTGGCTGTGACATCACCAGTCTGGGCTGCCATTGGCCCCCATCTGTGTGTGGTTCTCTGAGTCTCTGAACGGTGGGAAGTGGGCCCTGGGGGGTTCTGGGGCAGGAGGAGGAATCAGATAACCCCCCCCCCCGGAAGCAGATCTCTGAGACAAAAGAGTGGTTCTCGGACTCGGCGAACCTGATCAAGCCTGGGGCAGCAGCTGTCCCAGTGGCAATCTGTGATCAAAGGGGGGGGGGGAGGGGAGCAGCCCACCCCGATCGGCGTCTCTGGGGTCCCAGGCACTCACCCTGGGTCCAGGCCCCCTGCCTGGCTCTGCTGCCCCAGCTCAGAGGAGCCCCTCTCGGGCCCTGAGGCTCGGGGGCTTCCCGGCTGCCCTGTGCATCCGCCCGGGGGCCCAGGGGCTGGAGGGGCCAGGAGGGCCTCAGCCACCCCGACCTGCCACGTCCCCTTATG
The DNA here is from genome assembly GCA_020854095.1 of Dasyurus viverrinus. Classification (NCBI taxonomy): domain Eukaryota; kingdom Metazoa; phylum Chordata; class Mammalia; order Dasyuromorphia; family Dasyuridae; genus Dasyurus; species Dasyurus viverrinus. Next base: position 254,338,897 of record CM037002.1, on the reverse strand, counting down.
GAGGGCCTTCTCCCCCTGGGTCCCTCCCCTGTCCCCCTGCTTCCCTTTCCTCAGCCTCCCCCCACACACACTCGTTCCCACGCAGAACCGGCCTCAGTTTGGCTCCAGCCCTCGGACTCTCCCTAGCTGGCCACCCTCAGAGAGCCCATTTCTCAGGTTCCTGACAGGAGGATCAGCCCCATCGGCCTCCCAGGTCCCTTCGGGCACAATGTCAGCCCTGCCCTTCCTGGGGGCCTCTGGTCCAGACCGAGCCGGGCCCCTTTGCCTCAGTCTCCCCTGGGGGTCTCTGGGCCATGGGCGGACCCCAAAGTCCCCCCTCCTCTCTCCCTCCCCGCAGCCACAGGGACCTGAAACCCGAAAACCTTCTGCTGGACGAGAGGAACAACATCCGAATAGCGGACTTCGGGATGGCGTCACTGCAGGTTGGGGACAGCTTATTAGAAACCAGCTGCGGGTGAGTGGTGCCGGCTTCCTGGCTGGCCTCCCCAGCCCCCCGCACCCCGGGGGTCCCCAGCAGCCGGGGGTCCCGCCCAGAGCCTGCCCGGGCCCTCCTCTCAGCCGCTGGGTCCCGGCGCCACCTCCTGGCCGGCACTGGGCACTGCCACCCCCAGCCACACTTAGGGGGCTGAAGGCAGCCCCCGAGGAGAGCTCCCGAGTCTGGGGGGAGGAGGGGAGGCGCCAGAGGAAAAGCTGGGCGAACTCTTCCTCTGAAATGTCATCCCGGTTCTCTAAAAGAGAATGACTTCTGCCGATTCTGGGCCACTCAGCCAACCGATAAGCATTGATTAACCGCTGACTGTGTGCCAGGCCCTGGCCTGAGCAATGGGTGCGTAGACAATGACCCCTGTGCTCCCTAAGCCCCCTTCTGCCGGGCGGGCTCAAGCACTGGGGCCTCCGCAGCCAGATGTTCCCCCCAGGGCCGGCGGAAGGAAGTGGGGGAACTGGGGGGGCTGCAGATGAGCCCAAAGGCCACAGGGAAGTCCGGACCCGAAATACCTAAAGCACACGTGGAGTCGGATAGTGTAGCACAGAATGGGCCGGCGAGGCTTCCCCTTTAACAGCGCCGTCATTCAGATTTCTCCAGGGTGGAGAGAGCGGCAGAAACTGTTCCATGACTTCCCAGCTCCGGGTCCTTCTCCCCATGATGCAGAAGGGGCAGCTTTCCCATAGTGACCAGGAACAGGGCCCAGGGGTCAGGAGAGGCCCTGGAGAAGGAAGCATAAATGAGCCAAAGAAGTCAGGGAGTCTGAGAGGGATTATCTCCCTGGCCTTCCTCACAGAGGCACCAGGACAGTGGGGGGGGGGGGGAGCAACGAACTTGACCTTGACCCCCAGAACCCCTGGTTCAGAATCCCAGCAAGAGCTTAGCACAAGACGAGCAAGCAGGGATGGAGGCAGGGAGCCGGGCGGGCCGGGTGGAGTCAGGCAGGGTCTAGCCTAGAATCTACCCAGAGGGGCCGGGGATGAGGGGCCACGTGGAGCCCCATGGAGCGGAGCACAACCAGAGACGGCTTAATGGCCTTTAATGCAAGGAGCGATTGCTCATGATTAGATGTCAGTTTTGAAGAAAGTCTGCGGGAAGCACCCGGGCAGGGAGTACTGGGCAGGGAGCACCAGGCAGGGAGTACTGGGCAGGGAGAGCCTGAGCAGGGAGATCTGGGCAAGGAGCACTGGGCAGGAAGATCCGAGCAGGGAGCACCGGACAGGGAGCACCAGGCAGGGAGACCTGGGCAGGGAGCACCAGGCAGGGAGTACTGGGCAGGGAGAGCCTGAGCAGGGAGATCTGGGCAAGGAGCACTGGGCAGGAAGATCCGAGCAGGGAGCACCCGACAGGGAGCACTGGGGAGGGAGCACCAGACAGGGAGCAGCAGGCAGGGAGCATCCAGCAGGGAGCTGAACCTGGTCCTGTTGGGTCTAGCATTTTCACCTGGGACTCAGCTAAAGATCCAAGCTGTATTCTCACCACTTACAAGCCGATTCAAGCCGGGAGGGATTGCTGACTTGGTGGGTGACGGGAACAGGCTTCAGAAAGTTTGGGCCGGAAGAGTCCATAGGAGAGTGGGGGGGGGGGGGGCTGGGCAGGACTTTGGAGGCCAGAGAGCTCTCGGTTTGCTCCTGGAGGTGTCTGGGGACGACAAGAACCTCCCCGCCCCGGGGCTGGGGCCGCCCGGCTCTGCGGGGGCTCTGCGGGGCTGGGGAGGGCCCTTTCCCCGGTGCCTGACGGGTCCCTTTTGCTTCCAGGTCACCCCACTACGCCTGCCCCGAGGTGATCCGGGTAAGTGCTCCCGCCGCTCCTCTCCCTCTGCAGCAGCCCTGACCGAGCCCCGGAGGGGGGGGTCCCTGGGGGGTTGGGACTGACCCCCTTAGCCAGGCCCCCCTAGCGGCGCCCAGCGGCTCCTGGCCACGTCCGGCCGCCCAGGACGCCCTTTGGGTCCCCGGGACCGGCCTCGAACCCCAGCTCTGCCTTGTCCCCAGGGCGAGAAGTACGACGGCAGGAAAGCAGACGTGTGGAGCTGCGGCGTTATTCTGTTCGCGCTGCTGGTGGTGAGTGTGCCCCGGGCCCTGCCCTCCCGAGGTGCTGCCGGCCCAAGGAGCCCAGCGCAAAGGAGGCCCCGCCTGTCTCCTCCCTCCTCCCCCCCCCCACGTGGGGCTCCTCCTCCTCCCCTCCGGCTGCTTCTGGGACACCCAGCCTTGGCCCCGCCCCCTCTTCTCTCCCTTCCCCCAGGCCTTGGGGGCCAGGGGGGCACTAGGCCGTCAGTCAGGGGAGGGGGAGGGGAGCCCCGCCCCCAGAAGATCCCCTTCACTCTCCTTTCTCTCCCTCCCCGCCCCGTCCTGCTTTGCCCCGCCTGCAGGGGGCGCTCCCTTTCGACGATGACAACCTGCGGCAGCTCCTGGAGAAGGTGAAGCGGGGGGTCTTCCACATGCCACACTTCATCCCCCCTGACTGTCAGAACCTGCTCCGGGGCATGATCGAAGTGGATGCCTCCAAGAGGCTGACGGTGAGAGGCCGGGCCCAGGGCCCTGGGGAAGCCCGGCCTCCAGGAGGCTCCTCCCCCCCCCACCCGCGGGTCGTTCCCTCGCCTTCCCTTCCCGGCCTCTGAGGGAGGAGTGAAGCCCCCCGTCCTGGTGCAGGGGGGTGCCCGTGGAGGGGAGCGAGCTGTGGCCCCTGTGGGGTGTGTGTGCGCGGCCTAGTGTCATGTGTGTGTGCGCAGGTGTGAGCCTGTCATGTGTGTGCGTGTGGGTGTGAACCTGTCATATGTGTGCGTGTGGGTGTGAACCTGTCATATGTGTGCGTGTGGGTGTGAACCTGTGCCGTGTGTGCACACGGGTGTGAACCTGTGTCATGTGTGTGCATGGGTGTGAGCCTGTCATGTGTGCGTGTGGGCGTGAACCTGTGTCCTATGTGTGTGTGCAGGTATGAACCTGTGTCATGTGTGTGTGGGTGTGAACCTGTGTCATATGTGTGCATAGGTGTGAACCTGTGCCCTGTGTGTGCATGCAGGTGTGAACCTGTGTTCTGTGTGTGCATGCAGGTATGAACCTGTGTCATGTGTGTGGGGGTGTGAACCTGTGTCATATGTGTGCATAGGTGTGAACCTGTGTTCTGTGTGTGCGTGCAGGTGTGAACCTGGGTCGTGTGTGGGTGTGAACCTGTGTCATATGAGTACACAGGTGTGAACCTGTGTTCTGTGTGTGCGTGCAGGTGTGAACCTGTGTTCTGTGTGTGCGTGCAGGTGTGAACCTGTGTCATGTGTGTACACAGATGTGAACCTGTGTCCTGTGTGCGTGGGTGTGAACCTGTGTCATGTGTGTGCACGGGTGTGAACCTGTGTCATATGTGTACGTGGGTGTGAGCCTGTTTCCTGTGTGTGTGCGCGCAGGTGTGAACCTGTGTCCTGTGTGTGCACGCAGGTGTGAACCTGTGTCACATGCGCGCGCACAGGTGTGAGCCTGTGCTATGTGTGTACATGGCTATGAGCCTGTGCTCTGTGTGTGCATGCAGGTGTGAACCTGTGTCCTGTGTGTGCACGTAGGTATGAACCTGTGTCGTGTGTGTGCACAGGTGTGAGCCTGTGTCATGTGCGCATGCACCTGTAAGAGCTGGGTTAGGGTTCGCACAGATGGTGTGCGCAGGGGCTTTCTGTGTGTGTGTTAGTGTGTACCCTTGTGCACGGCCGCACGTGCGGGTTGGTGTGGGGCCTTTGAGTGCTGTGCCTGTGGGCGCGCTGTGAGTGCCTGGGCCGTGGTGACCAGGGATGAGGGAAGAAGGGGGCAGAACCCCAGTGGGCAGGGCAGAGGCCTGGAGCATCCTCCCCCTAAGGCCACACTCCCGTCCCCCTTTCTCCCTCTGCTGCCTTTTCCTCCCAGCAGCCACTGGGGCCCCACTAACGTTTGTGCTAGAGGCAGGCAGGACCGTCCCCAGCCTGAGTCAGTGTGAGGCTGCAGAAGGTTGGCCCTCGGTCCTCTCAGCCTTGGCGGGACCCACTGAGTCAGCTTCGAAGGTAGCCTTGCCTGGCATGGCCAGGGGAGCCTCTTCCCCCATGGGCTCTGTCCCACGTGGTTGGAGCAGACACGCCCCGGCCATCCCTCAGAGTCCAGGTCAGAGAAGGCTTAGATGGGAGTTTCCTTTCTGCCCTGAGGAAGCTGTCCTGGAGCATTTCCTTTCTGTAGCTGCTCCTTTCTTGCCGCCCTCTTCTGTCCCTTAACCCACCTGGGATGTTGCCACGCCCCTGAGCACGATCTTTGCACCTGCTGACCTCACCTCCTGGGGGAAGAAGGGGGAAGGGTCCAAATAGGCTCCTGTGGCCCTGCCTGGCAACAGCTGCCACCAAGTAGACGTCCATCCACAGTCAGCTCACGTCCCCAAGGTGCCTCCCCTAGCTCCTCAGTGGGCTCAGATAGGGTCTAGCTTGGGGGGCTAGGGTCGCTGCCGGTCAGAGGAGGGCCTGTCTTGGACCTCCCCCCTGCCCCAGTCCATCAGAATCCATAGAAGATTCATTGAGTGAGGAAGCAGCCCTTTTGGGAGCTCAGGCTGCAGTCAGTCCCCCACAGTCAGCCCTGGGTTCTGGGCTCAGGATGGGAAGTCAGTGCTCTTCTTGTCCCTCCTTCAGAGTCAGCAAGGTCCCTTCCTGGTGCCTGGTGGCCCTTTGACCAGTACATATTCTCTGATCAATTCTCCTTAGTCTTCATATGGAGTATGAGGGAAATGGGGGACACAGTTACTTTCCCTGCCAGGACATATGGAGCAAGCTCTCCATTCACTCATCCTCTCATCCACTGGCCCATCTATCCGTTCATCCAGTGCTCCATCACTCTACTCATCCATTCACCCATCCATCCACTTATCCATTGGCTCATCCATCCAGTCATCCACTAGCCCATTCATCCACTCACCAATTCATCCATCCATCCATCCATCCATCCACTCATCCACTCATCCATTGGCCCAACCCCCCACTCATCAATGGTCCATTTATTCATTCATCCATCCATCCATCTATCCACTTATCCATTGGCTCATTCATCCATCCTGTCATCCACTGGCCCATTCATTCACTCATCCATCCATCATTTATCCTCTGGCCCATCCATTTACTTGTCAATCCATCCAATCATCTATTCATCCAGTGACCCATCCATCCACTCATCCATCCATCAATTGGTCCATCCATCCACTCATCCATCTACTTATCCACCATCCATCCATCCACTCATCAATTCATCCATCCATCTATCCATCCACTCATCCATTGGCCCAACCCTCCACTCATCAATGGTCCATTTGTTCACTCAGCCATCCATCCATCATTCATCCACTGGCCCATCCCTCCACTCATCTATGGTCCGTCCATCCATCCACTCATCCACCCACACATCCATTCATCCTGCCATCCACTGGCCCATTCATTCACTCATCCATCCATCATTCATCTACTGGCCCATCCATGCACTTGTCAATCCATCCATCCATTCATTCATTGACCCATCCATCTACTCATCCATCCATTCTGTCATCCACTGGTCCATCCATCCACTTGTCCATCTATCCATCCATTCTCTCAATCATTGGTCCATCCATCCCTTAATCCATCCATCCACTTATCCCTCTATTCCTTTATTAGTGAGTGTTCATTAAGCTCATTGTGTTTGCCGGGCACCATACTGTGTGCTGAGCACTATATCGTGTGCCAGACATTGGGGCTACAAAAACAGAGATCATTTCTGTTCTCAAGCAGTTGACATTACATTGCTTAATTCCCTCAACCCCTTAGTGTGACCTCATCCTTGGGCCCAAGCTGAGGCTCCCCAGGGAACCACGGACCAGACTGAGGTTCCAGAGCACCCACAACAGTGTAGCTGACTTTGGCTCTGTCCTAGTTGCCAATTTGCTTTTGTTCCCTCCAAGAGTCACTGAAGAACCCACCGTCTCCCCCTCCCCCAGCCCCAGCTGACCCCTCTCTTCTCTCAGTGAGAAGACAGTGTTTGGGTCCTAAGAATGGGGCAGAAAGGAGGTTCCCCGGTTCTCCTCAGCTCCCTGGGCCACCAGATACTTCTGGGCTCAGCTCTCGTTCCCCAGACCCTAAAAGGTCTAACAGGCTCTGCCCATCCAGATTTGGGGGATGGGGGTGGTTGATTTGAACAGAGTCATCCCCATTCTTGCTTCCCATTTGGGGTCTCAGCTTTCTCCTCTTTCCAGTGAGAAGCTAGATCAGGTCTCTGAGCCCGTCTCTGCCTGGCGCCTCTGGCTGTGCTTTGCCCTCTTCCCCTTAGCACAGGTGAGGGCCTCCGTCCACCCGCAGCCTCCCTCCTGCCCCCACCTCGCCCCACTTCTCCTGCCATACTAACTCCCTGTTTTCTTTCCTTGTAGCTAGAACACATTCAGAAACACATATGGTATATGTAAGTAGCTTCGAAACCCCACTAATCTCCTTCCTTGACTGTGGCTGTGGCCTGGAGGATGTGTGAGCTAGCAAGAGTGGGAGGAGAGCAGGGACCTGTCCAGCTGGGGAGCCCGGCCAGGGAACCGGGCCCCCGGGGCTCTGGGAAAGGAAGCCCTGGGGCCTCTCCTGGGCTGCAGGGACACGGGCTGGCCTTCCAGGCCCGGCCAGCCTGACCTCCTCCCACCCCACCCCCTCCCAGGGCCGAGCCCCTGGATGGGACAGGGTCTGTGATGAAGCCTGGCGCTTGTGGGAGTGGGAGGGAGGCAGGAAAGGCAGGAAACACCTAGCAAGGCTGACAACTTTAGGGACTAGGGTGCCCATGGATGGGGGAGGGCCTGAGCCTGAGTCCAGGACACTCCCGCCTAGGTCCACATCCGCCATCCTAGCACAGGTACCAGCAGAATTTGCCCGAGTCTAAAAAGCCTTTGAGGGCAGTCCAGGTCAGAGGTCAGGGCCCCTCTCCCCACCTCCCTGTCCTTTCCCCAGCTGACTCTGTGGGAGGGAGAAATCCAAGTGGGGGGAAGCTCTTGGTGAATGGACCGCACTGTCTGTCCGCAGAGGGGGCAAGAATGAGCCGGAGCCAGAGCAGCCATCCCCCGAAAGGTGCAGATCCGATCCCTGCCATCCCTGGAGGACATCGACCCCGACGTCCTGGACAGCATGCACTCTCTAGGCTGCTTCCGAGACCGAAATAAACTCTTACAGGACCTCTTATCAGAGGAGTAAGTCTGGGGCCCAGGCTGAGCTGAGGGGAGGGGGATGCCGGAGAGAGAAGTAGACCGTGGAGAAAGGTCTAGGACTTCCCCTCAGCCTGGGAGGTCCTCCCTCCCCTGCCCCCGTCACTTTTCCTTCTGTCCACCCCGACAACCGCTACTCAGGAGGGCCAGGCTGGAGAGCCTGATCTCTGATAGCTCCGCTCCAGGCCTTCAGGAGTCGATCCTGGCCAGCCCATGGAAAGTCAGGATCAAGAAGCACTGACCTGGCCCCCGGGGAGAGCACCTGCCCTGCCCGCCCATATTATTGCTGACAAGATCCCTAAACTAGAGGTCGGGGCGGCTGGAGACATTTACCGAGGCTTCGGTCAGGCCTTCAGCGAGTTTGTGGAAGAAGGGGCTGAGGAAAAGCACGGACAGATGGACTAAGAACCGGGTCAGAACCACACCCGGAGTGCTCATTACTGCTTCTGAGGGAACTTGAACGCAGGCCTCCAGAGGGTGCCCCGAGGCTTCGGGTTCAGCCCTTTTCCCAGGGATTTACAGGAAGGCTTGTTGAATTTTCAGGGGCCACTGTCTGGGAAGGAGACCCGCCACGCTAGGTGGCAGTGAGGATTCAAAATGATCTAGGACATTTCGACTTAATAGGGAAAAGGCATGAATTAGGGAATAGGTAGTTGAGAAGCATTTAGTGAGTTCTACAGTGTCCCAGGCACTGTGCTAAGTGCTGGAGAGGTAAATGTAAGCAAAAAAAAAAAGCCTGACGGCTCCTGCCCTCAAGGAGCTTACATTCTAAAAGGAGCCGGAAAGCTCCAGCGGTGGACCGGGATTAAGGGGAGATGTTCAGGGGAGAAAGTCAAAAGTACAGCCGGAGAGAGAAACATAGCTGGCTCCTATATAGATTTAATAAACATAAAATAGGAAAGACATAGTTAGACCCTAATTCATCTAAAAAGATCTGATGATCAGGGCAGCTGGGTGGCACAATGAAATCTTAGACTCCATAAAGAACATCCTCCTTGGGCCCCATCCTCCTTTGGGCTCCATCTTTGGTGAAAGGGTCAAGCCGGCATTCAATTAAATAATTTAAATCAATCTAAATAAGTAAATCAGCCTTCGATGTCCATCCCTCTCCTAAGAAGCAACTGGCTCTTCTTCTGGAATGGGATCCCAGGCTCTTGTCCATGGTCCTGGCCTGTACTGCTCTCTGCTCTGGGGCTCCCAAGTATTCCACAGGTACCTCCTGAGCCTTCCCCTAGAGCAGGAAGGCTCTGCTGTCCTCTGTGGCCTCCAAGATTCTCCCTTCACTCTTTGTGAAGCTCTGGGCCAGGCAGGTCCGCTCCCTAGCTCAGCTTGCTTCCCTCTGCCCATTCACTTTGTCTAAAGCATAGTCACTGGTTAGTAAATGAGGTTCGTATAGCACTCTAATCGATTGGGACTGTACAACAACCCTGGGAGGGAGGAGGCTCAGGGATGAATGGCTCATTTTACAGAAGAAGAAACTTCAGGAGGCAAAGGGCCTCCCGGCCTGTGTCAGAGACAGACTTCCTTATTCCAGCCCTACTGCTTCCTACAACTCACCGCTTCCTAGATGCTCAGAGGCCGGTGCCCAGGACCAGCCCCTGGGATTAGCCTCCCCAGGATAACCCTGTAGTGCATGCTTGGATGCTTCAGAAATGGGTTAAAAACAGCATTTGGGGGCACAGCTCCAGCCCTTGAGGGATGATGGTCTCTATGGCTCTGGCCATACTCCATCTGCAGGACCGTTCAGTCCCCAGTGACACAACTTAAGGACGTTCGCACGATTACAGACTTTGAGAATTGGAAGAGACCCTAGCGTCCTCTGGTTCTATCCCTTCCCAAAGGACTCCCTCCTTAGAAGCTACCAGTCAAACAGCCCTCCATCTTCTGCTTCGGACCTCAAGAAAAGGGGACCCACCACTTCTGAAGGAAGTACATTTGGGGGAGAACAGCTTTCAGTTAGGAAGCTTTTCCAGACATCAGGCCTCAATCTGCCTCTCTACACCTTGCTCCTCCACTCTCCTTGCTGTTCGAGGCCAGACTAATCTCTCCTCCATGTGACAGCCCTTCAGATACTTGAAGACAGTTCTTAGGTGCCCCTTGAATATTCTCCTCCCCAATTTAAGCACTCCTCTGATCCAGTCTCATATGGCATGGACTCAAGACTTAGTTGCCCTTCAGGCTCTCAATGTCCTCTTAATCCTTTGTGCCCAGAAATGAATCCATTAGTCTAGATGAGGTCTGACCTAGGGGGAGCACAGCGGGCAATCATTTTCCTCTCCCTGGAAGCTCTGCCCATCTGAAAGCAGCCCAGGACTGCATTAAAATTTTGGCAGCCACATGATCCCTGCTGACTTCTATGGAGCTGACTTCCATGGTCAACACAGACCCCGCCCCCAGCCTTTCAAAACACCTGATACCTATCCATGACTCCCCCACCTTATTCTGGTAGAGTTGGAGTTTGTGCTCAGGTGACAGGCTTAATCTCGTCTTATGGGATCAGCCCAGGGGATTGGCCAACCTGTCAGGATTCCCGAGAGTCCTGACAAATATACACTGTCAGCCATGGCCCGCCCTCCCAGCTTGGCGTCATCTTCAGACTTGATGAAAATTTCATCTCTCTCTTTATCCAAGTCACTGATGATGATGGGAAGTGGCTCAGGGCCAAGCACAGTTCCCGGGGTCCTCCACGGTAGATCTCCTGCCACGAGGACATTGAACAATTAACTCCTCCTTCAACCGCTCAGCCAGCTTTAAATCCAAGTGATTTTATGAGCATTCACTTATTCAAAGTTTGACTGAAACCTAAGTTTACTCTAAACACAAGAAAAAGAAATAAGGCAAAGCTGGTGGCTTCATCTCTTAATCCATACTCTGGTTTCTGTTTCCTTTTCACTAACCATCTTTCTAATAATCTAATAATCTGTCCTAAAGTTCTCTCAGAAATCCTAGCCAGGCTCACTGGTCTCTGGTTTGTAGTCTCTGTTCTCTTCCCTCTTTTTCGAAATTAGACATTTTACCCTTTTCTAAACTTCGTCAAATGTCACTGATAGTGATTCAACAATCATACGTCAGTCAATTCATCTAGTTCAGGTGACTTGCCTTCATACAGGTGCTCTCTCACTGGCTCCTCCCTTATCTTATGGATCAACTTTTAGTTAATCATTTTGGTTCTGCTATTTCCAGAGCATAAGTCATTACCTTTGGCAGAGAAAACACAAGCACATTAAGAACTAAGCATCTCGATCTTATCTCTGCCATCATTTATCCTTGCCTCATTGATAAGTTGAAGAAGACCAGAGAGAGAGAACCAGGTGGTGGTCCCAGTTGGTGCTTCTAGTAAAGACCTGGAAGGTTCCAGCTGAGCCTGGATCTGTCAAGAAACTCTCTAGCAAAGAGGAAAAGGGGCACCCAATAAGGTCATGAAACTCAAAAGAAACTCCTTCATCCAGAAACCTGTGGGTGCTCAGACTAGAGGCATACCGGGGGCTAAAGTCAGCATAGTCTCTGCCAAACAGGGCAGGAAACCAGCAGGATCTTGGACCTGAACTGTCATAGCACTGTGAGAGAAAAAGCCAGGTCTAGTGGGTCACTACACAAGAAGATAGAGGTGGGCATCTCAACGGGGCATGAACACCCGGAGTGCTCTCGAAGACCCGATGCCCATTAGAAATGGGATATTCAAGAAGAGTTGCTCACAAGACCACAGAGTAAGGACATGAAGACAGAAATGAGGCTGAGGTCAGAACCCTCAGGAGAAGGAGGCAGAAACAAGAGAATAAGCCAAGCTGCAACTGTCAGTCCTCAGCCAAGGTTCTGAACAAGAGCAGGGGAAAGCTTGGATTCGGCCCCAGCCAGCTCAGCAGCAGCCACACAGGACCCCTCTGACATGGTGGGGCATGCAAAGGAGAGCCACGCAAAGACCAGCTTCAGAGCCAGCAGACTCGAGGCTCACATTGTGCTCCTGATGCTTTGTGTGTGTAGCTTTGAATAAGTCACTTCTCTCTGGGTTTATTTTCTCCTGTGTAAAATAGGGTTAGTAGACTAGATTATCTCTAGACCTCTTCAAGCTGCAGATTTATAATCCTGTGATGTGAGAAAACAGGATTGAGCCAACTCATCCTGGTGCCCACGGGGGGGGGGGGGCGCAAAGCTCAGGAGCTGAGGTTTAGAGACATGGGGGTCATGGCGATTGAAGTCCTAAAGTCTTTCAGGATTTGGGGTGGGGTTTTTTTGGCGGGGGAGTTGCAGTGTTGTAATTGTGTGCAGTGACCTGGTTTTGCTCACATCACTCTACATCTATAGTCTATACTCAGCAGGATTCTCCGATTGTCTTTCATATTTCTTATGGCAAAGTAATGTTTCATTACATTTACATGCCACAAGTTGTACAGTCATATCCCAATGGATGGACAATAAGTGCTGATTCTAGTTCCTTTCTGTTATTTCTTTTCTTTTTCTTTCCTTTTCCCTTCAGTCCCCTTGGTTTGCGTTGGACTCTTCCCTTTATATGAAGTGTTATCCTTGCTCCTTCTTAAAAAACAAAACAAACAAACAAACAAACAAACAAAAAAACCAAACCCATCTTGCCTTTCTCCTATTGTTAGGTGTAATTCTTCACCTAACTTTTTGTATGTGGATAAATGTACATGTGTATTTCACCTTCTTTGGTCTAAAATAACAGTAAGATTCACCTGATGCTTGCTCTCACTACTCCTTCTTTCATGTTTGTTCTTCTTACCGCATTTATGAACAATAGGAAGCTTCTCCCTAGTATATTCCTTTTGTCCTCCCTTCTCTCTTTCCTTTTAAAATCCTCAAAATAGAACATATACCCCTTTCTTTCAGGAGCTCAGTTTTTGCGATTTAACTTGCCCTCTGTCTCTTGAAGGCATCATTATAGAGCCCTTTCCAACTGCTTAAATGAAATTCCATTTCTAGCTTTTTCTGGAGGCTTGTATTTAAATTTCACAGTTGTTAGTCAACTTGGCTCTTTCCCCAGGAATGTTTGAAAATCCCCAATTCTATTAGTTTCATTTTTTTCATAGTAGGATTATATTCAACTTGGAAGGTTAAGTTATTCTTAGTCATAAGCCCATATCTTTTTCTTTTTAGAATATTGTTTTCCAAGATCTCCTTTCATTTATGAAGAAACTGCCAGGTCTTGTATTATCCTTATCACGGTTGGGAAGATTCATAAAATTGAAAGTAAAAAACCTCTTGAATTAATAAGTAAAACTAAGAGTTGGTTTTATGAAAAAAATGGATAAACCTTTAGTTAATTTTATTAGAAAGAGGAAAGAAGAAAATCAAATTGTCAGTCTCTGAAATGAAAAGGGAGAACTTAGCACCAATGAAGAGAAAATTAGAGCAATAATTAGGAGTTATTTTGCCCAGCTATGTATTAGTAAATATAATAATCTAAGTGAAATGAAGGGATACCTACAAAAATATAGATTGCCCAGATTAACAGAAGAGGAAAGAAATTACTTAAATAGTCCCATTTTAGAAAAAAGAAATAGAACAAGCTATTAATCAACTCCCTAAGAAAAAATCTCCACGGCCAGATGGATTTACATGTGAATTCTACCAAACATTCAAAGAGCAATTAATTCCAACACTATATAAACTATTTGAAAAAAATGGGGGAAAGGGAATCCTACCAAATTCCTTTTATGACACAGATGTGTCGCTGATACATAAACCAGGTAGAGTGAAAATAGAGAAAGAAAATTATAGACCAATTTCCCTAATGAATATTGATGCAAAAATCTTAAATAAAACATTAGCAAAGAGATTATAGAAAGTCATCCCCAGGATAATACACCACGACCAAATAGGATTTATACCAGGAATGTGGGGCTGGTTCAATAGTAGGAAAACTATCAGCATAATCGACTATATCAATAACCAAATTAACAAAAAAACATATGATCATCTGAAATAGATGCAGAAAAAGCATTTGATAAAATACAGCATCCATTCCTATCCTTATCATGGTTCCTTGATACTTGAATTCTTTCTTCATAACTCTCTTTACAATACTGTTTTCCCTCTGATATGGAAGCTCTAGATTTGGCTGTGACTTCTCTTATTGGGATTTCTTTCAGGAAATTATAAGTGTTCTGTTTCTACTTTCATTTTCTCCTCTGGTTCTAATATGTTCCAGCAACTTACATTTGTAATTTCCTGAAAAATAGTTTCCAGACTTTATGTCTTCCAGAGAGTCTGATCGTTCCTAAATTATCTCTTCTAGATCTTTTTTTAAACAAATCAGTTGTTTTTTATACCAGACATCTTTTGTTTTCTTTTAAATTTTTTTGGTTTTATTCTAATCATTCTTGTCTCATGGATCACTGATTTCTATTGGGCCTGTTCTAGTTTTCAGGGAATTTGCTACTTGAGTGGGGTTTAATACTATTTCTCCTAAAATGTTTATTCTTCTTCCAATTTTGTCCTCTAGAGTTTTTCTTTTTTTCTTTTTTATCTCTTGCTTCATTTCTTCTAGACATTCATGTACTCTTAGTGGACAATCCATTTTTTTCTTTGAATCAGTGGTTTTGGAATTAGTTTCCCTTTTTTGTTTCAGTTTTTGGTATCTGTGAATCCACAATAATCTCCTCCTTCAGTTGTATATCAGGACGGAGAGATAGAGACCTTGGACCCCAAGTACCTGGGCTGTTCCAAGCTGAGCACTGCCATGAGAAAAAGCACATCATATTTGTCACTGTTGCTATTGGTGACTTCCAAGGTGCAAGCTATGGATTTCAACAACTCTTAGACTGTTTCAGAAGAGCCTTCAGCAATCAAAGCTTAAGATAAAGAGGCCTGCAAGCTACCCAGTCTCTGGCCAATTCCTTGTGTACTGGCAAGGAACTTCAGGCGCTGGTGTTTTTGAGGGATCCCTCTCTTATCCACGGGATGGACTTTTGCACAGTTCTGGGACATAAAAGTCACTTGGTGTAGTTTCTCACTAGATGTCTTCATTGCTTTTCTGTCTGCTGTAATTGTTAGGATTTTTCCTGCAGTTGGGTTGTTGGAGCTGGGCCGTCTTCCTCCATTCGGGCAACCATTTGGACCAAAGAGAATGAGAAAATTAGAACAAAGTATTGCCTCAAGAGACAGAGAATGTGTCTTTCATCTAGAAAAAAAATACTCAAGGGAGAAAAGTCGGCATTTTTCTTCCCTGCTTACTTCCAGAAGGTGGAGTTTGGAGCAGAGGGCCGGCTGTACGTTTGGATATGGCACCAGGAGAAACTTCCCAGCAAACTCTGTGATTCCATGAAAAGTGTGTGTGAGTCCGAAGCATCAGTTAGCGGCAGTGTCGTGTGTGAAGGGGAGTCGTGACTGACAGATGCAGAAGGGTCAGCTGCAATCAGACTGTGAAGAGCCTTGAAGGCCAGACAGAGGAGTTTCTGGTTTAGGTTAAGATGGAAATAAGAAAAGTTATTGTCAGCTGATTGGGTGTGAAGGGTGAGGAAGAATGAAGACTTGAGGATGGATGGCGCTGAAATTATGACCCAAGTGGCTGCAAAGATAGTGGCGCCTCCAGGAGAAATAGAGGCACGCGAGTCAGTTCAGGGGAGAAGATGCTGAGTTCCATTTTGGACATATTGAATCTGAGGAACATCTACAGCTAAGATCTCACTGAGAGGAACAGAGCAGGAGAACCGAGTTTCATCTTAGGATAGGAACATCGACTTGCCCCTAGAACCTGGCAAGTGGGCAAGGGGCCCATCCTGGGGTCACCCACCGTCTTGCTAGTCCTGCCTCTGAAATTTCTCCTGTATCCATTCTCTCTCCCTCATTACAAAGGCCACTGACATGGGCTAGACCCACATCTACTCGGACTGCTGTCGCCCCGCAACAGACTTCCCTTCCTCTGCTCTCTCCCAGACGATCCACATGGGCCACCACTGCCACGTTCCCTTTCCTACTACATAGATCTTGTCTTATTTCCCCCAGTGCTGAAGACCCTGCAGTGGGTTCATCATTCAAAGCCTTACATAGTCTGCCACTAGCTTCCCTACACCTCCAGCAACTGAATGACTAACCCTTTAAATATAACTGCCTTCTCCTCCAGGAAGCCTTCCTGGATCACCTGGCCTGATAATGGCCAAGAACTCTATGAGAGGAAAATTGGAATTCCTTTTAAGTTCTGTCTCCCTTATAAAGGCGGCCACTGGTGGTGACGGGCCTGATGTCATTAAGACCTGAATTCAAATCCAGATTCAGATATTTAGTAGCTGGGCCCATCACTAAACTTTTGCCTGCCTCAGTTTCCTCAATGTAAAATTAGAGTAATAATAGCAACTTCTGCCCAGGGTTGTTTGAGATAAGAATTGTGCGGCAAAAGAGATGCCAATTGGTATTTTAGTAGCCTTTTATTTACAGGTTATATGTATGAGTAACTTTACAGCATTGACAATTGCCAAACCTCTTGCTCCAATTTTTCCTCTCTTACCCCCCGCCCCCTCCCCCAGATGGCAGGATGACCAGTAGATGTTAAATACATTAAAATATAAATTAGATACACAATAAGTCTACATGACCAAACCGTTATTTTGCTGTACAAAAAGAATCAGACTCTGAAATATTGTGCAATTAGCTTGTGAAGGAAATCAAAAATGCAGGTGGGCATAAATATAGGGATTGGGAATTTAATGTAATGGTTTTTAGTCATAAGAGATGCCAATTGTAAAGCAAGGTGCTGAAACCAAAGAACTTAGGAAATGCTTGTTCCCTCCCTCCCCTGCCACAGCAGCAAGGGATTAATAAGAACTGAACTGACAGGATTGAAGCAAAGAAAAAGCAAGAGGCAGACTTCCCCAGAGCGTTGTCAGCCCAGGCCTGGGGCACTGAGCCTGCATCACCGTTCTTGGAGCTTGGCCTGGCCCTGATGATCTGAGGACCGGAAGGGCTGGGAGGGCTGGGAGGGCCAGGAGAGCTGAGGTCTGGGAGGGTTGGGAGGACCGGGGGACTGAGGGCCGGGAGGGCTGAAAGCTGAGGGCCTGTGAGACTGAGGGCTGGGAAAGCCAGGAGGACAGAGGCCCAGCCCTACTAAGTTAAGGCTCAGCCTCCTTCCTAGCCCCAAGAATGCTCACCTGGATCAATTCCAGAACACGGTGTCCTTAGAGAAGGCACTAAGTATCTTCCCTGGCTTTGTTTTTCCTATATTTTTCTCTTTTCTTTTCTCCAGGGAAAACCAAGAAAAAATGATCTATTTTCTCCTCCTTGATCGGAAAGAAAGATATCCCAGCCACGAGGATGAGGACCTCCCCCCACGGAATGAAATAGGTACAGGCCCTACCCCCCACACACACACACACCCACCTAGCACACCCAGCTCCCTCTGTGGTGGCCAGCTCTCTCCCATACAGCCCCATTTCTCGAGCAGGTCCCTTCTCCCCGCGGTCTCCGGAGATCGCACTACAACAGACGCTGGGCAGCCCCCGCCCCATGAGTCTTACAGAGCTGCCTCTGCCAGGACCCATTCCAAGGATAAAGGGCAGCTTTAGCAGCTCCCATTATCTTCAGCAGGTGCCAGGGATCCCCAAGCTACCGCCTCCAGCTGCCCACAAAGATCTGGTCAGGAGAAATACCCATTGAAGACAAAGCCATAATCTTCATGGCCAGGCTAGGCTGAGCTTCCTCCCTCTCACACATTGTTAAGGGATGTAAGGATTCTGAGCCTTAGGGAGGAAGGAAGGCTGACTCACCCTCCTCCCTCCCCAGACCCCCCCAGGAAGCGTGTGGACTCCCCAATGTTGAATAGACATGGGAAGAGGAGGCCTGAGAGGAAGTCCATGGAGGTCCTCAGCGTGACGGATGGTGGCTCCCCAGTCCCCGCCCGCCGAGCCATTGAGATGGCCCAGCATGGCCAGAGGTAAGTGCCAGCTGCGGCTCCCCTGGACACGGCATCCTCTTCCCTCCCCTCCCTTCCCTTCCCTTCCCTTCCCTTCCCTTCCCTTCCCTTCCCTTCCCTTCCCCTCCCTTCCCTTCCCTTCCCTTCCCTTCCCTTCCCTTCCCTTCCCTTCCCTTCCCTTCCCCTCCCTTCCCTTCCCTTCCCTTCCCTTTCCCTCCCTTCCCTTCCCTTCCCTTCCCCTTTTCCTTTCCCCTTCCCCTCCCTTCCCTTCCCTTCCCTTCCCTTCCCTTCCCTTCCCTTCCCTTCCCTTCCCTTCCCTTCCCTTCCCTTCCCTTCCCTTCCCTTCCCTTCCCTTTCCCCTTCCCTTCCCTTCCCTTCCCTTCCCTTCCCTTTCCCCTTCCCTTCCCTTCCCTTCCCTTCCCTTCCCTTCCCTTCCCTTCCCCTCCCTTCCCTTCCCTTCCCTTCCCCTTTTCCTTTCCCTTTCCCTTCCCTTCCCTTCCCTTCCCTTCCCTTCCCTTCCCTTTCCCCTTCCCTTCCCTTCCCTTCCCTTCCCTTCCCTTCCCTTCCCTTCCCCTCCCTTTCCCTTTCCCTTCCCTTCCCCTCCCTTCCCTTCCCTTCCCCTCCCTTCCCTTCCCTTCCCTTCCCCTCCCTTCCCCTCCCTTCCCTTCCCTTCCCTTCCCTTCCCTTCCCCTCCCTTCCCTTTCCCTTCCCTTCCCTTCCCTTCCCCTCCCTTCCCCTCCCTTCCCTTCCCTTCCCTTCCCTTCCCTTCCCCTCCCTTCCCTTCCCTTCCCTTCCCTTCCCTTTCCCTCCCTTCCCTTCCCTTCCCCTTTTCCTTTCCCCTTCCCCTCCCTTCCCTTCCCTTCCCTTCCCTTCCCTTCCCTTCCCTTCCCTTCCCTTCCCTTCCCCTTTTCCTTTCCCCTTCCCTTCCCTTCCCTTCCCTTCCCTTCCCCTCCCTTCCCTTCCCTTCCCTTCCCCTTTTCCTTTCCCTTTCCCTTCCCTTCCCTTCCCTTCCCTTCCCTTCCCTTCCCTTCCCTTCCCTTCCCTTCCCTTCCCTTCCCTTCCCTTCCCCTCCCTTCCCTTCCCTTCCCTTCCCTTCCCCTTTTCCTTTCCCTTTCCCTTCCCTTCCCTTCCCTTCCCTTCCCTTCCCTTCCCTTCCCCTCCCTTCCCTTCCCTTCCCTTCCCCTTTTCCTTTCCCTTTCCCTTCCCTTCCCTTCCCTTCCCTTCCCTTCCCTTTCCCTCCCTTCCCTTCCCTTCCCTTCCCCTTTTCCTTTCCCCTTCCCCTCCCTTCCCTTCCCTTCCCTTCCCTTCCCTTCCCTTCCCTTCCCTTCCCTTCCCTTCCCTTCCCTTCCCTTCCCCTTTTCCTTTCCCCTTCCCTTCCCTTCCCTTCCCTTCCCTTCCCTTCCCCTCCCTTCCCTTCCCTTCCCTTCCCCTTTTCCTTTCCCTTTCCCTTCCCTTCCCTTCCCTTCCCTTCCCTTCCCTTCCCTTCCCTTCCCTTCCCTTCCCTTCCCTTCCCTTCCCTTCCCTTCCCTTCCCTTCTCTTCCCTTCCCTTCCCCTCCCTTCCCTTCCCTTCCCTTCCCTTCCCCTTTTCCTTTCCCTTTCCCTTCCCTTCCCTTCCCTTCCCTTCCCTTCCCTTCCCTTCCCTTCCCCTCCCTTCCCTTCCCTTCCCTTCCCCTTTTTCCTTTCCCTTTCCCTTCCCTTCCCTTCCCTTCCCTTCCCTTTCCCTCCCTTCCCTTCCCTTCCCTTTCCCTTTCCCTTCCCTTCCCTTTCCCTTTCCCTTTCCCTTTCCCTTCCTCTCCTTCCCTTCCTCCCTCTAGCTGCCCTCCTCAGCAGCATCAGTACACCCCCTGGCCCCGGCAGACTGGATGTTGGGCCTTTGGGCTGGGAGGGATTGGGTTGACGCGGGCAAGGAGCCTGGCCTTGGTCAGGGGGCGTCTGGCGGTGTTTCTGTTGGCTCAGCGTGGTGCTGACAGGGGACAGGAAGTAAGGAGGGACTCGGGGTAGTTCGCAGTACAGTGATTCCTCCCGAGGCTGGGGAGCCGGCCGGCAAGAAGCCCCCTGGCTGAGGACTGTCCACGGAGATGGGGTGGGGAGAAGTGTCCGGCTGCTGCCCAACCTAACTGCCTTTGAGAACCAAGCAAGGGATTCAGAGGGGCGGGGTCTGGGGGCCTCTGGTGTCTGACCAGAGCGAGGCTGGGGGCTAGTTTCCCTGCCTAGGACTGAGCGGCCCAGGAGCCACGGGTCTGATCTTCCATGGGCGAGACCTGGGAGCTGGTGTCCTGGGTGCCCACGGACAGGGCCCCAGAGGCCCCTGGGTCTGACAGCCCCAAACAGGGCCTGGAGCTGCTGCATGACCTTCTCCTGGGCAGGATCAGGGGGACCCCAGCGGCGGAAGCGGGCGGCCGGCTCCTGCCGGAGAGGGGCACGGGCCGGTCCGTCCTGGGTCTCTGTGGGGTGGTGAGGCGGCTTCCCTTGCTCCCCGGCCGGGAGAAAGCTGGAGTCAGGCTTGGTGCTGCTGTGAGGGGGCGGTTCTGGGGTCTCGTTGGGCAGGGAGGGGCAGCCAGCCAGAGCCACTCCCAGAGAGCCAGGGCCGGGCATGACGGGGACGGGCAGCATAGGCCTCTGAGGGAGCAGAATTGGCTGCCCTGGAGCCCCAGCCTGGCAGGCCCAGGAGGACCTCAGCTCCCTAGGGATGGAGGCTTCTCTCTCAGGGCCGAGTGCACCCCCCAGGGCCAAGTGCACCCCCCCCAGCCCTACCTCCCCCCGGGCACACGGAGGGAAAGCGGTCAAGGAGAGTACCCCAGGAGGGAGGGGCCTTGCAACAGGGATAGCCCAGAGACTCTGGGGTCCAGGGAGAGGAGAAGGGGCGGCCTTGGGCTCCCTACAGTTGCCCTCAGGGTTCCCAGCTGAGCCAAGAAAAAGGGATCCACAGCTGCGCGGGGCGGGGGTCACATGCCCTGGAAAGTAGGCTCCCAACACCCAAGAGGCAGCACCCAGGAGCCTGAGCTCCCCGAGGGGCAAGAGGTGGGCTCACGTGGGCATCTGTAGGTACATTAAGGGCCACTGCAGGCACCCCAGCCACCCCTTGGGGCCGCTGGCATGCATTCTGGGCACGTTTGGCCACCCACATTTTCCAGGGGCATATGGTGAAGAAGGGGGCTCTGGGGGCCCGAGGAAGGGGGGCTTTGTGCTGAGCTCAAAGCTCCCCGGGCCACTGGGCCCCACAAGAGGCCTGGATCCTGAGCTGCTCTCCCCCAGGAGAGCTCGGAAAAGTGCCGCCTGATGGGTCGTGGAAATGGCAGTGATGTGGCTGGGGCCCCCCTCGCTGCTGGGGTGGCTCTGCAGGTGCATGGGGCCCTCAGCTGCCTTCCAGAGGCCTGAGCGGGAACTTCCTGAAGGAGGAGGCGATGGGCAGATCCCCCGTGGAGCCCCTTCTGCTCCTCTGCCGGGCAGGAGAACTGGCCAAGCGATGGCCCTGGGGAGGCTGCTGGGAGAGCCTGGTCTCTGAGGGCCGCCCGGTGCAGACGGGAGGGAGCCCTGCCAGTCATTGCCAGTCTGCTCCCACATAGGGCCAGGGAGGGGCCCTGAGGAGCCCTGGGCCTCCAGCCCCAGGGCCCGGAACCCCTGCCTTGTCTGCCCACGGCCCTGGTCCCCAGTGAGCCAGGCTGGGCTGGGCCCGGGAGCACCCATAGGCCAGGGGAGCAACCGTGGGCCAGGGGAGCACCCACAGGCCTGGCCACCTCAGTAACTCTGTTTTCTCACTTTGTTCCTGCCATAGTAAAGCCCTGTTCAGTAAAAGCCTGGATATCTCTGAAGCCCATCCCAAATTCAGCAAAGAAGACAGGTATATCTCCTGCCCAGCCTGTTCCCCTCCCCTCACTGCTGAACCCTTAAAGATG
Source organism: Dasyurus viverrinus (assembly GCA_020854095.1). NCBI lineage: Eukaryota > Metazoa > Chordata > Mammalia > Dasyuromorphia > Dasyuridae > Dasyurus > Dasyurus viverrinus. The sequence goes on along the minus strand of CM037002.1, from coordinate 254,317,460 downwards.
CAGGGCAGAGCGCTGTGAGGGACCCGGGGCTCAGCAGCCCGGGCGGGGGGCCCCGGGCACACGGCCAGCAAGGCCACTCTGAGGCTGGGAGCGACTCTGAGCTCGGCTCGGCCCCAGGCTGGCCTCTGCCCGGTGGGCAGGCTGGCAGCCAGGGCACAGAGGGCAGGGCACAGTCCTTCTCTGGGACCCGCTGAGCTCGGCTCGGCCCCAGGCTGGCCTCTGCCCGGTGGGCAAGCTGGCAGCCAGGGCACGGAGGCAGGGCCGCCATCAGTAAGTCAGTATGGCTGCTTGGCACGTGCCCCTAGCGCTGGCACAGGGCCTGGATCTGGATCCATTCCTGCTGCTTCCTGCTCGCTGTGACCGTGGAGTTGAGGGCACTCGGTCTCTCTGGGCCTGAGCTTGGGCACTGCCAAGGTGAGAGGGCTGGACGCCCCCGGCTCTGTCGGTGAGCCTGCAAGCCCAAGCCTGAGCTCTGGGGGCCGGGGGCCGCACCCCCCCACAGAGAGCCAGGGTGCCCTAGTCAGGGAGGGAGGAGAAGGGAATCCGGGCCAGGTCTGGTTCTGGGACCAAGGCCTCCAAGGCCTTTCTGATCTGAGAGCCCAGGGCTCTGATCCTTCTCTCCATGCTCCCTGTGGACCCCGGTGGCAGTCACGCACGGGTGGGCACATGCAGGCTCACAGACCCCCCCCCCGTGTGCTCGCAGCCTCCTGAGGGGGAGCTGTGCCCCAGGGGCCCTGCTCTCCTGAAGAGGAACAGCAAAGTGCAGCCTCGGGTCTGGGCCCTAAGCCCTCTCCCTCTGGCCTTGCTGGGCTGAGGAAGCGTTAGCCGTAGAAGCCTCTGAGAGGAAGCACCCCACTGAACCCCCAAAGCCAACACTGTGGGGGCTTCTACGGGATGACGGCCAAGCCCCATCTCCAAACGCAATGTTCTGGCAGCAGGTCCCTCAGCACCAGGGAGTGAGCGAGCTGGGGCTCCCGAGGCCCCCCCCAGGGATCCTGGCAGCTCCTTTCTGTCCCCCAGGCCTGAGCAGACAGAGCCCAGCATAGGCAAGGGGTGCCAGCCTGCCCTGCCCTGCCCCTCCAGGGCTGCTGAGTCCCAGGGGTCCTCGATGGGCCTTGTGCTTTGTGGGGGAAGGAATACTGCATCTTTAAGGGTCAAGCCCCCCACCCTGCAGGTGCACCCGGTTGTCTTGGTAGCTGAGGCTGTTTCTGTCACCTTCCCAACGGGCAGTGGCTTTCTTTCTCCCCTCCCTGTCTCCCCTCTCACTCCCCCACCCGACCTCTTCTCTTTCCCCCTCCCCCCCTCCGCAGAACCCTGCCCCGGGACCTAGGCTGTGACTTGGCAACGTGCTGCACGGCTGGGCCCCCCGCGGCCCAGGGCTGGGGACTGTGGGCCGGGGCTCCTGGCTGAGCCCTCCCTTCCTCCCCTCTCCCGCTCCCTCCCCCTGCCCTTTCCTTTCCAATTCGGAGCTTAAAGATCATTGCCCACTTTGGTGTCATGTGAACATCAGGGCTAAGCAGGGAGACCCTCCCTCTCGCCCGCGACCTAGTTCTTGGGTCCCCTCAGGACTCTGCAGCTGCCAGTGTAGATGCCAGAAGAGCTTGGGGCACGTCCACGGGGTCTCAGAAGGGGCCGACTTATGTCAGAGGCAAGATCCCCGCCCCCAGTTTCTCTGCAGAGCCCCAAGTCAGGGCGGGGACTTCCCTTGGAATTGCCCACAGGCGGCTGGCCCTGGCCCTGGCCCCACAGGCAGTCAGGGAGCCCAGCTAAACAGCTCTGACCCTGGCTGGGATGCCCGGGGCTCCACTGGCTAAGGGCCAGGGCACTGGGGAGGGCGCAGACCTTGGGGCTGCAGGGAGGGCCCTTGGGGAAACAGGGCTCCGAAGGGTGTCCCAAGAGCCCCTCCCTCCCCCGGACTCTTCTCCACACTCAGCTCAGCTCCCACTGCCTGGGGGACCGCTCCCCAACAGGCTGAGTGGCCCTGAAATGTTGGTCCCTGAAAGGCCGTGGCCAGTGCCCCCAGACACAAGCCGGGCTGAGCTGGTGAGAGAAGCAGCCTTGTCTCAGAATTCACCAACCAATAAGCAATAAGTCCCTACTGTATGCCAGGCACAGTGCTAGGCACCAGGTTTTCCCCAAATTAAAGAACACTGGCTCCTTCAGAGGACTTGGGTTCAAATTTCGCCCCTGACGTTTACTAGCTGTGTGATGTTGGGCAAACCATTCCCTGGCCTCAGTTTCCTCATCTGTAAAATGAGGGGGTTGGACTCAGTGCCCTCTGATTGGCACAGTGAGAGCGGCCCAGGGAATGGGGGGGCAGAGGGATAGCAGGGGAGAAGCCCCTGGTTCTTCCAGGATGCGTCCTGGGTTTGTGTTGGGACGCACGGTCCCCAGGGGGCAAGGAGACGCTGCGAGTCTCGGGCCACTCTTTCACTGTGCTTTTCATCCTCTTCTTCCCCTGTGGCTGCTCGGGGCCCCTTTCTCTCCCCCCTCCCATCTTGTTTTCTTCCTCCAAGGATGGCCAGTGCCAGTGCATTGGGGTAAGCAATTTGGATTCTTCCTCTGAGGGGGCCCCAGGGCCGGTGCGAAGGTGCCCCCGGGGCCATTGGGGCCAGATCTGGGGGACAGCTGTCTTTGGGCCTCGGGAACTGGGGGGGGGGGGATTACTTGGAGCCTTCCAAGCTGAGGGCAGCGTCGGCTGCAGGGGCCGAGCAGCAGGGCAAGGGGAGCTGTCCTCCGCCCCGGTGCTGATTCCCAGCCTGGGGACTGCGGGCTCCTCTCCTCCGAGTCTCCTGCCCCATCCTCAGGCTGGCTTTCCTAGTGCCCCGGGGTGGGGGGAGGAGGTAGGTAAAGGCAAGCCTCCCTCCATGGGGGACTGCCCCGCTCCCGTGAGCTCGGCTGGCCCTCGGGCTTCCGGCTTCTTTTCCCCTCGTCCGTCGCCTTTCTCCCTCCTTCCACCCCCCAAAGCCCGAGCCACGTGCCCTTTGACCATGGACGAGGCCAGGATGCCGAAGGGCCCCTTCGGAAGCCCAAGAACTAAAAGCTTTGCTCTCTCAGGGCTTGTTGTGGCCGGGGGAGAGGAGAGAGGATGGGCGGGGCGGGGCAACGACCAGGGCAGGAGTCTTGCTGGGGCTGGGGAGGGGCCGAGCAGGAGGGGGCCGTCTCACCGGCCTTGTCTCGAGGGCCAGAAGTGAGGCATGATATCCCCTCTCTGGCTGTGCTGCCCACAGGAGCCTAGAAAGTGCTCGGGTGGAGGAGAGTGGCCCTGAGGAGCCCAGCTGCTTGGGGGCAAAGAAAGTGCCGGGAAAAGGGAAAGAGTCCTGGCCCCAGGCAAGACCAAGCCAGAGCAGGAGGCCGGGCCAGGGCTGGGGGGGCAGGGGGAGCTCTAAGGATTTACCCCAGAGAGAAGTGCTCTTGTGGCTGGGGGAGGGGGGAGACCTCTGGATAGCTTTAGAGACTCCAGGTTCCTGAGGTGGCTGCGAAGGGTTGGTCTGCATGACCCCTGAGCCCCCAGCTCATCATCCAGGTTCTCTGGGGAATGAGCTGCCCTGACTTTCCACCTTGGGGCTAAGCCACAGCATTACAGGTCCCAGCTAGAAGAGACCTCAAGGGCATACACATGAGCGCGTGCACCCCACGCTCCACCAGGGCCTGCACGTGAGCATACCCAGACCCACCCAACATTCTGACAAAGGGGCCTCCGGCTTCCCATCTCCTAAAGCAACCTCTTCCACACTGGGAAGGCCGTCATTGTTAGGAGGCTTTTCCTGACAGACGTGACCCCTTCCTCATGCCCCCTGCAGTCGGGAAGACAAGACTCATCCCTTGTTCCCATGACGATCCCTCTGCCCTGAGAAACTCCCACTCCCCAGCTGATCAAAGGCACCCCCAAAAGGCAATGCCTGGAAGAGACCCAGTCCTCCAGATGTGGAATGAGCAAGACAGAAAGAAGGGAGGTCTCAGCATGGGCCACAAGCTTGGTGCCCTCCCCGGGGACACCATGGGACATCGCAGCCACAGACCTTTTTTAAGGCCCCGGCTCCCCTGGTGCCCCTTACATCCACTGTGTACATCCAGTCCTGAGGCACAGTCCATCTGTCCTTTTGTCCCTGACTCTCACCCAATCTAAGAAAACCTTCCTTCAAGCTCCAATTGCGCAGTCATCTCTCTGAGACACTATGCCCTTCTCCAAGATGCACACGTCAGGGCTATCACCATGGCGTGCATCATATAGTGCTGTGATGGACACTTGCCTCGTCCTTCCTGACCTCTCTTCTAGTCACCTCCTGGACACCTTTTCTCTTGGTTTTTGGGAAACTTCTCCTCCCACCTCTCTGACTGCCCCTTCTTCATTTCCTTTGTTGGATCTCAGGATCATGCTCACCAGCTGTGGGTGCCCCCAAAGTTTTAGGGACTTAGGATACTAAGTCCTCTTCTTCTTTTATGCTCTCAACTACTGATCTCATCACCTCCACTGATTTCCAGGTCTATCTTCCAGCCCAAGTCTTTCTCCTGTTGCATCTCCAACTGTTCATCAGGTATCTGCAGCTGGACATCCCATAGTCCCATAAAACAGAACTTTTCCCCTCAAACCTTTCCTTCTTCCTACAGTGGAGAGCACCCCCAATCTCCCAGGCCCCCAATCTCAAAGTTGTCCTCTATTCTTCACTCACATATACCCCACATACCCAATCCATTGCCAATTCCCGTCATTTCTGCCGGTACGAGCTCTCCCTTGGTATCCCTCTCACCATCCCCTCCTCATCACATCTGTCCCCTACATTGTTGAAGTAGACTTCTAATTGGGCTCCCTTCAAGTCTCTTCCATTCCAGGCCATCCTCTGCTCAGCTGCCAAGCAAGCTTGCCATGTCTTTCCCAAGTCTTTCCTTCCCCACCTGCCACACACTCAGCGACCTCCGGTGTCTCCCTCTGGCTTCCAGAAAGTCCTTCCTAACCTGGCCCTCGTTTCTAGTCTTGTTACCCTTTTCCCCCTCCATGCATCCACTTGAATGTCATTGAAGCTTGTGACTTCCTCCCACTCAACGATCTCCTGACTCAGGCCGTTATTCTGGAAGGCTCTGCTTTTCCCCCTTCCCGATCTGCTTCCCAGCAAAGTAAACCAACGCCTTGTCGTCCTTCCTTGTCAGTCTCAGGCCACTTTGAGGGTCATCCCTCACTCTTCTTATAGGATTGTGCCAGGCTCCTGTGCCTTCCCCCTTCCTGACCTCTGTAGGTGTCTCTAAAATCCCAGGAGGAGAGCTCCCTGTGCAGCCACATCGGTCTCTGTACAACTGCCTTTTCCTCTCCGCCATTCTTTGGGTCTTCAGAACCTTGGACAGCGCACTCTCTCTCCTGGGCTAAACTCCCTGTAGACTTCTGTAGACTTACCTTGCCCTGAGCCCTCTTCCTTGGCCCATCCAACTCAATTTAATGCAACCAGGAACTTAGGCTAGAAGGAGGTAAGCGTTGCTCTCCGTGCCCGCCCTCCCAGGCCTGAGAGTCCAGCCTCGGGGCTCGATACCCCAGCCTCGGAAAGTGGAAAGGGAATCCGCGGTGGGTGCTGGGAAGAACGGAGGCCAGAGAGCAGCCGCGGCTCCCCTGGGCCTGCTCCGGTGTGGGCCCAGCTGCCCGGACTCCCGGCTCTGTCCCCCGAGCCACGCCGGGCAGTTCAGAGGGAAGGTCCAGAAGAGCCCCCGGCAGTAGCAGCACAAGGCAGTTTGTGGCGTCGAGCTTAGGCAGAGGGACGTTGGCGCACCCCTCGCGGGCACCATCCTTGCCCTCACCCCCAGCCGGTGAAGCAGCTTGGTCTCGATGACCAGGAAGGGCAGCAGAGGCTGAAGGGGGCACTAGGGTCAGAGGGGAGGCTGGGCTGCCCGGGTCCTGCCCGCTGCCCCTGAGGACACCTGCTGCTTGTGTTTCCCCAGGTCCCGGTCAATCAGCGGAGCATCGTCGGGGCTCTCCACCAGCCCGCTCAGCAGCCCCAGGGTAAGTACCAGCCTCTGGATCCCTCCTCCCTGCCTTGTCCTCTGGATCCCGAAGACCTGCTGCCCACCCGTGGCCTGTGGGGCCTGGCTCTCCCTTCATTCGTGGCCTGTTCCAACTTTTCAGCAAAGAGTTCTCAGGGGGCTCTAGTGGGAGGGGTCAAGGGCCCTGCAGGGAGGGGCGCCCCTGGTGCCTGGGGGAGCTCTGAGAAGCGAGTGGCAAGGAGAGAAGCCCCAGGAGGGCCCAGCGCTCCCTACACACCCGCATGCACACGCTGCGCCCACCACGCACACCCCCCTGGCCCGGCCGCCGCTGCAGTCGACTGGCCCTGCTTGCCAGCCTAGCACCCGGACCGATGGTCCCAGAAGCCTCAGGGCCACGGGCATAAACCCTCGGGGGAGCCACAGACTCCCATAAGTCCAGAGGGGCCACGGGTCAGCGTCTGGAGAACCTGCCGTGGGCGGTCATTGGCCCAGGGACCTCGGGCCAGTCCCAGGCCTGGGCTCCCCAGGGAGTGAGGACAGTAGCCAGTTTCTTTTGAGGTGGCCTTTATGGGAGACCCTGACCCGAGAGTGGCTGGGTCAGCCCTGGGGGCGCCCAGTGCAGTCCGGAAGTGGGGCGGGGGCAGGGAGGCTTATGCCGAGACCTTCGGTGTCGGGTCCCTCCATCCCCATGGAAGGAACGGCTTCATTCGGCGGGGCCACAGCTCGGCACTGGGTCTGCTAATGATCCCAGCGCGCAAGGTTCAGACCAGAAGGAACATTAGCCATCTTCTAGTCCAACCTCCCAATATCCCACCGGGGGAAACTGAGGCCTGAGAGTCTCGGGTGTAATAAATGGCAGAGCCTTGATCCAAGTGCAAGCGCTCTGACTGGCGGGCGTTTTCCCAGCGTCCTGAGCAAGGAGAGGCAGCCCGCGGTCCCTCCCGTGCCTTCCCAGGGCTGCGAAGGTCTGGCCACCACAGGGCACTTCCTGACCTCCGTGCCCCCCCCCGGCTCCCACTCCCCCCACTCAGGCAGGCAGCCTAGGCTTCTCTGCCCAGGGCTCCTCCCAGAGAGTGAGGCTGGCGGAGGCCACCCCAGGACCCAGCAAGGCTCCGCTTCTCAGGATGCCCACAGGGATGGCACAGGGTGCCCAGCCGGGAGCCCCTGGCGGTGCGAGGCAGGACAGCGGGGGGGGGGGGGGAGGGACTCTCTCCGGGAGCTCCCGTGGCCGCCCAGGGGGCTGCCTCGGGGCCGGAGTGCAGGGTGGCCAGCAGCCCCAGGCTCTCTCTTCCCGTTTCCTGGCTCTCCCGCCTTGCTGGACTCGTGGATTTTTTTTTTTGCTCTGCCCTGTGTGTGGCTTGGCTGGGTGGCTGAGGTGGCCGAGGCTCGGGGCGCGCGTGGCTGCTCCGGCTGTGGCTGCTGCTGCACTCTTTGCTAACTGCATGTTCTCTTTGTGTGTGTGTGTTCTGTCCGTGCCTCCGTGTGTTTGTCCGTTTGTTTTTTTTCTTTGCAATCCCCCTCACCCATCACCTGTGCCTCCCTCCCGGTGGGGCCCCTGGGCCTCCTGGGGTGCGTGCTCTGCTTTTTCTTTCTTCATCTGCCTGCGTTGGGGTGCATGTGGGTGCGTGTGGGTGCGTCTCACCGTTCTTGCTGTGCACGGACACTCCCCTGCTCGCTCTCGTGCGCTCTCCTCTCTCTCTCTCTCTCTCTCTCTCTCTCTCTCTCTCTCTCTCTCTCTCTCTCTCTCTCTCTCTTCTTCTTCTTCTTCTTCTTTCTGTCTCTCTTTCTCTCTTCTTCTTTCTCTGTCTCTCTCTTTCTCTACATCTCTGTCTCTGTGTCTGTCTCTCTCTATGTCTCTGTCTCTCTCTGTCTCTGTCTCTCTGTCTCTCTCTCTTTTTCTCTCTCTTCTCTCTCTATCTCTGTCTCTTTCTATCTTTCTGTCTCTCTCTCTTCTCTCTCTGTCTCTATCTCTCTGTCTCTTTCTATCTCTGTCTCTGTCTCTTCTCTCTCTGTCTCTGTCTCTCTCTCTGTCTCTGTCTCTCTCTCCCTCCTCCTCCCCACCCCCGCGCTCTCTCGCTCTCCCCGCCTCTTCACCCCTCCCTCTCTCAATCTTTCTCCGGGTCTGTCGTAGCCTATCAGAAAATTTTTCATCCCTCCCCAGCCCCCCGAGCCCCCCTTCCCCCCCCCGCCCCCAAACGTCCTCGGACCCCGAAGCTCGTAGGGACACCTCACGGCCCGGACCCGTCCTCCAACCAAAGGCAGCGCTGCAGCCCAACCCAAAGACACAGACTTTACCATCCAAGGGCAAAGTGACGGACAAACCGCTCCAGTCCACCAAGTCCAACCCGCTGCCCGCCGCCAGCGTCGGCGCGGCCCCGGCCCCGCCCCCGGCCGGCCCTGCCCGCGCCCGGGCCCCGCCCGCGCTCAGCCCCCCGCCCGCCGGGCCGGGCGGCCTCCTGCGCCCTCTGTCGCCCCTCAGGCCGCTCGCTGCCGGTACTGACCCGAGCCCCAAATCTATCCCCATCATACAGGTGACCCCTCACCCCTCTCCGAGGGGCAGCCCCCTCCCCACCCCCAAGGGAACGCCCGTCCACACGCCAAAGGAGAGCCCGGCGGGCACGCCCAACCCCACCCCGCCGTCCAGCCCCAGCATCGGGGGGATGCCCTGGAGGACGCGGCTCAACTCCATCAAAAACAGCTTCCTGGGGTCTCCTCGCTTCCACCGGCGGAAACTGCAGGGTGAGTGACCCGCCCCCGGGGCTGAGGGACGGAGCTGGGGGAGGGGGGCGTGAGTGTGTGCGGAGTGGGCGGGGGGGGGGGGGGGAAAGGGGGGGACTGGGCCCTGCCAGCTTCTGGGCCGGCCTGGGGGAGGGGCCCGGGAGGGGGCCCATGAGGTGACTCGGGATTTGCCGACCCAGGGTGTCCAAGCCCGAGCTTGCCGGGCAGAAGGACAGAGAAGCGGGACTCCCTGTGCCGGGCGCCGGCCCCTGTGCCCAGGACAGAAGTGAGCAGGAAGGACCCGATCTTTTCCTGGCCCTTCCCCCAGCGCACACACACTCACACACACACTCACACTCATACACACACACACACACATACACTCATTCACACACACTCACACATACATACTCAACACACACACTCACACTCATACACACACACACACATATACATACTCACACACACTCATTCACACACACTCACACATACATACTCAACACACACACTCACACTCATACACACACTCACACACACATATACATACTCACACACACTCATTCACACACACTCACACATACATACTCAACACACACACACTCACACTCATACACACACTCACACACACATGTACATACTCACACACACTCATTCACACACACACTCACACTCACATACACATACTCACACACACACACTCACACACATACACTCAACACACTCATTCACACACACACATACATACATACACACTCAACACTCATACACACATACATACTCACACACTCATTCACACACACTCATACACACTCTCACACCCATACACACACACATACATACATACACACTCAACACACACACACTCATTCACACACATGCTCACATACACACATACATACACACTCACACACACTCAACACTCACATACTCTCACACACACACTCACACTCACACTCAACACTCACACACACTCAACACTCACATACTCTCACACACACACTCTCATACTCACACTCAACACTCACACACACTCATATACACAATACATACACACACACTCAACACACACACTCATACACACACATACTCACACACACTCATTCACACACACACTCATTCACACACACACTCACATACACACATACATACACACTCACACACACTCAACACTCACACACTCACACACACATACTCACACACACTCATACACAATACATACACACACACTCACACACACATACTCACACACACTCATTCACACACACACTCTCACACTCATACACACACACATACATACATACACACTCAACACTCATACACACATACATACTCACACACTCACACTCATACACACACACACACATACACTCTCACACTCATACACACACACATACATACGTACACACTCAACACACACGCTCACACTCATTCACACACACGCTCACATACACACATACATACACACTCACACACTCAACACTCACACACTCACACACACACACACTCACACACACTCATACACAATACATACACACACACTCACACACACACACTCACACACACTCATTCACACACACACTCTCACACTCATACACACACACATACATACATACACACTCAACACACACACTCACACTCATTCACACACACGCTCACATACACACATACATACATACTCACACACACAACACACATACTCACTCTCACACACACTCTCACACTCACTCACACTCAACACTCACACACACTCACACACACATACTCACACACACTCATACACAATACATACCCACACACACACACACACATACTCACACACACTCATTCACACACACACATTCACACACACACACATTCACACACACACACATTCACACACACACACTCATACACACACATACATACACACTCACTCATTCACACACACTCACATACACACATACACTCACACACACACTCAACACTCACACCCTCACTCACACACACTCACACACACTCTCACACTCATTCACACACACTCACTCATACATACACACACTCACACTCATATACACACACATACATACACACACACTCATTTACACACACATACTCACACTCACACACTCTCACACTCACATACTCATTCACACACACAACACTCACACACACACTCACACACTCACACATTCACACACACACTCATACATACACATACATACACACTCACACTCATTCACACACACTCACATACACATACATACACTCACACACACACTCAACACTCACACCCTCACTCACACACACTCACACTCATTCACACACACTCACTCATACATACACACACTCACACTCATATACACACACATACATACACACACTCATTTACACACACACACTCACACTCACACACTCTCACACTCACATACTCATTCACACACACATTCAACACTCACACACACACTCTCACACACTCACACACACTCACACTCACATACATCCTTTCTGGGGATCTTCCCTGAGCTTAGTGTGTGTCAGGGCCAACAGGAGTGAGCCTCCAGCTCTTGGGTCAAGGCCTGCAGAGTGTATCCAGCCATCAGCCACGACCAGGGGACAGAATGATGAGTCTCCAGATAGGGGGACCCCCTCTCCCCCCGGGGGCACAGACCACCAAGGGGAGAGACCAGCCTCTACCTTACTGGCCTGAAATGTCCCCGTAGCTCCGGGGCCAACGGCCTTCACAGAGTTTGCCAAGGTCTGGACTGAGCCCAAAGAGCTGCCTCCCAGGGCCTGGGGCACACCCGAGTCACGCCATGGACCACACTGGGCACCAAAGTCTGCGTCACGCGGGCGGCGGCCGTCCGGAAGTTGGGCCGGGCTGCTGTAGCTCACACGGGAGCAAGTGGGCAGCAGAGGTGGGAGGTGGCTTGTGGAGTCACCATGTTCTCTCTTTTCCCCTCCATGCCTGACGGGTGCAGTCCCTACACCAGAGGAGATGTCCAACCTGACCCCAGAATCATCCCCAGAGTAAGTGACCCCCACCCCACTCCCCCAGTCTTCCTCCATCTAAGTGCCTCTGAGAGCTGGCCGGAGCAGAGAGAGCAGAGGCTCCCCCTCCTCCCTCCCAGGCTGAGGAGGCACTGGGCTTCCTGAGTCTAAGCAACCCCAGGCGCTCGGGTCCTCTCTGTCTCTGTCTCTCTGTGTCTCTGTCTTTCTCTGCCTCTCTGTGTCTCTGTCTCTGTCTCTCTGTGTCTCTCTGTATTTCTCTGCCTCTCTGTGTCTCTGTCTCTGTCTCTCTGTGTCTTTGTCTTTCTCTGCCTCTCTGTGTCTCTGTCTCTGTCTCTCTGTGTCTCTGTCTTTTTCTGCCTCTCTGTGTCTCTCTGTATTTCTCTGCCTCTCTGTGTCTCTGTCTCTGTCTCTCTGTGTCTCTGTCTCTGTCTCTCTGTGTCTTTGTCTTTCTCTGCCTCTCTGTGTCTCTGTCTCTGTCTCTCTGTGTCTCTGTCTCTGTCTCTCTGTGTCTCTGTCTTTTTCTGCCTCTCTGTGTCTCTCTGTATTTCTCTGCCTCTCTGTGTCTCTGTCTCTGTCTCTCTGTCTTTCTCTGCCTCTCTGTGTCTCTGTCTTTCTCTGCCTCTCTGTGTCTCTGTCTCTGTCTCTCTGTGTCTCTCTGTATTTCTCTGCCTCTCTGTGTCTCTGTCTCTGTCTCTCTGTCTTTCTCTGCCTCTCTGTGTCTCTGTCTCTGTCTCTGTGTCTCTCTGTCTTTCTCTGCCTCTCTGTGTCTCTGTCTCTGTCTCTCTGTGTCTCTGTCTCTGTCTCTCTGTGTCTCTCTTTCTCTGCCTCTCTGTGTCTCTGTCTCTGCCTCTCTGTGTCTCTGTCTCTGCCTCTCTGTGTCTCTCTGTCTTTCTCTGCCTCTCTGTGTCTTTCTGTCTCTGTCTCTCTGTCTCTGTCTTTCTCTGCCTCTCTGTGTCTCTGTCTCTGTCTCTCCGTGTCTTTGTCTTTCTCTGCCTCTCTGTGTCTCTGTCTCTATCTTTCTGTCTCTGTCTTTTTCTGCCTCTCTGTGTCTCTGTCTCTGTCTTTCTCTGCCTCTCTGTGTCTCTGTCTCTGCCTCTCTGTGTCTCTGTCTCTGCCTCTCTGTGTCTCTCTGTCTTTCTCTGCCTCTCTGTGTCTTTCTGTCTCTGTCTCTCTGTCTCTGTCTTTCTCTGCCTCTCTGTGTCTCTGTCTCTGTCTCTCCGTGTCTTTGTCTTTCTCTGCCTCTCTGTGTCTCTGTCTCTATCTTTCTGTCTCTGTCTTTTTCTGCCTCTCTGTGTCTCTGTCTCTGTCTTTCTCTGCCTCTCTGTGTCTCTGTCTCTGCCTCTCTGTGTCTCTGTCTCTGTCTCTCTGTGTCTCTCTTTCTCTGCCTCTCTGTCTCTGTCTCTGCCTCTCTGTGTCTCTCTGTCTTTCTCTGCCTCTCTGTGTCTTTCTGTCTCTGTCTCTCTGTCTCTGTCTTTCTCTGCCTCTCTGTGTCTCTGTCTCTGTCTCTCTGTGTCTCTGTCTCTGTCTCTCTGTGTCTCTGTCTTTTTCTGCCTCTCTGTGTCTCTGTCTTTTTCTGCCTCTCTGTGTCTCTGTCTCTGTCTGTCTTTCTCTGCCTCTCTGTGTCTCTGTCTCTGTCTCTGTCTCTCTGTGTCTCTCTTTCTCTGCCTCTCTGTGTCTCTCTGTATTTCTCTGTCTCTCTGTGTCTCTGCCTCTGTCTCTCTGTCTTTCTCTGCCTCTCTGTGTCTCTGTCTCTGTCTCTGTCTGTCTCTGTCACACACACACTCTCCCTTTTGTTTGTTCCTCCTGTATGTTTCCACCTCGGTCTGTCTCCTTTCCCATCTCTACGTCAGTTTGTATCTTTGGTTTCCTTCTTTCTGGCATCACCAAGGCTGGGTGGGCCAGGGCCAGGAAGGGATGGGAAGGTTCCCATCTGTAGGGGGAGTTGTGGCTCCAAGGCTCTGGGCAGTATCAGGCCCATGAGCAGAGAGGGCTGCACATGACGCCCTTGGAGGCTCACACTGCCTACAGCAGACGTCCTGCTCCGGGTGGGCCCACTGAAGGAACAGGAGCCAAAGGGGAGCTTCAGAGGGCTTCAGCACAGCCCACTCCTTTTGTGTGTGAAGAAATGATTCCCAGCGAGAGAAAAGGACTTAATCAACCAATAAACATTTATTAAGTGCCTACTATGTGCCAGACACTGTTCTAAGCACTGGGGCAAAAAAAAAAACTGCAAAAGAACAGATCCCGGCCTCAAGTTTATTGCAAAACCAGTACTAAACTTCAGGTTTCTTAACTCCAAATCCAGGGTACTTCCCACTATATTGAAAGGGGCCCCTTTCCCATGCAGTCAACTGGAAGTCAGACTTAGGCCGGCCTTCCTACCAGGTGACCCAGATTGGGGGAGAAAAGACTCCATCACCTTCCCCTCAAATCCATACTTCTGTGGGAGACAGGGGGAAGAACCAAGATGGCAGATTGGGGGGAGCCACTGAGCTGTTCTCCAAACTTTAGAACAAAATTTGGAGCAGCCCAGCCAATGACAGGTCAGAAAACTTAGGAGGTTGGCAGGAGAAGTTTATAGCATCGGAGTGGGGGCCTGTCGAAGCCCCCACATACAGCAGCAACAGCAGCTTTGAATCTGGAGGTGGTCAGAAAGATTACAGGGGTGCAGATGACCCTGAATGGCACTCTAGTGCCCATATACTTGTTGTGGGTCACAGTTCCAGGGTGGTGAGGAACGCTTGTGGTTGGTCACAAGAGGGCAAGTCACAGTTCCAGAGGCAAGAGCACTAGTATTTGTGGCCACCTGGAGAGTAGGTCTCAGAAACACTGAAGGCATGAAGACTCCCCCAAAAAACAGCTCTAGAACAGCAGCATAAAAAACCGTGAACCTTGGGATGATGCTTCCCTAGCCCTAGGTGAGCGGAGCACAATTTCAACAGAGTCAAGACATAGACTGGAAAAACGAGCAAACAACAACAAAAAGATCTTGACCTCAAAAGCTACCACAGTGGCAGGGAAGACCCAAATTCAGTGTCAGTTTTGAGACAAAATCTCAAAGGATGCTAATTAGACCCAAGCCAACAAGAATTCCTTGAAGAATTTTAAAAAGCAATGAGTGCTAGAGGGAAAAGTGCAGCATGCCGACCTAGATTCGAGTACACCTTTTCAGCGTTCCAGCCCTGTACAGGGAAAGAAATGAGACTGATGCAAGAAAATTATGAAGAGGATTGACCACTTAGTAAAAGAGGCATAAAAATTCACTGAAGAAAAGAATTCCTTCTTTTAAAAAAGGAGAATAGACAAATGGGAAAGGAGATAAAAATTCACTGAAGAGAAAAATTCCTTGAAAATCAGAATTGACCAAATGAGGTATAAAAGTTCACCAAAGAAAATAATTTCACAAAAAATTAGAATTGGACAAGTAGGTGCTAATGACTCCATGAGACATCAAGAAACAATATAACAAAAGTCAAAAGAACGAAAAATAGAAGAAAATATCAAATATCTCACTGGTAAAACAACTGAATTAGAAAATGGATTAAGAAGAATTTTAGAATTATTTAACTACTTGAAAGCTATGATCAAAAAAAGAGCCTAGATAGCGTACTTCAGGAAATTATCAAGGAAAGCTATCCCACTTCCAGAGAATAAAATAGAAACTGAAAAAATCCACCAATCACCTCCTGAAAGAGATCCCCAAAGAAAATCTCCCAGGAATATTATAGTCAAATTCCAAAGCTTCCAGGTCAAAAAGAACATATTACTGGGGAAAAGGTCGCTACTCTGAGAGGAAGTATCCATTGAACCTGCCAGCAGACCCCAGAAGAACCTATTAGTGGTGCCCATAGGAAGGGCTTCCCCTCCTCCATACTCAGAGAGTTTGGGGCTCAGGACTAGGGCTTTCCACACTCTTCTTATTGGAAGCCTGCCGGAATTCTGTGTCTATCTGCTTTTTTGACGCACCTCACCAATGTGAGCCAGACCCAAAGTCATGGTGCTCTCTGGACCTCATGGACCTCTCCTTTCCCCACTTCTCCTGCTACTCTGGTTCTGCTCAGCACAGAACACTTGGTGGGTTCTGCACTTGCCTTGTGGACAGCTTTTCTCCAAAGCAAAGAAGAGCGAGTTAGTGCAACCCAAATTTAATTCTGACCTTCAGGAGGGGAGTTCCAGTAATTTTGGAAAGAGGCAATTATGGCCACCGAGTTGGAGCTGATCAGAGCAGGGGAAATGAAAAGTCTCTGCAGGTACCACAAATGCTAGGAAGTTGGAAAGCACAGGCAGGGTCCTAAGACTAGAACCTTTGAGAGGCTCTACAAGAAACGGAGGTGGCGGTTCTAACGACAGTGATCCCTGGGAGAAATACTGGGAGATGACCGGAGTTCCCTGTGCCTGCTCAGGAGCTCTCCAGCGTGCTGACCTTGCATAGAAACAGGCACTTGCTAAGGAATTGGTGGGTCTTTGAGAAGAACCATGGCTAGGGGTGTTTTCAGCACTTCTTCAGTTACCTTGAGGACTTGTGGACATCAGGAGATGAGCAAAGGAGGGAAGTTTGGTCATGACAATAATCACAATAGCTAATATTTATGTAGCACCTACTGTATGCCAGGTACTGTGCTAAGTACTTTGGAATTCCCTCACAACAACCCCGGGAGGTAGGTGCTTTCACACCCATTTTGTTGAGGAAACTGAAGTGAAGGGACTTCCCGTGTCTCAGAACTCGTCACTGTTTGAGTGAGTCTCAAACTCGGTCTTCCTGACTGCAGACCCAGCACTGCACCATCTCGTCATCTCTATAGACAAGAAACCCAGGACAATTCCCCTCTTGTAGACATTTAGAGGAGAAGACAGGGCGGGTTTTTTTGCCAGGAGCCAGCCTGGACTCACGAACCCAAGTCCCGCCAAACCAACCTTATTTCCTTTTTTGGCCTTAGGATTTCACCAACTCGATAGTCGGCACAATGCCATAGCTATGTTGTGTCTTGATTTTGGCAAGTTCTTGGTAATATAGTTCACATAGAGAAAATAAAATGTAACTGGAGTGACAGGGCGGCGGATGAATATAGAACCAGTGCCATGATGGCCATCCCTAAAGGATGGTTAGCAAAGAGGAGTTCTTGGTATTGGACACTGGCCCCTCCTCTTTGGCTCTGGCTTGTTCCGTGCTTTTCCCAACGGGGGACGACCGCTCAGATCTCTGAGATACTGCCTCGTCTGCCTCTGTCTTGATGTCTCTGTTAAACTTAGAGCTAAATCTCCTGTTTGATTATTTAATTTTCAGTTTCTCTGTCATCTCCCAAAACTCATCCCAGAATTTGCTATTCAGTCATTTCAACCATGACCAAGTCTTCCTGACCCTGTTGGGGTTTTCATGGCAAAGATACTGGCGGGATGGGGTGGCCATTTCCTTCTCCAGCTAATTTTACAGATGAGGAAACTGAGGCAAACAGGATGAAGTGACTTGCCCAGGGTCACCCAGCTAGGAAGTGTCTAAGGTCAGATTGGAAGTCATGGAGATGAGTCTTTCCATCTCCAGGACTGGCCCCATATCCACTGCTGCCCTCATCCCCCCGGGGGTCTGGGGCATAGATTCAGTTTCTCTCCAGTAACGTCATCCTTGAAAGCAAGTATTGATTCAGGATCTAGTCTTGGGAGTCGTGTATTGGGGTCCTTAAAGGGTAGGGTCGTTTCCCTGGTCTTTGCTTTGTCCTTTTCTGGGTCCACTTTCTGAGGAGCCTTGTCGGAGAGGGAGGTGCTAAATGCGGGCAGGAAGAGGGGCTGGCACAGGAAGGAGAGTGAGTTAGGGAGCAAGGGTGAGGCTAGAAGAAAAATGTCACAGCTAAACCTCTGAAAGCATTTCTGGTCGCTAGGGGATGATTTCAGGGCCCAGTGGGCTGAGGTGAATGGCTCCCAAAGGGGGGAGTTGGAGAGCTCCTTGTATTATTTCCTGTCCTGGTCCTTTCTCCTGCTGTAGCTGATGCCCTGAGCCCTCCACAAGGGATGGGAACATCGGGGAGCCCTGCACAAGATACCCCCCAGGTGCCTTGTGACCAACAGCACCCCCTTTCTCCTTTCCCTCTTTTCCTCCTTCCCTCTGCCCTCCCGCCCTGCCCTGCCACAGGCTCGCCAAGAAGTCTTGGTTTGGTAACTTTATCAACCTGGAGAAAGAAGAGCAGATCTTTGTGGTCATCAAGGACAAGCCGCTGAGCTCCATCAAGGCTGACATTGTGCACGCCTTCCTCTCGGTGAGGAGCTGGGGCGGGTCACTGAGTCAGAGCTTTGTCGAGGAGTCAGGGGCCCTGGCTGCTAACAGAACCAAGAGAATGGCGGCCTTCACCTCATCACTGTCCCCACGCTGAGCCTCCGAGGGGTGCCTCCTGGCCCTGGCCCAGGAAGCTTACCTCTGACCCTTGACACCCTAGGCCCCCTTCTCCAGCCGCCGCCATGGTCCCTGGGGGCTCCCAGCTGCCAGCCCCTGCCTCGTGCATACTGACAGTAGCCAGCATTCATAGAACCCTTCAAGGCTTGCAAACACCAGTACTCCCATCTGGAGCACAGCGGCTACTATGGCCCCTTTTTAAAGATGAGGAAACTGAGGCAGGATGCCCACGGTCACGCAGCCCAAACATAAAAGGCTGGGTCGAACTTGGGTCCATTGACTCCAGGGTTCCGTGCCCCAGAGGACGGTTTGCTCCCTGGGGAGGCAGAAGGGCTTCCTGGAGGCAGAGACCCCAACTTCTCTCCTTTCTGATACTCGGGCCCAGCGCACCCTGGTCAGTGCTGGGGGCTCATCAGTCAGGGACCGGGAGCCTCAGGCCGTGGGCCGAGGTCTGGGGGATAAGCGAGGGCAGGGAGACTGCTCTGTGTCACCCTCGCCCAGAGACCACCCACGAGGCTCGCTTGGACCCTCTCTTGGCTCTGGGAACCCCAGGGCTGGTCTCCATGAGTGAAGAGAACCAAGGACTGTGTCCGTGAAGGGTTCGGCCTGTGGGGCTGCAGCCCAGGACACCGGCCCCAAACCTGGCGGAGCCAGGCCCAGAGATGCCAGCTACAAGCTGGGAGCCCCCCGGGGTCAGGCTCCCCCTTCCCAAGCCTTCTCCAGCTCCTGGAGGCGCCCGTGTCCCGTCCTGCTCCCCAGACCCGGGCCTCGGGCTGTCCCCGCCGCATCCAGCGCCCCCCACCCCCCAGTCTCTCCCTGCTTTCCAAGGCCGGCCCCACCTGAGCTGGTTTTCTTTGAGGGAACGTCCCCATGTCTCAGATCATTGAGCCTGGGGGAGGCGCCCCCACCCCCACCGTTGGCTAGGCTTGGGATGGCCCCGCCCTCCCGACTCCTCACTCCCAAGAGAGCCCTTCTGGCAAAGGGAGGGGCCGCCAGAGCTGGGAGCCCCCCTCCTGGGCGCCCCCTCCCCGAGCCACCATCCTCACCCCCCTCCCCCACAGATCCCGAGCCTCAGCCACAGTGTCATCTCCCAGACGAGCTTCCGAGCAGAGTACAAGTCCACGGGCGGGCCGGCCGTCTTCCAGAAGCCGGTCAAGTTCCAGGTGGACATCACCTACACGGAGGGGGGCGAAGCCCAGAAGGAGAACGGCATCTACTCAGTCACTTTCACACTTTTGTCAGGTGACAGCCAGGAGCGGCCGCACTGGGGGCGGGCAGGGAGACAGCCCGGCCTTCTGGCCCCTTCTTTGGGCCCTTCGTGCACCCGGGGGGAGCGAGGAGCCCCCGGCCTGGGAGCCTGGCTCGGAGGGGCTTGGAGAGACCTATTCCTCTTTCTCCTGGTCCTCCGGCTAACGGGCCACTGGGCGGGCTGGGGGGGAGGGTCTCTGCCCTGCCCCCAGGACTCACTGAGACAGGCGGGGGGGGGGGGGGGTCTCTGCCCTGCCCCCAGGATTCACTGAGACAGGCGGGGGGGGGGGTCTCTGCCCTGCCCCCAGGATTCACTGAGACAGGCAGGGGGGGGTCTCTGCCCTGCCCCCAGGACCCCCTGTGACCAGCCCCTGCCTTCTCCAGGTCCAAGCCGGCGCTTTAAGAGGGTGGTGGAGACTATTCAGGCCCAGTTATTAAGCACGCACGACCAGCCATCAGTCCAGCAGTTATCAGGTGAGCCTCTGGCCCTGCCCAGGCAGGGGAGGAGAGCGTGGTCCAGCGGGTCCAGTGGGGAGAGGCCAGGAGAGCAGGGGAGAGCAGAGCAGAGCAGATCCCCTCCCCCCGGCCGGGGAAAGGGGGCTTCTGTCGGACAGACGCCAGCCCCGTCGTCCTCCCCACCCCCGTCCTGCTACCGCAGCCCCGGCTCCTCGCGCCCGGCTCTGCTTCCCCGCCCGGCCTCCGCCTCCCTCGGTGCCCCCCGCCCGGCCAGCGCCGGGCGCAGCCAGACCAAGCCCTGGGCCGCCCTCAGCCTCAGAGGCTCCAGGCGTCTCCCAGCGACCGGGGCACGCCCTGCCATGTGACCACACTAAAAGGAGCCCTCTTGTCCACTGTAGAAACCCCCCATTCAGCTCCAGGACTAAGCTGGGGAGCTGTGTTTAAGGGCCAGAAGGTGGCCACCAGCTACGAGAGTAGCCTCTGAGACTATAGCAGGTAAGGCACTCCCAGCCTCGGCCAGGCGGCCTCTTTCTCGTCCTCAGCGGGGAGCCAGGGAGGGGAGGGGAGGGAGGGGAGGGGCCGGCCAGGTTCCCCCTCCTCAGTTCCTCTTCCCCTCTCTGGGCCAGCCGGGGGCCACCATTAGGCCCGCCCGAGTCTCTGCAGGGGCAGGGAGCACGGCCCCGGGGAAGGGCCTCGGGAGCCCTTCCCGGCCACCGGGAGATGGGCTGCCTGGCCGGAGGGAGAGAGGGCCAGGGAAGGCAGCCCCAGCCTCCCCTCTCCGGGCTCAGAGTCCCTCTGGCTCCCTGCCTCCTCTGCCCCGCCCCTGCTCAGAGGAACCAGCTGCCCAGCACGGGGGTGGGAGGGGGGAGCAGGGCGGGAGACGGACCTCGGAGGGAGCAGGCTGCAGGAGTGGTGGGACAGCCCTGAGCCGCAGGCCGGCAGCCGGAGGAGTGGGCGACGGACGGACGGATGGTAGGAGGCAGGACAGACGGGCAGGCAGACGGACAGAGGGCAGGCAGACGGACAGAGGGTAGGCAGACAGACGGTAGGAGGCAGGTGGACAGACAGGCAGGTAGAGGACAGACGGGCAGGCAGGCAGGCAGACAGCCTGCCACAGACAGACCAAGCCACCTCGGCTCTCCCTGAAGCCCCCAAAGCGGGCGTCAGGATTGACAGGAGGTGAGCTGCAGGAAGGCCGGGCTCTGCCAGTGCCAGGCCAGCCCCGGGCGCTCCTGCGTTTCCCTTTCCTTCCACTTCCATCCCTGTGGCCCCTCGCTTCAGCAGGCCGGGCGCATTCTCACCTCAGCAGCCCCCGCCCAAGCCTTCCTGCCATCCCTCCATCCAATGTCCACGTGCTCCTGAGTGGCCACTGAATGCCCGGCACTGCGCTGGGGGCGAGAGCCGCCTGTCCCTGCCTGCCAACAGCTTCTCTTGGGCGCCATCCTTCTCTTCTCCCCTTCCTCTTCCCCCTCCTCTCTTCCTCCTCCAGCTTTCCCTTCGAGCCAACCTTTGGAAGCACCTCCATTCTGCCCTTTCTCTTCCATCCTGTACCTTTCTCCTTCCTGGGTGTCTCCTCCCATAAGCCTAGGGCCAGAGAGGAAGAAGGGAGACCTGGAGGCGGGGAGGGCGGGAGGAGGCCCAGAGGAGCCTGAGAGTTCTGCTCGGGAGGGCGGAGCTCGTCCCCTGTGGCCAGAAGCTGTGCAGTGGGAAGGGCCCCAGGGTCCCCCACTAGGTCAGGGGAAGGAGGAAGGGGAGCAGGAAGTCGGTGAAGGCTGGCTGACCTTGGAGGCAGAGCTAAGAGGAAATCCATGAGGAGGCCTCATGGAGGGAGAGATGGAGGGATGCACTGTCCCCACCCGCCCCCCTGCGTCAGCTCCCCGGCCTCTCGGGAACAGAATTGTGTAGCAGAGATTGGAGGCCGCACAAAGGAGGGGATGGGGATGAGGGAGCCTCTTGGCCTGGCCCGAAGGGCCTCCCCCTGTACAGGGCCTGTCTCAGAGGCTTCAACCTTGGGCACTAGTGGCCTGCCAGGGTCGGAGGCGACACCCCAAATGTTCCAGGGGCGCTGTCTGTGTCTGTCCATGTCACCTGCATGTGGCTCTGGCTGAGGACTGAGCTGGGTGCTCCCTGGCCCCCAACCCAATGCTTGCTCCCCTCATCCTTCTCTGCTCTGCTGGTCTCCCCCCGTCCCTTTCCTGGCTGAACTCTGAGCTTCAGGGTGGGCGGCTCAGGCTCCTAGGACTTACTTGCAGGTCGGGGCCTGCTCCGTGCTGAGCCCAGGGCAGTGCTAGTGGCAGAAAGTCAGCCCCTTCCAGCACCGAGGAACTTGTTCCCATCTGCCAAGGGCAGGGGGAGGCGGCACCGCAGGGCTCCTAGCCTAGGGAGGACAGGCCAGGGCTAAGGCCTCCCTCCAAGGCTCAGGACAGAACTCAGGGGAGGAAATTGGAGGCAGGATGACAGCTTTCAGAGGCACTAGGCAAGGGGGCGTCCTCTCCTCCCTCCCCCATGCTATACCTCTTGCCAAGCCCCTTAGAAACAAGGCCCTGAAGAAACCCCTGGCGGTAATCCCGTGGCCCGGGCTCAGGCTCAGACTTGCTGCCCATGCTTCTCGGAGGCCATGAAAATGGCCTCATCTGCTCCACCAGCCAGCTCTGGCTGGGAAGACTCTGGCTGTGACTGGGAAGAGAAAGCAGCAGGCTATTCTCGGGAGCCCATATGTGATGGCGGCCAGGGCGCTGGAGTTAGTCAGGAAGCCTTTGGTTCCAGTCTCACCTCAGATTTACTATCTCTGTGACCCTGGGGAGATCCGGGGTGGGGGGTCCTTTCCCTAAGGCCCTTTCCGCCTCTAAATCTGTGACCCCATGATTCCTGGGGAAACCAATGCATTGTCCTGCCAGAAGCTGAGGAGACCCGTGAGAAAAAGACTAACTAAGCTAGCCCTATGGAAAGAGAGCTTGCAGCCCCATGGTAGTAAAGCTGCCAGGCCAGCTCATTGATGGGCCATTGCTGTACCGAGGGGATGTTGACAAGGTCTGAGCATGCTGCCCAGGGCCAGAGGAGGGAGTCCTAGCAGGGACAGAGATGTCTGTTGAGTCCCCCGGAGAACAGACACAGCCCTAGGAGGAAGCCTCCACTTCCCTAGGCATCCCGTGTCTGGGATCAGCTGCTAGACTCCAAACTTTGCCAAGCAGTTCAGTCCAGGAATTAGGCACCATTGTTCCATATCGATCAATCAGTAAATGTTTCTTAAGTACCTACTGTGTGCCAGGCGCTGTGCTAAGGAGTAGGGATACAAAGAAAGGGAAAATACCATCCCTACTCTAATGGTGGAGCATGCGAACAAGGATGCACAGACAAGCTATATAGTCAGTCTAAATCAACAGAGGAAAGGAACTAGAAAGAAGGGGGATGGGACATAGAATTTTAGATGAGATTGAAGGAAGAAGCTACGAAAGCCAGGCCATGAAAGGAGAGATTTAGGGGGGACAGCCAGGGGAAAGTGCCAGGAATTGGGAAATGGAGTGTCTTGTGGAAGGAACAGCAAGAGAGTCAGTGTCAGTGGGTAAGTGGAACAGGTTATAAAGGGCATTCAAAGTCAGAAAATTTTTGTCATTGATCCTGGCAGAGAGAGGGAACCAGTGGAGTTTATTGAATCGGGTAGTAACATGGTTAGACTTGTCATTTAGAAAGATCATTTTGACAGTTGAGTGGAGGAGAGACCGGAGAGAAAGAGATTCAAGGCAACAGCTACTGCAATAATCCAAGCATGAATTGATTAAAATCAGCACCAGGTTGGTGGCAGGGTCAGAACAGAGATAGGGCTAGACCAGAGATATTACAAAGATAGAAATTACAAACTTAGCCAACTGATGATAGTATGTGAGGTTTAAAGAGTAAGAGAGAATGGGGAATCAAGGGTGCCACAAATTGTAATCCTAAATGACTGGGGAAATGGTGGTATCCTTGACAGTAATAGGGCAAGCAGGAAGAAAAGGTTTGAAGAGGAAATAGTTTTTGGACATGTTGAATTTAAGATGTTTATGTGGCTTCTGGTAGGAGATATCCAATAAAGTTTCTAAGAATCATCAGCATAGAAATGATGATTGAAGGCATGGGAGCTGATGAGATCCCCAAGTGAAAGAGCACAAAAGGAAAATGGGGCCCAGGATAGGACTCTGAGGGATACTCTATGGTTAGAGGGCATGATCTGGAAAAGTCTGCAAAGGAGGCAGAGGAGTAGTCTGAGAGGAGGAGAACTGGGGGGGGGGGCTGCAAATCTGGGGAGAAGAGTATCCAGGAGAGTCTGAACAAGGTGCTAAAGGCAGCAGAGAAGAATGAGGATTGAGAAAAATTTGAGATTTGGCAATTCAGAGCTCATTAGAAAGAACAGTCTCCTTTGAATGATGAGTTAGAAGCCAGATTGCAAAGAATGGAAATAGACTGTAGATGGTCTACTCGAGGCATTGAACTACAAAAGAGAGAAGAGATGTGAGATGCTAGCTAGCAAGGACAGGTGGATTAAGTGAAGTTTTTTTGAAGATGAGGGAGACTTGGGCATGTTTGTAGGCAGCAGGGAAGGAATCAGTAGACAGTCAGCAGAGACTTAAGCTAAATGAGAGAGTAAGGATAACAGAGTGGCATGGAACAAGATCACTTGCTCCAGGTACTCCAGTGAGATTAGAGGGACACCAAGGAGGCGGTCTCACCTCAGATTTACTATCTGGCTGAGTACAAGCCTCTCACTCCTAATAGGTCCTGTTTTCAACAAGTTTAAATCCCAGATTCCTAGAGAGAAGTAAGGGAAGAGAAGAAAAACTATAAATTGTTCTTTCCCATTTGACAGCAAAGGAGAGAGGCCAAGCAGAGGTAAAAATCTAGATATCTGGCTGCCTGGCTTACAAGGTGGTCTGAGAGGAGTAACATTAACCTCTCAATTGGGCCCACTTCTCACTCCTCATCTCTTCTTCTACTCCTGGTGACCAGCTTGACACATAGTAGGGACACTAGATGAATGGACTAAAATTCTGGGGTGAGAAGGATGACACACGCACTCACAGGAAGGGCCAGGCATGGAGCCATAACTGATGACTAGTCCATGTGCTTTATCCACATCCAAGCAATGTTAATGGACTGAAGGGACTGGGCTGGGTAGAGGGAGTGGAACACCTGTAAAGGCTTGATGGGTACACGGGATGGGAAGCCACATGGAGAAGGGCTTGGTTGTCCCCACCTGCAGGGAATCACTGCATGAATCTGATCACACATTACTGTCCCTGGTAGAATATAAGTTCTCTGAGGCCAGGAACTATCCTTTCCTTGTCTTTGTATTCTCCTAGCACAGTGCACGTATTCAAGGCATGCTTGTTGAGTGGCTACTGATCCCTCCAAGTGTTTCTGAAAATTAGTGTACCTGACCCTCCCCAGTCCTCCTGGCATATCAGTGAACTTGACCCTTCCCAATCCTCCTGGCATCTTTCTTTTTCCTCATTTTCTTCAGGAAGTCCTTGAAGATTACTAGATCGGATCAACCATAATATGTCACCTCCTTAAGCATGGGATAAGTTATGTCTGGGCTTGGAAATGCTAACTCTATGTTCTCTTAACTCTTATTTTACCAATTCTGGGGCAGTATTTCATTTTCAGTATTTGTTGTTCTTCATTTAGTGGGAAGATCTTGCTTCTGAGTAGATGAGTAGGACTGGACTACTTTGTATTTCTGTTCCTTGTCACCATAACACCATCTTCCCTAAACACCAGGTCCACTCTATCTTCCTCCATATTGTGATCTTTTAGTGTGTTTCACAGGCCTCCATTTCTTTTAGGATTTCATCTTCCAGATCTTGTTCTCCAACGAGATATTTATAAAGCACTTAGCACACAGCTAGCACATGGTAAGCACTTAATAAATGCTTATTTCCTTCCCTGATTTCAAAATCAGTCTTTTGTGTGACAATTACATGCTCCTCGAGGTCAGGGATTGTTTGTTGTTTTCTTTGTGTGTGTGTTTTGTTTTTTATTGTTCTGGTTGTTTTTGTCCCTTTCTGTATCTCTAGCACTTATTATACTGCCTGGGTCTTCCTAAAACTTTATTGGCTGATTTGGTCCTTGTTCTTTCCTTTTTTCTCAGCTTGTGGAATCAGAGTTTATCTGAGAGGTCTCTTTGCAGCCACGGGTATCATTTACACTCACATTGTCAGAATTTTGTTTCAGAGAGCCTCTTTCCTGACAGATAGGATCCAAATCCAGTCGTGCTCAATATTCCCCTTCCCCCATTGGTTATTAGGAAACCTCCAGATTATGTGGGGGAACTAAGTCAAGGTTCCCTAATCACCACTTCCTTGGACAGAATGGAGGCTAGAGTAACAGTTGTCTTCACCACTGAAAAATATGTCAATGAGGTGCCAGAAAAGACTGTCAGAGTTCACACTATCCCGCACCCCTGTGTTCTTCCCTTGGGCCAATCTACTGATGTTAGAGAAGCATCATCCATCCTCTCCATCTGCTCTGGCGGTATTGTCATTTCTTAGTCATCCAAGCAGTCTCCACCACACTTGCCCCTCAGGTACCAGGATGTGCAAACAGATGTGAGCCTCTTATCACATCTCTAACAAATGACGGTGGCTCTGTATTCTAGTCCTGCTTCTCACTCAGCACTCAGCAAAGTCTGGCTCCTCCTGTTAAAGCTTCAGGCTCATTTGGCTTCTCCCAAACTGCCCTAGGAGGTCACCTTCCGCTGTGGCTCACTGGGCTGCCCCCCCACTCCTGTTCCCAGACCTTCTGTCTGTGTCATCCAGTCTGGGAGCCGCTGGGACAGTTTTCTCTCTTGTTCAGGTTCACAAGTCTCTCAGCTCTAAGATTCAATCTGCCCTTTGCTAGGAGCCCCTCAATCTAGGCCTTCAGCTGTTGGCCAGAAAACCAGCTCTGGAAGGAAGCAGAGTCCAACTGACTAATTTAGTAATGAAAAACAGGGATCTTGGGAGGGGAGCAACTCAAATCCAAGAGCCTCTGCTCGTCCCACACTGTCGCTCACTTCACAGGCAGCTTCTCCTTGCTCTCCCAAGGGCTTGAGCTTAGCCTTGAAGGAGAGAGAAGCAGGAGACATTTCCTTCAGCTTGTGTGCTCCCTTTGTTGGAGGACCCTCGTTCTTGCATCTTACGCTCCCTCTGAGGATGTCTGTGTGCATCCCACTGGTGCTTCTCTCATCAACTCTGAGCCCTGAGCCCCCAGAGTCTGCAGGCGAGTCAGTCAAGACCCTGAAACCATCTGGCAGCTGGAATGAAGGGTTCCCTCCAACTCTCCACTGGCTCAGATTGGGGCCTGAGCTCTGGGCAAAAGTCTCCTGGGCTCCGGGAAGAAGCCTTGCTTCTCTCCAGCACGGTCAGCCTCCCTGCCCTCCCCTATTCAGGCAGAGCAGCCTCCTTCTCTGGAAAGCAGCCAGCTTCTCTGGAAAGAAGGAAACCTTTTCTTAGCCAGGTTTTTCCCTCAGAACTCTTAGTGGTTCTGGGTGGGTCCTAGCTTGGAGCTCCTGACCCTGTCCCCCTCAGTCCCCAAAAGGATAGGCTATAGGACAGGTGGACTCGGGACGCAGCATCCCTGAGCATCGGAGAGCTGCTTCCTCTGGGCACCCACAGTCTGGCTCTGTGAAAGGCCATGATTTTTATTCATTCATTCATTCATTCCAGGAGTACTGGATAGTGGTTAGGGACTGTCAGTAGGGAGCCTACATCTTACCAAAGGACCTTAATATCTACACAAATGCTTTAATAAAACATATCCAAAGGCATTAGGAAGCCATATCAGGGAAGGGGAACAAGAGCAGCAGGGCAAGGACCAGGAATGACCTCTTGTAGCCCCAGGGCCTAGTCTTGGCCAATTTAGGGATTTGAGGACAGAGAGCTTTCTAAGAGAAAGGAACATCCAGTTGGGAGATGGGCAGTCATCCGAGAGCCGTAGCAAGGGGGCCGGCATGGTTGTAACGAGGGAGCCGGTGTGGCTGTAGTGAGGGACCGGTGTGGTCATAGCGAGGGGCCAACATGGTTGTAGCAAAGGACCGGCGTGGTTGTAGCGAGGGGCTGGCATGGTGATAGTAAGGGGCTGGTGTGGCTGTAACAAGGGGGCCTGTGTGGTCATAGCGAGGGGCAGGCATGGTTGTAGCGAGGGGCCGGCGCGGCCATAACGTATGGTGTATGAGAGATCACTGAAGTCAGTCTGGAAAGGGCAATCAAGGTGTCTTTTGAGGGTTTTAACTGTCAGTGAGCATCAGAAAGCTCCTGAAGCCCTTAGCCGGGAGGGACATGGCCAGGTCTGTGACTTAGGAGCATTGATGCAACCATTGTGGAAAGGAAGAAGAAAAAAAAAGAAGGCAGGGAGGCCAGCGAGGAGGCTCTCATGTCCCCAATCAGGCCTGGGCTTATTAAGCATCTCCCGAGTGGTGACATAGGGCTAAAGGGGCCAGATTCAAAGCCCAAACAACATTTCCAACCCTCAAGAAACTTACCCTCTAATAGGGGAGGGATGGAGAGAACAAAATGGGCAAATACAAGTAAATACAGAATACATGCAACATCGCTACGAGGTACCTTGGGAATGGAAGCTCTTGGCAACTAGGGAGCGTAGGAGGAAAAGCGTTCTGGGTGTGGTAAATAGTGAAGGCAAAAGCCGGGGCGGGGGGGGGGGGGGAGGAGGAGATGGGGCATCCCACGGCTCAAGGGTTGGGTGGGAAAGTGCGGGAAGGAGAGAAATCTGTAAGAATTCTGGAAAGGCCAGAGGATGAGGACCAGGGCAAGAGGCTGCTTGTGGATGCAGCATGGGCAGGACTTGGGCCCCGGAGGAGACCTCCGCCGGGAGTCGGGCGGACGGGAAGGACTGGGGTACCCGCAATGGCTGTGGGGAAGTGGAGCAGCGGTTCAGTACTCAATTCAAGATAGCCCAGGGGAACTTAGTAGGGCAGAACTGGGGGTCAGGAGGAAGATGAGATTGAGCCCAGAGTAGCCCCAGAACGGAGAAGGGGCACTTAGAGCTCTGAAGGCAAAGCAAAGGAAAGCCAAGAGAGGAGAATGTTTCACAAGCTTGGAGAAGACAGAGCGTCTGGGGAAGGAGTTGGGGGCAATGATGTCACAGGCTGCAGGGAGATCAGGGAGGGCGAGGAAGGAAAAAAGGCCACTGGATTTGGCTGGTGAGGGAGAAAATGGAGAGAATGGGGAGGTGAGAGGATGAGAAAGAGAGAAAGAGGGGGGAAAGATCGAAGGAAGAGAGGGGAAGAGGAGGAGAGAGGGCAAGAAAGGGGAGAAGAGAGATGAGGAAGGAGAAAAGGGGGAGGAGGGAAGGAAAGGAGAGAAGGAGGAAAGGAAGGAGAGAGTAAAGAGAGAACAAGAAAAGAGTGAGAGGAGAGGGAGGGAGCAAGGAGGAAGGAAGGGACAAGGAAGGTGGAGGAGGAAGAAAGGAAAAGAATAAGAAAGTAAAAGGAATAAAAGAAGTAGGAGAGGGAGAGGGAGAGAGAAATTTACATTTCCAACCACACTTCCATGCTGAATGTTAAGGGACCCAATACTCCTTCACAACCACAGCAGGAAAGCTGTTCTCAGGCTCAGACCCTCCAGGTGTACGGGCCTTGACCACACTCAGTCCCCCTGCTCAGACACTGCTTCCGGGCTCTCGGCTGGTCACCCGCTGAAGCCTCTCAAGCCAGACACCCAGGATGTCTTTGGCGTCCCTACTTTCTAGACCCATTTGGGACTCATGGGGGTCACCAGGAGACAGGTCCTAGATTAGAGCAGAATGTCTCAAAGGTCACTCAGCCAAGGGGATGCTGGGACACAAAGGATATATGTCAGACAAAGGCCTTGGCCCTGTCCCGGGAGCCTACATCTCATAAACCAGCCTCTTGGGAGGCAAGGGCAATCATCTCCATTTTACAGATGAGGAAACTGAGGCAAACAGGTAAGGCAAGACATAGCAGGACACGCAGCACATAGATACCTGAGGACAGGTTTGAACTTGGGTCTTCCTGATTGCAGACCCAGGTGCACCGTCTGGCCTCCTGAGTTCAAACCTGATCACAAACAAACAAAACTGGTCACATGACCCCAAGCAAGCCACTTCGCCTCTGTTTGTCTCCATTTCTTCATCTGTAAAATGGGCGTGATGTCAGCACCTACCTGGCAGGTTTGCTGTGAGCACCGAGCCAGATGTCTGCAGAGCACTTTGTAAAGTTTGTGGCTCTTGTAAAGCCAGCGCCTGGCACAGGGGAGTCAGACAGAGCCCAGCAACTCATAGCTTTGCCTTGAGCTGATTTGGGTGGGACTGGGGGCCCAGGAGGCTGGCCCTTTTTGAGGCAGACCTCAATGGCTCTGGAAAATAGGGAGATGAGGCCAGGAGCAGCCAGAGCGAGGCTGCCAGAGGGGCTCCCGTGGGAGCTCCGGAGGCACCCAGGGCCGAGGTCCCGGCGGGAACCCGCTTTTACATTTCTCCCTCCCTCCTCTCTCCGTTCTGTGCTCCAGACACCACTAACTGTATGGAATTGATGACGGGGAGGCTTTCCAAATGTGGTAAGAATCTCCCTCCCGCCTTTCCCCCACCCTCCGCCCTCACGGCCCTCCTGTCCCCCACGTCCACGCCCTCCCGGCCCAGCTCACGGCTGCCCTTCGGGCACACGCTCTGGCCCGTGGCCCTGGCCCTGGCCTCCTGCTCCTCCTGCCTGGGCCTGCCCTTTTTGTCCTTCCCTGGCAGACCAGAAAGCCCTCTCCCCCAGGAAAGGAGCCCCCCAGCTTGCTCCCCTAGATCTCTCTGGCTGCTCACTCCCCTCTCCTGAGGACAGACCCTCTGTGGAGTCCAAATCCCAGGCCACAAATTTGAGACCCTTGTCTTCCCTTTGCTCTCCTCCCCCCGGGCCACGGCATGCACTTGCCTCGTCTTCCCAGACACATACACACAGAGACACCCCCAGTACATGGTCAGACACACATAGAGACCCCCTTGGCACACAGTCAGACACACACACACGCACACAGAGACACCCCCAGTACATGGTCAGAAACACACATAGAGACCCCCTTGGCACACAGTCAGACACACACACACACACAGAGACACCCCCAGTACATGGTCAGACACACACACAGACACCCCTGGCACACAGTCAGACACACACACACATACAGAGACACCCCCAGTACATGGTCAGACACACACACAGACACCCCTGGCACACAGTCAGACACACACACACACAGAGACACCCCTGGTACATGGTCAGACACACAGAGAGACACCCCCGGCATACGGTCAAGCACATGCACAGAGACAACCCCAGCACACAGTCAGACACACACACAGAGACACCCCCTGCACACAGTCAGACACACACAGAGACACCCCTGGCACACAGACACACACACACAGAGACACTCCCGGCACACGGTCAGACACATGCACAGATGCACAGGCTCCCACAGACACACACACAACACATGTGACCAAACATGCACGTGCACACACACGCACGGGCTACATGCTTAGACACACATGGCAGATACATGCACGGACATGCACATGTGCACCCAGAGACATTCAGAAACACACAGATATTCACACACTCACACTTACACTCAATCACACCCACCCACTCACACACTCAAACACACACACTCAGACACACACTCACATTTGCACACACACTCACACTCACTCCTTTCTATTGTCCCTGGGTCTCTGTGCTCCCCCATAGTCCTCAGGAGCAGGGCCCTGAGACCAGAGGAGGGGGAGGCCCTGGCTGGGGCTCCAGGGTAGCCTGGATGACGGCAGGGACTCTTCCCTGGGCAGTTGCTCACCCGGCCACTCCTCAGCCTTCTGGGCCCTCCCTGGGCCTCTCACGCCCCTGCAGACGCCCCCTGGCAGGCTCCCCGCTCCCAAGGACGCCCCCTTCCATCCCTCCTAGCTCACGCCCAGCCAGAGAAGCCGAGGGCACTCAGAGCAGCAGCAGTGGCGGGGTATCGCCGCCTCCTAGGCCGCAGCAGGCCCAGGCCCCTCAGCCTGTCCGAGCCCAGTGGCTCCCCTCCCTTAGGGGCAGGAAGGGACTGGCAGCAGCCCCAGAGCCTCGGCTCTCCCTGGGCCCGGGGGCAGTGCTGACCCCCGGGTCTGTTCTGGGGAGCCCGAGTCAGGCAGGCCCCAGGGGGACCTGCTCCGTGCCCCCTCCCTGCAGGCTTCTTGTATCTGTGGGCCCGGTTTCAGACTCAGGCAGGCAGGGAGGGAGGGACGCAGCCCAAGGTGGGAGCTGCTGTCCCTGAAGTCGAGAGCAGGCAAAGGTCCAAAGGGCCTCCCAGGCAGCCTTGGAGCTTCCAGGGGCGGAGGCCAGAGGGGCCGGCCCAGAGGGGGAAGTGGGAGTTGACCACGGCTTTGTCTGTCCCCGTTGCTCACGCCCACCCTCTGCTCTCTGTCTGCATCCGTTGGCACAGAAACAAGTGCAAAGCCACGTAGGCCAGGGCTCATCCACTTCCCAGATGGCACAGCTCAGAGAGGAGGACACATTCCCACGGGGGCTGCCCCAGGGAGTCCCCTAATTGGGGGATGCAGGGAGACTTCAGGAGCTCGGGCTGTGGCCCTGCTCAGGCTCAACAGACCTTGAGGAAGGGGCTCGCCAGGGACAAGGGGGTCCCAGAGGAGGGTAGGGCTCGGACCCCCTGCCGCACCGCCATGAGTGCAGCCCTTCTCAGCCACTAGGGCCCGACCCCTGGCCCAAGAGCCTGCCCGAGTCTCCCCGCTCTGAGGTGCAGCCAAGCAGGGCTCCCTGGGGGACAAGCGGCCTTTGGGGAGACGGTCTGGGGTCTCTCCCCGGGTGGCAATCAGCAGGAGCCTTTAGCTGGCTCTCCTCCTCCCCCCAAGCCTTGGTTCCCCCGTCATGCAAAGGGAGTGCCATCGGCCCTGCTCAGGTGGGCTCTTGGGAAAGCAGGCGCTTGGTGGGGGGGGGGGAAGCAGCCCTCCCCTGTGGTCCGGCCCAGCTCTCCCCACTGCGGGGCCCAGGCAGGAAGAAGGAAGCCAGGGCCCGGCCGCTCCTCCCCTTCAGCGCCCCATCCGGGCCCACCTAGATGCCAAGCATGACTTGGGTAAAAAAGGGCCGGGGCCGGCCTGAACCCGAACCTCCTTCCCAGTCCCCCGGCCAAAGGGCTGGCGGCTTCTCCCCCGGCCCCGGGGCAGCGGCAGCCCCTCCTTCTCCCCGGCTCGTCACTGTTGCTGGGCAGCTCAGGCACTGGCAGCAGGCGGGCAGCAGGGGTGTCGGGAGCAGTTCAGGACCCGCTGTGGTAGCCTCGCTAGGGCCTCCTGGACTGGGGCGGATGTGGAAGGCCCTGGGGGCTGAGCCCTGCCCTCCCCTCCTTGCTTGCTGGTCTCCCCTTGTCCCCAAGAGCTCTGGCACCTTGGCACCCCTAGCACCCCGGCTCTGGGTCTCTCATCACCTTTGTTTTTCTTCCCTTCCCGTAAAGGCCCATGTTCATTCGTTTGTTTGTTTTCTCTCTCTCTCTCTCTCTCTCTCTCTCTCTCTCTCTCTCTCTGGTTCTCTCCTTCCCTCCCTCCCTCCCTCCCTCCCTCTCGTTCTCTCTCTCTTTCTCTTTTTTTTGTCTTCTGTTCTGTGTACCCAGGCAGCCCATTGAGTAACTTCTTTGACGTAATTAAACAACTTTTTTCAGACGAGAAGAACGGGCAGGTGGCCCACCCCCCCGGCACGCCAACCAAGCCTAGCGCCCACAGCCAGCGGAGAGAGGCCGAGGCGCCTGCCGCCAAGTACCCGGGCGGCAGAGACAAGGCAAAGTCGGCCGCACCAGCCGCCAGCCAAGAGCAACCCTAGAGACAGACTGCCGCCCGCCCGCCCGCCCGCCCAGAGCCGCCCTCCCCCTAAGCACAGCGCCGAGCCCGGCGAGCCCCGCGGCCTCCGTAGGGAGCCGGCCTGGCCGCCGGCGGGACGGGCAGAGCAGGCTGGCACTGCTGCCAGGGCAGCCGCGGGAGCCCGGGCCGCCCGGACCGAGGACTGTGTATATGTATACGACCATATAGATATTATATATATATATTATATATATACATACATACATATAGATTTATAGTCGCGCTATGCTCTGGGCAGCCAGGCAGGGGACGGGCGGAGCCGCTGACGGACGGGCAGGCAGGCGGCACGGACGGACAGACAGACGGCACGGACACATAGCACAGACTTCGCAAAGCACTGGCTCTGGCGAGGGCGCCGGGCCTCCCTCTCCTCCCCACCGCTGCTCTGCTCCCTCCCCCGGCGGGGGCCTTTCTGGGCTCCTGCTTTGGCCCTGGTTCGCTCTGAGGGTGCTCTCTGTCTCTCTCTGTCCCCGTGTCTCTCGAGTCTGTGTGTCCTTTTCTTTCCTCTCAATCTATGGAACTGTCTCTTTGTTTCCTCCTTCTCCCTCTCTGTGTGTCTATCTCTCTGTCTCTGTCCCCGTGTGTCTCTTTCCTCTCATTCTCTTTGTGTGACTGTCTCTCCATCTGTGTCTCTGTCTCATTATATGTCTCTCTCCTCTCTCCTTCTGTATCTGTGTCTGTCTCCTCTGTTTTTCTCCATGTCTCATTTCTTTCTCTCTCTTTCTTTTTTGTCTCCCTCTCTCTCATGTTTCTTTCTCTCTGTGTGTTTCTCTATGTGTCTGTGTGTCTCTCATTATGTTTCTCTGTCTCTTTTCTGTTTCTCTTTGTCTGTGTCTCATTATATGTTCCTCTCTGTCTCTGTGTCTCTCTCTGTGTCTGTTTCTCTACGTCTGTGTCTCATGTTTCTCTCTGTGTCTTTCTGTCTCTGTGTCTGTCTCCGTCTCCCTCTCTGTCTGTTTCTCCACGTCTGTGTCTCTCTGTCTTTGTGTCTCTCTCTCTGTCTGTCTCGGTCTCTCTCTCTGTTTCCATTTCTCCAGTCTGTGTCTCATGTTTCTCTCTGTGTCTCTCTGTCTCTGTCTGTCTCTCTCCATCTCTGTGTGTGTCTCTCTCCCTGTCTCTGTGTCTCTCTCTCTGTCTGTCTCGGTCTCTCTCTCTGTCTCCCTGTCTCTGTCTCTGATGCCGTGGCTTGTTTCCGCTCTGATCCCAGGAATTATCCCGCAAAGTTAACATGCCGTCACCGCCAGCCGCCGCCCGCCGCCTTCCGCGCTTGGAGGACTCAGGATGGAAGGCAGCCGCTTCGGATTCAGGCCCTCCTCCTCCCGAGCCTCCCGGGCCCCCCCTCCCGCCTCCCTCCACGGCCCGCGGGGCCGATGGAGCCCAGCTCAGTGCGGCCCGCCGGAGGACCCCCCCCCCAACCTCTTGTTAGGGCGGGATCAGAAAGCACAGCCTCCGGCCCCCGGCCCCTGCCCGCGGAGAGCTCTGGGGCGCCAGCGGCGGGACGGCCCGGCCCGCCCGAGGGTGGGCGCCAGCACCCGGGAGCCACGTTAGCGATACCTCGTCATTCCCGGGCTCTCCCTCCGCTCCTCCGGCCCGCGTGCACCGGCATCTCCAGCCGCCCCCTCACCTCTGCCTCTCTCCCCCTCCCCGTCTCCGTCTCCGTCTGTCTCCCCTCCCCCTTTCTTTGCACCGGTTTTTCCCGTTCGGTTTCTTGGGGGGGCCTCGAGATCGCCCCGGCTTCGGAGAGCCCCTCCTGGCCATGGTGGCGGGCGAGGGGAGGCGGGAGCGCCGGGGCGGGGGGGAACCGCTCCGCCCCCCGGCCCGGAGCGTCCCGGAGCAGAGGAGCCAGAGGGGGGGGGCGCGCCTCCCGCCGGGCGGGGTTCGGGGGAGCCCGCCGGCGCCGCCCCGAGCTCAGTATTACTCCGCGGCCGTGGTTTCTCTGGTCCCCTCTTCAGGGAAGAGACGGTGTCCTCGGTCCGTCCGCCCGTCCGTCTGGGTGTCCGTCCGTCCGGGGGGGCCGGGGCCCCCCAGAGCGAGGCTCCCGGCAGCTGGCGCGGAGGCAGGGCCGGGGCCACACAAAGCTACTGTAAACTTGAAAAGAATTCCTGCGAGATATTTTTCTAAACTTTTTTCCTTGGTTGTTTTTGGAGGGGGCGGGCGGGGCCTGGCGCTGGGGGGCGGGGGGCGGGCTTTGTGTTTCTGTTATTAGCTCTTGGTTATTTATATCTACATATACATATATCTAGGCCCGCCGGGCCGCTGGGGAGCTCCGGGGCTGCGGCGGCGCGCGGGGGCCGCGCCAAGGCGGGTCCCGGGGGAAGGGGCGCCGGGAGCCCAGAGCTGTCCGCTTCAGCACCGCCCGGCGCTGCGCAGAGCCGGCCACAGTCACGCGTTCTCTTCCCTCCTCTGTGTTCTCTGTACATAATGCTGAGGGGGCGGGGCGGGGCGGGGCGGGGCGGGCCCGGGAGCCCCTCCGCTCCGGGCGGGCCCCGCCCCCGCCCCGCCCCTCCACCTGCCGGCCTCCGCTTCCCGCTTTCCATTGGCTCTCCCAGCCCCCGCCAGGTGCCGCGCGCGCGCCCAGCCCGGGCGCGGGGAGCGCCGGGGAGGGAGGGGCCGAGGGCTGGGGGGCGGGCGGGCAGGCAGGCCAGCGAGGACAGGGCAGTTTTTAATTGCATGCCTTTACTGTAATTAGTCCATTTTGCTTTTGATGTCTTTCCTGCCTCCTCTCGAAGCCCTCCTCCCCTCCTCCTCCCGTCCAGGTTGAAGGCACCTCCACGAGGCTGGGACGGCGAGGAAGGGTCCCGGCGAGCCCCGAGGCGCGACAAGCAGGGCGGGGCTCCCCCCCCCACCAGACATGAGGATCACCAAAAGCAATACCACTTGTTAGCCTTCCTCCCTTCCGGTTTTGTACTTGGAACACGATGCGTGCGCGCGCGCGCTGGAAACGGACAGTCTCCATCTGATGTATCCCTTGTCAGATAACTAACTGTGAGCAACTTCAGTTCGGAACCAATAAATTCATTCAGTGAAGACATCAGCCGGCGGCTCCGTGTGCGTGCGTGCGGGGGGGGGGGGGGGGGCACGGGAGGGGCGAGTCCGGTTCCGGGGGCCACGCCCACCCCGCGCCGGCGGAGGAGGGCCCAAGCCTGGGGCCCCGCCGCTCCCCAGAAAGGTGCGAATCCCGCCTCAAACACTGGCCGCTTCCCGGCTGCGGGATCCCGAGCCGGCCCCTTAACTCCAAGTGCCTCCCGCAAAACTCCAGCGCACTTACCCTGGGCTCCTGCTCCCCCTGAATGGCTGCTCAGGCCCGGGGCCAGCGGGGAAGCCCGAGCGGACCGACTCTGCCCCCGGCGCACCGCAAGGGCCCCGCGGCCGCCTCTGGGCCGGGGAGGTCTCGACCAGAAGCCCCCCCAGGGCCCGTCCGGGGGCCACCTTCTCCTGCCACCCGCCCGCTTGCCGCTCATCCGTTCACTTCACCAACGTTTATTTGGTCCCTGGAGGAGCAACAGGGTGGGTCCGCCTTTGACGCAGGGGAGGGTGTCAGAGAGGAGGAGGGGACTACAGCCCCACAGCCTGGGCGCCCCTCAGGGAGTGATAGCGACCCTTGGGTCTGCTCCTCTCGCAGCCCCTGGGGCCCGGGTCTCTAGCAGAAAGACGGACAGAGGTCGCGCCCAGCCCCGCTTCAGCCACTGAGAACCAAGCACACTGAGGCTACAAGGCCCGTGGTACCTTATACCAGCTATTATTTTTTCCGATGCAATTGGGGGCGAGTGACTGGCCCAGGGTCACCCGGCCGGACAGGTCAAGTGTCTGAGGGCACATCTGAACTCGGGTCCTCCTGACTTCAGGGCTGGGACTCTGCCCACTGCGCCCCCCAGCTGCCCGCTCATGAAGCTTTATGGCAAGGAAGGCAGGTCTCTATTAGGAGAAACCTCTGGAACTTCCGCGGCCCCAGACGGCAGCTCCTCACCCCACACACGGTCGTGGATGACCCCCCCCCATCATCTAGCCTCCCTGTCCTCCCCCAGGGACTCGCCACTATTCCTGGGCCGAGCTGGGAAGAAGAGGAAGGAACAAACGTTTTCCAAGTGTCTTCCGCGGGCCTGATGCACTTAGAAACTTTAGCTCGTTTGTCACACGCTCGGGGGCTGGGGCGGAGGCTGCCGGGATCCTCATCTTACAGTGGAGGAAACCGAGGCAGTCCTCGGCTAAGCGACTTGCTCAGGGGGCACCAGTGAGTGTCCGAGGTCAGCTTCAGACTCAGTTCTTCCTGAAGCCAGGCTGTGTCCCAGCTGGCTCTGGGGGCTTCTCCCCCCTCCCCCAGCCGGGCCACATCTGGCAAGCTCTCCTGGGCCTCCGGGGCTCCCCAAGCCCGGGAACGGGCAGCCCAAAGGCGGGGGCGGAAGCGGGCTCCTCCCTCCCTGCCCCTGGCGCGCACCCCAAACTGAGCAGCCCCCAAGGGAGGGGGGCAGCCGGCTCAGGGGGGGCCGAGGCCAGCCTCCCCATGAAGGCTCCAGGGGTCGGGGAGAAATCCGGCCGTCCAGGGGAGTGCCGAGGGACACTGGCATTGCCCAGGAGGGAAGTGCCCAGAGCTCTAGATTTGGAGAGTTCGTACGGAAACGAGGGGGCAGCGAGGGGGCGCTGCGGCGGATAGTCTGGATCCTGGAGCCAGGGAGACTCTGGGTCCCGAGTTCTGATCTGCCTCAGACTTGCTGGCCGGGTGTCCCTGGGCAAGCCCCTCCCCCCCCCCCCGCGTGCCTCAGTTCCTGTAAAATGAGAAGGAAATGGCAGAAGCCGCCACGAAAACCCCCAATGGGGTCGTGGAGTCGGCTCTGACTAAACTGGAAAGAGCAGAATCAAGATGCGCGGAGGCAGAGCCGCGCAGGGAGGGGCTCAGGGCCGCCCGGCTGCCTCTCTGGGCCAGGCAGGGGAGAGCGGGCGGAGGAAGGGGGGAGGCGCCCCGACTGCCCCTACCTGGCACGGGCTGTTTCCTCTGCCAGGGAGAGGGACTGGACAGAGGCGCATCGAGCCTCTCAGTCCCCGCCCCCTTCTGACCCTCTGTGCGCTCCTGGGGCTCTTCCTCGAGGGGCTCTTCCGCCTCCTCCTGCCCTCTGGGTCCTGGCTCCTGCAGCGATCACGGGCCGGGTTCGGACAGAACAACTACCGTTTCCCGGATCCTGCAGCGAGTGTGGCAGGAGGCTCGGCGGTCCCGGGATGTCCCTCAAACCACTGGGGGGGGGGGGGTCCGCCACTGCCCCCATCCCTGCCGACCCCCTCCCCATGCTCCAGGGGGAAAACTGTCCTTCCAGGCCCCGTGATTCCAGTGGTCGCTTCCTCTGGGGGCCGGAGGCCGGTGACCCTCCGAGCTCCGGGAGAGCTCCTCGCCACCCCCAGTTCTGGGAGTAGGGGCCTCGAAAGGAGGGCAGGGGCCTGCGAGCCAGGACCCGTTTGATGGAGGAGGGAATTGAGGCCCAAGGGGAGGACCCTGTGCAGGAAGGCCGTCAGCCTCCTCTGGGCATCCCCCAAGGACGGTTCTGCCTCCAGCTGGGGAGGCCCCGCCCCACGGCCCCCTCCTCTGTGACCGCAGGGTCCCAGCTCTGAGCATCTGTCAGCTGGTCTGTCCCCCCCCCTTCCCTCCCCGGCAGGCTCCCTCCTCCTCCCCCTCTCTGAGTTCCCTGGCTCCTCCTGGACTGCAGGGCTTGGGCCCTCCCACTTTGGGGCCCTCCCTGTTGGGATGCTCTGCCATTGACAGGGAACTTGTCCGTTCCCTGCTCTTGGCGTGATGTCTCCCTTCTGGAGCGGGACCTCCTTGAGAGCAGACTGCCTACAGTAGGAGCTTAATAAATGTTCGCTGAGCTCCCAAGACCCGGAGTAGGGGAGGCTGCTCCCCCGGGCCTGCACCCTTCCGCGTGGCTCTTGGATGGGAGCCTCCTCTCAGTCCCGGCCAGGCCCGTGGATTTGTGGCATTGAGGGTTAAACGCTCACCAAAGGCCCAGGTAAGGCACCTCCGCACCCTGAGCCCATCTGCTGTCCTCTCACCTCTCAGGCCAGGCGGGAAGCCTCCCTGCCCCCAGTCATTCAGCCCTAGGCCCACTCCCTTCCTGGCTGGTTCTGGTACATTCAGCCCGCGGGCCCAGGAGTTACTCCTCAGCCTGGCCCACGTCCCTCCGGCTCCTTACCTGGCTGGTTCTGGCTGGTTGTGCCACTTGGGCTCCTCTTCCCCGCTCCCCGCGCCCCCTGCCACTGAGTCTCATCCTCGGGGACTTGTCTATAATTCCCATGGCTCCTGGAGGTTCCCCTTCCCTCAGGGAGGGGCTTCTCTCAGCTCAGCATTACCCAGAGCTCTTCACTCTCCGGAAGGGCCTCCGTCCTCCAGGCTGATCTGCCCCCTTTTCTCCCCCCATTCTCTCCTCCCACTGCACCTCAGCCCCATGGAGGACCCCGCCCTATCTTCTCTGCTCCAGCTCCCGGGCTTCTGGGGCGACCAGCACTACTGGCTCATTGGCAACCCTTCTTGCCATCCACAGTGGCTGCTGGAAGGGCCCGAGCCCCCACGCAGCACCTGCGACTCATACATGCTCATACATACGTGCACACTCCCTACAGTCCATAATCCACATGTGTGCACATCTGTACACACACACTAAGCATTCTTGATTTTCATAAAGAACCCTCCTTTGTGTCACTGAAGTGGACGAAAAGGTTCTTTCTGTTCAGAATATTTTTTCAACAAGGAACAAGAAGATGAAGCCATGATCTCCTGCTCCCAGTATCTCCCCTCTCAAATCCATCCCTCACAAAGCTTTTCTTTCTCCTTTCAATTTTAACTCATTTTAAAAATAGATTTAATCTCCAGCTAATTTTTAATCTTTTCTCTAATGGTCCATTTTATTGCAATGTGGTCAAAGACGCTTAATAATATCACTATTTTCCCCCCTGCAGGTTGACTCCCTAAAACAAGGTCAATTTTTCTTTTCAGATGAGTAAACTCCTATTCTGGCAGAGACATACGGCCTCTAACGTTTC
The DNA here is from genome assembly GCA_020854095.1 of Dasyurus viverrinus. NCBI lineage: Eukaryota > Metazoa > Chordata > Mammalia > Dasyuromorphia > Dasyuridae > Dasyurus > Dasyurus viverrinus. The sequence continues at coordinate 254,276,803 of CM037002.1, read as the reverse complement.
TAAAATCTATTCAAGTCTGACTGTGGTCGTCAGTTAGAGTTGTCTAGCTCTGAAATGGGTGCATTTAGGACTCAACTCTTAGAGACTTACTATTTCTCCCCAAGTCTTTGAGGCGTTCAGTGGCTGCTATCGGTGAGAAGATGTAAAGCATTCAAGTTAATTCATTACCTGCGGCACTTTTAGCAAAGTGCCATTTCCCTGCTGCCTCCTCGGTGCAGGGGGCTCTTGTTGCTGAGCTCCTGCCTTTTGTGGTTTGGCGGAGCTAGTTCAGAGCAGCCCGACAGGGTCCCGGCCCTTGGACCCTCCCGGACAGACAAGCCGCCCTCCGCGGCAGGGGTACAGGGCGCTGGCCCGGGCACCAGGAACTTGGGGCGGGCTCTCCCCTCCATCCTGCTGATCTGGGCGACACCCCCGGAAGGATCAGACAGATGAGGGCTGCCCCCCCTCCCAGGACCCCCCCCCAAGAAACAGGCCTCAGGCCTGAGGGAGGATCTTTTTATTATTATAGAACAGAGGAACTAAAAGAAGCCCAAGGTGACGTCACCGCCCTGGCCCCTTCTCTGGACCCCTCCTGGACACACCCTTCCTTTCCCCTGGCCACGCCCACCGGTCACCAGCGGGAAGCTCTCCGCCCATGAGCTGGGGGGTGGGGCAGCTTGCAGGGGATCCAGGTCAAAGGGACGCCAGAAGCGAAGCCGTCCAGCCCGGGGTCCGCCGTCCGTCCGCTTCGGGAGGCGGGGTCACTCTCCCGACAGAAAGCGCGGCGGCCCCTCCGCGCGGGAGGCCGGAGGCAGGAAGAAGGCCGGACCAAAGGAAGCGCGGGCCGCCAGAAGCCGGGCGCGGCTCCGGCCGGGGGCTCCCTCCGCAGGCCGGGCCGCGAGTCCTGGGGCCGGGCCCCGTCTCCTGAGTCCGCCGAGAGTCAGTGCGCGAGCAGGCGCCCGTGAGGGGGCGCGTGGGACGGGGGTGCGGGCGGGCGGACGCGCCCGTGCAGAGGAGAGAGAGACGAGGGCTGGGCCGTTCCCGGGTTGGTGCGCGCCCTGGCCCCCGCGAAGGCTCATCTCTCCTTCACGTGGTTCTGTGCTCCCCCGCTGCCCCCGTTCCCGCCCGCGCCGCCGCCCCCGCTGCACAGGACCTCCGTGAGGTCATCCATGACCGTGACCTCCTTGGAGTCAACCAGGTTGAACTCCCTGATGAAGAGGATGAAGTGTGTGTACAGGGTGTTCAAGTGTCCGTGCAGCTCCAGGGCCAGCGTCTCCTTGAAGTGCGCCGCGTAGATGTGCGCCAGCACGTGGAACAGGTAGCGGCAGATCTTCTTGACCAGAGACTCGAAGGAGTTGGGGAACTCCTTGCCTGGGGGCGGAGAGGCCACGTCAGAGCCGCCCCCGGGGACTCCGGGCCTCCCTGCCCCCCCCTTCTCCCCCAGGCACTCTCTACCCCTGGGAGGGGCCAGGGCCGCGGACCGCCCCCGCCCCGCCCCAGAACTGGCCCACTTCTCTGGAAGCGTTTGCTCCGCTTCTCCGTGACTGTTAGAGAAGTGCGCTCTGCCTTTAAGGGCAGACTCAGGGGCCACCCCCTCCACGAAGCCCTTCCAGATTCCCCTGCTCTTGGCGGGGCAGGCTCCCCTGGGAGATCACCCACTCACTTCTGGCCAGGTAAGGGGCCAGTCCCCGCTTCTTCTCTGCCCAAACCCATGTCCAGGACCTCTCCCTCCCCCCTCCAGGAGCCCCGACACCCAAAGCTCCCCAAGGCAGCAGGAGGCGCACTCCTGGCTGAGGAGGGGCCCGGGCAGGGGCAGCCCCGAGCCCCCCTCTGGCCCTGGCAGTCCGGCGCGGCGGAAGGCCTACCATATTTTGTGGGGAACACGTCCTCGTCCGTCACCAGCTTCTGCACCGAGCTCATGACGAAGTCGACGTACTGGGGGGCCGTGCACTTGGTCTTCTTTCCCCGCTCATCATACCAGTAGTACTGCCTGGGGGGCGGGGAACCAAGAAGTCTTGGAGGGAGCATCACCAAGCCCGGCTGCCCCCTCGCCAAGCCCCATCCCCGGGCCAACCCCCGCCTGGCCAGGCCCCCAAACATCGCCCTCCCCGAAACACCTGCCCTGCAGAGGCTCCCTGGCCAACCTAAACATGCATTAAGCACCTACTGCGTGTGGCCGGCTACACTGAGGAGATGAGCTTCCCTGCTCCTAGGGAGGCTGTAACTTAATGCTGAGAGGGGGGGGGGGGGAGGCAGGGAAGGGGGGACCACCACAATCTGGATCCAGCGAGGACACAAACAGAATCCAGGGCACAGCAGCCAAGAAATGCCCGAGGCTGCAGAGCCGGGCCAGGTCAGCTGCCCCCCCGGCTGGCTCCTCAAGGCCCAGCAGTCCCAGGCAAGCCACGCTGCTTCCTCCTAGCTGGCACTACCCACAAGCCCCATGGGCCCGCAGCAGCTCTCCTACCCTACTGAGCCCCCAGCTCAAGCTGAGGGCGGGCCAATGCTGTCGGCCCACTTTCCTTGCCCCCCCCCCTGCCATGGGAACAGCCTTTCCACCTCCCCAGCCAAGGAGCTGGGCCCTTGCCCTCTCCTCACACGAAAGAGTCAGCCAGGGGACTGGGGAGGAGGAAGAAGCTGGGGGTTCAAGGACTAAGGCTTGAGAGGGAAAGAGGGGAACCCATTTTTGAAGGTCTCATAATGGGGGCCACAGGCAAGAGTTGCTTAGGCTGAGGCGACCCAAGGAGGGGAGATCTTTCCTAGGGAAGGAAGCCCACGACTGAAGAGCTCCAGGAAGGGCGGAGACATGTGTGGTAGCCGGGTCTGCCTCTGCCCTCTCGGCCTTCACCTGTTTCCCTGCCTGGGGGGCTGTTGGCACAAAAGCTTCCCAGGAAGCCAAAGGCAGGAAAGCCCTTTCAGAGAAGTTCCAGCTGAGAAAGTCAGACCCACTCCTGGCCTGCGGCCCCCAGGCCCAGTGGCCCCAATGCAGCCCCTAGTGACACCAAGTTGCCAACGCTCCCCAAAGGCAATCCAGAATTCTCCCTTCGCCCATTCTGTTCGCCTCGAGCCAGACATGGCTTTGAAATCCTGACTCTTCCAGGCTGAGCAACCTTGGCCAAGTCTAGGCTTTGATAAGCCTCAGTTTCCTCCCCTCTAGAATGGGTACTAAAAGCAGGTATTATTCCTCCAAGGGAAAGGGCTGTTATTCCTCCTCCAAGGCCTTTCAGGGCTCCAGCCAGGAGGCTCAGTCACTTCCTTTAGGAGGGCTATTCACACAAGGAAACTCCTGAAGGCTGCAAAGGTGGAGCAAAGATGCATGCAGGGTGGGGTGGCCCAAATCATGTCTCTCATTAACAGGGCTCCATTCAGCATCAAGGCAGGTTAAGGAGCTCTCTCCAGCCTGAAGAGAGGAGTTCTCTTCCTCACTCTCTGGGCCCACCAGCAAGGGCCACAGCATTTGTGGACCTCATTTATTTACCCCTGGGCAACTTTTGGTCTCTGTTGTTCGTGGAGAGCACACCGAGACCTTGGCCCTCAGAGATCCAGGCTGACCATCTTAGGAAGAGTAAAAGAGCCTCTTTAGATTGGCCAGAGAGCTATCCCTTCTCTTTCCTAGCCTGCCCAGTCCCATTCTCAGAATCTATTTCTGAGAACGCCTTCTTTCTCCACCTTTCTTCCCCATTATTGTGGAGGGCGACACATCCTCCAATCCCCCAGGCTCAAAACCTAGGTCTCATCCTGGAGTCCTTGTTCTCTTTCACCTTCCAAATCCAACACAGTAGCAAGGCATGTCACTTTCACCTCTGCAATAGCTCTGGTCACTTTCACCTCTGCAATAGCTCTGATCACTTTCACCTTTGCTACATCTCTGGTCACTTTCACCTTTGCTACATCTCTGGTCACTTTCACCTCTGCAGCATCTCTGGTCACTTTCACCTTTGCTACATCTCTGGTCACTTTCACCTTTGCTACATCTCTGGTCACTTTCACCTCTGCAGCATCTCTGGTCACTTTCACCTTTGCTACATCTCTGGTCACTTTCACCTCTGAAGCATCTCTGGTCACTTTCACCTCTGCTGCATTTGCCCATTTCATCTTCTCTTCCCTGTTCCTGCTTCTGCCCTCATGCCCAGACTACTGCCACACCCTCCTGGTGGGGCTGCCCACTTCAGGTTTCTTGCCCATTTTAGGCTGTCTTCCACTCAGGATCAAAATGGTCCCTTCCTTAAGTGCAGGACTGACCCTATCACAGCCCTTCCCAATTAACTCCAGCGGCTCCCCTTTCCTTCTAGGATGAAATCCTCTGCTTGGCTTTAAAGTCCTTCCCACCTGGTCCCTCGCTGCCTTTTCAGGTTGGTTATACTTGCATGCCACGTGCCTGCATCCCTCCACAGACACAACCCAGCAGCTTGCTCTTCCTTGCCCATCATATGTTCACTGGCTGTCCCCCATGCCTGGGATGTTGTGTCTTCTGGCTCCTTCAAGACTCGTTTCAAATCCCACCTTCCACAAGAGCCCTTTTCTGCCTCCACATTCCCTTGTCTCTCCCTTGGAGTGTGAGCTTTTTGAAGGTAAGGACCAGGTTTCTGCCCTTCTCCATGTCCTCGGTGCTCAGCACTTAGTAGGTGCTTGTTGATGATTAAGTTCAGCCTAAGCACCAAGCTCTCCTTACTCCTCCCCGAGGGGTAACATCAGAGGGTGCTCCCCTGGAATCACAAGGCGCTGCAGAGACACCGACACGCTCACAACCACTCCTCTCTCCTACCGCTGAGACAGCCCAGGAATGACCAGGGTCCCCCCGCGCGCTCACACCTCCCTTGCATTGTGGGAGCAGAGCGTGCAACTGCTGAGCCTCTAAGAGGATTCTCCCAAAGCCTTCCAGAAAGGTCGCAGAGGAGTCGCAAGGAAGCAACACAGCCCTTGGTACCCCCTGTCCCCCCATCCACAGTAAGAATGCGCCACCATTTTAAGAAGGAAACTGAAGAAGGGCCCAAGAGAGCAGCCCCCAGAGGTCCAGGCCACACCAAGGACTCTGAACGGGACCTGAAGGGCCAGCGGGGGCCACGGGAGACGCCACTCGCACACGCGTCTCTGCCTAAGAACCATTTGGAGTGGCAGGAAATACTAAGTCCAGATCAGATCAGATAAGGCCGGGTCCGTCTTCCCCCATGCTGAGAGGGGGGGCCCTGCTCTGGCACCTCCTCTGCACCTGGGCATCAGAGGGAAGTGCTCCCTGCCCCGAAGCTTCCCTCCACTCTCTTAAGCGTGTGGCCCGTCAGGCGCGGGAGGCGCGGCCCGGCACACGGGGGCCCCCGGTCACTCACGTGTTGCCCACGGCCATCGTCTGGCAGCTGTCTCCCGTGCAGAACTCGGAGATTGTGCTGTACTGGAGGTTGATGTGGTGGAAGAAGGTGGTCGCTGGGAGAGAAGACAGAGAGAAGGGGGGTCGGCCCTGAGCTCCTGCCAACGCCGGGGCCCCCTGCCCTGCCCCATTGGGCGCTGGGGGCCGTCCTACGGGCCAAAGGCCCTCGGAGCCACAGGGAGCCCCCGCCCGGGGGGCCAGAGTCCCGAGCAGCTGCCACCCGTGCACCCCGACAGCCCAAGTGGGCGCCCCGGAGGGGAGTGCTTCGGCGAGTCTGGACAAGAAGGGGCAGGCAGGGCCGGCCTCCCAGACAAGAAGCCTCCCCGTTCCCTGGGAGGACGACGGCAGGCAGGCGGGATCCCCCAGCACCAGGGCCCGCTGTGTCCAATACCCTCCCCAAATGCTCTGGAGCCCGGCCAAGCCTTAACCTTCCCAGGGAAGTGGCCAGGGGAGGGGGGGGGCGGGGAAGGGGGCCTGGAGCCACTAGACAGAGCTGGTACAAGTAGCAGCCCCTGAGGGCCTGACCTGCTCCCTCATACTAGGCACCTCCCGGAGGCCTCCCAAGGGCCTCGCTCCCGGTCCCTCCTGGGGCCTCCACAATTCCCGGAGGCTTCTGGTTATCCGAGGTAGATGCCAGGGTAGGCGGAAGCAGCCCCTGCAGCTGAGGGGCCGGAACGGCCGTTCTCCCCAAAGCCGGACGCTGACTCCGCAGAAGCCCCAAGGAGGGCCGGCCCCTCCCTCCCCCCTTCCCCTCTGGGGTCTCGGGGGGCTGCGAGTGCGGGACGCGCCCCCGCAGGAGGGCTACCTACTGTTGCTGGCCAGCCACTCGTTGAGGTCGATCTCCCTGGGCAGTGTCACCAGTTCCTTGAACTCGAAGTCCGTGATCCGGGACTGGGTGTACTCCGGCTCCAGGTAGAGCTTCTTCTCCTCGGGGGCCGGCTTCTTCCCGTTGGGCTTCGCCTTGGACTTCCTGCAGAGACAAGGGAGTGTGAGGTGACGGGCCGGCCGGAGACTGGGGGGGAGGGGGGTGAAGGGGGAGGGGTAAGCCCTGGGACTGGGACTGGGGGGGCAGCAGTCCGAGGTCAGCCTCAGACACGGTGCAGACCCTCGGGTGCCTCTGAGGACAGGGGCTGGGCCGGCCACCCCACAGAATCAGAGCCGCTCCGACGGCCGCGTCCACTCTCCACATCCTTCCATGGCTCCCCAGCAATTTCATGGACCTCTGACCCCGCCCCCAAGACAAGTTTCTCTGGGCTCCGCCCACCCCAGCGAGTCCCTGTGCTGGCCGAGCTTCCAGCCCCTCAGGGCATGGAGAACGTGACCCGGGGGGACACCCCTGCCTAACCCCCCCACCAAGAAGGCCGTCAGTGGGTGCCCGGGGGGCCCTGGGACAGAGCGAGGTCGGCCTCGGGCCTCCGAGCGTCGTGGGGACCGAGCAGAGACGTCCGCCTGGGCTCCCGGCCAAAGCACCAAGGAAAGCCTCGGGCCCGTGGGGTGGCCAGAGCCTTGGGCCAACGGGCACAGCGCCACCGAGCGGTCCCCGGGCTGCCCACAGGCCAGGCGGGCCTCTTGCTGGCAGGGCTGCCTGGGCCCCCTCCTCCCCCCACGTTCTGCACGACTTTATATCTGTCACAAATTCTGTTTCTTGGCTTCTCAATGGGGGGGGGGGGGGGATGGGGGAAAGAAGCTAGAGCTGAAAATAAAATAAGAAATGAATTTTTTAGGTTTAAAAAAGGCCAGAGAAGAGCAGCGCGCTGGGAACCTGGGCGGGTGCTGGCCCACCCACAAGGCCATCGGGGAAGCCCAAGCCAGGGCTGCCTCTGGGAGGAAGGAGAGAGGCCGGGGAGAAGGCAGCCTGGGCCCGCTGGGCCGGGGCTGGGACAGAAGCCCCGGGCAGGAAGGGGCTGGAGGTCGGCCAGGAACACCGAGCTTCTCTCCTCATAAGGCGTGCCGGCCCCGGCTGCCCACGGGCCTCTTCCTGGCAGCGCCGCCAGCTCCCCATGCCCCCGGCCCCTCCTCCAGGAGCCCCCCTTGTTGACAGCTCTCAAAGACCTGACTCACTGCAGGCATCCTCGGCTTCCCGGCCCGGCTCCTCCCCTCGCAGAGGGCCATCATTTCCTCTCCCTTTTAAGGACTGGACCGAATGCAGGCCCCGTCCTCCTCCACCCCACCCTCTATGACCCAACGGACTTGGCAGGGACGGGGCAGGGAGGGGGAGAGAGGAGGGGCCCTCACACACAGGCTGCTTAAGGGCGTGCAGCAGGAAGGAGCGGGTCCAGCCCCACAGCCAGGCCAGAGACCGTTAAGGGGCCAGTGCTGGCCAAGGAGAAGGGTCGGAGCTGATCGATGGCCAGGACAGACAGACAGAGGGCAGACAGACAGGCGGACAGACGGACAGGTGGACAAGTGGACGGATGGACAGAAGTCAGACAGACAGACAGGCAGAAGGCAGACAGAGACAGAGAAAAGATGAGGAGCTCTGTGGCCTGGGAGCAGGCTCGGCAAGTGGGGGTGGGACGCCGAGGGTCACTCAGTTGGGGTCCCAAAGGGTCTGTGCCTTTATCAAGGGCGTCCTTCACCTGACCAGGTGTCCCTGCTTCTGGGGCATCCAGAGTCCTACCTTGGAGCCACCTCCGCTTGTTCCTCCTCTCCCCCAGCACACAGTGGGGCTGCCAGCCCGGCAGTGCCCCCCAACCCCCGATGCCTTGTCCCCACTTCCCAGGTGTACTTCCCTGCCTACACTGGGGCCAGCGTTGCCCGGGGAGCTTCCCGGCCTTTCCCTTCTCCAGCCCATCCTCCTCATACCCAAACAGCCAAGAAGCTGTCTCCAGGCTCGAGGGCCTCCCCATCATTCCCCATCCTTGCCCAGGCTGCGGCCGCAGCCCCACTGTCCCCCCCCCCCCAGAGCACCGTGACCCGCCTTTACTCATCTGCACATCTACACTATTCACTCTCCCACACAACTTCTGTAAGCCCCCGAGAGCAGGAACGGCTTCGTACCAGTGGGGGCAGAGACTCGGAACCTGGAGGACCCGATTTCAAATCCTGTCTCAGTCATCTGTCTGACTGCCTCAGTTTCCCCCATCTATAAAGTGAGAACAGTTGTGGTCCCTATCTCCTCAAGACTGTTGTGAAGAACAAATGGTATAAGACACAGAAAGCGTCCCTATACCAAACCAAGGCTGAAATGGGTTCATGACTTAGGCATAAAGACTGATACTATGAGCAAATTAGGAGAACGAGGGATAGGCTACGCTCAGATCTGTGGAGAAGGAAGGAATTTATGGCCAGAGAAGAACCAGACGACTCGTGCACTGCAAAATAGGTCATTTTGATTATATTAAGTTAAAAAGTTTGTACAAACAAAACCAATGCAGCCAAGATTAGAAGGCAAGCAGAAAAGGAGGGGGAATTTTACACCCAAGGGTTCTATAAAGACTTCATTTCTAAAATATAGAGAATAAATTTGGACTCAAATTTATAAGAATACAAGCCGCTGTCCAGCTGAAAAATGGTCAAGGGATAGGATTAGAGAATTTTCAGATGAAGAAAGTGAAACCGTTTCTAGTCGTATGAAAAGGTGCTCTGAATCACTATTGGTCAGAGAAGGCAAAGTAAGAGAACTCTTACCACTACACACTGGGAAAACTGGGACATTGTTGCTGGAACCGTGAATGGATCCAGTCATTCTGGAGAGCAGTTTGGAACTGTGCTCCAACTTATCAAACTGAGCACGCCCTGTGACCCATCAGTGTTTCTACTGGGCTTATATCCCCCAAGGAGGGAAAGGGACCCACAGGTGCCAAAATGTTTGTGGCTGCCCTTTGTGGAGTGGCCAGGAACTGGAAAGCGAATGGAGAATGGTTGCCTAAGTTCTGGTATATGAATGCTATGGAATACTATTGTTCTGTAAGAAACGACGGGCAGGATGATGTCAGAGAGGCCTGGAGAGACATGAACTGATGCAGAGGGAAAGGAGCAGAACCAGGAGATCACTGTACACGGCAACCACAAGATTACGATGATCAATTCTGAGATGATTCAAACCAGTTCCACTTGTTCAGTGATGAGGAGAGCCACCTACCCCCGGAGAGGACTATGGGAAATGAGTGTGGATCACAACATAGCATTCTCACTCTGTTGTAGTTCACTCGCATTTTGTTTTCTTTCTCATCCCCCCCCCCCCCCACTTTTGATCTGATTTTTCTTTTTAGCACAATAAATGTGAAAATACATCTGGGAGAATTGCACATGTCTAACAGCACTGGATTACTTGCTGTCTAGGGGAGAAGGAAGGGAGAAAAATTTGGAATACAAAGTTATGCAAGGGTGACTGTTCAAAACTATCTTCACATGTAAAATTTTGGAAGTAAAAAGCTTTTATTTTTAAAAATATGTATCACAAAGGGAAAAAAAGGTTCACAAAGAAAAAAAAAAAGGTACACAAAGTGTTATGCAAACCTTAAAGAGCCACCGAAATGCTTTGTTTCCCAAACACCTAGAACACAGTAAGTATTTCATAATTGCCCTGTTGAATGGATAAAAGACTCTCTGGCTGCAGTTTCTAAGAATCTGTCTCTGATCCTTACCCTCCTCAGTCAGCCAAAGCCTCTGCCTCTGCCAGAGCCAAGATGCCAAACTTGCCCCCTCGGTGCCCACTCTCCCCTGGGCAGAGATGCCGGGATCTGGCCCACAAGTCCTTGACTTCTCTTTCAAGGCAGAGTGATCTGCTCTGGAGAAGGGGCCTGGGCAGAAGTCACCCACCCCCAGAAAACAATGTTGACGCTGGAGACAAAGGCGAGAAGGAAGCGTTTCGCCACAGGGGCATTTCTATGGCACTGGGAGGCTGGCAGAAAGCTGCTCCTCTGCCATCTGATGGCCACAACGAGGCTGAGTAGAGGCAATCATTCCCTCATCTTATAGAGAAATTGAGGCACAGAAGATCACCCAACTCATGCCCATGGGCCCACAGCCCAGAACTTTTTAATCTGACATCAGTGGATAATGCTGGCCGGCCCGCTCTCCCCTCACTCCCACCTGCCTGCCGAAAACAGCAGCTTTAGGAGAAAGTCCCCAGCAGGGAACAACAGGGAAAGGGACGAGAAGAGCAGCCCAAGGAACGGGCATTTTTGGCCCACCAAAAGTCAGCTTCCCCAGGAGCAAGGCCAGGAAGCTCGGGGCCTGAGAGCCCCTGGGCTTGGGGCGCCAACACCCCAATTCAGACCCTGCTGGAAGCCAGAAAAGGCCGGGGCTGCAGCTGGTCCCAGGCAGGCTAGGCTCTGCCTTCCCTGGAGCCCCGCGGTGCTTCGAGAGACCGCCCCAAAAGCCAGTGGAGTCAGGGCCCCACAGGCAGGAAGCCGCCGAGCCGTCCGCGCCCCGAGCATCCGAGCAGAGCACTTCCACTCGGCTGCTGCTGCTTTTCTCGGCTTTGTCCCTTTTGTTCTGATTCCTCCTTCACAACATGACTAATGTGGAAAACGTTCACTATGACTGTGCAGGTATGACCCGGGTCGGGCTGCTCGCTGTCTTGGGGAAGGGGGAGGCAGGAGGGGGAGAAAATGGAAGCAAAGCCCGATCCCAGCAAATGCTGAAAACGAGAAAACGTTAAAAATTCCCAGTCAATGATCACAACAAGGGGCCCCAAAGGCCCCGAAACACTCAGACCACGGGCAGGTGGAAAGATGGCGGCCATGGGGCAGAACAGGGTCGGAAAAGGAAGTCTCCCGAAAGTTTTACAGAAAAGCAACAACAACAAAGAGCAGAGGCAGCGAGACCCCCTTGAGAAGAGCTTGGTCGGTCAGCGCCCGGCAAGGAGCCCTCGGAGCTGGGCCTCCAAGGCATCCGTGCCCATTCTAAGGGCACCCAGCATGGATGGCAGGGCAGGAACTCCAGAAAGGGCTTCAGGCAGGCGGTCAGGCCGAGCGCGACCAACATGCCTGGACTGGAGTCGGGCGCAGAGAGAGGGAAGGCTGCTCGGCTGCCTGACGGACATGCAGGAAGGTGAGGGCCCATGGGGCCCAAGGCTGAGAAAGGGGATCAATCACTCTCTGGAACTGGACACTCCCTCCCAGAGACAAAAGGCATCCTGGAGGCAGGCCCCACCTCCTGTTCATGCCACCGTTTCCTGAGAAGGGTCTCTGGGGGGAAGCCTGGGGAGAACCTCCTAGGAGACAGGCCCGGACTCCACGGCAACCGTCCCAAAAGAAGGGCTGAGGCAGCCTGGAAGGCTCTCCTTAAAGTTTGGCATCCAGCAAGCAAGATTTCACAAAGGGAACAACCGTGCTCGGCAACGCTCTGGCCACAAAAAGCAGCCGAGGCACCAGGGAAACAAGGCCCCACATTAAAGATGGACTCCCCTCAGAGGGGGGCTGTGAGGGCGGCAGGCCGGGGTCCCCATTCACAAAGGAAAAACCAAGTGGATGAAGGATGCAGAATATTATCCAGATCATGACATCATCGAATAGAAAACCTGGCAATCGGCCAATCGACCCTGCACGCCAAGCGGCTCAAAACGGACCAGGAGACAAGGCTCGAGGGTTACAATGGCAAGGAGCTTCAACGACCAAAACTTCCCCAGCCCAAATTTTAGCTAACCTGCTCCCGGTGGGGCTGGGCGGCCAGAGAGAATGAGCAGCAGCCGGAAGCTTAGCCCAAGCTCTTGGGGGGAACGGGCAGTGCGTTAACAAAAGGAACCCTCAAGATGGCCCGGTCGCACGCTCCACCAAGCTCCCTGGGGATAGCCCGAGCAACCCCATCGCTGCAGGAACCCCCCCCACCCCCACCACCCCCGCAGACCCATCCACAGCACAGGTGGGACTCGAGCTACCACGGCCCAGTGGCCACCGCCACGGTTGGGCCCCGGGAAAGCGGCCACAACTGGGAAGCACTGGCCAGTTTTCTGAGACTCGGGGCAAAGTTATAGGTTCTGGGTCTGTGGGGAACCCCCCAAAGCTGAAGTCTGAGCCCTCCTCTGCAGGTGGCAGATAATCAGTTGGCTCAAAAGGGTGACCAGGGTGGTGGCAGACTGACTGGAGACCCCAGGGGCTGGAAGAAGGCCTGGCAGGGGGCTCTCCTGTAACCCTTCCAAAGAATCAGCGCAGAGAGAGGGAAGAGCCATGGGCACCGCGGAGACCCGACGGCAGAAAAGATGGCTGACCAGAGCTGTGGAAGGGAGAGCCCCCAGGCAGCAGCTCCAGCCCAGCCACCACCTCCCTGGGGGGAAGAGGTGCTGAGGGGCCGGCTTTGGGGGCTGCTCTGTGGCCAGGCTGCTCCAGGCCGGGGAATGGGGCCAGATGTTGGAGCCCTCAGTCCAGGCCCAAACACCCACAGCCCCGCACTTCTTGGATGCACAGTCTGGGGCAAGGAACTGGAAAGCCCAACAAAACCTGAGGATTATGGGCCAAATTCGCCCTCTGCTGGGGCGGGCTGCAGAGGGAAAAGGCACAGGGGGTTAGTGGCCAAACAGGCCTTCACACGCTCACACACGTACCCGAGTGTGCACACAGCGCCCTCCTTCCACCCCCCAGATGCCGGCACTCTTACACTCACACACATACTCACACTCAGACACACTCACAGACATTCACACCCCTGAGGAGCGACGAGTCCAGGGCAAGTCTGAACGGGGCTTCTCCAGTCCCCTGGAGCCCGGTGAGCACCTGCCGGTCTGCGGGTGGGAGGCAGCGATGCTCTGGGCCCATCCCTAGCAGAGCGCGGGCCTCTCCTAAGCCAGGGAAGGGAAAGGCGGCCGGCAAGAAGCAGAGGTGGAGGCCCCACCTTCCCCAGGGCCGCCGCGGGCTTGAGTCACCCCCTAAAGCACAGCAGCCCCCGCGCAGGCAACCCCAGTGGCTCTGGCTGTGCCGGGGCTTCCTTCACGGGAGGGGGGGAGGGGAGTCCGCCCCAGACCAGAAGGGACAGAATGGCCCCCTCCCACACACCAAAGCCCCCCCTCCCCCCAGGCTCCGCCCCGACCTGCAGCGGGGCGGGGGTTTCCTGGCTTTGGTCCCGCAGGGGCAGGGACAGAAAGTGTTGCGCTTCCCATGTGGCCGGCAACGGCCCCAGTCGGGGCTGGGGGGGCAGAGCCCAGGTAGCGCCGGGGGCTCCAAGAGGCAGAGCCTCAGGCGGGACTCCCTGCTCCCCCCCGCGAGGGAGTCTCTGGGTCCCAGGGACTTCCCTGCTGGCCTGACCCCAATTACGTTCGCAGCCCGGGACACTGGGGAGCTCCAGAAGCCCACTGGCTCTCGGGAGCTTCGGCCAAAAGTTTCACTGCGTAAGCCCCGGCCAACGGCGGCCGCTTTAGGTACCGACCCTCCCCGGCTCTCACTAGGACACGAAAAGGGGGCCCCCCCAGTTGGGGGGGGGGGGCGCGCGCGCGCACACACACACACACACACACACTCACTCACACATGACGCATTTTGGACTGTCTCCCTTTTCCCAGGGGAGCTTGGGAGCGCACGCGCGAATACACACACACACACACACACACACACACACACACACACACGCGCGCGCTCAGGACCCTAAGATTTAGGAAAGAGGCAAACGTGCTCCGGCCCTGGGCTCCCCCGAGCCCCCAGAGGAGCCCACCCTCGGGCGCCCCCGCCCTGCCAGGGGAGCAGGGGCGGGTCCTTTACCTGAGCACTTTGCCCACCGCCCGCAGGACCATCTTGCAGCTCAGGGCAGTTTTGGGGGGCGGGCCGAGCGCGCCTCTGTCTCCGGGGAGGCTGCAATGGTCTCCGACCATGGTCCAGACAAAGCCCGGAGGGGCCGGGGCGCGGGGCAGGGACTCCTTCCCGTCACCAGATTCTGCTCCCTCCCTTCTGGGGCTGCCCGAAAACGAGTCCAACCACATTCAGCAAGTGCCCGGGACACTCGGCGCGCCAGCCCACCTCCCTCTGCCGGCCAGCCAATGAGGACGCGGCCAGCCAGAGGGGAAGCCCGGCCCCACAAGACAAACAGCTGCGGCGTCGGAACCGGCAGCACAAGGGCCCAGTGTGCGGCTCCTACCTGGGAGGGGCGGGCCGCAGGGCCGGGTGGGAGGTGCCGCGAGGGGCAGCTCCGCCCCCAGCCCTCCCAGCCCCTCGGCTCACACAAGCTACGAACGTGCTCCAATCCGGTCCGGTCTGGACTTGGGCGCAGCCAACAACCGACCACCCCCCTCCCTCGCCGCTCCCCCCCCTCCCATCCTGCCTGCCAAGAAGCACCCAGAGGATCCAATGAGGTTCTGTTTGGGAAAGCTCTCAGGCGCATACAGTAGGTGCTACAGCAATGCTAATTAGCACTGTTCTACTGATGGAGGATATTCCTCCCTCCACTCCATCTCCCAGTTGCCTTCTGCCCTTTCTTCCTCCTCCTTTCCTAACCACCCCCCCAGATGTGGCAACTCCTTCCCTCACTCCAGTGATCTCATCCCTCCCCCCCCCCAGCACTATGGCCCACCCATCTCTCCCTTATCCTCCCCCTCCCTCCTGCGCTGCCCCCCACCCATGCACACTCCCTCAGCCCGTCCCTCCCCACCCAGCCACACTCCCTCACTCCTCCTCCTCCCCTTTCTCCTGGCTGCCAACTGCTGCTTTGCCTTCCCCACCTGGCTGACTTTTGTGCTCCTGGCTTCCTTAAGCGAGGCAGGAGCCTCCGTCCTAGCTCACTGTCCTCCCCAGGACCCTCTGCCCAGGACCCTCTGCCCAAGCCCTTGTGCCTGGAGCTCCTCACCAATGCCCAGCCCCATCTTCTCCCCTGTCCCCTACAGGATTCCTCCTTTCAGCTGCTTTTTGGGCCCCGCCTCTATGAGGAGACTGAAAGCTTCCTGAGGGCAGGGACTTTTTCTATATCCATGGCATGCAGAAGGTGCTTAATAAATGTTTATTTCCTGACTAGGTCCATGTCTCTGCTTAAGCTACAGGTTTCTCTTCCCTCTTTCTTGGGGCCACCTCCCTCCTCATCTCCCCACCTACCCCCTTCCAATCAGGCTTCCAGCTGCCAGTTCCAACGAGCCTGCTCTCTCCAAAGCCGCCCGGGGCTGAGAGTTGCCCAATCCATGCCCCCCCCCCCCCCCCCCCCCCGTCCTCCTCCTCCTGGACCTTGGCGCATCCTCCGCTTCTCCACCAACTCTCAGCACCCGCTGGCGCACAGTAAGCACCGCTCAGTGCTTATTCCCTCCCCTCCCGTCTCCTTGCTGCCAGGGCCGAGCCGCAGCCCGGGGGGTTCTCTTGACTTCTTACTGATGACCCCATGCGCCCCCCTGGGGGCACCGGAAGCCAAGTTCGGGCCCGGGGGCCCCAGACTGCTTTGTGCCCAGCACCCACTGCCGGCCTGCCGCTAGTAAGGAAAGAGGGAACGTTCAGCGAGTCAAGGTGGAGAAAATCGAACCCCGAACATAAGCGCCAGAGCAAAGCCGGGGAGGGGAGATGCCTACTATCGCAGCCTAAGCCAGGCCGTGAGCCGTGCTCCCCGTTAGGCACTCAGCTCCATGGCCCCGAGGGCCGGGCTGCGGCACGTTCTACAAGGACCGGGAGCTGTGATCGGTCCGCTCTCAGCAGAGAGAGGCCGGGGAGAAAGGACGCGGCAGGGCTGGCATCTGAGCCAGCAAATGGACGCAGCGTGGGCGAGTCTCGCCCTGTGCTCGGCCCGAGCCATCACAGCCCCCAAGCTGGCTTCTGGGGCCGCTGCCCACGTTCCTCAGAAGTCCGTTCCCGCACAGGGCCCCTGAGAGAGGAGAGACTGGGCCTGTGATCTCCCCTCCCCGCGGCTCCGTCTCCAACCTTTCTGGGAACCCAGAGAGCCAGGACTCCGGCGTGCACTCAGGCCCCCATCTGGGCCCAATTCCACAGGGTCTGTGAAACGGGGGGGGGGGGAAGGCTTCCTCAACCTGCAAGACCCTCCTGCCCTCGAGCTAAGGGACTCCCGGGGCCAGCTCTTTAGTCCCTCGGGTGCTTTGGAGAGCCCTCGCAAAGCCAGAGGCCCCCAACAGGCCACTCTCTTCCTCCCTCCCCAGCCCAGGCCTCCAGAAAGGCGGACGCCGGGTCACCAACACCTGGCTCCATCCTCCGGGTTCTGAGCGTTCTCCGACCCTCCCTCTGAACTCCCGTGCCCGCACACACGCACACAGCTTGTTTTCCCAGGCTTGTGTCAACACTGCCCAGTAAACACGGGTCACACATCGCCGGGTCTGTGGCCAACTGGGAGAGGGCCGGTCTGCATGCCGAGGGAGGTGTCCGAAGCGGCCTTCTCTACTGGACGAGGCCGGCCCGGCGGAGGGAGGGGGCCAACACGCCGAGCTACGGACAGAGCACACTATTGAGGGGGCCCGGGTCCCGCCCGGAGGTACGGCTCCTCGGCGGGATCAGCGGAGCAAGTGGAGATGGCCACAAAGAAAAGGCTAATTATAAACCCAGGGAGGGAACCACTACACCCCGTTCTCTCTGGGCAGCCATCCCAGGACGCAGGCCTCCCTGCCTGCGGGAGCCCAGCCCGGGCCACTCGGGGGTCAGGGGACCGTCAGAAAGGGATGCGGCCTTTTGGCCCACAAACAGTTCTCTTCTTTTCCTGCGGTGGGGGTGATGGTCTCCCTGGAAGGCTGATCCTGGCCGCAGACCAACCCACTGTCCCGGTCACGCTGCCCTGGCTCCCCAGCAGACACCCAAGGGCCAGCCCAGGACCAACGGAGTGGCTGACAACATTCGACTGGGAGCAGAGAGGATTTTTTAAATCCTTGTGCCCAAGACTGTGCTGTTTCCTTACAAGCAAAAGGATCCCTGCTGTCTAAACACCGTGAAACCTCAAGGACTGACAGATATTTGGAGAAGGGCATGGTCACAGAGGGAAAACGGACGGCTCTGGGGGTCTGGAAGGTGGGGAGCCAAAACACATTCAAGTTCCCAAAGCCTGGAGGTCTGCCATGTTACTAGAAAGGTCATAGTTGGGGACTCCCTCATCATCAGGAGATTGAGCACCCATGGCCGTCAAACAGTCCTGAACCATGGAAGGGGATCCTGGGAAGATGCGGGCAAGCAGAAACAAACGGGATGTATTACATGGAAGCCTCTAAAGAGGCTGGAGGGGAGGTTGGGGGGAGCCCTGCTACCAAACGGAGGGGTTTCCATTTTGTCTGAGTCCACAAGGAGTCACTGATGATGGGTAAGCAGGGAAGAGACATGGCCAGACTTGGACTTGAGGAAAATTAATATCCGAGGTACAGTTGTACCTTTTAAGATTCTGAAATTAAAGAGATAGAAATGCAAAGAAAATAAGAAAAATACAAGATGTTCAAACCAATCAACTCCATCCCCACCAACAAGTGAGCAGAGTCCAAAGTCCAAAATCAAGAAATTGGCAGGAAAAATGGGCAAACAATAAAAACCAACACGACCATAAAAAAAGGAGGCTCATGATATAAACTTAGAAGACAATGACTTGAAAATATCTGTAAAGTCTCAAATTAAAATGTAGGTTGAATAAAAGCCCCCCCCCCCAAAAAAAATTCCCTAAACAGATGAGGTTTGTTTTAAGGGATTTTTTTAAAAGGAGGAAAATTATTTTTAAAATCAAGTAAAAATAGTAGAGGGGAAATTGGATAAAAAAAATGAGAGCAATGCAAGAAAACCGCATAAAGAGAATAGTCAACTTGGTAAAGACACAAAAAGATACTGAAGAAAATCATTCTTTTCAAATTAAAATTGGTCAAGTGAAAGCTAATGACTCCATGAGACATCAAGAGACACCGAACCAGGGTAAAAAAGCTAACGGGGAGAAAAATAGTGTGAAATATCTCATCAGAAAAAAAAACAAAAAAACAACTGACCTGGCAAATATATTGGGAAGAAATAATTTAAGAATTACCCGAATTTATTGAGCAAAAAAATGAGCCTCAACATCATATTGCAAGCAATTATAAAATTACCCAGATATCATAGAACTGGGGGCAAAGTAGAAAATGAAAGAATTCACCAATCACATCCTAAAAGTTATACCAAAGAAAATATCAGGAATGTTGTAAGCGAGATTCAGAACCCTCGGGTCAAGGAGAAGGTACTGGAAGCATCCAGAAAGAAATTTTCAAGTATGATGGGATCACAGTCAAGCCCAGGTAAGATTTAGCAGTTACCATTACAAAGAAGTGATGGTCTTAGTATGTGATATTCTGGAAGGCAAAGAAGCTAGGATCACCACCCACAATCCTGTATCTAGCAAAACAAAGTATATGATAGTTGGCCTGGGTGGGGGGAAAGGGGGGTATTAATGAAATGAATGCAAAGAGGACTTCCAAGCATTCCTAACAGAAAGATCTGAATGGCTAGAAGAGCTAAATGAAAGAGCTGAATGGATAATCTTACATTCTAACACAAGACATAACAGAAAAAACAGAAACAAAAGAAAACTACAGGACTTAATAAGATGAAACTGTTTACATTCCTACATTGCAAAAGGATACAGGTAACCCTTAAAAAACTTTAGCATCACTAGAGCAACTATTTAGATAGAGGGCACGAATGTGAGACTATTATGTTTAGATAATTTCAAAAGAAAAATTGGGGGGGGGGGAGTCAGGAGGACCGGAGTTCAAATCTAGACTCAGACACTTAACATTTCCTGGCTGTGTGACCCTGGGCAAGACACTTAACACCAATTTCCTGGGAGGGGGGGGGGGGGGGGGGGGGAAGAAAAATGGAAGAGTGAGAAAGAGGGATTCAATGAAAGAAGAGGGGAGGGGAGGGAAAAAATGAGGGAAATTATCTCACATAAAAGATATATGCAAGGAAGAGTTTTTAAAATGGAGGGGAAGGAGTAGTTAGGTGGCTCAGTGGATAGAGCCCAGGCCTGGAGTCAGGAGGCCTCTTACAGGAGGACACTTACTAGCTGAGTGACCCTGGGCAAGTCACTTAATCCCAATCACCATCCCCCCCCCCAAAAAAAAAAAAATTAAAATAGAGAGGGAGAAACATGGGAAAGGAGAGCAGACAATGCTGAAACCTCAATTTCAACTGAACTGGTGAAAGGAAGAAAAAAAATACACACACACACCCCACGTTGGGTAGAGAAGGGGCAGACTAAAAAAGGGGTAGGTGGCACAGGGATAAGAAAATGGGTGGGTCTGGATTAAGGGAGGCAGTAGTCACAAGCAAAACAGACTTTTGAGAAAGGAAAAGGATTTCTTGAAAAGAATGACTATAAGAGAATATGGTAGAGGGGAAATACACAGTCAGCAATCCTATAACTATGAATGATGGGACGAATTCACCCAGAAAACAAAAGTGGAGAACAGAACAGAGGAGAAACCTGAATCCAACCAGTCAGAGAAGTCACCCCAAATGTTCACAGGGACCACTCACGTCCAAGCTGCTGTAGGACATTCCATGCTCACATTGGTCTGATTAGCCACAGACACACTAACTTGAGTAACAAAATGATGTCCTTTTGGTCCTTTTCAAGAACAAAGGACAACAACCGAACCAATGCTAAACATTTATGTGGCAAATAACATAGTATCTAAATCCTTGAAGGAAAAGTTAAGTGAGTTACAAGAGGAAATAGTTAATAAAATTGTAATAGTAGGCCACCTCAATTTATCCCTTTCAGGCCTAGACAAATCTAACCATAAAATAAACAAGGCAAAAATTGAGATTAGATATGGTAGAACCCTGGAAAATACTGAATGGGAATAGAAAGATGAATTCCTTTTTCTCAGCTATACATGAAATCTTCACAAAAAGTGGCCCTGTTTTAGTGCAACTTCTCATGGATAAGCCAAGCCAATATGATAAAAATGAGAATACTACCTGAAATAATTTACTCAATGCCATATCAAACTGCCACAGAATTACTTTATAGAACTAGAAGAGATAATAAAATTCATCTGCAGGATGAAAAGCTCAAACTACTAAAGGAATGAATGAGGGAAAAAAAAGTGATCACTCAGCAGTACCAGATATCAAACTGTCATACAAAGCAATCAGAAAATGGCTAAGAAATAAAGTGATATAACGATGGCAAAGACGAGCTACATGACATACAGTAGTATATTACCATAGAAACCTAAAGATCCAAGATCTAGGGACAAGAAATCACTATTTCACCAAAATTGCTGAGAACTAGAAAGCAGTTGGACAGAAACTAGGCACAGACCAACATCTCACACCACACAAAGAGATAACCCCAAAATAGGTATATGATTTAGAAAAAAAGGATAATCTAACCAACAAATCAGAACAATAGGGAAGAAGTTACCCTGTTTCCAAATATGAGATGGAGATGAGTACAGGAGATAAAATGGTTAATTTTCATTATAAAAAATGTAAAAGATATACTGAAATCTAGCTACACATATACTTTGAAAATAAAAAACACACAATAAATAAAAATGACGATTCTTTCTTTAAAAAATGTAAAAAGTTTTACAGAAACAAAAGGAATGTAGATAAAAATGTAAGAAGAGCAGGAAACGGGGGGAGGAGGAATTTATGCAAAGTCTCATTTCTCAAATATATAAGGAACTGAGACAAACTTATAAAAATAAGAGCTATTCCCCAATTGATAAATGGTCAAAGGATATGAGCAGAAAGTTTTCAGTAGAAAAAGTCAAAACTATCAATAGTCATACAAAACCTCTTTAAATCATTAATGGCTAGAGAAAGATACCACCTGAGATACCACCTCACACTTATCAGACTGGCTAATATGACCAAAAAGAAAAATACAAATTGCTGGAAGGGGTGTGGAAAATTTGGGGCACGAATTCATTGCTGGTAGAGTTGATGGATATGACTGTGCTATAAGAAATGACGAGGATGGCCTCGGAAAAGCCTGGGAAGATCTGTATGAACTGATGGAGAGCGAAGTGAGCAGAACCAGAAGAACGATCTTATAGTAACAGCAAAACTGGGACGATGATGCAGCTACTCTGGCTCAGCCACAACGCCCCAAAACCCCGAAGGGCTTGTGATGTAAAATTTTATCCACTTCCAGATAGAGAACTGATAGACTCGAGAGGGCACACTGAAGCACATATATTTTCTTTCTCAATTTGTCTTACTATTTTTTCCTGGACCACGGCACAAATGTATCTTGCATGACTTCATATACATAATGGGTATTGTCTTTCTTGTTTTCTCAGAGGGTGGAGAAGGAGGTGGAAAGAGGGAGAGAACTCAGAACTGAAATCAAATAGAACAAGAGCCAACACTGGAAGAAGGCTGTCCTGCCCCTTCCTCCAGATTTTGGTCCTGCTGTCAATGGACCTTCAGGGAAAGCGACAGGCCCAAGCCAAATCCTCTGAGACGTCAGAATCCATACATCTTGAGAATTCTGGCAAATCCATTCTGTCCCCCCAACGCCAAGCCTCCTTTAGGGCCGTCTTCGATCTGTAGGAAACGGCCCATCGGCTTCAAACAGAATGCCATGAACGCCAATAGTGTCTACTGTTCTTGGGATGCCTCGTCTGCTTCCAAGAAAAAACCAGCCACGACGGCCTGTGTCCACGGCCTAAGTCCACCCCTTACCGCCCAATGACCTATGTGGGGAGGGGAGCCGGACCCACAGGGGAAAACTTGAGGCCCATCTCCTCTCCCCAGAAGCTGAGGCCTGGGTCATTGTAAGCCAGGCCAGACGCAGCCCGGCCCCACACCGGGTCAAGGCGTCTAGAGCCTGGACATATGGCCAAGAAACGGCCTCTTTCTCCTGCTGCTGTCCCCCCTCCACCTCCCGCGGCTCTGCACACAACGGGCACCCTGTGGGACCAAGGATGCCCTGTTCTTTTCATAGTCTCAGCAAAAAGTGGTGCCGGCACCAGCTCCCGGACCTCCCCGATGGGCTTTCCTAGGCTAATGCTGCAGGGCACCTGGGCCATTGGTACAGAGACGGGATGGAGAGGGAGGGAAATGGGACCTCCCTGACACCCGGGCCTTCTGCCGTAGCTCTGAGGAATAGGGACGAACTTTCCTCAAGCGCCACGGTCTCTGCCAACCACAATTTGGGCCGATTCAAGAAGCAGCACCTCCTCAGGGCCGGGCACTTGTGCAAAAAAAAGGCTCCCAAGTCTCTGTCCTCTAGAGTTCCCAGTCTGATGAGGAAAACAAGGTGGTGACAAACAAGAGGGGGAGTCCCCCCCACAACACTCTCATGCGAGACAGACACTCTACAACCAGCTGTGTACAAAGGGGGGGACACCCCACCACAACACACCTAATATACCCACCATGGAGTAGACGTGTGTGCAGCATATCTCACATGAAGTACATCCATGTAACATGTGTGTGCTATACTTGATATGACAGACAGACACTTCCAGGGAAAGAAGATTTCTGTTAGAAGGGGGTATTTTAATGAGGATTTAAAGAAAAGCGAAGGTGGGCCCGAGGAGGGAGGCTCTCCCTGTCTGTCTGTCTCTCCCTGCCTTCCCCTAACTCCTGCCCTTGGAGGCCCCTCAGGAGGGGGCCGGGCTCAGTGGAGGGAGGCCAGCAGCCACAGGGCTCCCAAGACCGGACGGACGCTTGTTCTGCTCCCCCCGGCATGGCGCCGGGCGTCTGAGTGGCACACACGGCCCAGAAGAGGGAAGGGCCTGGCCGCTCAGGGAGGGCTCTCTAGGCAGGTGGGGGGAGCTGGGAGCGGGCCAGAGACCCTCCCATGGGGAAGGGCCAGAAGGGAGAAGGAAGCCTCGGGGGCCCGGCCCCAGGATCCATCTGGGCAGCCAGAGGCAGGCGGGACAAGGGGCACAGCCCGCAGAAGCCAGAGGTGAAGGCGGGTGTGCCAGCAGAGATGGGGACGCGTCGTCGAGGATGACACGGCTTTTGCGGGCCTGTCGGCGGCTCCTAGGGAAGATGCCCGGCGAGAGCGAATTCTAGGTTTAAGGTGGGCAGAACCCAGAGTGCCAGGTGCTTTTCAGGCCTCTCTGACAGGCCCAACTTTCGCCCGGGGCACAGGGAACTAAGCCCAAAGCCTTCCTCAGCATCCCTTCTCTCCAACACCTGGGGGGCTGATCACCGTGGGGGTGGGAAGGGGTCCCCCACAATGGTCCCCACCGCAAAAAGGGGAGCAGAAACCTCAGGTTTCCTGGGGAGCCGGGCCCCGGCTCTGAACCCATCACACAGGCTCGTGCCCAGTCACAGGAGAGGGAAGGATGGGAGGCCAGAACGGACCCGGCGGGGCCAGCCGGCCGTGGGGGGGCCACGATTGTAGAGAAAAACCATTTTTAAAGGGCCAAACCTGGAAGCAGGAAAGCAAGGGAGGATGCAAAGACTCCAGAGGGGGAGGATGGGAGCTGGAAGGCGGGGCAGGGTCTGGGACAGAGGTGGGGAAGGAAAGGGGCCAGAGTTGGGGGGGGAGGTGTATGATCTGAGGGGTCTGACTCCATAAAGAAAACAATCCTCCTCCCCAGACACGCCACCTCCCCCCACCCCCCCATCCAAGGATGGACTAGAATAAGGCTCAAAGCCCGGGAGGTGATTTTTGCCTGCTCATCCCCCATGGCCCCGTGCCCACAAGGTCTCAGCTGGGGGTCCTGGGCCCCCAAGCAGGCCCTGCAAAGCCCCACCCGCCCCCTCCCACGGAGAAAGTGCCCCCGTTGAGGCGGAAGGCAGCGGCGGGTCTGGGCCCGCCCCTCCCCCCAGTTTGGGCGGCCCTCCAGCAGCTGCGCCAATTCCCACAAAAACCAGGGTTCCGTCCCTGCAGGGCACAGGGCGGGAGGAGCTCCCCGCCAAGCCCCGCCCCCGCCCCTCCCGGCGGGCACGTACCAGCATCGCCCAACTGGCGGAGAAGCGGCCAGGGGGCGGGCCGGCCACCCCCTCCCCCGCCCCTGGCTGGTATAAAAGGCTCTGCTGCAAAATTTAGCCCCTTGTCCCGAGCGGGGGAGGCCTGGGAGGGAAGCCGGAGCTCGGGGCCGGGCCAGCCGGCGCCTCCCGAGCCTTTGAGCCTCTCCAAAAAGAACAGAGGAACCAAGCGGGGCCCAGGAAGCCCTGGGAGAGGCCGGGGCTGTGGGGAAAGGGCCTCCAGTCACCCCCAAATAGCCCCGGCAAAGGTGTTTTCCCGGGAAAACCGGGGCCAGCAGCTTTTCCTCAGGTCCTGCGGGCCTGAGCTGCGCCAATTAGAGCGTGGGGAGCCCCCGCCCAAGATCCTGGAGGGTGTGATAAGCCCGGAAGGTGGGCGGGGGCGGGGCTGGTCCAGAGAGAAGCCCCCAGGGCAGCGGGGAGGGGCGCCTCCTCCCTTTCCTTCTTCTTCCCCCCAAGGCCTTCCATTTCTCTGCTCCGCCTATTGCCCCCGACCACTGACCTCCCCAGCGCCAATTCCCCGTTTCTCCCCCAATCCCTGCAGCCAGGGCCCATGCGTCGCTTCTTTTTGCATTCCCTCCACCCAGCACGGCGCCAGGCAGGTGGCGCTTAATCTGTGTCAGCAGTAATTGCAAACATCTTTGTTCAAACAGGCAGCCCCTCCCCCCCAGGAGCCACCACCGAGGTGAAGGAGACCCTCTCTGGGGTAAATCAGAGACCCAGGGAGGTGAGCTTCCTTCCAGAGGGAGCCCATCACATTCATAGGAGAAAAAAAAGGGTCACATTAATACGGAAGAAAAGGTCAAGAATATCAAGGGGAAAAAAATATCAAGGGGATTCATGGGGGAGGCTGCCCCACAATTTCAGATCTCAAACTATTTTACAAAGTGGCCCCATCAAAACAAGCTGCCGACTAAGAGTGGGGACCTTGGACCTCCCAAGCTCCTGGGACGGCAGCTCAGGACAGAAACACTGGAAAACATTCCAGCTTGGAAGAAACTAGGCTTAGAGCGACACCTGATGTCACCCGCCAAATACAAAAGGTGACACCAAAAGGATTAGGGAACCATGAGATCGTTCACTTGTCAGCTAAAAGGAGAACAAGAGAGAACAGTATAAAATGCAAACTGGATTATTTTGACCATATTACATGAAAAAGCTTTTGCACAAACAAAACCAATGCAACCAAAGTTAAGAAAAGAAAAAACCAAAAATTTGCACAGCAAGTTTCTCCGCTTCAGGCCTCGTTTTTCAAATATATAAAGGAGGAGTCCGATTGTTAGGAATACAAGTCAGTCCCCAAATTAACAAGTGATCAAAGAATATGCATGGGCAGTTTTCAAAGAAACTAGACCTACAGTCAGATGACAAAATGCTCTAAGTCACTGCTGATTAGAGAAATGCAAATTAAAGCAGTTCTGAGAGAACCTATCAGGCTGACCAATATCCAAGATGACAAAAAAAAGGCAAATGATAAATGTTGAAGGGGACGTAGGAAAACCGAGACACTAAAGCACCATTGGTGGAGTTGTGAACTGCTCCAGACATTCTAGAGTGCCATTTGGAAGTATGCCCAAAGGACCATAAAGCTGTGTATATTTTTTGATCTAACAATACCACTGCTTGGTCTGTATCCCAAAGAGATTTTTTTAATGGGAAAAGGAGCAATTTGTACTAAAAATATAACAGCTTTTTTGGGTGGTAACCTCTAACATTCTCTCTAAAATGTCATGTTCTCTGTTGAGATTTTCTTGAGAAGAAGGCAGCCTTCGTTTCAGTTCAGAAATCACCACTCAAGTACTCAGGGGTTAAAGTCCAAATCCTTTCTTGTCTCTTTCCAAGTCTTGTCTCCTTTCCTGGGCCCGGTTAGCTTTCTTAGAGGCCAGTCTCTCTCCTTGCTTCCAAAAGCTTGAGCTTCTGCCTCCTTCTTTGCCCTCTGAATCTCTCTGAATCTGCGAAGGTTTCTGCTTCAGCCTGCAGCCACCACAAAGGTAGACGATGGAATGAATCTGTCTCAGCCTCTGAGAGCTTCTAGTGAGCTTGTCCACTCGAGCCCTGAGAGCTTCTTGCTTATATGCCCCACACTGAGTACACACCCATCATTCTATCACTGGGAAACCATTATTTGTTGTAGGATTAAATCGATGCTAAACTAGATTTAACCATTGTCTCCCCAATTCCATTTAATACTTTGTTTCAAGTTCTGGCCCATAACATTTCCTTGCAGGATTAAATCAACCCTACTGAACCACCCTAAATGAGATAACTATTGTCTCTATCAATTCCACTAACTTAGCACCTTGTAAGAATCCTTTGTTTCAAGTTCAGAGTTCTGGCCCATAACAGTAACCGAGAATTGAAAAACTGAGGGAGTGCCCATCAACTGGAGAATGGCTGAACAAGTTGTGGTACACGATGGACTATTGTTCTAGTACAAGAAATAGCAAGCAGGATGCTTTCAGAAAAACCAGGAAAGACCTACACGAAATGATACAAAGTGAAAACAGGACCAGGAGAAACCGTAACACTCTTCAGTGAAATCATTGACTTAGCTTCTCTCAACAATACAATGATCCAAGACAATGCCCAAGGACTCATGATGAAAACTGCTATCCTTTTCCAGAGAAAGAACTGATGTCTGAATAGAATCTGAAAAGTGCTATTTTTCTTTTTTTTTTCCTTCTTTAATTTCTTTTTCTTTTTTTTTTTTGATTCAAGTTTTCTTTCACAAAATGACTAATAGGGAAATAGGTTTTACATGACTGTACATGTATAACCTATATCAGATTGCTTACCATCTCAGGAAGGGGGGAGGAGGGGGGAGGGAAGAATTAGGAACTCAAAACCTTTTTTTTTTTTTTTTTAAGAATGTTAAAAAAAATTGCTTCTACAAATAATTGGGGAAAAAACAAAAATTCTTTTAAAAAGATGCAGCCCAGGTCCTGTCCTTCCCGATTCCCCCAGCCCCTGCTGGGGCCTCTCTCCCAAAGTTTTCCTGGATCTCCATCTTCAGTGAGACGCCACAGTTTTTACACGTGTTGATTCTCTCCTCCCCAACAGCAGGCACTCAATGAATATTTGCGGATTGACTCCGGTTCATAATAAAAAGGCCTTCTGCCTCCTTCAGAGGTCACACTAGACAGCCTGCGATCCCGCATACATCAGAGACATTCTGCGTTCAGCTAGGGTTAGCTTTCCCATCCTACCATATTTGTTGCTTTCCTTTTTCCCTCAGCTCTTTGTAAAGTTCCCTCAGACGGCCACTTTGCTTTCTTGCTATTCTTTTGAGGGGGAGGGGGTGTTCTGCTGGCTGCTGCTGCCTTCTGTACAATATCGTGACCCTCTGTCCATGGTTTTTCAGGCACTCTGTCCCTCCAGCTCACATCCCTTAGATCTATTTCCCCCCACTTCATATTCACAAGGCCTAATATTGAAGTCATACATAGAGGATCTGCTAGTTTTCCCTGAATTGTACAAGAAGCAGCTCGTGATCTGAGCCCAGGCAGCTGCTGACAGGCCACTGAGTGTCTGATTTCCATGTTCACCTGTGCTGGCGCCCAAGTGAAGAGTCGCCTTTAGAGCATCTACTATGTCCAACCACTTACCTAGGCTTTGACTATCAAGTCTCTGCCCTTCTTCCTTTTTGTCTTCTAAAGCCAAACTTTTCTCTTCTTTCAATGATCTTTTGATCTCCTACATTAGCATTCCCAGCCCCAGGGATGAATTGGCTGTCTTTCTAGAAGACACTGGGGCTCTTCAAAGAGTTGCTGGACTTTGGTCTTTTGACCTCAGTGCTTGGGGCACAGACTTGTAGCATGGTGATGCTGAATGGTTCGTCTTAGATTTGAACAGACACCATCCAGTCAGTAGTGCCTGCCTAGAGTTCGAATCCTGCCACAAACTCTTACTTGCTCCATGGCCCTGGGCCAGTTACCTCCCGATCATCTTTCCTGAAAATCTAAGGAACTAAAAACTAAAAATCCGAAGAATAGCTCCTTACAGGCCTTTCCTCTTAGAAGAGAAAAATACACGAAAATGACTGGCAAATCCGACAGTGATGAAGAAGTGAAAATGATTCTTGTTCTTAGCCTGAATTTTCAAAGTTCTTGTGGTCTGAGTGGAGAGTGCAGAGGGCAGGGTCATGTCTGATAGAGGTTAAACAAGTGCCATCCTTTTAAGCACATTTCCATATTTGTCACCCGAGCTAGTCTTTCTGCAACTTTTACCAGCTCCTTTAGTCCTCCAGGGCATGAAACCAGGACTCTGCAGACAGCAGCCACTTAAATACTGAACATGAATATTTCCAACTTAAAAGAGAATCTGCAAATGGTGTGGAAATCTTGGAGCTGAATCCAGGAATAAGACAATATAAGAAGAAAGCTTTTTGAAAAACAGAACTGCTGGTCTTTCCGGTCAAACTCGGTTTACCAACACAGCTTCTTTCCAGCCTCAGCGAAGTCAGGAAAATTCCAAGAGCTCAGGATGCGTTATTCGGGCGTTTGGTTTGTTTGTTTGGACTGGGTGCTTTAGTTTGGTTTTAAAGGAAAACAACAAAAAGGAAACTCTGAATTGAAGACAAGAAATACCAAAACCCCACTTGAGAAGGTTCTTCAAGAAAATACCCAGCACTGGACTAGAAAGCATCCGTCACTCTAAAAGGCACAGTCAGGTCAGAAATGAAATGAAGATCTGGCAAACAGAGTCCAACATAGCACATTCCACAATGATTGAAAATTCTTCTCCCACTTTTTAATTAAAAGTTCCCGAAGAGGGAGTAACAAATCTATTTTCACTGAACTCATTCTCTTTCCTACTAAACCTCCTTCCTCCTACCTTCCCTAATATTGTAGAGGGTAACACCGTCATTCCAATCCCTGCGCTCCCAATCTGAGAGTCTTCCTCAAGACTCATCCTCGATTCCTTACTCTCACCCCATACTCAATAGGGTGCCAAGGCCTGACAATCTCACTTCTGCAGTCTCTGTCATCAGTTTCACCTCTGCAGCATCTCTTGTCACTTTCACCTCTGCAGCATCTCTCGTCACTTTCACCTCTGCAGCATCTCTCTTCCATTTCACCTCTGTAACATTTCTTGTCAGTTTCACCTCTGAAATAGCGATCACTTTCACCTCTGCAGTATCTCTGTCACTTTCACTTCTGCAGTATCTTTTATCACTTATCTCTTCTCACTTTCACCTCTGCAGCACCTTCTCTTCCATTTCACCTCTGTAGTATCTCTGGTCACTTTCACCTCTACAGCATCTCTGGTCAGTTTCAACTCTGCAGCATCTTTCCAATATGCCCTATGACCCCTACCCTGATGCCGACTTTCATGTTCTCACATCTGGTCTATTGTAATATCCTGCTGGAAGAGGGAGATCTTCCTACCCTCAATCTCTCCCATTCAGATGTCAAAATCATTTTCCAAAAGTACATGTCTGATCGTGTCGGGGCACTAATTAGGTCTTTCCCCACTCTGATCCATCACGCAGTTGTCAAAGGATCTTCTAATATACAGGTCTGGCTATGTGACCCAAGCCCTCACTCAATAAATTCCAGGGCCTGTCTAGTACCTCCAGGGTGAAACAAGAAATCTTCTTTTTGGCTCCACAGGCCCTTCACCAACTGACCCCTTCCTACTTTTTCAATTCTCTCAGATCCCTCACCTATAGGGAGCACTGTCAAAGGGGATACACAGCACCAATAATTGCAAAGCACTTAGCACGGGGCCTGGTACAGAGCAGGAGCCTGACCAAGGCTTCCTGACTTTAAGATGGCCCTGTCCCAGTCCACATGTCCATTTACAGGAGGTGAGGGATAACACACACAAAGAAAAGAAAAAATTCAAAAGACCCAAATTTCAGAGGGAAGAGAGCAGGCCAGAGCCACCACGCTCCTGAGACCGGTCATCCTCTATCAGACTCCAAGAAGGGCCAATGGAGGTCCAGCCTCCGTCCTCCAGGCCGGAACAACTAGCCCGATTCTCTCCACAGAACTCAACCTAAGGATGTTTGTCACAGAGGACGGAAGAGGAAGAGAAAGCGTGTCCTCTACTAAGTTCACTCATAGACAAAGTCAGACGAGGTGGGCGAGTCTCACTGGCTGAGTGCCTCTGGGAAAGACAGAGACACCAAGTGGAGGCCTTCCGAAAGAGCAGCCTGCAAGAAAGGCAGCTCAAGTCTTTGGAGGGAAATTAAGGCTCCAGAGAAAAGGAAGAATGCATTTGTTCTGCTTGCACACACTCAAAGGGGGAGGAAAGGAGCCAGAAGAAATCTGCCTCCACATCCACCAAGCTCACCAGAGCTCCGAGGAAGAAAGAACAGGAAAGGGAGGCCCACACACAAAGGAGTCCCTGCTGAGCTCTGAGGCCTCCCGGAGGATCGGGCACATAAGCACAAAGCCCAAGACCGGCCCGTCTTCCTGGGGAGGTTCCCCGGGCCTTAGCAGAAGCAGAGCTGGGCCGCGAGCGGGCCACCGTCAAGGACAGCATCGTCTCAGTGGCCTCAGGTCCCGGCACCGAACAGCTACTTGGCAAACGCTCACTGGAAGAAATGAGGGTCATTCCCGACAGGACACGTTTCGTTCCCACCCAAGGGACGCAGGGCAGCCAGGGTGCCCTACTCAGTGCCGGAAGTTCAGGAAGCGGAGGGAGAGCCTCAGGGGAAGAGCGGCCCTGGAGGGCTGAGAAGGCGCCGTGTGGGCAGCAGGTGGCGAGCCTGGCCCGCTGGACACGGAGCATCCACCGGGCGCAGCAGGACGGGGACAGCTGCCTGAGCCCCCTTCCAGAAGGCAGAGGAAGCAAAGGGGGAACGGCCCTCCTGGATGAGGTTCTCAAGCCCAGGGGGAAGTTCTCTGGGGGAAAGCAGGAGGGAAGCGACCTGTCGGAGAGTCTGGGCCGAGGCTGGCGCGCCCCCAGCTCTGGGGAAAGCAGATTTCAAAGAAAAGAACCCCCGGCTTAAAACTCTAGAGGAGGAAATCCATCAGGAGGGAAGTTGTGAACACACAGAGCCCCCGGAGGGAGGAGGAAAATGGGGGCCGGGAGGCTGCGCACGGAACTCCCCAGTGCGCCGAGTCTCCAAGAAGGGGCCCGGGCAGGAGACAGAGATGGGGGCGCAGCCCAGGGCCCCCCAAGGGGGAAATCCCAGCAGCGGAGCAGGGGAGAGCAGCTGGGGCCACTCGGCTCTTTTGGAGTCCATCGCCTCGGGGCCGAGGAGAACGGTCCAGGGACTGGAAGGAACAGCAAAAGCAGGGAACTGTGAGAAGCCCCTTGAGGGGGAGGGGGAGAGCTCCAAGCATGCTGGGGGCCGCAGGGGCCAGCCAGGACCCAAGCATCAGGGAGGGGGGAGGGGAGAGGAGAGGTTGTTCGATGGTTTCAATGGCTACAACTCTTTGTGGCCCCACGGGGTTCTTTCTCTCAGCAGGTGGGGGGCGGGGGAAGGGTCGGGCTTTTCCTTGTGCAGCTCATTCTTCAGGTGAAGTGACTTGCCCAGGACCACGCGGCTGGCACGGATCTGAGGCCACACTTGAACTCGGGTCTCATCAGGGGCAGGATCGCGGGAGCCTTGGGCCGAGGACAAAGGGCAGTGGAAGGGACAATCAGGGCTGAGTCACATCCTCCCTCTCACCCTCCCCGGTGAAACGGACTAGTCATTCTCAGTCTCATCATCTCCTGGGGGGCTGTTGGGGGCCTCCTAGCCCCGGACCCTCCCGGGCTGCGCCTCCTCTCCCGCTGACCCTGGCGGGCAGCCTCTGGCGAGCCCCCTCCAAGCCGCTCCTGGCCCAGAGCCGAGCTGAGGCACCGAGGGCTGCAGGCGCCCTCTGCAGGGCGGCCGCCAAAGAGCGGGTGACGCCGAGCACCCAGAATGCTTCAGGCGTCACCGGCTGTCCAGCCGGTGGGCCTAGAACCCGTCAGTCCTGCGGCCCCGCAGGTGCCCAGCACAGCCCGAGAGGGAGGGCCTGGCACCCGCACGGCCTCCGCCTTCCCGAGGGCACGCGCCAACAGGCTGGGGCGGCCCCGGGTGCGCTGAGCCCCGACTCCCGGAGAGAAGTTTGGAGAGGAGGGCCGGACGGAGCCTGGGCCTCCGGAGAAGGCCGCGCCCTCTGCCAGCGCGGGTCAGCCCCTCCTCCGCAGTCCGCTCTCAGAGGTGTCTGGCAGGGCCCGCCCCGGAGGCCTCGCTCCATCCACTGGGCGCCCAGCTCTGGTTCTGAAGGTCTTGGTATATAGACATGGTCATGTCTGTCACGTGATTCAGGCCAGTTCCAATGGCCTGGGGGGGGAGGGGCGTCTGCGCCCAGAGAGCGCTGTGGGGACTGAGTGCGGATCCCACCGCAGGATTTTCCCTCTGTTGTTGGTCACTTTTTTCTTTCTCCTTTTCTTTCCTTTTTGATCCGACGTTTCTCGCGCGCTAACTGCCCGCGTCTGACCAATATTAGATCACTTGCCTCTGGGGGGAGGGGAGGGGGACTGAGGGAGAAAAACCTGGAACCCGAGGTTTGGCGAGGGGGAGGGCGGAAAACTTGGCGTGGATTTGGAAAACCAAGAACTTTTATTTTAAAAAAATCAGAATAAATAAATCCTGAAGAAACCAAATGGTAAAAAAAAAAAAAAAATCCCTCAAAGACCATGCAGGGAAAAGGAAGGATGGAAGAACAGCTGCTCCAGCTCCAGCAGAGACAGAGACAGAGACAGAAGCAGAGACAGAGACAGAGACAGAAGCAAAGACAGAAGCAGAGACAGCGACAAGAGACAGAGATAGACGGAGACAGAAAGATCTCTCTAGACCTAACAACTAGCCTAATTTTTCAAAGGACTGCTCTACACAGTACCTGGAACTCTAGGTGTCACGTTTGCATTCTGCGTACCTCCGGCTCTCCGCGACCTCACTGGGGTTGTTTTTGTCAAAGACGCTAGAGTGGTTGGCCATTTCCTTCTCCAGCCCATTTTACAGATAAGGAAACTGAGGCAGGGATGACAGGAGCTAGGCAGTCTTCCTGATGCCAGGCCGGGCACTCGAGGCGCTGTGGTGCCCCTAGCTGCCCACTGGCCCTTCTGTTCCCCGTTTCTAGATCCTGAGGCACTAGAAGCCCCTTCGTCCAGGAAGCCGCCGCGGCTCCTCTGACTCTCCCCACCTGGCTGGCTCTATCTGATGGCGCGGCTCCCCTCCCCCAATCAGAGGGCGCTCTGGAGGGCAGGGAGTGCCTCTTGCCTCTTTTTGCATCTCCATCACTTAGGACTTTGCCTAGCATGCAGTAGGTGCTTAATGAGTGTCTGACTCCAAGGATCGGGAGCCGGCCCCATTAGAGCCCCCTCCACCCCCAAAGTTCCTGCGCCCCACCTGCGGGTGCGCCTCTCGGGCTCTGATCAGCCCCCGGCCGCCCGTGACCTTTGGGGGGACATCTTCCAGCACAAAGGGCAGCAGCGCCAGAAAGCAGGGGCTGCGGGGCTGGGGTCTCCACGGCCCGAAGCCGGGCCCTCCCCCTCCCCGGGGCTGGAAGGAGCGGGCCCCTTTTTTGTCCCAAGTGCTGGCGCTACTTCCTGGCGCACAGGAGGCACCTCACAAACACTTGTTTCCTCCCCACCCCACCCAGCACCTCTGGAGGAACAAAGGCCCGGGAGGGACCTGACGCACTTCCTTCTGGGCCAGAAGCCAGGAAATATCCCAGGCCTGCGGCCCAAGGCCCCCGGGGGGGGGGGGGGGGGAGAAGAGGAGTTGGTGGTCAGGGCACCTTGAAATGGGGAACTGAATGCTGGACAACGCCGGACCCCCGCCCGCTTGGCAGACACCCCCCCCCAAACGGCGGCGGCGGGTCCGTAAGGTGGGGGACAGCTCGCAGGGGCCTTTGTTCAAGTCTTCTTGCCCGAAGTGGCTGATGTGGAAGCGTTCTACAGCCTGGACCTGAGCGCTTCCGGCCTCGCAGACAAGAGGGAGGACTAGAACTCGGAACTCAAAACTTGAAGAAGGCTCCACTTCCTTTCATCGCACCGGGATCTTCTCTTTGCACCTTTGGCTCCTAAGATATCCGTCCCTTCAAACAATCAGGGGCACGTCACCGCAGCCCATCCCCCCCCCCCGGGACCCCAAAGCTCCAGGGAGCTCCAGGCCGCCATCTTCACAAGGCCCTCCCCCATGACCCGAGGTTTGTTAAAGATGGAGCTCGGCGATGCCTTCCTCTGGGGGGGCAGCTCCCCCGCCCGCCTCTGCCCACTGAGCTGCCTGTCCTGTCTCTGCCCCCCCCCATTGCAGGGGGCAATGTCTGGATTCGGTCATATTTAAAGTGGCCCCCATAGGGCCCAGAGAGTAGGAAGCAGCTGCCCACGCAGCTGGGGGTCTCGGGGCAGGGAGGCGCGTGGCCTAAAGAACCCCCCACCTAAGGGAGTCGGCACAGCAGGAAGCTCGTGCCCAAAGAAGCTCGTCAAGGGGCCTGTAACTCACCGTCCCTACGGTCCCCAAAGGGAGAGGGGCAGGAGCCCAGCCCTGGGCCAGGACAGGCCATCCCTCTTCTCCACGCCCACAAGCTCCCAGACCCCCCCCACACACACACAGACACACACACTCACTCACTCACACTGCCAGAAAGTCTAATAAAGTCAGAGGACTTGCAGTCAGGAAGGCCTGAGTTTGGGCCCTCAGGCCTCTGTGGCCTTGGAAATGTGGCTTAACAGGAATCTGCCTCGGTTTCCCTCTCAGTAAAACAGGTGCCATCGCAGCAAGCTCACAAGGCAGTAGGGAGAGAGGCCTGATAAGGTGCTCAATAAATGCCAGCCTTTGCCCAGGATGTTCCGGGCAGAGCACAGGCACCCTCTGGCCCAGAGCAGCTGCCCTTCTGGGCGTGGGGGGCCACAAAACTGTCTGCACATTCCCTCCCTCCCTCTCTCCTTCCCTCCCTTTCCCCTTGCTAATAACCCTTTCTTTCTTCCCTCCTTTTCTTCCTTTCTTTCCTTTCTTCTTTCCTCATGCTTTTTCTTCCATTCCTCCCTCTTTCCTTTCCCCTTTTTTCCTTCTCTTTCCTTTCTCTCTCTTACCTTCTTTCCTTCTTCCCTCCCTCCCTCCCTCTTTCTCCTTCCTTCCTCCCTTCCTAACCTTTTCTTCTTTCCTTCTCTCTTTCCTCCCTCCCTCCTTTCCTTGCAAGACTCTTGTGGTGGCTACGGCAGAAGGGAGGGTGAGAGCGTCGCCCGGCTCGGGCGCAGGGCCCCGTCCTGGTGTCCTCAGAGAAGGAGCCGCCCGGGAGAGTCGGGAGGCAGCGTCTGGACAGTTGGGGTCGGGGTCCCCCCCGGGGGGCTGGGGCAGAAGGGAGAAGCCCCAGCCCAGAGGAGCGGGGGCAGGAAGGGCTGAGGAAGCACCAGGTCTGGCCCAGCTGCCGGCCGCCCCTCAGACAGCACGGTCCCGCCTGCCCTGGCCCAGCCGCTCGGATGGGGGTGCGCTGACCCTCTGCCCCTGTGCCGAGGGAGACTGGCCTCCCCCAGGAAGGACGCGCTCTGTCTCTCCGTCGGACTGCGAGCTCCCGGCGGCCCCGGCATGTGCCGGGCACATGGACGGCCGACTGACCGGCTGACAGCCGGGGTCTCTAAATGCTCCCCACTCCGAGGCCCCTCCATGAGGCTCACGACCACCTCGCAGAGGGCCAGGAGACGCTGAGGAAGGCCCGGCATCCAGACCACGCGAGCTCCACGCGTCCGCCTGCAGTGGACGCACACAAAGGAAAGAGGGGCGGCCCAGAGGGGATGTCCCAGAGCTTGCTCCCCTTGCGATGCGGCCCGAAGCCCCCAGCACACCCGTTCCCAGGCCTGGCCCCCGACTGGGCCTTTGAGGCCCCCTGTGGGGGCTGAGCAAGAGGGTCTCCCCCGGGGGGCGCCGGACTCGCTCTTTTTGAACCCCAGATGGTCGCTCACGGTCCATATCTGGCGCAGGGGCCACAAACTCAGTCAGACTGGCTGGGGGCGGGGGAGAGCGTCTGGTCAGAGAGGCGCCAGCTGGGGGCCCCAGGCCAGAGAGGGAGCAGGGCAGGAGACCCTAAGAGGCGGGAGGGAGGGACTGCGGGAGAGCGCGAGGACATCCCCCCAAGGCCAGGGAGGCCGGCACAGCCGCGCAGCAGGAAGGCTCTGCTTCCAGAACGGCGACGCGCAAGTCCTGGCATCGGGGACCAGAAGGCAGGGCCTGGTGCGGAGTAGGCGCTTTCTGCCCAGCGTGGGCACAGCGGGGCGCAGGGCGGGGGAGCAAGGCGAGCCGGCAGAGGGCTCCAAGGTCACAATCGCTCCCTGGGAACAGGGGCAGTGTCTCGGAGCCAGACCGCAAGAACCAATGCAGGAAGCCCTCCGTTTCCTGCCTCCGGGCTGCCAGCTGCCGGCTCAGGCGCCCCCAGACCGGGCTCGGGACCCATGCTCCCCCTCAGGGTCCCCAGGAAGTCACTGCTGAGCTGGGCTCAGGCGCCCCCAGACCGGGCAGGGGGTGAGCAGCCTCTCAGTGCCCACTGGGCCTGGGGACCCCATCCAAGCTCCTGCTGGAGAAAGCCCGTGCATGGCCGGGCACAGGAAGGCCCATTTGGCCCCCGCTCCCATGCACCTCCTCCTCCCTCTGGGGGGGCTGGGACCCTCGCCGAGCCTGTTCGCACGAGGCACAAACCGCCTGGCGCACAGTAGGTGCCTGAAGAGTACCCGGTCCCTCCTGCAGCACTCTGGGGCCCCTCCCCATTAAAAATAAAACTCTAGACCTGGGGCACAAAGTCAGGCCGGGCCTCCGGGCCTCCATAGCCAGGGTCAAAGGAATCCTTCCCCCGAGTGGGAACAGAGTGGGCAGCGGCCGAGAAGCGTCCTCCCAGGAAAGGGCTTCTGGGGCTCTGAGCAGTACCCGTGGGGTGAGGCTGACCCCGGAGAGGGTGAGGACACGGAAGGCACCTGGAGCACCGGCCTGGCAGTGGGCCCAGCGGGGACAGAGGCAAGAAGGGGCCACCAGGGCACAGTCACTATTACCCTGATCGCCAGGTGCCGGCCCCCGCACTAACGAGGGCTTTACACTTATCTCATTTAACCCTGGCAGGGAGGTGCTGTTCTTAACCCCATTCTACAGGAGAGGAAACTGAGGCAGCCTGGGGTGGGGGGGAAGGCTGCAGGGGAAGCTCAGAAAGTTAAATGCGCAGGTCTGGGCGGGTGAGTCACAGCCAGGGGTGGAGGAGGAAGTCTGGGCCACTGGAGGACAGTGGGCGGGGCCCTGGACAATAGTGACTGGGAAGTCTGGAATGGGAGTCTAGATGTGGGACAGATAAGGATTCTGGGAGTGCCCCAAGCTGGGGCCAGGCTGCCAGTGGAGGTCAGGACTCCTGCACAGGGAGGAGAGTCCGAGGGGCTCCTGGGAACGGGCGGGGACCTCAC
This sequence comes from Dasyurus viverrinus, assembly GCA_020854095.1. Lineage (NCBI taxonomy): Eukaryota > Metazoa > Chordata > Mammalia > Dasyuromorphia > Dasyuridae > Dasyurus > Dasyurus viverrinus. The sequence continues at coordinate 254,239,339 of CM037002.1, read as the reverse complement.
TCCCCCCCCCCCCCCCCCCCGGAGGACAGAGGGCTCAGTGGGCATCTCCGGGAGGTGGGGAGACCCGGAAGGTTTCTGAGGGAAAACGGGGCATCGGCAGGCTGAGGGCAAAGGGCGGGAAAACAGGAGAACCCCAAAGTGGGGAGAAAGGGGGAAGGGTCACACCCCAAAGCCTGGAGGCCTCCCCAGCCCCTGCCCAAGTCCACAGGCACCGAAGGGCGCCATTCCAGCTCCCCCGACTGAGGCTGGACAAGCCATCGCAGCCCCTAAAGGGTCTCATCAAATCAGGGCATTCCCCCCCTCCCCCCCCCCACCCCGCTTCAACCTCCTCTTTCTGGAGGAGGGCGCTCCAGGCAAAGAGGGGCAAGGCCGGGCTCCTGTGGACCCAAGGGGAGGCTGCAGCTGAGCCTCCCGGCTCCTCCGGGGTCTCTCAGGGCCAAAAGCTGGGGTCCGTGTGAGTGTGGGGGGCACTGAGGGAGGAAGGCCGGGGGGACACGGGGCCTAAATTCAGGGAGACCCTCGGACACTGCCATTGTCCCTCGGCCTGCCTCCGTTTCCCCATCCATATGAGGGAGGTCCACCTGCCTCCCAGGGTTGCGGACCTTCGGCGTTCCGGCTAGGCAATGGCGACAACGCCCGGCTGGCGGGGTCCCAGCTGCGCCTCCTGCTGCACCCTCTCAGACCCCGGTTGTCAGGGGCTCTGCTGATGATTTGTCCCTTTTCTGTTCCTCTTTTAAGCCGATTTTGAGCGATGTGGGCGAGCTGGGAGCTGGGGCGCAGATCCCGGGAAAGCGTGGCATCTTCCCACTGACGTATGGCCCCGGTTTCGTGGATCAGGGATTGTTGGCCTCCGGCGCCTGAGCCGGTTCTCAGGGACGTGCGGAGATCAGCGTTCCCGAGAGGGACCTTGGGCTGGGGGCCCGTGGACGAGACGGCGCCTCCAGAGCTGATCCAGCCCCCGGAGGCGGCCGGCTGGTCATGCAGGGAGTGGGTGGCCTGTCACGGTCAGTCAGGGCCCCTCAGCCTCCTGCTCGGGGCCCTCTGTCGCCCGTCTGCTCTGCGAGGCTCCTGAAAAGTAAGCCCCGGGGCCCTTCCGGCAGCCACAAGCTGATGCTCAGCCACCAGGCCCCTCACTCGCCGGCTGCCGCCCGGGGGCCTCCGCTCCGGAGACAGTCACCCAACCAAGGGCTCACGCTCCCGCCCGCCGCCGGCCCTTGGTGAGTGGCTACGTGCAGAAGACCCTCCATCTTCTCTCTCCGCAGCTACTGAGGACCCCGGGTGAAGGGAAGACACCTTCACAGCAAGCGCACCGCCCATCAACGTGGAGCCAGCAAGCATCGGGCCTGTCTGCTCTGAAGCGGGTCTCACGCCAGGCAGAGGCGGGCAGCACAAGCGTCGGGAGACTGCTCTGCCACTGACCACTAGCCACGTACTGGGATCAGTTTCACATCATCCCTCTGGGCCTCGGTTTCCCCAGCAGTAAAGTGAGGAGCCTACACCAAAAGGGCAACAAAAATCTACCGCACTCTAAGCTACATGTATCCAGCAGGGGCTAAATAATGCTTACTGAAGTGTCCTGAATTACAGGACAAGGGCAAGCCCTGAGTGCCACACTGACACTTGTCTCCACCTCTGGTAAAGTCCCTAGGGCACGTGACCACTCAGAAGAAAAGATCAAGTCTTCCAGCAGCCTTCCCCCAAAAAAGGTTCCTTTGCCCCCAAGTGATCCTGCTGAGATCTGTGCAGCTCTGAGTTCGAACCAGCCTTTTAGTAACAGTGATCACTAACTGTTTTTTACTATTTACTCGGGTTTCGCACAACATTAAATAGAAAGAATGGGAGACAACAGAAAGAGTCCTGCTTTGGAGTCCAAGATCACAGGTTCAAATCTCACCTCTGATGCAAACAAAACTGTGGGCAGGACCCTTCCTAAGTCTGCTTCCTCCCTCATAAAAGGAGGGAACGGGACACGACACAGCCATTGCCCCCCTCCTCCGGATTCAAAAAGGCAGCCAAGTCAGCCCAGCTGCCAGAGACACAGGTCCTCCTCAATGGCTGTGCATGGACGGGTGTGGTCAACCAGAGCTGCTCTCCCAGAGCCCAGACCAGCCCCTCACTCCGGGGCCCCAAGAAAACAGACTTCCAGAGGGCGGGGGCCGCCTGGGTTATGTGCCCCAGACCTTCTCTCACCCCTTTTCTCACACTCCGATATCCTCAGCCACCCTCTCCAGCCAGGAAGGAAGAGGAGGCGTCAGCCCCCCTCCCCCTGGCTCCATGACTCATCAGCCTTTGTGCGAGGGCACTGGCCGGACCTCGGAGGAGGGAGTGCACCCCTGCTCTCTGAGCTCAGGACGCACAGGGTCCACCCGCCTCCTCAGTCCCTGGGGCTCTCAGGGAACATGCTGGACAGACATGGAGGCAAGAAGACCTGGCTTCAAACCCTGTCTCTATGAGATCTCACTAGCTCTAGGACTCTGCTTGAACACTCCCCGATCCTCCTGGGCCTGCCTCCATTTGCTCATATGTAAAATGAGAACAACAACAGCACCTGCCTCCCAGGTTCACTATGAGAAGTCAGTAAAAGCATATTTATCTGCAAAGCTCTTTGAGAGCCTGGATGCCCTCCAAATGTAGCTAGTATTGTTACTATTGTTCTTCTTGTCCTAATGTCAATGTTGTTGTTATGGTTTTGTTACTATTGTTTGCACTCTTCTGTTGTTATTAATGTTGTTCTTGTTGCTGCTGCTTTAATGCTAATATTGTTGTTTTGTTTTGTGATTGTTTTCTTACTATTGTTACAGCTCCTCTGGTTTCATTGTTATTGCTCTTTCTGTTGTTCTTTATGCTGCACTTTGATGTTAATGCTGTTTTTTTTGATTTCGTTATTGTTTTCTTACTATTGTTATTGTTCCCATTCTTCTATTATTATTATTCTTGTTCTCGCTCCTGCGGTGATAATTCTGTTGTTCCTCTCATTTTGTTGTTCTTTTCTTACTATTGTTACAGCTCCCATTGTTTCATTGTTATCACTCTTTCTGTTGTTCTTGTGGTTGTGCTTTGATATTAACATTATTCCTTATTTTGTTGTTTTCTTACTATTGTTACAGGTCCCATTGTTTCATTGTTATTACTCTTTCTGTTCTTGTTGCTGCACCTTGATGTTAATGTTGTCACTTTTTTGTTATTACTGTTTTCTTACTATTGTTACTGCTCCCATTCTTCCATTGTTATTATTCTTGTTCATGTTGTTGCTGTGATAATATTGTTGTTGCTCGTTTTGTTGTCCTTTTCCCACTATTGTAACGGCTCCCGAGGTTTCACCGTTATCACTCGTTTTCTTCTTGCTGCTGCTGCTGCTTTGATGTTAATGTTGCTGTCACAGCCCACAGGGCCTCTGCTGACTGGCTGGAGACCCCAGCTGTGACCCCCTGAACAAGGGGCGGCAGAGCCAGACTTCCCAAAGGGAGTGTGAGGAGACAGAGACGGGCTCGTAGCTGTGGGACCGGAGCTCACTCTGTGCCCAAAGGAAGGTGATGGCCAATGGGAGTCTCAGTAAGCGTCTCAACCCTTAGAGAAGCAAATTCAGTGGTCCTGGCTGCCCTGGATGACAGAGCTGCCCCTATTTCCAAGTCAGTCTTGCTCTCTCGCCCTGCCACCTGTGGCTGGACACTTGCCAGCACCCACGCCCCCGTCCCCAAGACATTCTCTCCTCCTGCGGCACTCGGCTCTGGAGCCACCTTCCGGGCAAAGCCCAGTGGTCACGACCCTCCCTTTGTGTCCACCTCCAGGAGGTTAGGGGAGGGTTCATGTCTGTCCCAGCTCCTTCGTACTGCGTCAGCCCCAACAGCTGACCCTGAACCCCAGACTTGTGGCATCTCCCACTGACTCCCGGCCTGGGAAAGTGGAACGGCTCTGGGAATGGGAATATCCTCCCAGCGGCCACAGCCTCGGCCAGCAGGTCAGATGTTAACTATCTACGCTTGAATCTATCAATATTCTTTTCTTCTTAAGGTGTCACCTCAAAGGGCCCCCCCCCCGCTCCCCTCTTTCCACTTGGTCACAAACTCCCAGAGAATTGAGGAAGGTGCATGATCAGGGCCACACTGGAGAATCCAGCAGGTGCAGAAGCCCCACCTGTGAAATGAGGAGCCCTTTCTGGCTCTCGGTCAACCAACGAATGAACATTCATTATGCACCTACTGTGTGCTGGACACAGGACACAAACCCAAAGACTGAGCTGTCCCAACTCTCAAGAAGCTTCCGGCACAGGGAGAGACAACAAAAACATAAAGAAGCACAGACAGGCAGGCCCCAAGGAACAGGTGGTGGAGAGGAAAGCAGCACGTCCAATAAGGCTGCGAGGGCAGGATGGGCCCAGACCACGGAGGGGCCAGAGAAAGCCACCAAAATGGACAGACTGTCCTGGAGAGACCCGGGAGGCGGCGGCTGCGGGACAATCTGGGCTGGAGGCGATGGGGGCCTGCGTCCCAAGGTGGCCGAGGGGGCGGCTGCGGGGCACTCTGGGCCAGAACAAACAACGAGGGCCTGGGTCTGGGTCCTTCGGTGGCTGCGAGAGCCAGAGTGGCCCCGGGTCAGAGAAGCTGCACGGGTACAGGAGATGGTATCCGCTGACTGAGCAGCTCAGGAGGACGGGGAGAGAAGCTTGGGCGGGCACACAGAATTAAAAGCTTCCCTATGCGCGGCAGCCACCTCCGCCAGCCCTGCTCCCAGCCTCCTGGCCCAGGGCTACCAGGGCTTAGCTCAGAGCTCCTCAGCACCGGTGCTGATACAATGCTGGGGTGTGGAGGGCCAGCCCCCAAATCTTCAGGGCTCACAGGAGCAAACTTCTGCAGGCTCCTTATCTCTCTGAAGGCAGCTCTGTGGAGACTGAGCCCACATGGTCAGAGGTCAGCCTCCCCAATGGTTGGGGCCCACAACAGTGCCTGGCATACAGCAGGTACTTAACAAAGGTTAAGTGTTTAAAAAACCCAGAAAGCAGCAAGGGAACGAGTCTGACTGGAGCCCCATGGATACCGAGGGCACTGGCCTGGCCACCGAACGGTGGGCACCCCCTCGAGGGGCCCTTTCCCCTCTGCTCCTCCCAAATGCCTAACCCTTCCTCCCGGCTCGAGGCTTGTTTTGGGGGGTGGAGCTGGCAGGTGAGGAAAGCAGCTGTCTATTCAGCTCAGTCAAAGCGAGCTCGGGATCTGACACAGGAAAATGCCAGTGGAATCGGGGCGTTGCCCCAACGCCCTCGAGCCACGGTCGTGTCTTGACATATATCTGCTGGCACCCAGCTCGCTGTCCCTGAAACCCGCTGCGATTGGACAAAACGCAACCGTCCCAGAGGACTCGATGAGCGGTCTCACCAGCTGCCTGTGGGAACACGAGGGGCCTGAGGTCCCCCAAGTTCAGCCGTGCCCCCAGAAAACGCCCACCCCGGCCGCCCGTGCGCCCAGAGCAGCCTTTCCTAAGCCTCATCCTCGCTGCCAGCATGTCCGAATGCCTCATGGGAAAGGTCCGGGCCCCCCCAAAGGGAGACAGGCCTTCCCCAACACCCACATAGTCTTATAGTCTACACCCGGGCACCAGCACTCCTGCCTGGCTCCCTCACACCCACTGTGCCTCCCACGGACACGGGACACCACAGCAAGAGAGGAAAGGAGCTCGCCGGTGGAAGCCATGACGAGTCAGGTCAAGTCCCTCGCGGGGTAGTGCCCTCAGCCAGAGTGTGAAGGGCTGCTCCCCTGCCCCCACCCACCTCCGGGGGCTGTCATTCACTCTGGGACTGCCTGGGCAGGCAAGGGCCTGCCACCCACCAAGGCCACATCCTCCTCCGGCCCCCACTGAAGCAACACATACCGCTCATCCAACAAAGCCCTCCTGAAGCAGGGCTCCTGCCAAAGGGCAGTCAGAGGCCCCCTGGAGAGTCAAGGAGCGCTGAGCGAGCAAGCTGTATCACTACCGTCTGCCTCAGTTTCCTCATCTATAAAGTGGGTTTGACGTCACCACCTCCCTCCCAAGGCTGTTGTGAGGGCCACATTTGTAACATTCAGTGCCTAGTATACAATAGGCATTCTAAAAATGCTCATTTCTTTTCTTCCAAGGCTACTATCAAGTAAGACAAATTCACATCCAGTCCTATGGTAGCACGGGAGAGGCCACTGCCTATCCCTGGGGAGCCCCAGAAGCTCAGAGCTGAAAGGGACCTCAAGACTTGTTCAGGATAACCCCTGTGGCTTCTCTGGGCCCAGATGAAAACAACAGGAAGGTGAGGACAGTCAATCTCCTTTCCTAAACAGCTTCAAACTTCCCGAAGGTCCCGCAGTTCTGGCGCTCTGCTGCCCTGTCATCTCACAGTGACAAAAGCAGCTTCCCTGGCCCATGATTAAAACAGTGTGAACACAGCTAAGGGCCAAGTCCCCCCCCCCCCCTTTCTCCTCCACCCACCTCCCACCCACAGAAGATGCCCCCCAGTCCCACTGGGGGATGTTCCCAACGAAATGCTCAAAGGGAAAGGTAAGTGTGAACAGAGACCCGGCCAAGTGCCAGTGGCGTCGCCACCCACCAGACCTCACAGGCCTGGACTTCCTGCAGGCTGCCTCGCCTTCCTCAGCACACAGCGAGGACGGCGAGAGACCAGACCTGAGAAGGGGAGGGAGCCCGGAAGGAGCCGGGTGTCAGTGACAGGACAGTGAGCCGTTCTCTCGAGTAGATACACTCAGCGAAGCTGCATTTTCGAAAGGCCTGGGTGAGGGCCTGCAGGCTTGGCTCTGTCCCCTCAGCATCAAGAGCAATGCCTTCAGTACAACAGCACTGATTAAGCATCTACTGCATGTCTCATCTGTGAAAAAGTCAGGAGGCCAGTACTGCTATGTTGCAGAGTTGGGGTGTTGGTGATGAATAAGGCAGAAAAGTAGGAAGGTACCAGGCTTAACAGGCCCTGAATGGCAGAGAAGGCAGGAGATCACTGAGTAGGGGATGACTTGGTCACTTTAGGAAAACTGCTTTGGTGGCTGAGTAGAAGATGGACTGGAGAGAGGAGAGACTGAGGCAGGCAGACCCCACAGCAGCTATTACAGTGGTCTAGGTACAGGGCCTGCAGCAGGTGGAGTGACCCTGTCAGAAGAGAGAGGAGGGAGGGGGAGGAGAGATGCTCCCAAAAGTGAAACTGACAAGAGATACTACAGAGGTGAAATGGACAAGAGAGGAAGGGACATATACAAGAGACTGTTGTGGAAGTGAAATGGACAAGACGGGAGGGGACATATACAAGAGATTGTTGCCAAAGTGAAATGGACAAGACGGGAGGGGACATATACAAGAGATTGTTGCCAAAGTGAAATGGACAGAGATGAAACTGTCAGGGGAAAGTGACAGGCCTTGACAACACTTGGATGGGAGAAGAGAGAGGAGGAACCCAGGAAAATGGCTAGGTTCTTGGGGCACTGGGAAGATAATATTGCCCTCTACGGTAACAGGAAAGGGGGAAGGGGAGGTCGGGGGGAAAGATAAGGAGTTTTTATGGACATGTCAAGTTTAAGGTATCTCCTGGACATCCAGCAGATGAAAGATGGAGGTCAGCTGGGAGGCCGGGGCAGGACGGGTAGATCTGAGGCGCAGCTGCTCCAACACTCCCAAGCACATTTCAGGGAAGAGTCATAAATAGCAGGCATCCCTCTCCCCTGGTAGGCCAAGCCCAAGTTAATGAATAACAAACTACAAACGTTAATTTCTGTCCCGGTTTCTCCCCTGTCTTGACACCCCTCTCTGGAGGCAGTTAGGGGGCCTGGGACACCATTGAGGCTACTTTCCAACACTCCCAAGAGACACAGCCCAGAGGACACAGGCCCCGAGTGTCCTCTCTCAGCCACTGCCCACATCTGAATTTGTAGAAGGAAGCTTCCTGGTCCCTGGAAGCACTGAGGACCCCACTTGGATGCTCCTGTCCTCAAGGCCCCACCAGAGGCAGAATATCAAGCGGTCCCTTGTAGATGCCAACAGCTGCCCTCCTCCGCCTGCCAGGAGCGCTGCCCTTTCCTGGCCCCGCCACGAGACAGGACAACAAAGCAAACCGATCCCACGGAAATGGGGCCACCAGGATCCGCTCTGGCCCCAGCTGCTCCCCAAATGCATCTACCCTGGGATCTCTCCTGCTGGGGGAGCGACCCCAAAGCCGAACATGTCACCCAAAGGCCCCAGAGAAGCCTGCCCCAGGCCGGCGGGCAGGTCAGCATCGGCCAGTCAGCCAATAATCAGGCGCGAGGGGCCCACAAGGGGCCTGGCACCGCGCTCAACGTGGGGGCTACAAGGAGTGAGCTCTCCTCTCGGGACTCCGGGCTCTGGGGGGCAGCGCCGGGAAAAGCCGGCCGGAGACAGGACGTGCCGGAGGGCAAGGGGGGGGGGCGGGGGGAAAGGAGGGAGGAGAGAAAGGATTAGGAGGGGGGAGGAAGGAGCCGGCACCGGGCCAGCCCCGGCAAAGGTTCGGAGTCGGGAGATGCCGGGACTGGAGGGGCCCCAGGGGCCTTTCGGGACACGTGCTGAGGCCGCTCACCGGCGCACCCCGCGCTACCTGACTTCCCACCCAGCCCCCAGTCTGAGCACAGGCCGCTCGGGGCGCGCGGGGGCGGGGGCCGGACACCCCGAGAACTGCTCCCCGCTCCTCGTCAGGCTGGTTCTCCACCTCCGACAGGCGGAGCTCTGCCGTCCCCTCCCTTCCAGCCCAGACCTCTCTCCATTGCTCCACGGCCTTGAACGCCGGGAGCAGAGGCAGTGAAGCGCCGCCCTCAAAGCTCGCGGACCCCACCAGCCTCCGCGTCGCGCCCGCACTTACCCCATGAGCCAGTCCATGGCGGCCGGGCCTCGCTCTCCTCCGCCGCCTCGGCCTGCCTCAGTCTCCCTCCGGCGGCGGTGGCGGCGGCGGCGGCGGCAGCTGCGGCGGCGGCGGCGACCGGAAGTAAACACGCTCACACTCCCGGGCTCGCGCGCGCGCCCCCCCGCCGCCGCCCCGGCTCCGCCGGACGTGACGTCACAGCTGCAGCTCCGCCCTGCCCCGAGCGCCTCTGGGAAATGAAGTCCGCGCGACGAGGCCGTGGCGATGCGGCGCCACAGCTCCCCCTGCCGGCTGGACTGGGAGCGGCGCAGAGGAACCTTGGAAGGGCAGAGAAGGAGCTGAACCGAGGAAAGAGGGAGGGCGGCGCCTCCTGCTGCGGGGGGGGTCCCAGGAGGAGGAACCAGGGGCAGCCACCGGGGGACCACTCGGGTCACAGAGGGGGCCCAGGAGCCGAGGAGTTTCCATGTGGTCCGCCCCAGGCAGCGGCCGCTTTGTTGGATCCTGAGCCGGGTGGGGGAGGGGAGGGGAGAGGGGGGAGGGGAAGGGGGAGGGGAAGGGGGAGGGGAGAGGGGAAAGGGGAGGGGAAGGGGGAGGGGGAAGGAGAAGAGGGAGGGGGGAGGAGGGGGAGGGGGGAGGGGAAAAGGGAGGAGAAAAGGGGAGGGGAAGGGGAGAGGGAGGGGGGAGAAGAAGGGGGAGGGGAAGGGGAGGGGAGAGGGGAAGGGGGAGGGGCTTCCTCTGACTCCTCAGCCCAGCCCAGCTGAGGGAGAAGAGCAGGCAGGAGAGCCCGCTGGTTCTCAGAGGGACGCAGTCAGTCTGCAGACACTATCCCCCCAGTTTACAGATGAGGAAACCGAGTCACCGCCACGGGAGAAAAGCAGAACCTCGAAGTTGGAACACGCTTTCGTGGCCAAGGCCCCGGCGGGTCGCGCTCTGCCCCGAGGCCCCTGTGACCCGGAACCTGCCGGCCCGCAGAGGGCTCCCACCCGGGGCTTCTCAGCGGCTCCTGCAGCTTCTCCCTGCCAGCGAGCCCCAAGGCCAGGGAGGCTCTCGCTTCCGCGTCCCGGCACCGGCCCGGCCGCCCAGCGCTCAATGAAGCTTTGCTGACCCAGGGAAAGGGGGGTCCCCGCCCCGGGGCCCGCACAGAGGCTCGCTGACTGGGGTCCCCGGCCACACAGTGGGCGTCCTTTGTCTCGGGAGCCCCAGAACTTGGCGCTAGTTTGCACCCAGTAGGTGCTTTCAAACGCCAACATGAGAGAAAGCAACGTCCTTGTACAGGTGGATAAACCAAGGCCCAGAAGGCAAAGTCCCGCCCCAGCCTCCCAGCCTCTCACCTGGACTGGAACCTGCTGTCCCGGTGCTGGAAGAGACCTTCTCAGCGCCTGGGCCTAGAGGGAGGAGGGCTGGGGGAGGACTTGCAGGGAGCAGGGGCAGGGCTTCAAGCCTCAGCCCAATCTGGCCTCCTCCCAGCCTCCCCGAGACTGGCCTTCTCCAGCGGAGGAGCCTCCCTTCCCACAGGTGGATTCCCCCTCCACCCTCCAAGCCAGTGATCCCTCCCTCCACCCTCCAAGCCAGTGGATCCCTGCCCGCCTCAGTGGATTCATCCACCCCACCCCAAGCTGATGGATCCCTCCATTCCCCCTAAGCTGGTAGATCGCCCATCCCCCAAAGCCTCCCTCCTTAGCCCTTTCCTTTGGTCCCTCTGCTTTCTCTGTCCAGTGGCCCTGGCCCCTCCCCATCTCAGAACCTTCCTGGGACCGGAGCCCTTCAGAATTTCTCCCAGTCACTGAGCAGCACTCGGACGGGCCGGCCTCTGTGGTCAGGGGGCTTCTTGCACCCAGAGACAGGGGCCAGGCCAGCACCCCTGGCACCCCTGGCACCCCTGGCATCCCCAGCACCCCTGGCACCCCTGGCATCCCCGGCACCCCTGGCACCCCTGGCATCCCCAGCACCCCTGGCATCCCCAGCACCCCTGGCATCCCCGGCACCCCTGGCACCCCTGGCATCCCCAGCACCCCTGGCATCCCCGGCACCCCTGGCACCCCTGGCATCCCCGGCACCCCTGGCACCCCTGGCATCCCCTGCACCCCCAGCACCCCTGGCACCAGCCTTCTGTCTTGTCCCTGGAGAGGGAGGGTGCTTTCTGGAGCTCTCAGGGCTAGCCTTGGAGTCGGGGCCTACATTCAGGGAGACCTCGGACAAGCCTCGGGCCAGATCATTGAGAACAAAGTAGTCCGGGGCCAGGCCTGGGGTGGGGTGGGAGGCCAGCAGCAGCCACAGGCAGAATTCGGGGTGCGGGGGTTCTCCCCACTTGGGAAGCTGCCCCAGGACTCTAAGCCCACTCCCATGCTTAAGTGGCCCCCAAAGCGAAGTCAAAGTGGGAGCTGGAGGGGCCACGAAGCGTAAGTCCAGCCTACAGGTGGGAAAACTGAGTCTCGGAAGCACTACCTCAGCAGGAAAGCAGGTAAGCGGCCAGCAGCAAAGCCCAGAGCACAGCCTAACTGCCACCTGCCCCGGCTTCGACGGGTCCCTTTTATCCTTGGCCGCTGCCCTTCACACACGAAAACCACAGCATTTGGTCAACAAGTCTCGGGCGTCCTCTGGGTCAGGTCGGGGTACCAGGGGTGCTGGGGGCGCCAGGAGTGCCAGGGGTGCCGAGGGTGCTGGGAGTGCCAGGGGTACCAGGAGGGCCAGGGGTCTGGGAGTGCCAGGATTGAAGCTGACCAATGCTGCTCTGCTGGTGCTCAGAGGGCACCAGAGAGCTGGCAGGGTCCCTTAGGAGGATGCAGGAGGGGGGCACTCAGGGGTTCCCCCTTGCGCCCCCTTCCATTTTGGGCCTCCTCCCCTAGCATCAGCTGGAGGGGGCCCTTAGGCCAGCCCCCTCGAAGGGTGGGGGTCACTGGACATGTCTTCTCAGCCAAGCCCTGAGGGCCCCAGAGCAATGACTCCGTCCTCCCCAGAAGCCGGGCTTCTGTGCCCGAAGCAGGCCCAGGGCCCCGGAGCTCCCACGGTTGGGACCAAAGTCGGCCGCCAGCCTGGCAGGCCGGATGAAACCAGAGACCCAGCCTCGTTTCCCCTGCCCGGGCCCCTGCTGGGAAAGGGGAGGGTGGAAGGGGGTAACTGAGAAGGGAAGGGCGGCGGCAGGGGCCGAAGCGGCTCTGGCGGAGAAGGGGGCCATCTTTACCTTGGGATTGGGGTTGGAGTTGGGAGGAGGGAGCTCCCTGGCTGGGCGGGAGCCCTGGCCTGAGAGCCGGAGATTCTGGTTCCGGGCTGAGGTGGCCCATGCGCTGCCTGTGTACCCTTTGGCCAGCCCTCAGTTTCCCCCTCCGGCACATGGGATTAGCCTCCTTCCATTCCCCTTTCTAGCTTTTTCCAAGTCCCTTCGATCCAGAGAGGCTCCTGAGCCTTTCCTGACTCGGGCCTCCTGGTGCTGCTCCTTCAGGGGCCGCCAGGGCTGACAGTGGAGGCAGCTGGGCCTGATGAAGGCCTGACTCCTCCTCCTCCTCTTCCTCCATCCCATTTGTGGGGAGTATAAGGTTCACAGCCCCACAAACTGCTCAGAGAGGAAGTCCAGACTCGGGTGATTTCCTTAACTCTCACTTGGCACTAACATGGAGGGGTCCCCGAAGAAAGGGGGCTCACTCCTCCTCTTCCTCTCGGGTCCTAAAGGTAATCTGTTGCTGATGAGAGGCCCCCTCCTCGGGGCTTCCAGGAACAAGTTTATTTTGTAATTAATCGTGTCCAAGAGCAGCCCCATTTGAAGTTTTCTTGGCAAGCTGACTGGAGTGGTTTGCCATCGCCTTCTCCAGTTTGTTTTACAGATGAGGAAACTGAGGAAAACAGGGCAAAGCGACTTGTCCAGGCTCATCCAACCAGAAGGTGTCTGAGGCCAGATTTCATCTCAGGTCCTTCTGAATCCAGGCTCAGGGCTCTATTCACTGGATTGCCTAGAATCCCTCCCTTAATATTAGATTTGAATTAGCTTTTTTTTTTCCAAAAAAAAAATTTATTATAGCTTTTTATTGACAAAACCTATGCCTGGGTCATTTTTCACCATTGACCATTGCAAAAACTTCTGTTCTAACTCCCCCCCCTTTCCCCCCACCCCCTCCCCCAGATAGCAGGCAGTCCCATACATGTTATATGTGTTAGAGAATATGGTAAATACAATATATGTGTACATATTTAACAGTTATCTTCTTGCACAGGAAAAGTCAGATTTAGAAAGAAGGTGAAAATTACCTGGGAAGAAAAACAAAAATACAAACAAACAACAGGAGTGCAAATGTTACGTTGTGTTCCACACTCATTTCCCAGTGTTCTTTCTCTGGGTGTAGCAGGTTCTGTCCATCACTGATCAATTGGAACTAAACCAGATCCTCTCATTGCTGAAGAGCCACGTCCATCAGAATTGATCATCGTATAGTATTGTTGTTAGTGTATAATGATCTCCTGGTCCTGCTCATTTCCCTCAGCATCAGTTCCTGTCAGTCTCTCCAGGTCTTTCTGAAATCCTCCTGCTGGTCGTTTCTTACAGAACAATAATATTCCATAACATTCATACACCATAACCATTCTCCAAAGGATGTGCATCCATTCATTTTCTAGTTTCTGGCCACTACAAACAGGGCTGCCAAAGGCATTTTGGCACACACAGGTCCCTTTCCCTTCTTTAGTATCTCTTTGGGGGATAAGCCCAGTAGAAACACTACACAGTTTGCTAACTTTTGGGGCATAATTCCAGATTGCTCTCCAGAATGGCTGGATACATTCACAACTCCACCAACCATGTATCAGTGTCCCAGTTTTCCCGCATCCCCTCCAGCATTCATCACCATCTTTTCAAGTCGTCCTAGCCAGTCTGAGATGTGTGTAGTGGGATCTCAGAGTTGTCTTAATTTGCTGAATTAGCCCTTTTAAAGGCTAATTACCACCACGACCATATACCTCCCAAAGGTGCCCGCTAAGGTGATATAGTAAAAGTAGCTGGCACAAGATACTCCCCCGCAAAGCGGGGTACAATCTCCCACAAAGACACATAGAATCCAGGGGAGGACAGGCTGAAATTTAGAGCAGGATAGGAGGGAGGCCTTGTATGAAGAACATCTGGGGCAAAGGGCCAGGTCACAAGGACCTGCTGATTCCCGGGCGGCTTCTGGAAGCAGCTTTCCCTCTGGCACTATCTGTCTGTGCATCTGGATATGGATTTGCCCTCACTACTGGTGTCTTCTATCCCATGAGGTTACTGGTGGGGGTCAGTGAGAGGGGGGATGGTAACAAGAGAACAGATGCACACACAGAGGGAAAGGAGCAAAGGAGGTGGGGGAGAGACAGAGACAGAGACAGAGACAGAGACAGAGACACAGAGAGTCAGAGATGGAGGAAGAGACTGAGAGAAAAAGAAAGAAGGGGACAGAGACAGAATGAAGAAGAAAGCAAGTGGGGGAGAGGGGGAGATCGAGAGGAAAAGAAAGATGGAAAAAGAGGGAAAGGGCAAAGGAGGAGAGACAGAGACAGAGAGAAGAGCAAAGGAAGTGGAGAAAGGCACAGAGATAAGGAGACAGAGAATGGAGCAGAAGGAGGTGGGGAGAGAGAGAGTGTGGAGATGGCCAGGTACGGACCGCCCCAACCTCTCGCACTCCCACCAGTGAGATCTGGAGCAGGGAAGGCCCCCCCCCCCCCCCCAGGGCACGCACTGATCGGGGCAGGGCCAAGACTCAGGTTCAGAGCTCCTGACGCTTCCAGGGATCTCCCATGAAACACTGGCCTTACCCCCTGGGAAGCAGCTCCCATGAGCAGGCCTTTGATGTTCACTGGGAGGAGAGTTGAGCCCCTCCCCCCTTGCTATTCCCCCCCAGGACTCTGAGCTCCAGCCCTCCCTGGGGGATCCGGAGCCTCCGCGGGTCCCCCACCCGGGACACTTGGCCCAAGGCCCTGAATTCCCCCTCCGCCTCCTGCCCCAGAGGCCTGGGCCGCTTCTTGGGGAGCCGATCTCAGTTGACCCAATTTCCGAGGAATCCGAACCTGCGGCGATCCCAGAGATGAGAGCGCGCTGGCCGCCCTAACGTTGTCCGCCGGGGTCAGCTCCCTCTCTGAACAAGGCGAGAACGGGGCGCGCTGACCGGCCGGCCGCCGGCGCTCTCAGAGCCAGGGATGGCGGCCTCCCGCAGCCCGGCCTCCCACAAGGAAGCCCCACCTCACTCAGTTGCTTCAGAGAGAAGGAAACTGAGCCCGGGGAAGGGGGGGAGGGACTGGCTCGCATGGAGCTAAGCCAGGAGAAGCAGGCGCTCGGCCCCACGTAGTCCTCGTTCTGTGCCCCGCGGCCACGGGGGAGTCGGGGTCTGCTCTGCTCCTGTCCGCTCGTGACCGTCCTCAGTCCCGGTGCCCTTTCCTCACAGTGACGTCATCTCTAGCCTAGAACGGAGGCTCCTGGGACCTTTTCCTCCGGGGCTTTGAACCTGGTGTCCGGCGCCGACGGGGGCTTCATGAACACTGGCCCCGCTGGGTTGGACTTTGGGGGGATGCAGTCGAGGGTCCACCAGAAACGGGGTCTCTCCCCTGACTCCGCCTCCATCTGGTCTGAGGCCTCGTGGAGGGCGAGGGCTCCCCTGCTTCCTCTGGGACTCGGAGGCTCCTGAAGGAGCCGCAGTGAAGCAGTCGCCCCTCGGCTTTGTCCATCGTGCTCAGAGGACCCAGAGGATGTTGCTCCGTCGGGTCCGGTCCAGTGCGTCCGAGGCTGATCAGAGGAATGGGAGCACCCCGTGTGAGCACTAACCTAGTCTTCTTGACGACCAGGGATGGACCTCTCTCAGCCATTGCCAGCAAGATTCCTGCCAGAGTCCTCCTTAAGCAGTGATCCTCCCCCCAGCAAGTCACCTTCCCGAGAGCCAGCGGGGCTTCACCAAGGGCTGCACGCTCGGGAGACACGGCAGGAGCAGATCGGGTCTGGGCGGGACAGTCATCGACTGGGGCTGTGGCTTAGGGGGGCTGGGGAAAACCGCGACAAAATGGGGCTGCCTGGAAAAGCCCAGCAGCGCAGGACGTCAGGTTCTCCATGGCATTCGCTTCCGGGTTCTGGAGGACAGAGGACACTCTTAACTCCCTCCCAGGACAAGGGGATGGCCCAGCGATGGTGTCCCAAGAAAATGGCCTCGAGGCCGGATGTTCAATTATCTAGCTCAAAAAAGCTGCAAGCCAAGACTAAAGTGGAGGGAGAGTTGGTGCGCGCTGGCAGCTGACTGTGCACTCCTCCAGCCTTGGAAGCTGAGGAGCGACGCGGCTCGGGTCATTTCTCTGCCTCCCCACCAATTCGGCCCTAACGATGAACCCCAAGAAAGCCGAGCTTCCCCGGCATCCAGCGCTGCCCCTTCATAGGACGGTTGGAAAGGCCACCTGCCGGGTCCCCCCATCTTGGGCCTGCTATTCCAAGGCCTCCCGAGTCAAGGACTGAGAAAGGCCTCTGGGAGCCAGAGCCCGGGGCCATGCTGTGTGAGAGGCAAGAGTGGCCCCGGATCAGAAGCCGGACCCGGGCCACTCTGCTGGCCCAAAACATGTAAAACCGAATGTGCTCTGAGAAATGAATGAACACAGGAGTGAATGCGGGATGGAAGGGGGAGATAAATGGATGGAGAGGAATCAATAAGTGAGTGATGAATAAGTGAATGAGTGGTTGGATACATGGGGGAACAAATGAATGAAGTAATGAACAAATGAATGAATGAATGAGTGAGTGAGCGAGTGAATGAATAGGTGAATGAATGAAATAGGAAGTGAACAACTAGGTTAAGAGAATGAGGAAATGAGTGACTGGATAAGCAAATAAATGAGTGAATGAAGTAATACGTGATTAATAAATGAATGAATTCATGAGTGAATAAAGAAATATGGTTGAGTGATTAAGAAAAGGAATAAGTATCTGAGTACATTTTGAATTTACTCCCAATCGAGAGTATCGGTGGTCAGGCACTAAGCTGAATAACCCAGTACCAGGGCTGAGAGGGGCCTCCTTAGAGAGCCTCTAACCAGGGTCCTGAAGTTGGAGAGCACGCGCCCATTCGCTCTGTGGGCTTTTTCCAATTTGGTGACTGCATTTCAGAGAAGGGCTTCTCTTTGTGTTCCATTTTGCACACACACATTCCCACACTCACTCACACACACACATATCACACTCACAGTCACACACACACTCAGTCACACACATACATCTCACACTCAGTCTCACACACACACACACACACTGTCACACACTCACACATACACACACCTCACACTCAGTCACACACACACATCTCACACTCAGTCACACACTCACACACACACCTCACAGTCACACACACACACACACCTCACACTCACACACACACACACCTCACACTCACACACACACACACACCTCACACTCACTCACACACACACATATCACACTCACAGTCACACACACACTCAGTCACACACTCACACATACACACACCTCACACTCAGTCACACACACACATCTCACACTCAGTCTCACACACACACACACACACCTCACAGTCACACACACACACACACACCTCACAGTCACACACACACACACTCAGTCACACACTCACACATACACACACCTCACACTCAGTCACACACACACATCTCACACTCACAGTCACACACACACCTCACACTCACAGTCACACACACACACACACCTCACAGTCACACACACACACACCTCACACTCACACACACACACCTCACACTCACAGTCACACACTCACACACACACTTGAAAAGCTGACTCTGAGAAGGGATCCTTGGCACAAGAGGGGGCAGAACCCAACCTCATCTGAGGCAGCAGCAGCAGGAGGAGGAATGGGGGTTGGGCTTGTGCTCAGAGACTCCCATATTCATGTCCCCCTTCGTGGACACCTCATTCCAAAATCCCTTTTGTTGGAGGCGGGGCAGCTAGGTGGGGCAGTGGATAGAGCACCAACCCTGAAGTCAGGAGGACCTGAGTTCAAATCTGGCCTCAGACACAACACTTCCTGGCTGTGTGACCCCGGGCAAGTCACTTAACTTCAATTGCCTCCTCAAAGAACAAACAAAATTCCTGTGCATCATCCTGTGCATCATTTTGTGACTCTGAAAGCACCAAAGACCTGGCGATCAGTATTATTGACTAGTACTACAGATAAAGAAATCGAGGCACAGGGTGGGAGGGGGCTCACACATATCCCTTCCCTGTCCAACCTTGAAATATTGCACCCTTTCCATGTTAGCAACCAGAAATCTGTTCATCTCTTTTGTTGACTCTGTGTGTGACTCCCTGTGTGTGCGAGAGTGTGAGAGGGTGTGCATGTGTCTGTGTGTGATTCCTGGCCTGGAATGGACTTGCCAACAGCTTGATGTATCTCGGCAGGGCCAAACAGTTGGGGTCAGCCCCATTCCCTCATCCAACTCCCAACATCTGGAAAATGTCTGAACTTCAGACAAAGTAAATGGCAAGAAGGCCAAGAGAGAAGGAAACTCAGCTTTGCTCCTAGCCCTGAAACCAGCGGTGCATGGGAAGCCAGCCAGGTCTCACGGGGAGAAGAAATCAGGGGAGGCTTCTCGGTGGAGGGGCATGAGAACCGAATCTGAAAGCTGGTCAGGTTGGCAGGTACAGAGGAAGGAGCGTCATTGGCACTGGGGACCCTTGTCTCAGTAGAAAGGTAAGGGCCTTCTCCCCCATCACCCTACATGGCTGGGCGCTCTGCGTCCTCTGCTCTATGGAGATATCTCTGAGGAGTTTGGGGCTGGCTGCTACTACTGTTGCTCACGGCCCCTAACAGAATGTTTCTCATTATTGTCAGTCAGACTTAATTAATTAATGAAGGAGTGATGGAATGAATACAGGCATGAATGAGTGAAGTAATGAGTGAATAAGGGAAGGAGTGATGGAATGAAGAGGTGAATGAATGAGTGATGTAAATGAAAGGATATGAATCAATAACTGAGGGATAAATAGGTAAATGGGTGGTTGAAGAAATGAGTGAAATAATGAACAAATAAGTGAACGAATAAATGCATAAATGAATAGATGAATGAATGAGTGAAGAAGTGAAAGGATATGAACTAATAAATGAGTGATGAAAAGGTAAATGAATGAGCAGATAAGTGAATGAGTGGTTGAAATGATTGAAATAATGAACAAATAAGTGAATGAATAAATGAATGAATAGGTGAATGAATGAGTGAAGAAGCAAAAGGATATGAATCAATAAAAGAGTGATAAGTAAATGAATGAGCAGATAAGTGAATGAGTGGTTGAAGAAATAGGTGAATAAATGAACGAAGTAATGAAGAAGTGAATAAATCAATGATTGGGTGAATAAGTGAATGAACGAGTGAAAGAAGTAATGAGTGAGTAAATGAATCACTCACTGTCAATTAACTGCTCTCTTAGAGAGAAGTGTTTACTAAAAAGGTTGCCCCCAAAGTCTCTGCCACCGTCCCCCACCTGTGCACCCAGAATGGGGGAGGGGGGAGGCCCCAGTCTCAGGAGGTCACGTGGCCAAGGGGTAGCCCAGAGCCCTGAGCATTTCCTGGGCTAGAGCCCTTCGGTTGCTCCCTTTGGGGCTTCTGCCTCCAATCTGCTCCCGGGGCAGCAGATACTCTGGGCAGAGGCGGGGACCAGGAAGCTCCTCCTTAGGCTAAGGACAAATGGGAGGGTGGGGGGGTCAGGTGACAGAAGCGGGAAGGGGGAGGAGACTGGGGTCCGGTCCCAGGTGGAGCCAGTCTCCGCCCCCTGCACCATCCGCCACGCCCCCAGCCTTCCTTCTCAGAGGCTCGGCCAGAAGGCCGCCCCGCCCCGGCCCGTGGCTTGGCTCACTATTTTGTGGCTGCTCCCGTGGCCTCCACCAATCCGGACGGACTTGCCATCCCTTCTGTCAGATGGGAGGTCTGGTTCCGCCCCCGCCCAGGGGCTATAGTCGTGGCGCAGGATTCGCACCCACGTCGCGCGAGCTGCTCCAGAAAGCCTGGGGCAATGCCCACCTAGGCGGGTTCTGTGCCCTGGGCGCCAAGCTCTGTCCCCGGGCTGAGGGAGAAACGGGCCCCCAGAATTCTCTGAAAGGCCGGGACCTCCATGTGGATCCTGCCTTGAGGTTCAAGCGGGGGCTCCCTGACCCAAGGGCGTCCTGTCCGGGGAAGCGCCGCCAAACCGCGGGCCTGGGTCCCCAGATTAGCCGCCAGAGGACGAGGGCAGGGAAGCTCAGGGGAAGGAGAGGGCCAAGACTCACCGAACTCTGCATCCGGGAACTCTGCATCCGGGAACTCTGCAGCTGGAAATTCTGCCACTGGAAACTGATGCTGGGAACGGCATCCAGGAACTCTGCAACTGGGAATTGCAGCTAGAAATTCTGCAACTGGAAATTCTGCAACGGGAAACTGCAACTGGGAACTGCAGCTAGAAATTCTGCCACTGGAAACTGATGCTGGGAACTGCATCCAGGAACTCTGCAACTGGGAATTGCAGCTAGAAATTCTGCAACTGGAAATTCTGCAACGGGAAACTGCAACTGGGAACTGCAGCTAGAAATTCTGCCACTGGAAACTGATGCTGGGAACTGCATCCAGGAACTCTGCAACTGGGAATTGCAGCTAGAAATTCTGCAACTGGAAATTCTGCAACGGGAAACTGCAACTGGGAACTGCAGCTAGAAATTCTGCAACTGGAAACTGATGCTGGGAACTGCATCCAGGAACTCTGCAACTGGGAATTGCAGCTAGAAATTCTGCAACTGGCAACGGGAAACTGCAACTGGGAATTGCAGCTAGAAATTCTGCAACTGGAAATTCTGCAACGGGAAACTGCAACTGGGAACTGCAGCTAGAAATTCTGCAACTGGAAACTGATGCTGGGAACTGCAGCCAGGAACTCTGCAACTGGGAATTCTGCAGCCGGGAACTCTGCAACTGGGAACTGCAGCTCAAGAGAGACTAAGGGCCTAACAGGAAGGGTGGGGCTTGGAGGGGGGGGCAGCACACTGATGATCTCATTGCATCCTTACACAAACCCATTTCAAAGCTGGAAACACTGAGGCAGACTGAGGTGAAGAGCTTGGCCCAGGATCCCACAGCTGGGAAGTGGGGCAGAGGGAGGGGCCGGAAAGGACCCCTGAGCTCTGGGTCCAGCTCTCTGAAGGGAGAAGAATGAGAACGGGAGAGGAAGCTAAGGGCCTGGAGCTCTGTGAGCACAATGGGGCTGGGACCTGCCCCCGGATCCTTTCCCAGGGCTGGGGGGGTGGGGGGGCGGTGCCCTGGACACTTGGGCCTCTGCCCATCCTTGCCGGGGAGGCCCACATTGCTGAGATTGTTGGGCGTGTGGCGCCCACCGCACTCTCTGGCCCCAGAGGGCCCCAAACTCGCCCAAGGGGGGCTGGGGGGTGACTCAGGGCGGACACAGAGAAGGATCAGAACCCCAAAGGTCTTCACCTCGCTTTCCAGCGGAGACCGCAGCACAGGCGCTCCCTGGGGCGCCCTACCCCCTTCCTGCTCTGCCAAGGCTGGGAAGGGAATAATGGGCGCTTTGTGCTGGGGCAGCTCGGCTGCTACATTCTGGGCCTCAGGCTCTCCTGTGTACCTGGCGCCCTGAGGAAGGGCCTGGGCCTGCCTGGAAGTGAGGTTACCCCCAGCACCTCCGGGGTCCAGGCTCAGGATGGGCTCCTCCACCGGGCCAGGGGCTCACAGATCCCAGCGACGGCCGGGCCCTTCAGGGGGGCAAAGGCCTCCTGCAGCTTACTTCCAAGAACATCAGGGTCTGGGGAGAAGGGTGACCAAGGGCCCCGAGGTGCTCTTGTGTGTCTGGGGCCCGCAGCAGGGCCCCACACAGGCAGGCCCAGCTCCTCCCTCCGCTGCCCAGAGTTCTGCCAGCAGTCTCTCCCCGACCCAGCCTCTCCTGGGTTCCTGGGCCCTGCCCGGCCTGGCTGCCGGAGAACAACGGGTTTTGTCGCAGGGACTGGGGGTTACGGTCTTTGGTGGCTGAGAGTACAAGGGTGAGGGCCCCATTGGACAGATGAGGAAACTAAGTCTTAGAAATGAGAAAGAGCTTGCTAAAGGCCAGGCTTAGCCCTCAGTCCAGAGGCAACCCAGCTCATGCTACGGGGAGGAGGCCCCAGTCAGGAGGTGCAGTCAGGGAGCTCAGGGAGGTGCGGTAGAGATGGAGAGCCTGGAGGGGGGGAGATCCTGGGGAGGGGGGGAAGGGGGAAGATTCTGGGGAGGGGGAAGAAGGAAGACTCTGGGGAGGGGGGAAGGGGGGAGATTCTGGGGAGGGGGGAAGGGGGGAGATTCTGGGGAGGGGGGAAGGGGGAGATTCTGGGGAGGGGAGCGAGTGGGGGGGGGGGCTTTTCTCCCAGCCCAGAGCATGTTGGGATGCAGGGCTGCTCAGAGGGCGGCGCCACCAGCCTGGGCACCCAGAGAGGCTCTTGCCCGCCTGCCTGTGTGTACACCTGTGGGCCAGGCCTGGGCTGAGCTGGGCCTTCCAGACCCCAACAGACAGGAGCCTCCCCAAGGGGCCGTGGGAGCTCTGCTGGGGGCCGAGGAAGTCCCGGCAGCCCTTGGCGCTTACAGTGCACTAGAGTTTGGGGCTCCTTCCCCTCCATTCCTGGGGCATATATAGAGCCACCCCCAGGACCCCCAGGATAGGGCTGCCCCCTAGTGGGCACTGCCACGGGGCTGCCAGCAGGCGGCACTGTGGAGCTTCCTCCCTTCTCTGCCCTGGCCCAGCTGGGGGCACCGCCCTCCTCTTCCCCTTGGCTGTGTGGTTTGGGGAAGCCTCTTTCTTCTTGGGCTTCCTCAGTTTCCCCATCTGTAAAATGGAGCGGCCAGCCTTAGGGGCTCCGGACCATGCAGGAAGCTTAGCCCGCATCTGTGAGGGGGGAGCCCCCGCCACCCTCCGACCTCCTGCCTGCCCCCTTTCCCACACACAGGCCTGCGGCCGGAAGGAGCCGGGCTAGGCCGACTTCCTTGTATTACAAATAAGGAAACCGAGGAAGGGCTGGATTGGGGGTACAGGGCTTCTGCCCCAGGTCTGCCCCAGACCAGGGCCCCCATGGAACTGTGGGGGGGGGAGGGGGAGAGGGGGGCTGAGCGGGGCAGCTGCGGCCCTGGAACCCCCTGCAGAGGAGGCCCGGTGGTGCAGGGCCAGGCAACCAAGGGCTCCCAGAGTGGGAGAGGGGCCCTGGCGGGGGGGATGGGGCTGGGGGCTCCTCGGCTCAAGCGGCCTCCGGCTCCTCCCGGCAGACACGGGGGCGGTTCCCAGGGGCCTTGGGGGCCGAGCTCTGAAGATGAAAGGCAGCGGGCGAGGGCGGGGGCGGCCTGGCAGGGCTTCCCAGGCTTCCCGGCATGAGATCGCCCCCTCCAGCAGAGGATGCCCCGCCCGCTGAGGGAGGGATGACTTCCAGCGGGAGCGGGGAGGCTGAGCACCTGTCCTCCCCCGGCTCCCCCCCGCCTGCGCCTTTCCCTGCGACCCTCAGCTCCTGGGGGGAGCCAGGAAGCAGCTCCCCCTCCAAGAACTTGGGGCCCTGGGTGTGCGGGCACGTGTCTCTGTGTCCGTGTCCGTGTGTGTCCGTGTGTGTCCGTGTGTGTCCGCGTGTCCCTGGCCGCGCACAGGGCCCCGCAGCCAGGCTTCCCTTCCCCTCCTGCCAGGAGGGTTCCTGTGGAGAAGCCCGGAGGGGATTTGAGGGGGCTGGGGGAGGGGCCTGTGCCGCCCCCCCCCCCCATCCTGGGGGAACAGCCTCCCTGGGGGAGCCTGGCCCACGAGCCGGCCTCCTCTGCTCCCCGCCCGCCCGGGGACGCTGCTGCCTTGGGCTGAGGGCGCCCGGCCCGAATCCCGCTGCTTCTCCTTTCCCTGGGCCCCGCAGCCAGCGTGGGGCCGGAGGGCGGGGCCCCGGGGGCGGCTGCGCCTCTGCCTCCTTCCCAGGGGAGCGGACTGGGCGGACTCGGGTCCCCGTCGGCTCCAGGTGCGCACCCCACCCCCCCGCCCCCATATACCCCCCACATACACGGGTACACCCCCCACCCCCCGCCCCCATATACCCCCACATACACGGGTACACCCCCCCACACCCCGCCCCCCTTCCAGCCAGGCCTCCGAATCGGTCTCCCTCGAAGCCCCGCCCCCTGCCTCCGGGCGGCTTCTCCCACCGCCGGGCCGGAGCCTCAGAATTGCTCAGTCCGGCCCTCCCGAGGCGGCCCCTCCTCCAAGCCCAAGCTCGCTGTCCCTCCCAGCGGCTTCAGCTTCTTCTCTTCTCCGAGGATCGCCCCCCCCCCCCCCCAGGCCCTCCCTGCTCGCACCTTCCTTCCCCAGCCCCTCCCGTCCCTATGCCTATGCCGCCCCCTCCTCTGGCTCCTTTTCGGGCTCCTCTAGACCACGCCCTCTGACACAGTGGGCTGGGGGTCTCCGGGCCGACCCTCTGCTCCCTCCCCCCCTTCACGCGGTCGGTTCAATCCTCAGCTTGGGAGGGATGCTCCTGGGAGCCGCGCGCAGCCCTAGGGCCCCCGACTTCCCGATCTCCCCTCTCCTCTTCCCCTCCCAGTCCTCGGACCCCAACCTCCTTCACCTCCTTGGCTCTGCCCGCATCCCACCTGGCCAAGGTCTCCCCGTCAGTCTGGCGCTCACCCCGCCGCCCCCTCCCCACGGGGCCATGTGACCCTGGGACCTCCGCAGGAGGGGGGCAGGGCTGCCTGCCTCAGTCTCTCCCCACTCGGCTGCCAAACCGGTCCGGGCGCCCGCACTCCCCTGTTAGCTCCCGGAACAAATTCCAAATGTCTGGCCCTCCAGGCCCCTTGGAAGAGGCGCCATCCTCCCCTGGGGCTGCTCTCCCGGCCCGGGCTCTCAGTCCCCCTCCGCTCAGACCACTGCCCTCCCTGGCGACCCTTAAGCTAAATCCCTCCCTCCCCCTCCCACCGCCAGCCTTCCCGGAGCCTGTTACTCCCGGGGCAGCCTCCTCTTCGTTGTTTCCCGTTTCTGCTTCTAACTCCTTTATGCCTGGCTCTCCTTGGGTCCCAATTAGACCCCGCGCTTCTGGAGCGCAGTCCATTTGTTTCTGTATCCGCCGGGGCTTACACGGCACCGGGCACACAGTAGGTGCTTAATAAATGCTCATTGCCCATCTGCCCACGAAGGGACCCCATCTCCCCCAAATTACCCAGCTCAGCATTCAGGCCCCGCCCCCTCTGGGAAACGGGGCCCCTCCTCCCTGCGGCTCACCCTTTGCCAGGGTGATGCGCTGCCTTACAGTAGGTTCACTATTTCCGGGCCGCCCAGGGGAGGGCAGCAGCTGGGTTCGGGCCCCTGCTCCGCCTTCTCCTGAGAAGCCCCCAGCCCCCCAGCATGGCTCCTCCCTGTCCCCGGCCAGCAGGAGGCCCTTCAAAAGTCTATGGCAGACCTCATTCCGCGGGAGCCCGCTGGTGCCGGCACCTTTGGCCAAGCCCCAGGGGAGCGGCGCTTGCTTTGGATTTGGGGACCCACGAGTGGGGGACTGGCCCCGCGACCCCCACTGGGTCTGGCCCAGGCCCTGCCCCGCCCCTTTCTGGCCCAGGGCCCCCCTGAGCGTGAAGGCTCTTGGGATCGGCCGCCGGGGCCCAGCTGGGCCTTCCTGTCTGGAAAGGAGGCAGCCAGAATGGGGAAAGCCTTCAAGGCCGGCGGCGGCTCGGCAGGTGCTTAGGGTTGCATCCCTTTGAAAGCGGGAAGGCCTCCCTTCAGAGACACCCCCCCCTTCCCCCAGGGCACAGCCTGGGTCCATCTGCCCCCCCCCTTGGTCCCCTGCTCAGCCACTGGGAAAAAGGCAAACTGAGGCAGCGAGGAAACATCTAGGAGTCTTTATTACAACACGTTGTCTCCAAATACAAAAGAAAGGAACGGAAAGGGGGGGGGGGAGGCCGGCCGCCGCCGGGCACTAATAAATAACTCCACCAGGTGGGGGGGGGCAGCCGGGCCCCTCCCAATCAGCCGTGACCTGGGGGGGAGGGGATGGGGGAGCCGTGACCTTGGGGGGCGCAGGAGGCCCAAGAGTCGGGAGCCAGACTGGGCTGCCCATGGTGGGAGGGGAGGGCATCGAGCCCAGGGGGGAATGGGAGGGGCCTGGCGAGGGTGTGGTTCTGAGGAGGGAAGGGCCCAGCCCAGAGCCCCCCAGAACTGGACTCCAGGAGCCAAGCCCCCGCCCCCTCCCCCAGTTCCTGGAGGGGGGCGGTATGCCCCTCAGCCCCGGCCTGGGGCCGGAAGCCTCGCGTTGCTCCTCCCCGAGAGCCTCCCCCCGCCCCCCTGGTCCCTGAAGCCGCCCCCTCTGCCCTCCGAGCTTCCCGAGACCGGGAGAGGGACCACGCGGTCTCCAAGCGCCGGCCCAAGAAAGCCTGCGAGGGGCTCTGGCCACAAGGCAGGGGCTCAGAGGGCGGAGGGGACCTCGGGGAGGGAAGGGGGACAAGATGGGAGGGGCCGGGCCCGAGAAACTCAAGTCAACAAAGATCAGGAGGCAAATTTACATAATTAATAATAATTAATAATAAATACTTAATTCTCTAATCCGTGGATTGCAAATACAACCATGATAGCTTATCTTCTTATCTGGGAGCGAGAGACTGGGGGGGGGGGTGAAAGAAGGGGGGGAGGGACAGTTACAGGGGAAAGAGATGGAGGAAAGGGGGAGCCGGGAGAGGAGGAGGGGGCCACGTGGGGAGAATGTCCTCGGTGCGGAGCAGTAGAGACTGCCCCCCCCCCCAGAGCCAAGGCCCCGCCCGCTGCTCTCCAGCCCCACCTGGGGAGGGCCATAAGGGGCCGGCCAAGCCCCCGCGGCCCTGTCCCGGCTGCCCATCGGCACAGGGCAGGGACTCCCGGGACCACCGGGCACACAGAACAAGAAGTGGGGGGAAGGGCCGAAGGCGCCCTCTGAGCACAGCCCTGGCAAGGGAGAGAGGCCGGGAGTCTGGGAGCCTCCTTCCCTCCACAGCCCAAGGGGCCCCGAGACCTCCAACCCCAAGCACACAGGTCCAGAGGCCAGAAGCTCCAAGCTCTCCTTTCAGAGATAAGGAAACTGAGGCTCCGGGGAGAGGACGCTTCCCTTAGGGTCCCTGGGCAGGTGGGGCTCTCCCGGGACGGCCCCCAATGGCTGAGCGAGCTGGGGGAAGGGCCGGGGCTCTGCAGAGGAGCAGAGACCTCCATGCGGCGGGGCAGGGAACACGGGGAGACACTGTCCCCAGCCTGGGGCCCGGGAGGGGGAAGGAGGGCGGAGGGGGGTGAGGAGGGGGCCAACCAGTGTGTCGGTGGGAGAGCAGCCCGGGAACAGCTGCCTGCCCCCCTTCCCCCCCCCATGTAAACCTGAGATCAGTCCTTCCCAAAGGCTGCTGGGCTGGCTAGGGGTGGGGGGGGGGGGGACAGAGAGCAGAAGAGGGAGCCCCCGGCCCGCCTTGTCTCACTCACACACACTCACACTCACTCACACTCGGGGCTGCCACTCCAGGCCTGAAACAGGACGGGCCCCCCGGGGGGCTCAGGAACCACAACCCCCAGCTCTGCCCCCCCCAGGGCTTCCCCCTGTCACCCGGGCTAATGCCCACCAGCGGCGCCCCGCCCTGCAGCCCCCTGGGACTGCGCCCCGGCCTGGGCTCTGCTACAGCCTGACGGCAGAAAAGGTAGAGGGGAGAAGGAAAGAGGGCAGGGAGGTGCAGGGGAGGGCGGGAGGTTCCGCGGCTCAGTTTGTGGCAAGATTTTTTTTCCTTTTTCCTTTTTCTTATGTAAAAAGTGCATGAAAGCAGCCTCTGGGGGGGGGAAGGTCTGGGGAGCTGGGGGGCTGGGCCCCATGTGCCTTCTGCCCCAGGTGCTACCAAAGGGAACCAGGTGGCGGCCTCGTATTGCTTAGAAACGTGTGTTTCGATTTAAATACCGTACAGTAAAAACAGGGCGCGGGCCCTGGGAGCGGCGAGTCATTGCCAGAATGAACAGCTTCAATAAATAAAAAAGCCCCCGCGGCCGGCCCGGAGTGCCCGTGGCGGCCAGGGGCCCCCCTTGGCTGCAGGGGAGGAGCGGGCGGCCCACCGGGCCTTCCTAGCCCGCACGCCCCCTGGAGGACCGGCCCGCCCGGAGGCAGGCCACGGACACCGCCGGCGGGGCTCGGAGGCCGCAAGGGTGGCCCTGAGCGGCTCCTTCGCAGGCGGGGTGCTCCGGGCACAGCCCGCCCGACTCATAAATAACCCCTCCCCCCGCCCGCCCCCACCCCCCGGCCCCCCTGCCCGTAGCTGTCAGGACACCTCGATGATCTCCATGCTTCCTGAGAAGCTGGCCTGCTTGCCGATGTTCCCGAGGTCCTCCCGCGCCCGGCCCTCCATGCCCTCCTCAAACTCCATCTGGCAGCTCCTGCGCTTGAAGGCCTTGTCGGGCCCCGGGTCCTCGTGCCAGCTGTGCCGGCCGTCCCGGGGCTCCGCGCGGGCCTTGTCCCTCAGTCTCAGGTCCGCGGCGCCCCCGCCCTGGAGGCCCGCCAGCCCGAAGGAGGCCGCCGAGGGGAAGAGGGCCGGGGGCCCCCCGTTGCCCCCAGCCCCTTCTGGGTTCAAGTACCAGGGCCCGTCGGGGGAGGGCGTCCCGGGGGAGTCCAGGGGCAAGGCCCAGCCCCCCGGGCCGGGGCCGGGCAGGCCGTGGACAGAGAGGCCGAGGCGGCTGTCCTCCCCTCCGCCGGACGCCGGCCCCGACTTGGGAGTAGCGGCGAAGTTCAGGCTGAGGCCGTGGCCCGGGGACGTGGCTGAATGCCTGTGCTTCCTCCTCAAGCGGGGCTTGACCTCGGGGGGCAGCTCGGCCCCGGCTCCCGGCCAGTCGGGACTGTCCGGGCTGGGGGAGGCCCCGGACGGGCTGTCTAGCTTGCAGAGCTTGGGGGCTTCGCCCGGGTCGGGGGGTCCCGGGGCCTCGGGCCGCCTGCTGGGGGCGTAGGCCGACTTGATGTCCAGGGAGAAGGAGCGCTTGAGGCGGTTGGTGTCCTGGATGCGCTCGGAGGACAGGTGGAGGCCGCGCAGGCCCTGCTGGAGAGCGCTGGCGCACAGGGGCTTGGCGGCGGGCGCCAGGGGGCTGCCTTCCCCGCTGGGCTCTGAGGTAGATGGCGGCGGCGGCGGCTGGGCTGGAGCGGGCGGGGGCTCGGCCGGTCCCGGGGCCGCGGGCTCGCCTTCGGCCTTCAAGGCCTTCAGCAGCTTCAGGCTGCGCTCGTACTCCAGCAGCTGGCCCAGGAAGTTGAAGTTGGGGGAGATGGACGGGCGCCGGTCCTTCACAAACCTGCGGAGGGCCCCACGGGACGGGTCAGGACGTCCTCTGCCCCCCCCCAAGAGCTCGGGAAGCCCCACAAAGTACCCTGGGGGGGGGGGGGGATGCTCCCCTCCAGCCCTGGGACCGTGTGGGGCAGCCTGCCCGGGCACAGACGAGGAAACCTGGGGAAGGAGAGCCCGGGCAGGGGCCCGAAGGGGGGTCGCGGGCACCGAGGCCGAGTCCGTGTTACAGACGGAGAGACCGGGGGCCCAAGGTCTCACAGACAGCAGGGGCTCCTGGGAGCAGCCCTGCCCAGAAAGGCAGGGAGACCTTCCCTTCCCTCCCCTCCCCTGGCCAGTAACAACCCCCAGCCCCGGAGCCCCTCCCACAACCCAAACCCCGCCCCCAAGAGCCCTGCCCCTTAGCTCCGCCCACAACCCGAACCCCACCCTAGAGCCCACCCAGAGCCCCGTCCCCAGCCCGGAGCCCCGCCCCTTAGCTCCGCCCCCATGCCCATAGCTCCGCCCACAACTCCAGTCCAGCCCCAGAGCTCCGCCCCCAGCCCGGCTCTGCTGGGAGCAGCGCTCACCTGTAGGCGTCGTCCGAGGACATGCCCATGGTCTTCATGATGTAGGCGATGGCGATGGTGGCCGAGCGGGAGATGCCGGCCAGGCAGTGCACGATCACCTGGCAGCTGGACAGCTTGGCCTTGTCTGGGGGGCGGCAGGGGACGGGGGTCACCGTGCTGGGAACGGCCCTGCCAGGGGGGAGGTGCAGCCCTCCCGCTCCCCCTCCCCCGTCCTGCCAGGGCCCCGAGCTCTCCCCCTCCCCCCGCCCCCACCCACCAGGCCGCCCCCGCCCCCACCCACCAGGCCGCCCCCACCCCACCCACCAGGCCGCCCCCGCCCTCACCGATGAACTCGATGGACTTGTCGAGCCAGGGCAGCAGCTTCTCGCAGTAGCTGTCATTGACGGGGATGCGCATGAAGCGGCTCTCGCAGATGAAGTCGGGCTTGGGGCACGAGTTGCTGGCGTTGAGGACGTAGCTTATCCCGTTGCGGGTCATCAGGTCCTGTGGGGCAGAGCTCGGGCTGAGGGGGCGCCGGGGACCGCGGCACGAGCCTCTGACTTCCAGAGGGGAAGCCGAGGCTCCTGGCGGCCAAAGGGCCGGGCTCGTGCAGGGAGGCCCGAGGGGGCGCGGGGAACTCCAAGGAAGCCCGGCCCGGGCCCGCCCGGAGCACAGGGACCACCTGCCCTGGGCGCTTCGGCCCGGGGGCCGCCCCCTTGCTGGGGGGGCGGGGAGGAGGCGGGTCTTAGCAAAGCCCGGTGGGGGGGCCCAGGGTCGTCCCCCTCCCGTCCCGCCGGGCCCCTGGGGGAAGGACTCAAGCCTCTGAGCCCTAACAGCCCCTGACTGGACGGCTCCCTCTGCCTCGGCTCCTCATCTGGGAAGTGGGATAACAGCAGCGCCCTCTCCCAGGGCTGCCCAGAGACCCCGCGATTATCACTGGCTCACAGTGAGCGGGAAGGAGCCGCCCCGCCGGGCAAGGCCCACACCCACCTGGTTAAGGACGTCCTTCTGGGAGCCCAGGTAGAGGTGAGGAAGGATGCGGGTCAGGGCGACGCTGGCCACGGGCAGGCAGGGCTGGGACAGGCTCATGGGCAGGCTGGCTGCCGGCTTGCCCTCACAGAGGCCAGGGAAACACGAGGAGAAGGCAGCGAAGCCCCCTGTGGGCGGAAGGGGCCAGTGGTCGGCGGGACCGGGCAATGGGCAGCGCCGCCCTGCTGCGGGGGGGCCGTCCCCCCTCCCTCTCGGGCACACCCCGAGGCTCCAGAAGCCTCCCAGCCCCCCTCCCGGAGCCTGTCCCAGCTCAGATTTATAGGGCTCCCCACCCACTAACCACTGGCTAATTAGGGGCCACGGCACGCTGAGGAGTGACGCCCAGCCAAGCGGAAGCGGCCCCGGCTGGGAGGAAGTGCCGCCAGCCCTGCGGGCACAGGGGGCCACGGGGGGGGGGGGGGCGCGGCAGGCAGGGAGAAGGCCCTGTGGCTGCCTCCCACTGCTTGCCATGGGCTCCCAACCGTGCCGGCTGGCGCTGCCCGCCTGGGGGCCGTGGGGAGGGTCAGGAGCCCGGGAGAGCAGTAGCTCAGAGCGCTCCCAGGGAATGACGTTACTGGCTGCAACTGGCCCCCAGCAGAGGGTTACCTGCCCCCACACCCAGGCCTGGGAGCCAGCAGAGGGCCCCAGGGAGGGCGCCCAGGCTCCAGCATCTCCACCTTTCCAGGCACGGAGGCAGCTTGGGAATGACCTGGAGGCAGGGGAAGGGGGGTCTCCTCCCCAAGGGGCCTCGTCAGGTAGAGTCAACGTCAAGGCCCTTGGGCCTAGCAGGGCCTGGGCCACAGGCTTGGGATACAACGGCAGGAGATCCCAACACTGCCAGAGCTGAGAAAGGGACAAGGGGGAGACGGCCTGCGGCCGGCTCTGGGCCTCGGTTCCCGTTTCTGCAGAAGTAGGCCCGCCTGCCCTGACGGGCACCTATCAGCAAGCACATATGCCCCAGCACCCCCTCTCCCCGGAGCGTCACAGAGGCCCTGAGAGGCGAGGGTGCTGGTGGGCCGCCACGGGCCACAAGGAGGCAGCCACCACAACAAGAGCATCAGCTGGGCTGATGTACACAATAAAATGCGGGTGAGCCCAAAGCCCGGCCTCCTGGTCCAGTCCACGGGTGCCCACGGCCCTTCCCGGGGGAGGCCACTGCAGCCGACGAGGGGACAACGTCAGGCCCAGGGAGCCTCGGAGAGGCCGGCACAGCGACATGGGGCCGAGGGCCGACTCCAGCCCCCGGCCTGGGCCGGCCAAAGCCAAAAGAGCCCCGGGGGGTCCCCGGACACTGGGCACAGCAAGCCTGGCTGGCCGAGCGGGGTCCGTGCCAAGCAGATTCAAGAGCCGCCCTCCCGGCCGTCCTACCTGTGAGGATGGAGACGCTGTGGAAGCAGCCGTCCAGCTTGCTGAGCAGGATGGACAGGAAGCTGTCGGCCGCCAGGACGCTGGCGTCCCGGGTGCTCTGGTCGTACACCACCACGTCCTGCCTCTCCTCGGCCTCCACCTGGGGGACAGGCTGCAGTCAGGGCCGGGGCTCTGAGCCAGCGCCGCCTCCTAGAGACACGGGCCGGGGACCCGATGCAGGCCAGGGAGCTGACGTGGGCCAGGGGGGCCAAAGCCTGGCCCTCACACACAGGCCGGGGGAGCCAATGTGGGGCTGTGGGGACTGAAGCCCGGCCCCGGTCCTGCCATCTGGCCCTCCCCCCTCTGCTCAAAGGCTTCCCCATTCTGGACCAAGCACAAGCAGATCCATCGGCAGACACAAACACATGTGCACCCACGGATCACCCGGCTGCTGGCCAGGATGGAGGCCGGGCCGGCTCCTGGGGCTGAGGCCCTTGGAGCAAGGAGGCCGGGTGCCCAGTTCTAGCCTCTCCTCCCCGACACCCCCCAAAACTGTCCGTACCCTGAGACGCAGCACATCAGGCCTGCCTCCCCCAGTTGGAAAAGGAGGAATTGGACACTGCGGGTGACCCAGAGACCTCTGGCTCTGGCTGGCCGGGCCATGGGGGGGGAGGAGGGGGTTCCTGAGACAGGGGCTCTGTGACAGGAGGACGTGGCTGCTCCATGGATCTGAGGAGCTGCTGAAGGCAGAGGGAGGGGGAGGGCCCCAGGGGCCCCCAGGCCAGCCCACAGGGTGAGGTCACTGGCAGCCAATCACAGCTCACCGCATGGGCTGGGGGGAGGTGGCAGATGGCCCCAGCTGGCGGGGGATGGGGAACGGGCTCCTGCCTTTCTGAGCTCCCTTTCCTATCATGGCTGCCGCCCAGGCCCTGAGCCCCTGCCCCAGTTCAGCGTGCTCCTGGCCCCCACCCCCCCAGTCAATCACTGGGACTCCATTCCCACCCCCTCGGCGCCCCCATCTAGCACAGGCTACCCCGAGCCCCCGGGCTATCCCAGGCCTGGCAGAAAAGGGAAGGGGGGCAGGACAGGGGGGCTGACTCCAAGAGGCCGGGGCAGGGCGCAAGCTGGGGGGGGTTGGGGGTCGCAGGGAGGGGTGCCCTTCCTCAGTATCTACCAGCTGGCCTCCTGGCTTTGCATGAGAGAGGCCCGTCCCCAGGCTCTCGTTCTGCAGCCAGGGACGGCCCTTCCTGAGGGGGGGTGACCCCAGAGGCGGGGGAAGGAGGGCACAGGGCAACCAGAGCACCCGGGACCCCGGCGTCCTGGCCGCTGGAAGGGTGGAAATTAGGGCACGGGGAGGGCAGGGGGCAAAGGGCCCAAGCTGAGACCAAGTCACAAGCCCGAGGTCACCCAGTGACCCTGCCAGAAGGGGAATCCGCAGCCAGGCTGGCCCCTGGCAGGCCTGAGAGGCAGGGAGGCCCCCAGGTAAGGACCTGTCACCCCAGCCCTGGGCCCAGGGAGGCCCCTCCGGCTGGTCTCCCACTCCGGGCCTCGGCCTCCCCCTTCCCACCTCCCCCCCGCCACCCACCTTCATCCTGGACGCGGGCTGGATGAGCTCGGCGATGGACACCTTGTCCTGCTGCAGCCTCCGCTTCACCAGCTTGGAGCAGCAGATGTTCACCGAGCTGAGCACGTGACCGCTGTTGTACTCCACGAAGGAGCGGCTGTCGATGACCAGGGGCCCCCCGGCCCCCCGCCGCAGGAGGCTGGCCAGCTTCTTGGCGTCCATGACTTTCCGCGGGAGCCGGTCCCCAGCCATGCTGCCGCGGGGGCGTGCGCGAGGGGCGGCTAGAGGCCAGGGCGGCCGCGCATGGTGCCGGACCTGCGGAGGGGGGCGAGAGGGCGCCGTCAGCGACCGGCCCCGGGGGCTCTCCTGCGGCCACGGGGCCCGAGGGAAGGGGGCGAGGGGGGGTGAGGGGAGACGGAGGAGGGGGCCAGGGGAGACTGGGGGGGCGCAAGGGGAGACCGTCGGGCGCTCCAGCAGGCGAGGCCGCCACGGCGCGAAGCCTGGTCGGATGGCGCAGGGAGGGCGCCGACCCTCGGCATAGGGCTGGAGGACCCGAGCCCGCCGGTGGCCAGGCGATGAGCGGAGCTCTGTCTCTTGCCTTAAACCCGGAGGTGGGGACAGGAAACGAGGGCAAGCTGCCCCCCCCCCCCACCGGCGGCTTTTGACTCCCAAGATCCCCCTGGGGTCGGCTGTTAATGCAACGTGTAATCTTCCTGGGCCGCAGGCCGGGCATTAGCACAAATCTCTAATCCCCCCAGCCTGACGCTCAGGGGCAGATGCTCGGGCTCCCCTTGGACAAGGCTGGCGGGCAGGGCCAGGGGCCCGTGGCCGGGGGCTCCTCCCCAGAGCTGGGGGCGTGGCGCGCCTGGGGGCCCCTCCCTCTGGGAGGCAGAGCCCAGCCCCCGCGCCCCGCAGCCCTCCTGGCCCGGGGCCCCCCCACCCCGAGCGCCGGAGGGGAGTCAGCCGGCTCAGGCTCGTGGCCAGGCTCTGTGGCCACAGGCCGGCTCTTGAGCTGCACCCCACCTTCAGTGTCTCTCTCCATCTCTCTCCCTCTCCCTTCCCCTCTCTGTCTCTACGCATCTCTCTTCCCTCTCTCTCTGCCCCCCCCCCATGTCCCTCCCTCAGGGCTTTCTCACACCTGTCCCTCAATGTCCTGCTATTCCAGGGGGGAGGAGGGCCAAGGCAGGAGGAGGAGGAGCCCCGAGGTTCAGAAGAGAGATGAGGGGCGCTGGCAGAGCCAGCGCAGACAAGGAGGGGGAGGCAGCGAGTCCGCGGCCAGGCCCCGCTGCCGCCCTGGAGCCTCGGTCACTCCCTCCGGAAAGTGGGGAGACGGCCAGAGAGTCAGTGCCGATCCGCGGCCGGGAGGCGGCTTTGGTTTGGAGGCCCTGGTGTGGTGGAGGCCGCCCCTCCCGTGCTCTGGGCCCGTTTCCTCATTTAGAAAATGGGGGCAATCGTGGCCGCAAATCCCGGGGGAGACGGATAATGGGCCCGGGAGCGCAGCAAGGCGGCCGGAATGGCGGCTCTGACGGCTTCCTCCCAAGGCTGGGCCACACGGCTCAACACGTGACGCCGGCTCCCAGGGAGTATGCCGGGAACTCCCAGCACACCTCCTTCAAAGCAGAGCCCCCGTCACCTGCAGAAGCCATGAGGAGGGGAGCACTGCCGGGAAGAAGTGATAAGGAGGGGGACCACTGCAAGGATGGAGCACAGCCAGTGTAGAAATGGGAAGAAGGAGAACCTGCGGGGAAGAAGTGATGAGGAGGGGGAGCACTGCAGGGATGGAGCACAGCCAGGGTAGAGGTGAGGGGCCCCCCACTGGAAGACAGATGACCCCTCAGGGACTTTCCAGCCCTCACCCCACTCACAATAGCGCGCATTTAGCCGGTGCCCATCGTATGCCAAGCATGGGGCTAAGTGCCTTACAAATACCAGCTTACCGGGTGCTCCCAGCCACCCACAGAGGAGGGGTTCACATTCCCATTTTGCAACTGAGGGAACTGAGGCAGGCAGCAGTTGAGGGCCTTCTCAAAGGCTATATGTGTCTGAGGCCAGATCTGAACTCAAGTCTCCGTTCAGCCACCTCCTGGATCATGTCTGGGGGTGGAGGGAGCAGGGGAGGGGGCCTGGAAGGAGCATCACCTCCCATCTCTGCCCGCTCCCCAACAATCCCATGATGAAGGTGCTATTCTTATCCCCACTTTACAGATGAGGAAATGGAGGTCCAGTGAGGTGGGAAGCAAAGGGAAAGCAGAGCAGAGGGCACAGAGGAATTGCAGGCTGCCAGAGAGGGGCTAGGCCAGGGAGCCCACGGAGGCCATCTGTGGGAGCACTCATGGTGACAGGGTGCTGACTACACAAGACGGACCTCATCCTGCCCTCCCGAGTGACCCCGGGGTGACCAGAGGGACGAGATGGACGGGTCTCAGAATCATGCATTCAATCCTCTCATTTTGGAGGGGAAGAAAGGACCCAGAAAGAGCCAAGGTTTGGACCTGACCTTGTAAAAGGGGATGGCGGAAGGAGACCAGGGAGCCCTGAATTCAAATCCAGCTTTGATACCTCCTAGCTGAGTTTGGTGACTCTGGAGAAGTCAATCAATAGGTAAACATTTATTAAACACTTACTGTGTGCCAGGCACTATGCCAAACCCTAGGGCTACAAGGAGGCAAAAGGAACTCACAATTGGATGGGGGGGGGGGGGAAGGGGAAGTGAAGGAAAAGGTAGAGCCTTGTTTGAGAAAAAATAAAAACAAACAGCAAAACAACACAGGTCTGTCAGCACCCAGAGGCCTCCTCTCTACCTGCGGCGCCCAAGCTGGGCCCTCCGGCGGGCCAATGGCTTCAGCCTTCCTGAGCCCAGCGCCCCGCCCACCCCCAGCAGCCAAGGCCCTGGGTCCCCCCTTCCCTGGACTGCTGCCCCTCCTTGTCTCCCTGCACCCCTCACAGCCGCCCCAAAGGTCTTCTTACAGCTCAGCTGCAGAGCAGGTCACCCTCCAGCTCAACCACCTACACTGGCTCCTTACCGGCCCCCCTGTAAAGCCCCTCACGGTCTCACATCTGCTTCTTGCCAAGTTTATTCCACGGCCCACTGCACTCCCCGACCCCCCCCCCCACAGGGCCACTTCTGCATCCCCAGAATTCTTTGTCCTTGGGGCCTGCTGAGCCACAGGGAATCCCTTCTTTGGGCTGCTCTTCCCTCCCACTTTCTCATCCATTTCCACAGAACATCTTGTGGGAGAATGTCTGCCCACCCTCCCCCCCCCCCAGGACAGGGGCAGTGGGCCCTCCCCGCCCTGCTCTCCTGCACCCGCTGCCCCTTCCAGAAAACCTGGAATTGCTGTAGATTTCCATGGCAATGAGTCGGCAGCACCTCTGGGGTTTGACTGGAGAACCTCTGCCGGGGACCCCCTTCCCCCAGGCTTCTCTTCTTCCCCGAACCTGCTCTGGGCCCTGAAACCTCCAAGATGGCGGCAGCACATCATGGAGTGCCCACTGTGGGCAGGGGGAGCCGAGCTCCAGCACTCTCCTGCTCCCGCCCCAACAGGGTCTGGATTCGAATTCGCCCTTTGTGACTCCCAAGAAAGTCCCCCCTCCCCCCTCAGTCAGCTCTTCTGTAAAATGAGGATGGCTCCAGGGCCCCTGGGTGTCCTGATCCCAAGGGCCCCGGGCCCACTCCCCCTCCCCCAAGCCCTTATCCCCTGTGGCCGGGCCTCCCTCCTTGCCTCCAGCATCCCGGGTTCCCCGGGTCCATTAACCAGGATATTATTGTTATTTGTGGCCCAAGGGGACTCATTAGCAAGTTAGCACCTCTGCAGTTGCCATAGCAACAGCAGCAGTCCCGGCAACAGCGGAGGCAGAGCCCTCCTGGTGACAGTGGAAGGGAGCCTGGGGGGGGGGGGGGTCACTGGCAGCCCCCCCTAGAAGGGAGCCTTTGCCCGCCCGTGTCCCTTCCCCCAGCCCTCCTGCTGGACAGCTCCAGTGGGAGACTGAGACAACTCTCCTCCGCTCTGGCCCTTCCCCCAGGCTCTGGGGACCCGAGGTAGGCAGGGGGGCTCAGCTTCTCCCGGCCCTTCCCGGCCCCCACACACGGGGCTTCTAGGCAGCGCCCTCTCATCTGGCTCCCTCCCGAGCCACCAGTCCCGGCGCAGCTCCCCTAGCAATCGCCGCGGCCTCCCTCTGGCCACAACCGCGGTCTTCCCTCCCTTCCCCACCGCGGCCGCCGCCTCACCCTGGCCCCTTCCACAGCCTCAAACGTCCAGCTTTCCTCTGAGCCTCCAGCTGCGCGGGCGGAGTCCTCCAGGAGCCGGCTGGAGGTCCCTTGGGTGTGGGGGCCCGCACCCCCCCCCACCCGCCCTCGGTCCTAGCTGCACTGCGGCCCCTCTGCCCCTCCCCCGGCTCTGGCCCTTCCTCACGCTCCCCCGTGGGAGCCCGAGGGCCCGTGGCAGCAGCTCTCACCTCCCGGGGCGGGCGCCGTTGATTTCTGGGGCCTCCTCTGTGAATGGCTCCCATGGGGGCCACAGGAGGGCGGGGCCCGGAGCTCGGCCCCGCCTCCCCAACAGCTCAGACCTGGGCACCAGCCGCCGGGTCCTCCGCAGCCTGAGTCCCGTGGAGAACCAGCGCTGCCCCCAGTGAGACTCACAAAAAGGGAAAATCTTGGAGCTGAAACGGAGGGGAGGGAGGCAGCTGGGGGCACAGTGGTTAGCCCCAGCCCTGAAGTCAGGAGGACCCGCATTCAAATCCGGCCTCAGACACCTGGCTGGGTGACCCTGGGCAAGTCACTGAACCCCAATTGCCTCAGGGAAAAATAAATAAAATAAAACGAAGGGCAGGGAAAGGGAGGGGAGGGGAGCCAGGTAAAACCTCCATCCACCTGCCAGGCCATACTAGAGAAGCAGCTGGGATACAACACAGGAGGCAAACATCAAAGTTTCCAGGAGCCTCTGCTCTGCTCCAGAGCGTTCCATGGCTCCCTATTGCTCCATCCTCCAACTGTCATCCTAATGTCACAGGCCTCAGCTACTGCACCAAGCACCTTGTGCTGCTTGAGGCAAGAGCAAAGCCAAGGGGAAGAGGTGCCCCTGACCTCCCAAAGCTTCTGCGCTACTGGTGGGTGGAGGACGGCACAAGGAGAGAGCCTGGGGGTCTAGTGACCCGATAACCACTTGGAGACTAAAGTGGAGGCTGGAGGAGGCCCCTCGGACTCCCTGTAATAACATGACTGGCCCTTTGACAATGAAGCCCCTGAGCTGGCAGGGGGGGTCTGGGGAGGGGGCGATACAGAGAAGGAACCTGAGCTAAGGCTGGAGAGCTCAGGGTGCAGGAAAGGCCCCTGTGGAATTCCAGGGCCGCACCCCCACCCGAACCTTCCCCCATTTGGCCGCTTATTGGTCCATTGGCAAAAGCTCCCCAGCGAGTCCCACCCAGGGACAGGTGGACAGGGGCCGGGGTGGGGAAGGGGGGGGGCAGAGCTTGCTGGCTGGGACCAGCCTCAGTTTCACCTTCTGGAAAACAGTCCTGGCCCCGGCTCCTGGTGCTCCTCAGGGCACAGTGCTGTGAAATCCTAAGCCTGCCAGAGACCCGGGGGCGCCAGGAGCACTCGGAACCCCCCAGAGTGCTCGGGAACCCCCCCCCAGCTTGGAACCCCCCCAGCCCCTCCTCACCAGCCCTGCAGAGTGGGGGCCGCAGCGCTCTACCCCAAACAAGGGCCCAAAGAGAAGGGACTCCAGGGTCCCAGCAGGCGCATGCCCCTTTCGCAGCCCCTGCACCTTTCAGCACAAGAGGCCCAGTGGGCCTGGCTCGGCCTGTCCCCGAGGAAGGGCAGGAACACAAAGGGAGGGGCCCGAGGGGCCAGGCAGGGAGGGCGCCTCCTGGGACGCCCAGCCCAAGGCAGACAACAGGGCCCCCAGGCAGACAACATGGCCCCCAGGCTAATATCGGAAGATAAGCTACACCCACCTTAAAAGCCTCCAGATCGCCCCAGCCCCGCCCCCACGGAGAGCCGGGCGGGGCTTCCAGCTATCCAACCCACACCCCAGGGAAAGGGGGCTCCCAGCTCACCCAGGGTCACACACCCAGAGAGCGACAGGCCGCAATTCGGACTCGGCAACCCTGAAGGCAGCAGAAGGGTCTCTCACACTCACACTCACTCACACTCATACATACACACTCATAGTACACTCATACAGACATACATACATACACTCACACTCATACATACACATACTCACACTCATACATACACATACTCACACTCATACATACATACACACTCATACATACACACACTCACAGACATACATACACACACTCACAGACATACATACACACACACTCACACATACACACTCATACGCACACACACTCACAGACATACATACACTCATACATACACATACTCACACACATACATACATACTCACACACTCATACATACACACTCATATGTACACACACTCACAGACATACATACACACACTCACACATACACACTCACAGACATACATACACACACTCACAGACATACATACACACACACTCACACATACTTACACACATACATACACACTCACACACTCATACATACACACTCATACGTACACACACTCACAGACATACATACACACACTCACACACTCATACATACACACTCATATGTACACACTCACAGACATACATACACACACTCACACACTCATACGTACACACTTATATGTACACACAGACATACATACACACATTCACCGACATACATATACACACACTCACACATACTTACACACATACATACACACTCATACATACACAATCATACGTACACACACAGACATACATATACACACTCACAGACATACATACACACATTCATACATACACACACATGCATACACTCATACATACACATACTCACACATACATATACAGACACTCATACATACACATACATTCATACATACACTCACACTCATACACACACTCACACACTCACATACACATATACATACATACTCACACACATACATACACAAACATACATACACTCATACACACACTCACACTCATACATACACACACACTCACTCACACTGTACACAAGCCTGCACCACACGTACACACGCAGGTACCTACACACCCCTCCAGCATCTCTGCCCATCTGGGGCCTTTGACTGGTCATAAGGAAGAGCTGGCAGTAGTCGGAGCTGGGGGAGGGGAGAGAACAAAAGGAAGGAAAGTGCCCTCCCCCTTATGCTCTGACTTTACCCGGACCCTGAGCTCACTGCCCTAGAGGAAGTCAAGACAGGACAGAAGGCCTGTCCTGTCTTGTGTGTGTGTGTGTGACTTGTGTAAGAAAGTGTGTAAAGCTTTCTTGTCCAAAAGGCTTTGCAGGGCCGCTGCGGCCCCCGTCCCAATCTCCAAGGTTGCTAAGGAGGAGAAACTTGGGGAAGGGAGGCTTGTCCTACGTGGGTGAAGTCAGAACCAAGTTGCAGGAGGCAAAGTGGGGGGCTCAGTAGAAGGAAGTTGCCCCTTCCATGGAGCCGTCGGGCCACGGCTGCACTGCCTTGGAAGAAGGCAGGGAGGACTCTGGGAGCTGTGACATTCCGCTTTGTGACCCCCCCCCCACCTCTCACTGGGACCCTTGGGCACCTCCCGTTTCTTTACCACTGCTCCTCTAGAGACTCGTGCTTCCCCTTAAACTTCCCGAGGGCAGGGTCAGTCAGACTTATATCCCTGGCATCCAGCACTGGACTTGGTACACAGTGGGTACTAAATAAATGTTGATTCAAAGCAAATCGACCTCCGAGATTCTGCCCTCGGGGTGGGAGCGAGAGGTTGGGATGGGGGACAAGATGCTTTAATGTAATGTGGAGAAGGCTGGCATGGTGGCAGGATGGATGGGGGGGGGCTCAGAACACAGGGTGGGGGAAGAGTTGCTTAGGTGAGCCAAAGGTATCTGGGCTGCAAAGTGGGAGGACTGCCAAACACTTCCCAAAAGCTGATCCGGGCAGCGCTAGGGAAGCTCGCAGGCCTTCAGGAAGTGAGCCGTCCTAATCTAGAATCACCACCCAAGTACAGCCTTAGAGTACACAATCACTGGTACAGGTAGAGCCGGGGCCATTGC
Source organism: Dasyurus viverrinus (assembly GCA_020854095.1). Lineage (NCBI taxonomy): Eukaryota > Metazoa > Chordata > Mammalia > Dasyuromorphia > Dasyuridae > Dasyurus > Dasyurus viverrinus. The sequence continues at coordinate 254,197,649 of CM037002.1, read as the reverse complement.
CTAAGACATTTGTGGGACATCCCCCAGGGATCCTCTTGAATGACTTTACTTTAAAGGTGGGGAAACTGAGGCCGAGGGAAGGTCCTTGGCCAAGGTGATTCAGCAAATCTCTGCCAGGGTTGAGAAGGGCCTAAAGGTACAGAGGCACCGTCCTGCCTCCCCAGAAGTCCACCTGCCCTCTCCTTCCCCAAGTTTTCCTTCCCCAGCTCTGCCCCAACCCTCTCACCCGGCTGGGGAAGTCCAGATCTAACAAGACGAACTCATCGTTAACGATTCATTGACAAGCCTGGTCTCCTCCACTTCTTCCCACTTCCCCTTGTCCCCTGCCTTTCACTCCCCCTACACAACCCATGGTACTTCAGGGGGGCAAAGGGAGGGCAAGATGTCTCTGTTCCTCAATCTGAAAGCTACCAGGTGCCAGAGAGGGTACTGAGAATCAAACTCGAGTCCCAGCTGAGTTCTTCTCAAGGGGGACCCTGGGCCAATTCATCAAAAAATTCCTCTCCTCTAAAAGGGGACTCCCCTCACATCTCCCCAGCTACAGGACAATGGGGGCTACTTGTCAGATCTTGGGAGGAGGGCGCAGTCAAGTCCTCCTACGAGCTTTGCCACAAATGATTATTCCTCTTTTTTTACATTAAGATTACCAGAAAATTATTTTAATGGATGAGTAGCCCCATTTTACAGGTGGATACATAGAGGATTTCATAAGTAAAACAACTTGTCCAAGTTAGGGCTGCCAGGTGTCAGAGCCTGGCCTCAAAGTGGCCCCTGGACCAGCCTGCCTAAGATTCTGGGTAGCTCATGTTGCTGGTGAAGGTCCGGCTGAGGGCTGGAGCTGCCGGGGTTTCTTTCTGAGCTAAAGAAAGGCCCCCCGAGTCCCCTGTATCTTGCTGCTTCCCCATATATCCAAGCTGGTTTTCCCCAGAACAGAAGTCTTGGAGGGTAAGCGGTTTCATTTTTGTCTTTGTAGCCAAAGTACCTAGCATACAGTAGGCAGTTAATAAAGCTTATCGACTTAGCTGAATTCTGAGCTGAATCACCTTCAGATGCTCCCTCCTGCCTTTCACCCTCCTTAGGGAACACCTGGTAGAGGCTGGGCCAGGACACCTTTATCGTTCCCCTTTCCCTTATCCCACCACAGCCAGACTTGAAGGTGGCTCTGCTCACTGGTGCAGGCCCAGAAACCCCAGAAGGCAGAGCCCCTCTCCCTTAGCCCCAGCACCTTCCCTCTGCGTTTTGCCCTAGTGTGGCCCGCCCAGAGCTCCTTGGCACCCACGGGTCTGCATGCTGTCTCCTCGTCAGCCTGGCAGCGACCGGCTTTCGCCTGCCCGGCTCGTCTGCTAAGGATTTCCCCTGCCTCACCTGCCTTATCGCTAAGAATCCTGGGGAGAAGGGGAGCCGAGCAGCTGCGGCCACCACCCAGCACTCATTTGTTTGATCTGATAGTAAATGTGTGTCTGGGCAGTGACAGATCAGCCTTCCCTGAGCACTGGGGACGCGGGTTCGAGGTTCCAGTCTGGAATCCCTTGGCCTGGGCCCCAGCCCAGCAAAACTGATGCTCATTCCCTCCTGGGGAGGGGGAGGGGGAGGTGGGGGTGGACAAAGGGGGCTGCGTGCTCCCCCAGCCTCTGTGGCTGCAGCCTAGAGCAGGGAGAAGCTCGGTGCCAGGAGCTGCCAATAAGCAAGAGGGCCAGGGGTGCTGGACATCAGCAAAGGGAGGGCATTGGGGGAGGGCCGAGGAGCAAGAACACCTCTTGGGGCTGCCACTGAGACCCGCTGGGGAGGAAGGGAATGATGAGAAGAGGAAAGGGGGGCAGGGCAGGGGTCAGCAGCCTCCTTCCCTCTTCCCTCCCAGATGGGCCAGGCCGACCTGCAAGAAGAGCTGCTGGTCGCCCTCCTCAGTGCGTGGGGAGGGGAGGGGGTGGGCACTGTCCCTGCTTCTCCGGCCCAAACCTCCCAAAGCCGGGGGGCCCCAAATCTCCCAAGGCCGACGGCCCCAAATCGTGCAGGGTTCCCGTTTACCTCTGGCAATCCCAGGCTCTACGGAAGGGTCCAGCCCCCGGGACTGCCCCCTCCCTCCTCTCCCCTCCAGCTGGGCAGCCGGCCCCATCAGGCCCCTCACAGCCCCGAAACCGGCTGAGGAGCTGCAGGCTGCCCGGCCAGACCCGGCTCTCCCACCGCCCCCCACTCTTTCCCAAGTGGGAAGCCCCTGGGTTCTGGGGGCAGCCGCCAAAGCCGCCAAGGCCCAGGAGGGAGAGTGTGGGGACCGCGGCTGCCCGCCGCTTGACAGCGCCCCCCCCACTATGGAATAAGACAGATAAGGGGAGGGGCTGGGGCGCAGCCAGAGCCCTGGGCCCAGGTTCCCACTGCGCAGCCAGGAAGCCCAAGGTATGTGCTGGGGAGGGGGCCCCCACACAAAGGTGCGCTCCGCTCCCAAAGCCACACGGCGCCGCCGGGGGGGGAGGGGCTGGCGGGGCCGCTCCTTTCGTCCCCCCACTGGAATCCCCCCCTTGGCCGGCCCCGGGGGAAGGGGGGAAGCAGCAGAGTAGGAAGATTGCACCTGGAGCCCCGCCCTGCCCTTAATCTTCAGCGCTCCCCCCTCTCCCGTCCCCCCTCCCTCCCCCAGCCCCCCCCCCCCCCCGGCCGGGCGGCTCACCTGCCCGGAGGTGCGCCCTGGAGCCGGGGCCGGCCGCAGTAAGCCGGGGCAGCCTGGCCCCAGTTCCCAGCCCCGGCGTCCGGGCGTCCGGGCGTCCGTCAGTCCGGACTCGGCCGTCCTTCAGCGGCCGCCGGCGGCAGCCGCGGGGAGCCCCGCACTCACCTCGTGCCGCCGCCTCCGGCCCAGGCCCGCTGCTCAGCCCCGCCGTAGCCGCCGCCGCCGGGACGGGCCGGCCAAGGTCAAAGGGAGAATCGGGTGGCTGGGCCGCTGGGTGCGCAGCCCGCCCCGCCCCGCACCGCCCCGCACCGCCGCCGGGAGCGCCCCGGCTCCGCTCCGCTCGGCGCGCGCACCCCCCCCCCCCCAGTCCAGGCTGGCGCTCACCGGCGCGCGCCCACGCGCCCCCCCCCCCAGCACAGCCACGCGCCGCCCCTCCCCCGCACCCCCGGTGCCCACGGACAGACTGACGGACGATTGAGGCCGGGCCCCGAGGGGCCTGCCTCGCCTTACCCGGGCTGCGGGGCTCCGGCTCTGGCTCGGAACAGCGAGGACTGCGGCGGCCGCGGGGGGAGGGGGGACACAGGGGGAGGGGGGACAGGGAGGGAGGGGGAGAGCTTGGAGGATGAGGTCATGCCTAGAGAAAAAGAGCCCTGACGTCACCCGCAGCCAATCAGCGCGGGCGGCTCAGGGGCAGGTGACGTCAGCCTGCGAGCCAGCAAGAGAGAGAGAGAGAGAGAGCAAAAGAGAGAGAGAGCCGGGCACCCGGGAGGGAGGGGAGGGCTTGGGGGTACGAAAGGCAGTGGAGGGAGGGGGCCGGGGGGGGGGGTCGGAGCTGCGGGGGGGGGTGGAAGAGGGCGCGGGGGCTTCTATGGGGCCCCGGTTCCTCTGGCCGCCGGCTCGGGCCTCTCCGTGAGGCCGCCCGAGGGGGGAGGGGGAGGGGAGGGGGAGGGCCCGCACTGATTGGGTGTTTATTGTGAGCCGGGGAGGCTGGCTCTTCTCGCCGCTGACAAAGAGGAAATTAGGCTGCGGACCAGGCAGGCCCAGAGAGAGAGAAAGCAGCCATCTAGGAGAGGGGAGGGGGAGGGGAGGGCAGGGGAGGGGGGCCCTCCGGGGAGTCCCCTCCGGTCGGACCGGGTCTGCTGCCCCTCCTCCCCAAGTCTTCCCAGGCCTCCCTCCTGCCGCCGGCTCTTCGGGAGCCCCGAGTCTCGTGCTAACGCTCGAGATTCATTCGTTCGGTTATTCATTCATGGAACGAGCAGCGCTCAGGCGCCTGCTCCGGGCCGGCCTGGGAAGGGGACTAGGGACCCAAGGACCGGCCGCGAGCTGCCTCCGGGGGCAGGATGAGGGAAGGCGACCGCAGGAAAACCCCGACACAAAGTAGCCGCGACGTGGAGACAAAGTATCGCCAGAGGCGCCCCCTGGGGGGCCGAGCGGCCTCTGGAAGGCGACGCTTCCGCCCTCCGGCCCCCCGGGGCAGCGTGTCAAAGCCCCGAGCCGCGGACCCTGACCCGCGGCCAGCCCGCCCGCCCCCATTTGCGCCGGCGCGGCTCGCGCCCGCCGCCAGGCCGCTGCCCCCCCGGGGTCACTCACTCAGCCAGTCTCGTGAGCCCCGACTCAGCGGGCCGGGAGTGCGCTAGAGCCCGGGCACAGAACCCGGGAAAGGCCGTCCCGGGCTGCCAAGAGCTTCCAAAGCCTCGCGCGCAAGCGACGCTAGGCGGCGCCACAGCGCCCCGGCGCCGGCCCGAGGATGCGCGGCCAGCCTCCGAGCCTCCTAGTGGGCGATCCTGGCCCAGTCCTCCGCGGAGAGGGGAGGGCAGAGCCCGCCAGGGGCGCCGCGGGAAGCCCCCAGAGGGTCCCCGGGGTGACTGAGGAAACAGCCAGCCCCGAAAAGGAGGCTGGGGGGAGTCGGGCGGCAGCGGCTGCCTGAGCGCCCCCGGGCCGGGCACGTTTGGGGAGAAGCCTCCGCTCCGAGCAGGGGCCAGGGCAGAAGCGGGCCCGGCTTCTGGCGCACGGCGGGACGCGTCCCAAAGGAGGCCGCTAGGTGGCGCCACGCCGCAGTCCAGAAGATCCTTGTCCGAAATTTGCCCCAGTGGGACCGGTTCCCTGAGCTCTAAAATGGGGCTCCTGACAGCGCCTCCCTCCCAGGACGCCTGTAAGGCATTCGACACGATGCCGGCCCCTTTTAATAGCCTCTTCATTGGGACCGGGCCTCATCGGGGGCGGCTCCTGCCTCATCGGGGCCTGTTAGGGGTGTCCCTTCCTCAGGCGCAGGGGCCAGTGGAGGCCCTGGGCCCCGCCTGCTCCGGGGGCTCTCCCGGACGGGCCCTAAGCCTCCGTGTGGCCCGGTGTTCCAAGCTCTTCCTAGCCCGGGCTGCCCGGGGGGGGGGGGGGGGGGGTCACTCTCTACCAGCGCTTCCTCCCCTCCTCCATGCAGCCTCCAGGGCCTCCTCCAGCCCCTCACCCCCAGGCCCACCTTCAGGCCTTCTTGAGGCCTGGCCCCACCTTCCTCACATCACTCAGGCTGGCCGCCAGTCCCACCTGGGGAGGGGCTGTTGGGTGGGGACAGTCGGCTTGTATTCTTCACCCCTCCCCCCCCCCAGTGATCACCTGAATTCCCTTTGCAAAGGACCTGAGTCCCCCCTCCATGCCCTCCCACATGGGCTCACAAGCCCTTCTGCCCTTCCTTCAGCAAGACCCCTCCCTTCCTCCAGCACCCTCCTGGCTCCCCGCGGCCCTTGGGCCGGCTCTGGGGGGGGGGGGGGTCAGTGCGCCGCTTGGCCGGCCTGTCAATCAGAGCCCCAGCCAGGCTACTGCTGTGCTTGGGGCTGCCCTGTTTGCCTCAGTTTCCTCATATGTAAAATGAAAGAAGGAAATGACTAACTCTTCCAGTATCTTTGCCGAGAAAACCCCCACTGAGGTCATGAAAGTCAGGTGCAGCATTTTGGGGGGTGAGGAGATCAGGGTCAAGTCACCCAGCCAGCCTCTGAACCGGGGTCCTCCCGACTGGAGGGTGGGTGTGCCCTCCCCTGCGCAGCCATCGAGCTGCCCACACGCATGTTTTTAGCAGAGTTTGGTTTTCTTGCCTTTGCAGTGGGGAAGGGGAGAATTTGGAACTGAAAATAAGTACAAATCACATTTACAACCTGCTTTTGCCTCCCAGGCCCTCTCGGTGCTGGGGCTCCCGGGCCCTGGGAGCTGGTCTAAGGGCAGAGGGCTCTTCTCCTCTCTGGGTAGCTGGCCTACGCCCCCTGCCTGCCAGGCTCCGAAGCCTGGAAAGCCCCGGGCCCTTCTGCCGTTCCTAGAGCAGCACAGGGTAGGTGCCTAATTGCTATTTGTTGAGCCGAGTGTCCCTGAGCGTCACAAGGAGCAGCCCAGCCTGGCAGCCTCCAATTTGTAGTGAAGAAATCGAGAGGAAACAAATAGGGGAGGAGTTGGGGCTCCCCAGGAGGGGCCCCAGTGGCTCTGAGAGCCTGTGAGGTGCTTGAGGGCCAGGGCCAGGCCCTTCTGGGGCCCCAAAGGAGGCTGGATGCTCTCAGGAAAGCTGTGAGAGGCCAGGATCCCCCAAGAAGAGGCTGCAAAGGAGTGTCGGAGCGGCAGGTACCCCAGGGGCTGGACCCATGCCTTCCTCTGGGTCTGAGAGGCTGCTTTCTAGTGTGTCCAACAGGGCCTTAGGTATGTGTGGCCCCTCCTAGAGTCGGCAACTTCTGGAGTCCAGCAACTTCTCCCTCCTTCCTTCTCCCCTTGCCTTCTCTCCCCTGCCTTCTCCCTCCTGCCTTTGCTCTCTTCCTTCTCCCTCCTTCCTTCTCCCTCCTGCCTTCTCCCCCTGCCTTCTCCCTCCTGCCTTCTCCTTCCAGCCTTTGCCCTCTTTCTTCTTTCCCTGCCTTCTCCCTCCTGCTTCTCCTTCCAGCCTTTGCCCTCTTCCTTCTCCCTCCTTCCTTCTCCCTCCTGCCTTCTCCCCCTGCCTTTGCCCTCTTGCTTCTCCCTCCTGCCTTCTCTCCCCTGCCTCCTCCCTCCAGCCTTTGCCCTCTTCCTTCTCCCCTTGCCTTCTCTCCCCTGCCTTCTCCCCCTGCCTTTGCCCTCTTCCTTCTCCCTCCTTCCTTCTCCCTCCTGCCTTCTCCCCCTGCCTTTGCCCTCTTGCTTCTCCCTCCTGCCTTCTCTCCCCTGCCTCCTCCCTCCAGCCTTTGCCCTCTTCTCTCCCTGCCTTCTCCCTCCTGCTTCTCCCTCCAGCCTTTGCCCTCTTCCTTCTCCCTCCTTCCTGCTCCTCCTGCCTTTTCCCCCTGCCTTCTCTCTCCTTCCTCCTCCCTCCAGCCTTTGCCCTCTCCCTTCTCCCTCCTCCCCCCTCCTTCTCCCTCCTCCTTCCTCCCCTCTGCCTTCTCTCTCCTCCCTCCCACCACTTCCATCTACTTCTTGATGTGCCCTCAGGGACGGCCTGGAGCCCGGCCGCCTGGCTTCTCCCCTTGGGGGGGGGGGATGCACAACTCTTCCCTGGGACTGACTGGGCAGGCTGGGCTGGGCAAGCTCTGCTACTTTGCCATGGCCGCTGCCCTGGCTGGTGCCTCATAGTCTGTTGGCCCTCGGTCAACGTGGGTGAGTCAGTCAGTGCCTTTGAGTGCTTGGAGCTCCTCTGGGAAGGGCCCAGTCTGGGAGAGCCACAGGCACATGATCTTGTTGTTGGGGACTGTGGGGGGGGGGAAGGGGGGACCCCGGCGTCTGTGGGCAGGTAGGCTGCTCCCCCCAAGCAGCCAAACAAACCCTTGGGGCCTCTTCCTGTCCCCCCATCCGGGCCCTTAGATTTCACTTCCCAATCCTAGGTAAAGCTGGTTCCTAGAGGCCCCACCTTTCTGGGCGACCCAGGGCCTTCTGAGGGGATCATCCTGCAAACTGGCATCTGAGGGGGACTGAGGGGCAGGAGGGCAGGGAAACATTTTGTCTGTACTTCCGGTCCATGAGCCTCCAGGGGAGGTGAGGCTGCTCAGGCTCTAGACCTTCCCAGCCAGAGGATCCCTTTAGAAAACATCTACTATGTACCAGGCAAGGGCAGCCAGGTGGCTCCCCAGGGCACAGAGCACCAGACCTGGAATCAGGAACTCATCTTCCCGAGTTTAAATCTGGCTTCACACACTTACCAGCTGTGGGACCCTGGACAGCTTCACCCTGCCTGCCTCAGTTTCCCCATCTGCAAACAAGCCGGAGAAGGAAATGGCCAACCACTCTAGGATCTCTACCAAGAAAACCCCAGTGGAGCCACAAAGAGATTCACGTGATAGAATTGACTGAACAATGCGGGTCAGGCCCTGTGCTGGATCCATCAGGAGCCATTTAGCGGTCCCCTAGCCCAGCCTCCTGTCCAGGACCTCAGCAGCCATGAGGAGGAAGTCACAGGGATGTTTATGCAGGCTCTGAGCAGGGATCTCTGAGTTCACCTCAGGCCCAGAAGCCTTCTGACATGATTTCTCATATGCTTCTTAGCTGAGGCTCCCTTGGGTGCTGGTAAAGATCACCTGCCTTCATGCTGGCTCCGATCCTCATGTCTCCCTAGCCTGAGGCTTGGAGCTCCACTGCCTGGGCCCACGTGGGGGGCAGATTGCAAGGCCAGGCCCTAGGCCGGGTCTGGACACCGACAGAGTCTCTCCCCCCATGTGCGAGGAAACCAGCCTCCTCTGCTCTGGGGCTCTGCCCCTTGCCTCGCTACAGACACCCGTGCGTTGCCCCGGCACGGCTGGCACCTTCTAAACAGGGAGGAATTGGGCAAAGAGCAAGGCTGCCTGGGCGGGGACGGCGGCCTGGGGGAGGGGGGCAGCGCAGCTCCACTTTGCCTAAGGGGGAGGATCTATAGGTGGGTGGGGTCCTGCCAGGACTGACTTGGTTCTCCAGAAACAGGTGTTTGCTGAAAAAACTGGCTTGAATAGTGGGACAAGGCTGCCCTCTGCTGTATGAATGCGGAACTTCAAGGGGTCTGCCCATCAGGCCATTACTGGCTGCCAGCCCAAAATGAAACCTTTGGGTAGAAAATATTCCAGAAGTAGCCAGGAGGGAGGGCATGGAGGAGTTGGGGGAGGGAGGAAAGCTCAGAAGCCATCAGCCACAGCCTGAGTTAAAGCTCATCCACTCACTAGTCTGGCAAGTTAGTCCTGAAGCATTTAGAAAGTGCTTACTGTATACCAGTCATTCTCCAAAAGGAAGGAGATCCAAAGAGTAGCGAGGTTAGACCCTGGCCTCAGGGAGTTTCCAGTCTAATAGAGAGGGAAAGAGACAAACAACCTGATTCAAAGGAAATCAGGTAAATGGTGATGATCTGAGAAGGGAGGTACAAAATGAAGGGAGGCCCAGCATGAAGAAGGGAGGTGCTGAAGGACAGCGAATTACCAAAGGTTTTCTATGTAAGGTGGATTTTTAGTTGAGATTTAAGAAATCAAATCCCCAAAAGATCAGGAGGCAAAGCAGAAAGAACTATTGAGTTCTGGACCTGGGGGGAGGGAAGGCTGGAGCGGGTGTGTGTTCTTTAAGGAACAGCAGAGAGCTCAGTTTCCTAGAGGATCCTAGAGGAGTTGTAAGAAGGCTGGAAAAGAAAGAGGGTGAGGTTATGAAGGGCTGTGAATAGGAAACAAGATTTTTTTCATTTACTACTGAAAGTGATGGGATGGAATCATTCCTCAATGAAGAGCATTTCAACCCTTGTGGATTTGGTGGTATTAGATAAGCATTCCAGGAAAGCACTGAGACTTTCTCACAATTTCTTAAACCCTGCTGAAGGTTTCAGCTTCGTATAGGACTCCAAGGGAGGACATTAACGAGAGCCCCAGTTCTAATATTCACTCAGGAGTGATTATGGCACTTACTTTGTTTCACTTTTATTGATATCTTCTTCTAAGCCTGGGCAGCTAACTACCTGTGCACAGCAAGTCTGAAAATATGGTCAGAGTCAATGAGAGTTGGAAGCAAATGGCAAAGAAGCTAGAAAGAACAAAGACTTGACCTGGAGAGTCCTGGAGAGGACTGGGAAGTTCCTAAGGAAGCCCTGAAAATCTGGACATGGATATTCTGAACATGAAGAAGGAAGCTAGGAACATTCCCGGATCCAAAGGAGTTCTGTTGTAGCTCCAATGGAATTGCCGCTTCATTGTCTTCCCCAGGGCAGGGATGAGAAAGAACTTGTTGCTAATGCTGGGAAGGATGGATTTCTTTTTTTCCCCTGGCTACTTCTTTAAAGCTGTGACTTATCCCCATTCGTGTCCTTACTGATCCTAAGTCATAGGCTGGGGAAACCATCCCATCCTCTTCTGCAAAAAAATGACTTGGGATCTCCCTTACCTTTGTTTATTGCCTCAATTTCTTTCTCTTGCTTATTTCCTTAGCTAGCTGTTCTGGATCTCTGCTAGACGAGAACAGAGGCACTGAATCTGAACTAGTAGGAAACTCTTCTAGGTAATTCTCATTACCAATGATCCTTGCCCTTGGTCTAGGGTAGCTTATGTTGAAAATATTCAGGAAAGGAATTCTGTTTCCTCTGCATTTGGGCAGTACAAAACAGCATAAATAGGGGGTCTGTATTAGCCAAGCTTATTATGCCCAGATTTCTATATATTATCTGTGTATATTCTCTATCCAAGTATCAGTTTACTTACAGAGATTGTGTGTCTGCCAGATGAGGCGAAGATGCTCTCAGGTAACTGTATTTGCACTTTTCAAAACAAGAATAACCAAATACTTAAGATTGACTGCTTCTTTTGCCTGGTTTTGTTATAACTTTTTGTCACTTCATGGTGGTTTTCAATAATTTTCTCTCATTGGTTATCTCTACCAAGTTTTGGTAAAAGAGTTTAAAAGCTCAATAGAGCCTCTATGTCTCTCTGTGTGTGTCTTTAACTATCCCTATATGTTTATATCTCACTTTCTGACTCTGTCAATTACTAAAGTCAAAAGATGAGCAAGTTGAAAGGTCAATTTTCCCAAAACACCAAAATGGGCAATGAAATTGGTCCCTAGAAAGACAGTCTATAAAAGAATATTCCACAACAAAGGTAGAACCAACACCTGAATGGAGAGAAGCAGAGAACACATCAAGGACAAGATGTTCAAGGAACTATCTTTGAATGTTAGAAGCAAAACTCCCTGAATATTTTTGAAAGAAGGTCTGCTTTGAACCAGGAGATCATTATATACTTCAGCAACAATACTATATGAGGATCAATTCTGATGGAAGTGGCTATCTTCAACAATGAGAGAATCCAAATAAATTCCAATTGATCGGTAATGAACAGAACCAGCTACATCCAGCTAAAGAACTATGGGAAATGAATGTGGACCACAATATAGCATTTGCACTCTTTCTGTTATTTTTTGCTTGCATTTTTATTTTTCTTCCCAGATTATTTTTACCTTCTTTCTAAATCCAAATTTTCTTGTGTAGCAAGACACTTGTATAAATATGTGTACATATATTGTATTTAACATGTACTTTAACGTATTTAACATGTATGGGACTGCCTGCCATCTAGAGGAGGGGAAGGAGGGGAAAAGTTGGAACAGAAGTTTTTGTAAAGGTCAGTGTTGAAAAATTACCCATGAATATGTTCTGTCAATAAAAAGCTAAAATAAAAAAAAAATGTTGCACACATCTGGGCAAGGTAGTACATGCCTGTAATCTAAAAAAAAAAAAAAAAGAAAAGAAAAGAAAAGAAAGAAAAAGAAAGAAAGAAGGGCTTCTTCTCTTGGCATTCACATTATTTTAGCTTTTTGTTGTTCCTTCCAAATGGTTTTCAAAGCTTTTCTCTCCCTCCTTTTCCATCCAGGGTTTCTTATCACTACCAATCATATTCTTGTTGAAATATTTTGGTGAAGTGCTAAGACCCCAAACTAGCTCTCTGTCCCTAAAACTCAATCTCTTTCTCCCAGTCTGTGTGTAGCTCTTTATGTGTCCTTTTCTTCCCAACATGGTAGATAGGACTATATTCTAAGGACACCAAGGAGGGCAACACAATTGGTCCCCTGGAATAGAGTCTCAGTCAGACCATTCCCTAACACATGCAGAGCAAACACCCAAATGGATGTAATCAGATTCAGTTCAGTAGAGATCAGTAGAAAGCTGTAGTCTCCCTGAGGTGCTAATACTCAAGGGCACTTCTTCTAGGTGGAGGGAGCATGGCTCCTGTGTGGTTGGCCAGGGGCTGGGTCTGCTCAGGGAATGCAAGAGCATTTGGAGTCAGCTGGAGAATTGGCAGTCATTCCTCTACAAGCATCCTTCTGACGGCCAGTCTGGCTGGAAAAGGGCAGGCAGGAGACATTGGGGCAGCCCCTTAAGCCCTAGACATTGAGAATTTCCCTTGGAAAATGTAAGCCCAACTCCCTGGACAGCCAAGTGCTGTGTGCCCAGAATGGGCTCTAACAGCTTGAGCTCTTGGAATTGAGATCAGCCCCATACATCCTCCCAGAGAAGTCACTCAGTGTTGATCAAGAGGAATGTGGCAAAGGGACCGGTTCTGAGCCAGTGCCCCCCAGTCTCCCAATGTGCCAGACCCAGAGCCAAGATCCCAGGGGCTAAGGGCTCAGAGCAAGAGGCGGCAGATCATCCTGAGATTTGTGAAGGAAAGCAAGACATTTTCAGGATTAAGGGTAGTTTTTATTGAAACAAAATGATTGCCTGGGTTTCCAGGAAGAGCCCGAGGTAGGCAAGATGAGCAAAGAGATTCTTTAGGAGAGAGAAGGGGAATCTGGGAAGGAGGCTGTTGGGAGGCAGCTCAGCAGTTCTGTGATGGCCTCACTTCTGGGAGCAGGGCAGATGAACCTTGGAGATGACCAGAGGTTCCCCTGGGGTCTGCATGATTTGCTGGGGAGCCCTTTGCTGGGTGTTCCTGGCAGGGTGATGTCCCCTTGGCCGGGGAGATTGGGGAGTGTGTGAAGGATGAGGGGAAGGGGATAGGGAGCACTCCTATGGCAGGGCTGCTTTTTGGCTAAGTAAGGAGATCAGGGAATCCCAGACTCAGGGTTCCCAGATGATCCTGGGTCCTGGGTCATCATAAGGATGCTGAGAAAGGGGCTGTGTGGGTGGGAGCCGGGAGTGGAGGAGGGGTCTTGCTGAAGGCCAACTGCTTTAAATTAAGGTAGAAGGGAAGGGAATGGGGTGAGCATCAGATCTTAAACTGGTAGCAAGAAGGGCATAACAGCTGGACTAGCAGCAGCAGGGCTTGCAGCAGCTGGACTAGCAAGAACCCCCACAGCCTCCACCACAGCTGGAGCAGGAGCAAGTGGGCACACAGCAGCAGACAGGCTTGCAGCAGCTGGACTGGCAGCAGCAGGGCTTGCAGCAGCTGGACTGGCAACAACCCCCACAGCCTCCATCACAGCTAGAGCAGGAGCAAGTGGGCACACAGCAGCAGACAGGCTTGCAACAGGAGGACTGGCAGCAGCAGGGCTTGCAGCAGCTGGACTGGCAGCAGCAGGGCTTGCAGCAGCTGGACTGGCAGCAGCAGGGCTTGCAGCAGCTGGACTGACAGGATCCTCCACAGCTGGAGCCACAGCCTCCCTTGCAGCCTCCACCACAGCTAGAGCAGGAGCAGGCTGGCACACAGCAGCACACAGGTTTGCAGCAGCAGACAGGCACACAGCAGCTGGAGCCACAGCCCCCACAGCTGGAGCCACAGCCTCCTGAACAGCCGCAGCAGCTCATGATGCTGAGAGATTGGAAGAGATTGGTGTCCAGAGGGGAGGAAGGTCTCGAGAGAGAGAGGAGTGAGTGCGTTGTGGAAGCCCCTCTCTGCTCCCAGCTTTTATACTGTGGTGCAGCCCCAGAGGCAGGCCTGGGCACATGCCCACAGCCCCTCAGAAGACCCCCTGCAGAAGCAGGACCAGGCCTCCCAGCTCCCTGGGCTGTTGTTGGACACTAGTCCCCGGCTGCCACAGGATCAGCCTCTGCTTTGTTTGGGAGCAGGCCTTGTGGGCATGACTCACCTGGAAGCACTGGGCCACCTGGATTGGCAAATGGGCTTGTTTGGCCCTGGTCACAGGCACCTGGTCACAGGGACTCACTCACACACTCACACACTCTGGGAGCTCAGGGCAGGAGCCTCCAGGCTCCCGAGATCAACCCCGGCTGACAAGGAGATGGCGAGAGCGCAGGGAAGAAGCAGAAGCTTCCTGGAGATCTGGAGCAGGTGCCAGCAGGCAGGTGCCTGGCAGAAGGTGGTGGCCTCCTCAGCCCCATGGACATGCCCAAGGTAAGAGGCGGAGAGAGGAGCCAGGCCCAAGGCAGGGCTGAGAAAGCTACTGCAGACAAGGCAAAGGAGCCATGACCCAAGAATGAAGGGGGCAAGACCACAGGTGGGCTCCAGAGACCTTGGTCCTATGTCAGGTGAGAAGGGACCAGGAAGAGGATGCCCAGGGAAGGGAGGGAGGGAGAAGGAGGCCCAGCCCAAATGGCCACTGGGTAAAGAGGGCCTGATCCAGCAGAGATGAAGGATCTGGGCTTGGGAGCAGGTTCCTGAGGGGACCAAGGCCAGGGGAGGCAGATTCCTGGGAGCCATCCATGAGACTTGGGCCTCATTGCTGCCTTCCTGTAGGGAGATGGATTCTGGCTTGCCCCATTCCAGGCAAAAGAGCAGAACAGGAGGGGGAATGGGTCAGGGATTGGGGGTCAGTGCTCAGATGTCAAGGGGCTGCACCTCTGGTGGAATCAGGACTAAATATGCCAAGGGTTGTGCCCTTGACTCCTAGCACTCATAGAGGTTGGGGAAAGACAGGGAAGAAGGGCTTACCAGGGCCTTTATGGGGAAAAACCTGCAGGGATGGAAAGGGCTTTGATCATTGGATAAAGAAAACAATGGGCAAGGTCTGAAGACCAAGAACTCACCCACCTTAGGCCATGGTGCCCCCTAGTCCTAACGCAGTGGCTGGCAAGGGAGAGGGTATTCACTGTGGCTATTTGTAAAATAATGTTGGTTTTCCCTCAATTACATGTAAAACCTTGCCTGACATTTCCTGCTTGAAGCTTTGAGTTCCAAAAGTCTCTTCCACCCTTATTTCCCTCTAACTTCACAGAAAAGGAACAGAGTTTTCTGTAGCACAAGCATATATAAATATACAACACATTTCAATATCCATAATTGAGTGGGAAAAGTCCTTGAACAATAAAGAAGGAAAGAGAAAAACTGAAAGAAATAAAAAAAGGAAAAAGGATGAAAGAAAGAAGGCAAGAAAAAAGGAAGCATAAAGTAGAGGAAGGAAAGAAAAAAGAAAGAAAGAAGGGAGGGTGAGAGGAAGGGGGGAATGAATGAAGGAAGGAAGGAACAAGGAAAGAAGCAAGGAGGAAGGAAAGAAGGAAGAAAGAGAGGGAGGGAAGGAGGTATCCTTTGGTCACTATTCAGATTCCTGGATTTTTTTCTCTGGAGCTGGAGAGTCTGCTGCATCATGGGATTCTCTAAAATCACTGGGTTGCTGAGATCAGGGAAGTTATCTCTGGTTGTTCAACCCACAGTTCTGCTGTTACTGCTAAAAATGTTCTCTGGTTCTGGGCCTGTGTCTGCATCAGTTGCTGTCCATGTTTCCAGGCTGTTCTGAAATCATCCTGCTGGTTATGTCTCAGAGCGCACTGAGAGTTCCCCCAATGGAATGACACAGCTTGTTGCGCTGCTCCCCAATGAGGTGCATTCCCTTCATTGCTAATTCTGAGCCGTGTCACAAAGAGCTCCTACAAATGTTGGTTAGACAGAATCCTTTGTAAAATCTCTTTGGAATATAGAACAAATCATGGTTCTACTACCTCAAAGTGTATTCTGAGCACCCCAGCCCTTTGGGCATAGTTTTAAACATCATTCCAAAATGTGTGGATCAATTCACTCAATGTGGATCCATGTCCCAGTTTTCCCAGGAGTCCTCCAAAAGCCTCCCTTTTTCTTCCCAAGAACCAAACTGATGGGTCTGAGGTGGGAGCTCCGAAGTGTTCCACTTGCACTTCTCTGATCCGGGCTGACTTAGAGCATTTTGGCATAAGACATGAGCCTCCTTGGATTTCTTTGTCTCAAAACTGCTTTTTCCTATCGTTTGACCATTGATCAGTTGGGGAATGGCAAGGATTCTCATCCCTTTGACCCATTTCTCTGTCTATTGGAGAAACGGGCTGAGGTATAGGCCCAGCTCCACCTCCACTTGTGTGTTTTGTTCCAACTAGTGTTGATTTGGTTTTCTTTGGGCAAATGCCTTTGAAAGTCACCTAATCCGAATGCTCCCTCTTGCATGTCAGCATGCTCCCTGGATCCTGTTGGGGAGTCAGTCATTTCCTGATCCATAGATCAGCAGCTCTAGCAGTGACTGGAGATATCAGCTTTTAGGTGTAAATGATGCATCCATCTTCTCTTGGCTGGTGGTGAGAGAGGCTGGTCTACACCTTCATTCTGCCTTCCTGTGTTCCATGTTTCCCAGCAGTTTTGTCAAGGAATGAGTTTCATGCCCAAAACGTGGGTCTTTGGGTTTAGCAAACTGTACAGTTCCTAGTGTCTGGTGTCCCAATTCTCTTCCCCTGCTCTAGCCCTCTCCTTTGTTTCCTTTGGAGGAAAAGCTGGTTTGGATACTTAGCACATTATGATGCATATTGACACCTGATCCCATAGGATTCTTGTGACTGCATTCTTGCATCCCACCCCAGGCAGGGAGGCTCCTCTCTTTGTTCCTTGTGCTGCTTTGGCCCTGCCAGGTGGGGCTTTCCACCTTGGATTGGGCAGGATTGAGGACAGGGGCTGCAACCAATAGGAAGGTTGGAAAGGATTAGCTTCCCAGCCAAAGGTCCCTAGCTCAGCCAGGCAGGCCAGACCCCATCGGCCTTTGAGAGGAAAGATGCTCAGGAAGATTTCCTCCTTGCTTCACTCAGTTGCTCTGCCCTTGTCACCCCCTACCTGTCCCAAAAAGCTGTCTGTGCCCCTGGCACCTTTCTCTCCCCTCATCATGGCTCACCTGACCACCATCTTTGCCTTATCATCTGCATCCACTAACCCTTCACAAGGAGAACCTGGGCCAAAGGCCCAAGCCCTGTGCTGCCCAGCTTACCCCATGGCCACCTTCTCCTCGTCAAGCCCCATGGCCCCTTGCCAAATTCAATTCTAGGTCCACCTGGAAGGCGAACTTCCCAAAGAGGTGGAGCCAACACCGTTTCTTTCTGTCACTTCAGCCACAATCCCCAGAAGTGTTTTTGGCAGGAAAGGGATGGGAGGAGTCCTTTTCATGAATTGGGCTTCTTAAAATCCCAGGGGCTCCATGGTCTGGAAACAATGAGATCTTGCCCCTCTCCTCACTTTGCTTCATGTGCTATTCTACTGTTTTGTGCACTACCAGGTTCTCAGGTGGCCAACTCTTGCAGACATGGTCTGCAATATTTCTTCTCCCCCTCTCTCCCACCTCCTCCCATCTTCTTTCAATCTAGCCCTGATCCTGGTGATCTCTTGCTGTTCTTCTAAGGTGTCTTGTGCCTCCATTGCCCACAGCTCCAAGGTCTCTCATTGCAGAGGTGAGATACCCAGCTCTCCAGCACTTGAGGAGCAACATCCTTTCCCAATATTGGCGTGGGCCAGACAGGACCATTCCTGTGCTTGTTCTGTTTGTCTGAGTAGGTGCAGATCTTGCTGGGGAAATGAGGAAGGAGCATGGGGAGAGACTTGCTGCAGTGCTGCTTGCAGAGCTACTTCTGCCCAGCCCTTCTTGGGGTTTCATTGTTACCTGAAAAGAAACTGTTGCTTCTTTGTCTGCCTCAGGGAAGAGTAGAGTGTTTGCTCTTTGGCCTTTGCAGCCTGGAAATTTTTCTTCTTGGCCTACTAGTCCATTGGAGCTGTGACTTCAGCCCATTTATGGCTTAAGGGATCCTAAGCCATAGTCTGGGAAAGCCATGACCTCCTTCTCTGGAGAGGTGACTTTGACTCCCCTTTCCTTTCTTCTTCCCTCCCTTACTTTCCCTTTTCTGGTTGCCATGGCTAGCTAGCCTTTCTAAGACACCTGCCCTAGGAGAGCAGAGGCACAAGAGCACAAGCCCACAGCTAATGGGGAAGTCTTCCAGGCTTTCCTTATTCCCAATGATGCTGGCACTTGGTCTGAGGTGATGTCTGTCAAAAACATTCTGGAAAAGAGCTTTACTTCCTCCCCTTTTAGGGGCTCTACCAAACTGCAGAAGCTGGTGGGATCTCTTAGCTAAGGCCATTCTCCTCTGTATGACCATAGATTCTCAGTGGGGCTTCTCTTCCCAACTGAGAGTTGATGCAAAGAGATTTTCTATCTTTTCAGATCATGGAAAAAAATATTTAAGGAACCAATTTTGCTTTCTGCAAATAGGTCCCTACATACTAATGAAAAAGTGACTGCTCCTTTGGTTTCCCATTTTATTTCTGCTTAATTTTTGATGGTTCCTTCCTGGGGGTTTTCAATACTTTTCTCAGCTGTCTTATCGCTCCCAGGTTTTGTTATCACTACTATCATTATCATCTTCTTGATGAAATGATTTGTAAAATACAAACCCTCATCTAACTCTGTGTCTCTCTCTATCCCTCTGAGTCAGTCTCTGTCTCTCAGTTTCTGTGTGTCTCTGTGTGCCCTTTTCTTGTCTAAGGCAATATGTGCATTTTTCCCAAACATGGTAGGTAGGCCTGTATTCTCATAACACCAAGGAGGGCACCAAAATTAGAAGGTAGAAGAGGGTCTGAGTCAGACTGTTCCCCAACACATGCAGACTGAACACCCAAATGGATGTAAGCAGATATAGTTCAGAAGAGGTCAGTAGAAAGCACAGGCCTCCCTGAGGTGCTGATACTCAAGGGCACTCCATCTAGGGGAAGGGAGCATGGCTCCTGTGTGGTCTGGGGCTGGGTCTGTTCAGGGAATGCAAGAGCATTTGGAGTCAGCTGGAGAATGGGCAGTCATTCCTCTACATGCATCCTCCTGAAGCCCAGGCTGATTGGAGAAGGACAGGCAGGAGACATCGGGGCAGCTCCTTAAGCCCTAGACATTGAGGATTTCCCTTGGAAAATGGAGGCCCAACTCCCTCAAAACCAAGTGCTGAGTGCCCAGAATGGGCTCTAAAAGTGTGAGCCCTTGGAATTGAGCTCATCCCCTGGAGAAGTCACTCAGTGTTGATCGAAGGAAAGGAATGTGGCAAAGGGACCAGTTCTGGCAGTGCCCCCCAGTCTCCCAATGTGCCAGACCCAGAGCCCAAGAGCCCTGGATGTAGCTGCCTGTGAAAAGGGCTGAGTAAGTTCTCAGGGCCCTGGCAGAAGATGACATTGAGAGATTTATAAAGCAAAGCAAGACATTTTCAGGGTTAAGGGTAGCTTTTATTGAAACAAAATTATTCCCTGGTTTCCAGGGACAGCCCAAGGAGCCCAAGATAAGCAAAGAGGTCCTTTGGAGAAGACAGCTGGGGAGTCCGGGAATGAAGGCTATTGGGAGGCAGCTCAGCAATCCCCAGCAATGGCCCCACATCTAGGAGCAGGGCAGATGATCCTTGGAGATGACCCAGAGGTTCCCCTGGGGGTCTGCATGTTGTGCTGGCCAGTCCTTTACTGGGTGTTCTTGGCAGGGTGATGTCCCCTTGGCCGGGGAGATTGGGGAGTGTGTGAAGGATGAGGGGAAGGGGATAGGGAGCACTCCTATGGCAGGGCTGCTTTTTGGCTAAGGAAGGAGATCAGGGAATGCCAGACTCAGGGTTCCCAGATGATCCTGGGCCCTGGGTCATCATAAGGATGCTGAGAAAGGGGCTGTGTGGGTGGGAGCTGGGAGTGGAGGAGGGGTCTTGCTGAAGGCCAAATGCTTTAAATTAAGGTAGAAGGGAAGGGAATGGGGTGAGCATCAGATCTTAAACTGGTAGCAAGAAGGGCATAACAGCTGGACTAGCAGCAGCAGGGCTTGCAGCAGCTGGACTAGCAAGAACCCCCACAGCCTCCACCACAGCTGGAGCAGGAGCAAGCGGGTACACAGCAGCAGACAGGCTTGCAGCAACTGGACTGGCAGCAGCAGGGCTTGCAGCAGCTGGACTGGCAGCAGCAGGGCTTGCAGCAGCTGGACTGGCAACAACCCCCACAGCCTCCATCACAGCTAGAGCAGGAGCAAGTTGGCACACAGCAGCAGACAGGCTTGCAGCAACTGGACTGGCAGCAGCAGGGCTTGCAGCAGCTGGACTGGCAGCAGCAGGGCTTGCAGCAACTGGACTGGCAGCAGCAAGGTTTGCAGCAGCTGGACTGACAGCAGCCTCCACAGCTGGAGCCACAGCCTCCCTTGCAGCCTCCACCACAGCTAGAGCAGGAGCAGGCTGGCACACAGCAGCACACAGGTTTGCAGCAGCAGACAGGCACACAGCAGCTGGAGCCACAGCCCCCACAGCTGGAGCCACAGCCTCCTGAACAGCCACAGCAGCTCATGATGCTGAGAGATTGGAAGAGATTGGTGTCCACAGGGGAGGAAGGTCTCGAGAGAGAGAGGAGTGAGTGGGTTGTGGAAGCCCCTCTCTGCTCCCAGCTTTTATACTGTGGTGCAGCCCTGGGGGCAGGCCTGGGCACGTGCCCACAGCCCCTCTGCAGACCCCCTGCAGAAGCAGGAGCAGGCCTCCTGGCTCCCTGGGCTGTTGTTGGACACTAGTCCCCGGCTGCCCCAGGATCAGCCTCTGCTTTGTTTGGGAGCAGGCCTTGTGGGCATGACTCACCTGGAAGCACTGGGCCACCTGGATTGGCAAATGGGCTTGTTTGGCCCTGGTCACAGGGACTCACTCACACACTCACACACTCTGGGAGCTCAGGGCAGGAGCCTCCAGGCTCCCCGAGATCAGCCCCAGCTGACAAGGAGATGGCTAGAGCCAGGGAAGAAGCAGAAGATTCCTGGAGATTTGGAGCAGGTGCCAGCAGGCAGGTGCCTGGCAGAAGGTGGTGGCCTCCTCAGCCCCATGGACATGCCCAAGGAAACAGGCAGAGGTGGAGCCAGGCCCAAGGCAGGGCTGAGAAAGCTGCTGCAGACAAGGCAAAGGAGCCATGACCCAAGAATGAAGGGGGCAAGACCACAGGTGGGCTCCAGAGACCTTGGTCCTATGTCAGGTGAGAAGGGATCAGGAAGAGGATGCCCAGGGAAGGGAGGGATGGATAAGGGGGCCCAGCCCAAATGGCCCGCTGGGCAGAGAGGGCCTGATCCAGCAGAGATGAAGGAGCTGGCCTGGGGAGCAGCCTCCTGAGGGGACCAAGACCAGGGGAAGCAGATTCCTGGGAGTCCATCCATGAGACTTGGGGCTCATTGCTGCCTTCCTGTGGGGAGATGGATGCTGGCTTGTCCCATTCCAGGCAAAAGAGCAGAACAGGAGTGGGAATGGGTCAGGGATCAGGAATCAGGGCTCAGATGTCAAGGGGCTGCACCTATGGTGGAATCAGGACTAAATGAGTCAAGGGTTGTGCCCTTGACTCCTAGCACTCATAGAGGTTGGGGAAAGACAGAGAAGAAGGGCTTACCAGGGCCTTTGTGGGGAAAACCCTGCAGGGATGGAGAGGGCTTTGATCATTGGATAAAGAAAAAAATGGGCAAGGCCTGAAGACCAAGAACTCACCCACCTTAGGCCATGGTGCCCCCTAGTCCTAACTCAGTGGCTGGCAAGGGAGAGGGTATTCACTGTGGCTATTTGTAAAATAATGTTGGTTTTCCCTCAATTACTTGTAAAACCTTGCCTGACATTTCCTGCTTGAAGCTTTGAGTTCCAAAAGTCTCTTCCACCCTTATTTCCCTCTCACTTCATAGAAAAGGAACAGAGTTTGCTGTAGCACAAGCATATATAAATATACAACACATTTCAATATCCATAATAGTATGGGAAAAGTCCTTGAACAAGAAATGAGGAAAGAGAAAAACTGAAAGAAAAAAAAGGAAAGAGAATGAAAGAAAGAAGGCAAGAAAAAAGGAAGCATAAAGTAGAGGAAGGAAAGAAAAAAGAAAGAAGGGAGGGAGAGAGGAAGGGTGGAAGGAAGGAAGGAAGAAACAAGGGAAAAAGCAAGGAGGAAGGAAAGAAGGAAGGATGAGAGGGAGGGAGGGAGGGAGGTATGCTTTGGTCATTATTGAGATTCCTGGATTTTCTTTCTCTGGAGCTGGAGAGTCTGCTGCATCATGAGTACTTTGGGATTCTCTAAAATCACTGGGTTTCTGAGATCAGGGAAGTCATCTCTGGTTGTTCAACCCACAGTTCTGCTGTTACTGCTAAAAATGTTCTCTGGTTCTGGGCCTGTGTCTGCATCAGTTGTTGTCCATGTTTCCAGGTTGCTCTGAAATCATCCTGCTGGTTATGTCTCAGAGCGCACTGAGAGTTCCCCCAATGGAATGACACAGCTTGTTGCGCTGCTCCCCAATGAGGTGCATTCCCTTCATTGCTCATTCTGAGCCGTGCCCCAAAGAGCTCCTACAAACGCTGTTTAGACAGAATCCTTTCTAAAATCTCTTTGTAATATAAAAAAATCAAGGTTCTGCTACCTCAAAGTGTATTCTGAGCACCCCAGCCCTTTGGGCATAGTTTTAAACATCATTCCAAAATGTGTGGATCAATTCACTCAATGTGGATCCATGTCCCAGTTTTCCCAGGAGTCCTCCAAAAGCCACCCTTTTTCTTCCCAAGAACCAAACTGATGGGTCTGAGGTGGGAGCTCCAAAGTGTTCCCCTTGCACTTCTCTGATCCGGGCTGACTTAGAGCATTTTGGCATAAGACATGAGCCTCCTTAGATTTCTTTGTCTCAAAACTGCTTTTTCCTATCGTTTGACCATTGATCGGTTGGGGAATGGCAAGGATTCTCATCCCTTTGACCCATTTCTCTGTCTATTGGAGAAACGGGCTGAGGTATAGGCCCAGCTCCACCTCCACTTGTGTGTTTTGTTCCAACTAGTGTTGATTTGGTTTTCTTTGGTCAAATCCCTTTGAATGTCACCTAATCTGAATGCTCCCTCTTGCATGTCAGCATGCTCCCTGGATCCTGTTGGGGAGTCAGTCATTTCCTGATCCATAGATCAGCAGCTCTAGCAGTGATTGGAGATATCAGCTTTTAGGTGTAAATGATGCATCCATCTTCTCTTGGCTGGTGGTGAGAGAGGCTGGTCTACACCTTCATTCTGCCTTCCTGTGTTCCATGTTTCCCAGGAGTTTTGTCAAGGAATGAGTTTCATGCCCAAAACTTGGGTCTTTGGGTTTAGCAAACTGTACAGTTCCTAGTGTCTGGTGTCCCAATTCTCTTCCCCTGCTCTAGCCCTCTCCTTTGTTTCCTTTGGAGGAAGAGCTGGTTTGGATACTTAGCACATTATGATGCATATTGACACCTGATCCCATAGGATTCTTGTGACTGCATTCTTGCATCCCACCCCAGGCAGGGAGGCTCCTTTCTTTGTTCCTTGTGCTGCTTTGGCCCTGCCAGGTGGGGCTTTCCACCTTGGATTGGGCAGGATTGAGGACAAGGGCTGCAACCAATAGGAAGGTTGGAAAGGATTAGCTTCCCAGCCAAAGGTCCCTAGCTCAGCCAGGCAGGCCAGACCCCATCTGCCTTTGAGAGGAAAGATGCTCAGGAAGATTTCCTCCTTGCTTCACTCAGTTGCTCTGCCCTTGTCACCCCCTACCTGTCCCAAGAAGCTGTCTGTGCCCCTGGCACCTTTCTCTCCCCTCATCATGGCTCACCTGACCACCATCTTTGCCTTATCATCTGCATCCACTAACCCTTCACAAGGAGAACCTGGCCACAGGCCCAAGCCCTGTGCTGCCCAGCTTACCCCATGGCCACCTTCTCCTCGTCAAGCCCCATGGCCCCTTGCCAAATTCAATTCTAGGTCCACCTGGAAGGCGAACTTCCCAAAGAGGTGGAGCCAACACCGTTTCTTTCTGTCACTTCAGCCACAATCCCCAGAAGTGTTTTTGGCAGGAAAGGGATGGGAGGAGTCCTTTTCATGAATTGGGCTTCTTAAAATCCCAGGGGCTCCATGGTCTGGAAACAATGAGATCTTGCCCCTCTCCTCACTTTGCTTCATGTGCTATTCTACTGTTTTGTGCACTACCAGGTTCTCAGATGGACAACTCTTGCAGACATGGTCTGCAATATTTCTTCTTCCCCTCTCCCCCTCTCCTCCCATCTTCTTTCAATCTAGCCCTAATCCTGGTGATCTCTTGCTGTTCTTCTAAGGTGTCTTGTGCCTCCATTGCCCACAGCTCCAAGGTCTCTCTTGCTCACTGGAGAGGTGGGATACCCAGCTCTCCAGCACTTGAGGAGCAACATCCTTTCCCAATATTGGCGTGGGCCAGACAGGACCATTCCTGTGCTTGTTCTGTTTGTCTGAGTAGGTGCAGATCTTGCTGGGGAAATGAGGAAGGAGCATGGGGAGAGACTTGCTGCAGTGCTGCTTCCAGAGCTACTTCTGCCCAGCCCTTCTTGGGGTTTCATTGTTACCTGAAAAGAAACTGTTGCTTCTTTGTCTGCCTCAGGGAAGAGTAGAGTATTTGCTCTTAGGCCTTTGCAGCCTGGAAGTTTTTCTTCTTGGCCTACTAGTCCATTGGAGTTGTGACTTCAGCCCATTCATGGCTTAAGGGATCCTAAGCCATAGTCTGGGAAAGCCATGACCTCCTTCTCTGGAGAGGTGACTTTGACTCCCCTTTCCTTTCTTCTTCCCTCCCTTACTTTCCCTTTTCTGGTTGCCATGGCTAGCTAGCCTTTCTAAGACACCTGCCCTAGGAGAGCAGAGGCACAAGAGCACAAGCCCACAGCTAATGGGGAAGTCTTCCAGGCTTTCCTCATTCCCAATGATGCTGGCACTTGGTCTGAGGTGAGGTCTGTCAAAAACATTCTGGAAAAGAGCTTTACTTCCTCCCCTTTTAGGGGCTCTACCAAACTGCAGAAGCTGGTGGGATCTCTTAGCTAAGGCCATTCTCCTCTGTATGACCATAGATTCTCAGTGGGGCTTCTCTTCCCAACTGAGAGTTGATGCAAAGAGATTTTCTATCTTTTCAGATCATGGAAAAAAATATATAAGGAACCAATTTTGCATTCTGCAAATAGGTCCCTACATATTTATGAAAAAGTGACTGCTCCTTTGGTTTCCCATTTTATTTCTGCTTAATTTTTGATGGTCCCTTCCTGGGGGTTGTCAATACTTTTCTCAGCTGTCTTATCGCTCCCAGGTTTTGTTATCACTACTATCATTATCATCTTCTTGATGAAATGATTTGTAAAATACAAACCCTCATCTAACTCTGTGTCTCTCTCTATCCCTCTGAGTCAGTCTCTGTCTCTCAGTTTCTGTGTGTCTCTGTGTGCCCTTTTCTTGCCTAAGGCAATATGTGCATTTTTCCCAAACATGGTAGGTAGGCCTGTATTCTGACAACACCAAGGAGGGCACCACAATCAGAAGGTAGAAGAGGGTCTGAGTCAGACTGTTCCCCAACACATGCAGACTCAACACCCAAATGGATGTAAGCAGATACAGTTCAGAAGAGGTCAGTAGAAAGCACAGGCCTCCCTGAGGGGCTGAGACTCCATCTAGGGGAAGGGAGCATGGCTCCTGTGTGGTCTGGGGCTGGGTCTGTTCAGGGAATGCAAGAGCATTTGGAGTCAGCTGGAGAATGGGCAGTCATTCCTCTACATGCATCCTCCTGAAGCCCAGGCTGATTGGAGAAGGACAGGCAGGAGACATCGGGGCAGCTCCTTAAGCCCTAGACATTGAGGATTTCCCTTGGAAAATGGAGGCCCAACTCCCTCAAAGCCAAGTGCTGAGTGCCCAGAATGGGCTCTAAAAGCTTGAGCCCTTGGAATTGAGCTCATCCCCTGGAAAAGTCACTTAGTGTTGATCGGAGGAAAGAGGAATGTGGCAAAGGGACCAGTTCTGGCAGTGCCCCCCAGTCTCCCAATGTGCCAGACCCAGAGCCCAAGAGCCCTGGATGCAGCTGCCTGTGAAAAGGGCTGACTAAGTTCTCACGGCCCTGGCAGAAGATGACATTAAGAGATTTATAAAGCAAAGCAAGACATTTTCAGGGTTAAGGGTAGCTTTTATTGAAACAAACTTATTTCCCTGGTTTCCAGGGACACCCAAAGGAGCCCAAGATAAGCAAAGAGATCCTTTGGAGAAGACAGCTGGGGAGTCCGGGAATGAAGGCTGTTGGGAGGCAGCTCAGCAATCCCCAGCAATGGCCCCACATCTGGGAGCAGGGCAGATGAACCTTGGAGATGACCCAGAGGTTCCCCTGGGGATCTGCATGTTGCGCTGGCCAGTCCTTTACTGGGTGTTCTTGGTAGGGTGATGTCCCTTTGGCAGAGAGTGTGAAGGATGGGGGGGAGATGAGGATAGGAGGCGCTCCTGTGGTCCCGTTAATTCTTGGCTAAATAAAGAGATCAGGAAATCCCAGACTCAGGGTTCCCTGATGGTCCTGGGTCCTGGGTCATCAGCAAGGATGCTGAGACAGGAACTGTGTGTGGGGGAGCTGGGAGAGGAGGAGGTGAGCCTCAGATCTTACACTGGCAGCAAATAGGGGCACAGCAGCTGGACTAGCAACAACCCCCACAGCCTCCACCGCAACTGGAGCAGGAGCAAGCAGGCACACAGCAGCAGACAGGCTTGCAGCAGCTGGATTGACTACAGCACGGCTTGCAGCAGCTGGACTGGCAACAACCCCCACAGCCTCCACCACAGCTGGAGCAGGAGCAAGCAGGCACACAGCAGCAGACAGGCTTGCAGCAGCTGGACTGGCAGCAGCAGGGCTTGCAGCAGCTGGATTGACTACAGCAGGGCTTGCAGCAGCTGGACTGGCAACAACCCCCACAGCCTCCATCACAGCTAGAGCAAGAGCAAGCAGGCACACAGCAGCAGACAGGCTTGCAGCAGCTGGACTGGCAGCAGCAGGGCTTGCAGCAGCTGGACTGGCAGCAGCAAGGTTTGCAGCAGCTGGACTGACAGCAGCCTCCACAGCTGGAGTCACAGCCTCCCTTGCAGCCTCCACCACAGCTAGAGCAGGAGCAGGCTGGCACACAGCAGCACACAGGTTTGCAGCAGCAGACAGGCACACAGCAGCTGGAGCCACAGCCCCCACAGCTGGAGCCACAGCCTCCTGAACAGCCACAGCAGCTCATGATGCTGAGAGATTGGAAGAGATTGGTGTCCACAGGGGAGGAAGGTCTCGAGAGAGAGAGGAGTGAGTGGGTTGTGGAAGCCCCTCTCTGCTCCCAGCTTTTATACTGTGGTGCAGCCCTGGGGGCAGGCCTGGGCACGTGCCCACAGCCCCTCTGCAGACCCCCTGCAGAAGCAGGAGCAGGCCTCCTGGCTCCCTGGGCTGTTGTTGGACACTAGTCCCCGGCTGCCCCAGGATCAGCCTCTGCTTTGTTTGGGAGCAGGCCTTGTGGCCATGACTCACCTGGAAGCACTGGGCCACCTGGATTGGCAAATGGGCTTGTTTGGCCCTGGTCACAGGGACTCACTCACACACTCACACACTCTGGGAGCTCAGGGCAGGAGCCTCCAGGCTCCCCGAGATCAGCCCCAGCTGACAAGGAGATGGCGAGAGCCCAGGGAAGAAGCAGAAGCTTCCTGGAGATCTGGAGCAGGTGCCAGCAGGCACGTGCCTGGCAGAAGGTGGTGGCCTCCTCAGCCCCATGGCCGTGCCCAAGGAAACAGGCAGAGGTGGAGCCAGGCCCAAGGCAGGGCTGAGAAAGCTGCTGCAGACAAGGCAAAGGAGCCATGACCCAAGAATGAAGGGGGCAAGACCACAGGTGGGCTCCAGAGACCTTGGTCCTATGTCAGGTGAGATGGGATCAGGAAGAGGATGCCCAGGGAAGGGAGGGATGGATAAGGGGGCCCAGCCCAAATGGCCCGCTGGGCAGAGAGGGCCTGATCCAGCAGAGATGAAGGAGCTGGGCTGGGGAGCAGCCTTCTGAGGGGACCAAGGCCAGAGGAGGCAGATTCCTGAGAGTCCATCCATGAGACTTGGGGCTCATTGCTGCCTTCCTGTGGGGAGATGGATGCTGGCTTGTCCCATTCCAGGCAAAAGAGCAGAACAGGAGTGGGAATGGGTCAGGGATCAGGAATCAGGGCTCAGATGTCAAGGGGCTGCACCTGTGGTGGAATCAGGACTAAATGAGTCAAGGGTTGTGCCCTTGACTCCTAGCACTCATAGAGGTTGGGGAAAGACAGGGAAGAAGGGCTTACCAGGGCCTTTGTGGGGAAAACCCTGCAGGGATGGAGAGGGCTTTGATCATTGGATAAAGAAAACAATGGGCAAGGCCTGAAGACCAAGAACTCACCCACCTTAGGCCATGGTGCCCCCTAGTCCTAACTCAGTGGCTGGCAAGGGAGAGGGTATTCACTGTGGCTATTTGTAAAATAATGTTGGTTTTCCCTCAATTACTTGTAAAACCTTGCCTGACATTTCCTGCTTGAAGCTTTGAGTTCCAAAAGTCTCTTCCACCCTTATTTCCCTCTCACTTCATAGAAAAGGAACAGAGTTTGCTGTAGCACAAGCATATATAAATATACAACACATTTCAATATCCATAATAGTATGGGAAAAGTCCTTGAACAAGAAATGAGGAAAGAGAAAAACTGAAAGAAAAAAAAGGAAAGAGAATGAAAGAAAGAAGGCAAGAAAAAAGGAAGCATAAAGTAGAGGAAGGAAAGAAAAAAGAAAGAAGGGAGGGAGAGAGGAAGGGGGGAAGGAAGGAAGGAAGGAACAAGGGAAAAAGCAAGGAGGAAGGAAAGAAGGAAGGATGAGAGGGAGGGAGGGAGGGAGGTATGCTTTGGTCATTATTGAGATTCCTGGATTTTCTTTCTCTGGAGCTGGAGAGTCTGCTGCATCATGAGTACTTTGGGATTCTCTAAAATCACTGGGTTTCTGAGATCAGGGAAGTCATCTCTGGTTGTTCAACCCACAGTTCTGCTGTTACTGCTAAAAATGTTCTCTGGTTCTGGGCCTGTGTCTGCATCAGTTGTTGTCCATGTTTCCAGGTTGCTCTGAAATCATCCTGCTGGTTATGTCTCAGAGCGCACTGAGAGTTCCCCCAATGGAATGACACAGCTTGTTGCGCTGCTCCCCAATGAGGTGCATTCCCTTCATTGCTCATTCTGAGCTGTGTCACAAAGAGCTCCTACAAACGCTGTTTAGACAGAATCCTTTCTAAAATCTCTTTGTAATATAAAAAAATCAAGGTTCTGCTACCTCAAAGTGTATTCTGAGCACCCCAGCCCTTTGGGCATAGTTTTAAACATCATTCCAAAATGTGTGGATCAATTCACTCAATGTGGATCCATGTCCCAGTTTTCCCAGGAGTCCTCCAAAAGCCACCCTTTTTCTTCCCAAGAACCAAACTGATGGGTCTGAGGTGGGAGCTCCAAAGTGTTCCCCTTGCACTTCTCTGATCCGGGCTGACTTAGAGCATTTTGGCATAAGACATGAGCCTCCTTAGATTTCTTTGTCTCAAAACTGCTTTTTCCTATCGTTTGACCATTGATCGGTTGGGGAATGGCAAGGATTCTCATCCCTTTGACCCATTTCTCTGTCTATTGGAGAAACGGGCTGAGGTATAGGCCCAGCTCCACCTCCACTTGTGTGTTTTGTTCCAACTAGTGTTGATTTGGTTTTCTTTGGTCAAATCCCTTTGAATGTCACCTAATCTGAATGCTCCCTCTTGCATGTCAGCATGCTCCCTGGATCCTGTTGGGGAGTCAGTCATTTCCTGATCCATAGATCAGCAGCTCTAGCAGTGATTGGAGATATCAGCTTTTAGGTGTAAATGATGCATCCATCTTCTCTTGGCTGGTGGTGAGAGAGGCTGGTCTACACCTTCATTCCGCCTTCCTGTGTTCCATGTTTCCCAGGAGTTTTGTCAAGGAATGAGTTTCATGCCCAAAACTTGGGTCTTTGGGTTTAGCAAACTGTACAGTTCCTAGTGTCTGGTGTCCCAATTCTCTTCCCCTGCTCTAGCCCTCTCCTTTGTTTCCTTTGGAGGAAGAGCTGGTTTGGATACTTAGCACATTATGATGCATATTGACACCTGATCCCATAGGATTCTTGTGACTGCATTCTTGCATCCCACCCCAGGCAGGGAGGCTCCTCTCTTTGTTCCTTGTGCTGCTTTGGCCCTGCCAGGTGGGGCTTTCCACCTTGGATTGGGCAGGATTGAGGACAAGGGCTGCAACCAATAGGAATGTTGGAAAGGATTAGCTTCCCAGCCAAAGGTCCCTAGCTCAGCCAGGCAGGCCAGACCCCATCTGCCTTTGAGAGGAAAGATGCTCAGGAAGATTTCCTCCTTGCTTCACTCAGTTGCTCTGCCCTTGTCACCCCCTACCTGTCCCAAGAAGCTGTCTGTGCCCCTGGCACCTTTCTCTCCCCTCATCATGGCAAACCTGACCACCATCTTTGCCTTATCATCTGCATCCACTAACCCTTCACAAGGAGAACCTGGGCCAAAGGCCCAAGCCCTGTGCTGCCCAGCTTACCCCATGGCCACCTTCTCCTCGTCAAGCCCCATGGCCCCTTGCCAAATTCAATTCTAGGTCCACCTGGAAGGCGAACTTCCCAAAGAGGTGGAGCCAACACCGTTTCTTTCTGTCACTTCAGCCACAATCCCCAGAAGTGTTTTTGGCAGGAAAGGGATGGGAGGAGTCCTTTTCATGAATTGGGCTTCTTAAAATCCCAGGGGCTCCATGGTCTGGAAACAATGAGATCTTGCCCCTCTCCTCACTTTGCTTCATGTGCTATTCTACTGTTTTGTGCACTACCAGGTTCTCAGATGGACAACTCTTGCAGACATGGTCTGCAATATTTCTTCTTCCCCTCTCCCCCTCTCCTCCCATCTTCTTTCAATCTAGCCCTAATCCTGGTGATCTCTTGCTGTTCTTCTAAGGTGTCTTGTGCCTCCATTGCCCACAGCTCCAAGGTCTCTCTTGCTCACTGGAGAGGTGGGATACCCAGCTCTCCAGCACTTGAGGAGCAACATCCTTTCCCAATATTGGCGTGGGCCAGACAGGACCATTCCTGTGCTTGTTCTGTTTGTCTGAGTAGGTGCAGATCTTGCTGGGGAAATGAGGAAGGAGCATGGGGAGAGACTTGCTGCAGTGCTGCTTCCAGAGCTACTTCTGCCCAGCCCTTCTTGGGGTTTCATTGTTACCTGAAAAGAAACTGTTGCTTCTTTGTCTGCCTCAGGGAAGAGTAGAGTATTTGCTCTTAGGCCTTTGCAGCCTGGAAGTTTTTCTTCTTGGCCTACTAGTCCATTGGAGTTGTGACTTCAGCCCATTCATGGCTTAAGGGATCCTAAGCCATAGTCTGGGAAAGCCATGACCTCCTTCTCTGGAGAGGTGACTTTGACTCCCCTTTCCTTTCTTCTTCCCTCCCTTACTTTCCCTTTTCTGGTTGCCATGGCTAGCTAGCCTTTCTAAGACACCTGCCCTAGGAGAGCAGAGGCACAAGAGCACAAGCCCACAGCTAATGGGGAAGTCTTCCAGGCTTTCCTCATTCCCAATGATGCTGGCACTTGGTCTGAGGTGAGGTCTGTCAAAAACATTCTGGAAAAGAGCTTTACTTCCTCCCCTTTTAGGGGCTCTACCAAACTGCAGAAGCTGGTGGGATCTCTTAGCTAAGGCCATTCTCCTCTGTATGACCATAGATTCTCAGTGGGGCTTCTCTTCCCAACTGAGAGTTGATGCAAAGAGATTTTCTATCTTTTCAGATCATGGAAAAAAATATATAAGGAACCAATTTTGCATTCTGCAAATAGGTCCCTACATATTTATGAAAAAGTGACTGCTCCTTTGGTTTCCCATTTTATTTCTGCTTAATTTTTGATGGTCCCTTCCTGGGGGTTGTCAATACTTTTCTCAGCTGTCTTATCGCTCCCAGGTTTTGTTATCACTACTATCATTATCATCTTCTTGATGAAATGATTTGTAAAATACAAACCCTCATCTAACTCTGTGTCTCTCTCTATCTCTCCGAGTCAGTCTCTGTCTCTCAGTTTCTGTGTGTCTCTGTGTGCCCTTTTCTTGCCTAAGGCAATATGTGCATTTTTCCCAAACATGGTAGGTAGGCCTGTATTCTGACAACACCAAGGAGGGCACCACAATCAGAAGGTAGAAGAGGGTCTGAGTCAGACTGTTCCCCAACACATGCAGACTCAACACCCAAATGGATGTAAGCAGATACAGTTCAGAAGAGGTCAGTAGAAAGCACAGGCCTCCCTGAGGGGCTGAGACTCCATCTAGGGGAAGGGAGCATGGCTCCTGTGTGGTCTGGGGCTGGGTCTGTTCAGGGAATGCAAGAGCATTTGGAGTCAGCTGGAGAATGGGCAGTCATTCCTCTACATGCATCCTCCTGAAGCCCAGGCTGATTGGAGAAGGACAGGCAGGAGACATCGGGGCAGCTCCTTAAGCCCTAGACATTGAGGATTTCCCTTGGAAAATGGAGGCCCAACTCCCTCAAAGCCAAGTGCTGAGTGCCCAGAATGGGCTCTAAAAGCTTGAGCCCTTGGAATTGAGCTCATCCCCTGGAAAAGTCACTTAGTGTTGATCGGAGGAAAGAGGAATGTGGCAAAGGGACCAGTTCTGGCAGTGCCCCCCAGTCTCCCAATGTGCCAGACCCAGAGCCCAAGAGCCCTGGATGCAGCTGCCTATGAAAAGGGCTGACTAAGTTCTCACGGCCCTGGCAGAAGATGACATTAAGAGATTTATAAAGTAAAGCAAGACATTTTTAGGGTTAAGGGTAGCTTTTATTGAAACAAAATTATTCCCTGGTTTCCAGGGACAGTCCAAGGAGTCCAAGAAAAGCAAAGAGGTCCTTTGGAGAAGACAGCTGGGGAGTCCGGGAATGAAGGCTATTGGGAGGCAGCTCAGCAATCCCCAGCAATGGCCCCACATCTAGGAGCAGGGCAGATGATCCTTGGAGATGACCCAGAGGTTCCCCTGGGGGTCTGCATGTTGTGCTGGCCAGTCCTTTACTGGGTGTTCTTGGCAGGGTGATGTCCCCTTGGCCGGGGAGATTGGGGAGTGTGTGAAGGATGAGGGGAAGGGGATAGGGAGCACTCCTATGGCAGGGCTGCTTTTTGGCTAAGGAAGGAGATCAGGGAATGCCAGACTCAGGGTTCCCAGATGATCCTGGGCCCTGGGTCATCATAAGGATGCTGAGAAAGGGGCTGTGTGGGTGGGAGCCGGGAGTGGAGGAGGGGTCTTGCTGAAGGCCAAATGCTTTAAATTAAGGTAGAAGGGAAGGGAATGGGGTGAGCATCAGATCTTAAACTGGTAGCAAGAAGGGCATAACAGCTGGACTAGCAGCAGCAGGGCTTGCAGCAGCTGGACTAGCAAGAACCCCCACAGCCTCCACCACAGCTGGAGCAGGAGCAAGCGGGTACACAGCAGCAGACAGGCTTGCAGCAGCTGGACTGGCAGCAGCAGGGCTTGCAGCAGCTGGACTGGCAACAACCCCCACAGCCTCCATCACAGCTAGAGCAGGAGCAAGTTGGCACACAGCAGCAGACAGGCTTGCAGCAACTGGACTGGCAGCAGCAGGGCTTGCAGCAGCTGGACTGGCAACAACCCCCACAGCCTCCATCACAGCTAGAGCAGGAGCAAGTTGGCACACAGCAGCAGACAGGCTTGCAGCAACTGGACTGGCAGCAGCAGGGCTTGCAGCAACTGGACTGGCAGCAGCAGGGCTTGCAGCAGCTGGACTGGCAGCAGCAGGGCTTGCAGCAACTGGACTGGCAGCAGCAAGGTTTGCAGCAGCTGGACTGACAGCAGCCTCCACAGCTGGAGCCACAGCCTCCCTTGCAGTCTCCACCACAGCTAGAGCAGGAGCAGGCTGGCACACAGCAGCACACAGGTTTGCAGCAGCAGACAGGCACACAGCAGCTGGAGCCACAGCCCCCACAGCTGGAGCCACAGCCTCCTGAACAGCCACAGCAGCTCATGATGCTGAGAGATTGGAAGAGATTGGTGTCCACAGGGGAGGAAGGTCTTGAGAGAGAGAGAGGAGTGAGTGCGTTGTGGAAGCCCCTCTCTGCTCCCAGCTTTTATACTGTGGTGCAGCCCCAGAGGCAGGCCTAGGCACGTGCCCACAGCCCCTCTGCAGACCCCCTGCAGAAGCAGGAGCAGGCCTCCTGGCTCCCTGGGCTGTTGTTGGACACTAGTCCCCGGCTGCCCCAGGATCAGCCTCTGCTTTGTTTGGGAGCAGGCCTTGTGGCCATGACTCACCTGGAAGCACTGGGCCACCTGGATTGGCAAATGGGCTTGTTTGGCCCTGGTCACAGGGACTCACTCACACACTCACACACTCTGGGAGCTCAGGGCAGGAGCCTCCAGGCTCCCCGAGATCAGCCCCAGCTGACAAGGAGATGGCGAGAGCCCAGGGAAGAAGCAGAAGCTTCCTGGAGATTTGGAGCAGGTGCCAGCAGGCACGTGCCTGGCAGAAGGTGGTGGCCTCCTCAGCCCCATGGCCGTGCCCAAGGAAACAGGCAGAGGTGGAGCCAGGCCCAAGGCAGGGCTGAGAAAGCTGCTGCAGACAAGGCAAAGGAGCCATGACCCAAGAATGAAGGGGCAAGACGACAGGTGGGCTCCAGCAACCATGGTCCCATGTCAGGTGAGAAGGGACCAGGAAGAGGATGCCCAGGGAAGGGAGGGATGGATAAGGGGGCCCAGCCCAAATGGCCACTGGGTAAAGAGGGCCTGATCCAGCAGAGATGAAGGAGCTGGGCTGGGGAGCAGCCTTCTGAGGGGACCAAGGCCAGAGGAGGCAGATTCCTGAGAGTCCATCCATGAGACTTGGGGCTCATTGCTGCCTTCCTGTGGGGAGATGGATGCTGGCTTGTCCCATTCCAGGTAAAAGAGCAGAACAGGAGTGGGAATGGGTCAGGGATCAGGAATCAGGGCTCAGATGTCAAGGGGCTGCACCTATGGTGGAATCAGGACTAAATGAGTCAAGGGTTGTGCCCTTGACTCCTAGCACTCATAGAGGTTGGGGAAAGACAGGGAAGAAGGGCTTACCAGGGGCTTTGTGGGGAAAACCCTGCAGGGATGGAGAGGGCTTTGATCATTGGATAAAGAAAAAAATGGGCAAGGCCTGAAGACCAAGAACTCACCCACCTTAGGCCATGGTGCCCCCTAGTCCTAACTCAGTGGCTGGCAAGGGAGAGGGTATTCACTGTGGCTATTTGTAAAATAATGTTGGTTTTCCCTCAATTACTTGTAAAACCTTGCCTGACATTTCCTGCTTGAAGCTTTGAGTTCCAAAAGTCTCTTCCACCCTTATTTCCCTCTCACTTCATAGAAAAGGAACAGAGTTTGCTGTAGCACAAGCATATATAAATATACAACACATTTCAATATCCATAATAGTATGGGAAAAGTCCTTGAACAAGAAATGAGGAAAGAGAAAAACTGAAAGAAAAAAAAGGAAAGAGAATGAAAGAAAGAAGGCAAGAAAAAAGGAAGCATAAAGTAGAGGAAGGAAAGAAAAAAGAAAGAAGGGAGGGAGAGAGGAAGGGGGGAAGGAAGGAAGGAAGGAACAAGGGAAAAAGCAAGGAGGAAGGAAAGAAGGAAGGATGAGAGGGAGGGAGGGAGGGAGGTATGCTTTGGTCATTATTGAGATTCCTGGATTTTCTTTCTCTGGAGCTGGAGAGTCTGCTGCATCATGAGTACTTTGGGATTCTCCAAAATCACTGGGTGGCTGAGATCAGGGAAGTCATCTCTGGTTGTTCAACCCACAGTTCTGCTGTTACTGCTAAAAATGTTCTCTGGTTCTGGGCCTGTGTCTGCATCAGTTGTTGTCCATGTTTCCAGGTTGCTCTGAAATCATCCTGCTGGTTATGTCTCAGAGCGCACTGAGAGTTCCCCCAATGGAATGACACAGCTTGTTGCGCTGCTCCCCAATGAGGTGCATTCCCTTCATTGCTCATTCTGAGCTGTGTCACAAAGAGCTCCTACAAACGCTGTTTAGACAGAATCCTTTCTAAAATCTCTTTGTAATATAAAAAAATCAAGGTTCTGCTACCTCAAAGTGTATTCTGAGCACCCCAGCCCTTTGGGCATAGTTTTAAACATCATTCCAAAATGTGTGGATCAATTCACTCAATGTGGATCCATGTCCCAGTTTTCCCAGGAGTCCTCCAAAAGCCACCCTTTTTCTTCCCAAGAACCAAACTGATGGGTCTGAGGTGGGAGCTCCGAAGTGTTCCACTTGCACTTCTCTGATCCGGGCTGACTTAGAGCATTTTGGCATAAGACATGAGCCTCCTTAGATTTCTTTGTCTCAAAACTGCTTTTTCCTATCGTTTGACCATTGATCGGTTGGGGAATGGCAAGGATTCTCATCCCTTTGACCCATTTCTCTGTCTATTGGAGAAACGGGCTGAGGTATAGGCCCAGCTCCACCTCCACTTGTGTGTTTTGTTCCAACTAGTGTTGATTTGGTTTTCTTTGGTCAAATCCCTTTGAATGTCACCTAATCCGAATGCTCCCTCTTGCATGTCAGCATGCTCCCTGGATCCTGTTGAGGAGTCAGTCATTTCCTGATCCATAGATCAGCAGCTCTAGCAGTGATTGGAGATATCAGCTTTTAGGTGTAAATGATGCATCCATCTTCTCTTGGCTGGTGGTGAGAGAGGCTGGTCTACACCTTCATTCTGCCTTCCTGTGTTCCATGTTTCCCAGGAGTTTTGTCAAGGAATGAGTTTCATGCCCAAAACTTGGGTCTTTGGGTTTAGCAAACTGTACAGTTCCTAGTGTCTGGTGTCCTGAGTCTCTTCCCCTGCTCTAGCCCTCTCCTTTGTTTCCTTTGGAGGAAGAGCTGGTTTGGATACTTAGCACATTATGATGCATATTGACACCTGATCCCATAGGATTCTTGTGACTGCATTCTTGCATCCCACCCCAGGCAGGGAGGCTCCTCTCTTTGTTCCTTGTGCTGCTTTGGCCCTGCCAGGTGGGGCTTTCCACCTTGGATTGGGCAGGATTGAGGACAAGGGCTGCAACCAATAGGAAGGTTGGAAAGGATTAGCTTCCCAGCCAAAGGTCCCTAGCTCAGCCAGGCAGGCCAGACCCCATCTGCCTTTGAGAGGAAAGATGCTCAGGAAGATTTCATCCTTGCTTCACTCAGTTGCTCTGCCCTTGTCACCCCCTACCTGACCCAAGAAGCTGTCTGTGCCCCTGGCACCTTTCTCTCCCCTCATCATGGCTCACCTGACCACCATCTTTGCCTTATCATCTGCATCCACTAACCCTTCACAAGGAGAACCTGGGCCAAAGGCCCAAGCCCTGTGCTGCCCAGCTTACCCCATGGCCACCTTCTCCTCGTCAAGCCCCATGGCCCCTTGCCAAATTCAATTCTAGGTCCACCTGGAAGGCGAACTTCCCAAAGAGGTGGAGCCAACACCGTTTCTTTCTGTCACTTCAGCCACAATCCCCAGAAGTGTTTTTGGCATAAAAGGGATGGGAGGAGTCCTTTTCATGAATTGGCCTTCTTAAAATCCCAGGGGCTCCATGGTCTGGAAACAATGAGATCTTGCCCCTCTCCTCACTTTGCTTCATGTGCTATTCTACTGTTTTGTGCACTACCAGGTTCTCAGATGGACAACTCTTGCAGACATGGTCTGCAATATTTCTTCTTCCCCTCTCCCCCTCTCCTCCCATCTTCTTTCAATCTAGCCCTAATCCTGGTGATCTCTTGCTGTTCTTCTAAGGTGTCTTGTGCCTCCATTGCCCACAGCTCCAAGGTCTCTCATTGCAGAGGTGAGATACCCAGCTCTCCAGCACTTGAGGAGCAACATCCTTTCCCAATATTGGCGTGGGCCAGACAGGACCACTCCTGTGCTTGTTCTGTTTGTCTGAGTAGGTGCAGATCTTGCTGGGGAAATGAGGAAGGAGCATGGGGAGAGACTTGCTGCAGTGCTGCTTCCAGAGCTACTTCTGCCCAGCCCTTCTTGGGGTTTCATTGTTACCTGAAAAGAAACTGTTGCTTCTTTGTCTGCCTCAGGGAAGAGTAGAGTATTTGCTCTTAGGCCTTTGCAGCCTGGAAATTTTTCTTCTTGGCCTACTAGTCCATTGGAGTTGTGACTTCAGCCCATTCATGTCTTAAGGGATCCTAAGCCATAGTCTGGGAAAGCCATGACCTCCTTCTCTGGAGAGGTGACTTTGACTCCCCTTTCCTTTCTTCTTCCCTCCCTTACTTTCCCTTTTCTGGTTGCCATGGCTAGCTAGCCTTTCTAAGACACCTGCCCTAGGAGAGCAGAGGCACAAGAGCACAAGCCCACAGCTAATGGGGAAGTCTTCCAGGCTTTCCTCATTCCCAATGATGCTGGCACTTGGTTTGAGGTGAGGTCTGTCAAAAACATTCTGGAAAAGAGCTTTACTTCCTCCCCTTTTAGGGGCTCTACCAAACTGCAGAAGCTGGTGGGATCTCTTAGCTAAGGCCATTCTCCTCTGTATGACCATAGATTCTCAGTGGGGCTTCTCTTCCCAACTGAGAGTTGATGCAAAGAGATTTTCTATCTTTTCAGATCATGGAAAAAAATATTTAAGGAACCAATTTTGCATTCTGCAAATAGGTCCCTACATACTAATGAAAAAGTGACTGCTCCTTTGGTTTCCCATTTTATTTCTGCTTAATTTCTGATGGTCCCTTCCTGGGGGTTGTCAATACTTTTCTCAGCTGTCTTATCGCTCCCAGGTTTTGTTATCACTACTATCATTATCATCTTCTTGATGAAATGATTTGTAAAATACAAACCCTCATCTAACTCTGTGTCTCTCTCTATCCCTCTGAGTCAGTCTCTGTCTCTCAGTTTCTGTGTGTCTCTGTGTGCCCTTTTCTTGCCTAAGGCAATATGTGCATTTTTCCCAAACATGGTAGGTAGGCCTGTATTCTGACAACACC
Source organism: Dasyurus viverrinus (assembly GCA_020854095.1). Classification (NCBI taxonomy): domain Eukaryota; kingdom Metazoa; phylum Chordata; class Mammalia; order Dasyuromorphia; family Dasyuridae; genus Dasyurus; species Dasyurus viverrinus. The sequence goes on along the minus strand of CM037002.1, from coordinate 254,159,135 downwards.
AAGAAGGGCACCACAATTAGAAGGTAGAAGAGGGTCTGAGTCAGACTGTTCCCCAACACATGCAGACTCAACACCCAAATGGATGTAAGCAGATACAGTTCAGAAGAGGTCAGTAGAAAGCACAGGCCTCCCTGAGGGGCTGAGACTCCATCTAGGGGAAGGGAGCATGGCTCCTGTGTGGTCTGGGGCTGGGTCTGTTCAGGGAATGCAAGAGCATTTGGAGTCAGCTGGAGAATGGGCAGTCATTCCTCTACATGCATCCTCCTGAAGCCCAGGCTGATTGGAGAAGGACAGGCAGGAGACATCGGGGCAGCTCCTTAAGCCCTAGACATTGAGGATTTCCCTTGGAAAATGGAGGCCCAACTCCCTCAAAACCAAGTGCTGAGTGCCCAGAATGGGCTCTAAAAGTGTGAGCCCTTGGAATTGAGCTCATCCCCTGGAGAAGTCACTCAGTGTTGATCGAAGGAAAGGAATGTGGCAAAGGGACCAGTTCTGGCAGTGCCCCCCAGTCTCCCAATGTGCCAGACCCAGAGCCCAAGAGCCCTGGATGCAGCTGCCTGTGAAAAGGGCTGACTAAGTTCTCACGGCCCTGGCAGAAGATGACATTAAGAGATTTATAAAGTAAAGCAAGACATTTTTAGGGTTAAGGGTAGTGTTTATTGAAACAAACTTATTTCCCTGGTTTCCAGGGACACCCAAAGGAGCCCAAGATAAGCAAAGAGATCCTTTGGAGAAGACAGCTGGGGAGTCCGGGAATGAAGGCTGTTGGGAGGCAGCTCAGCAATCCCCAGCAATGGCCCCACATCTGGGAGCAGGGCAGATGATCCTTGGAGATGACCCAGAGTTTCCCCTGGGGATCTGCATGTTGTGTTGGCCAGTCCTTTACTGGGTGTTCTTGGTAGGGTGATGTCCCTTTGGCAGAGAGTGTGAAGGATGGGGGGGAGATGAGGATAGGAGGCGCTCCTGTGGTCCCGTTAATTCTTGGCTAAATAAAGAGATCAGGAAATCCCAGACTCAGGGTTCCCTGATGGTCCTGGGTCCTGGGTCATCAGCAAGGATGCTGAGACAGGAACTGTGTGTGGGGGAGCTGGGAGAGGAGGAGGTGAGCCTCAGATCTTACACTGGCAGCAAATAGGGGCACAGCAGCTGGACTAGCAACAACCCCCACAGCCTCCACCGCAACTGGAGCAGGAGCAAGCAGGCACACAGCAGCAGACAGGCTTGCAGCAGCTGGATTGACTACAGCACGGCTTGCAGCAGCTGGACTGGCAACAACCCCCACAGCCTCCACCACAGCTGGAGCAGGAGCAAGCAGGCACACAGCAGCAGACAGGCTTGCAGCAGCTGGACTGGCAGCAGCAGGGCTTGCAGCAGCTGGATTGACTACAGCAGGGCTTGCAGCAGCTGGACTGGCAACAACCCCCACAGCCTCCATCACAGCTAGAGCAAGAGCAAGCAGGCACACAGCAGCAGACAGGCTTGCAGCAGCTGGACTGGCAGCAGCAGGGCTTGCAGCAGCTGGACTGGCAGCAGCAAGGTTTGCAGCAGCTGGACTGACAGCAGCCTCCACAGCTGGAGTCACAGCCTCCCTTGCAGCCTCCACCACAGCTAGAGCAGGAGCAGGCTGGCACACAGCAGCACACAGGTTTGCAGCAGCAGACAGGCACACAGCAGCTGGAGCCACAGCCTCCACAGCTGGAGCCACAGCCTCCTGAACAGCCACAGCAGCTCATGATGCTGAGAGATTGGAAGAGATTGGTGTCCAGAGGGGAGGAAGGTCTCGAGAGAGAGAGAGGAGTGAGTGCGTTGTGGAAGCCCCTCTCTGCTCCCAGCTTTTATACTGTGGTGCAGCCCCAGAGGCAGGCCTGGGCACATGCCCACAGCCCCTCAGAAGACCCCCTGCAGAAGCAGGACCAGGCCTCCTGGCTCCCTGGGCTGTTGTTGGACACTAGTCCCCGGCTGCCACAGGATCAGCCTCTGCTTTGTTTGGGAGTAGGCCTTGTGGCCATGACTCACCTGGAAGCACTGGGCCACCTGGATTGGCAAACGGGCTTGTTTGGACCTGGTCACAGGGACCTCACTCGCACACTCACACACTCTGGGAGCTCAGGGCAGGAGCCTCCAGGCTCCCCGAGATCAGCCCCAGCTGACAAGGAGATGGCGAGAGCCCAGGGAAGAAGCAGAAGCTTCCTGGAGATCTGGAGCAGGTGCCAGCAGGCACGTGCCTGGCAGAAGGTGGTGGCCTCCTCAGCCCCATGGCCGTGCCCAAGGAAACAGGCAGAGGTGGAGCCAGGCCCAAGGCAGGGCTGAGAAAGCTGCTGCAGACAAGGCAAAGGAGCCATGACCCAAGAATGAAGGGGCAAGACGACAGGTGGGCTCCAGCAACCATGGTCCCATGTCAGGTGAGAAGGGACCAGGAAGAGGATGCCCAGGGAATGGAGGGATGGATAAGGGGGCCCAGCCCAAATGGCCCGCTGGGCAGAGAGGGCCTGATCCAGCAGAGATGAAGGAGCTGGGCTGGGGAGCAGCCTCCTGAGGGGACCAAGGCCAGAGGAGGCAGATTCCTGAGAGTCCATCCATGAGACTTGGGGCTCATTGCTGCCTTCCTGTGGGGAGATGGATGCTGGCTTGTCCCATTCCAGGCAAAAGAGCAGAACAGGAGTGGGAATGGGTCAGGGATCAGGAATCAGGGCTCAGATGTCAAGGGGCTGCACCTATGGTGGAATCAGGACTAAATATGCCAAGGGTTGTGCCCTTGACTCCTAGCACTCATAGAGGTTGGGGAAAGACAGGGAACAAGGGCTTACCAGGGGCTTTGTGGGGAAAACCCTGCAGGGATGGAGAGGGCTTTGATCATTGGATAAAGAAAAAAATGGGCAAGGCCTGAAGACCAAGAACTCACCCACCTTAGGCCATGGTGCCCCCTAGTCCTAACTCAGTGGCTGGCAAGGGAGAGGGTATTCACTGTGGCTATTTGTAAAATAATGTTGGTTTTCCCTCAATTACTTGTAAAACCTTGCCTGACATTTCCTGCTTGAAGCTTTGAGTTCCAAAAGTCTCTTCCACCCTTACTTCCCTCTCACTTCATAGAAAAGGAACAGAGTTTGCTGTAGCACAAGCATATATAAATATACAACACATTTCAATATCCATAATAGTATGGGAAAAGTCCTTGAACAAGAAATGAGGAAAGAGAAAAACTGAAAGAAAAAAAAAAGGAAAGAGAATGAAAGAAAGAAGGCAAGAAAAAAGGAAGCATAAAGTAGAGGAAGGAAAGAAAAAAGAAAGAAAGAAGGGAGGGAGAGAGGAAGGGGGGAAGGAAGGAAGGAAGGAACAAGGGAAAAAGCAAGGAGGAAGGAAAGAAGGAAGGATGAGAGGAAGGGAGGGAGGGAGGTATGCTTTGGTCACTATTGAGATTCCTGGATTTTCTTTCTCTGGAGCTGGAGAGTCTGCTGCATCATGAGTACTTTGGGATTCTCCAAAATCACTGGGTGGCTGAGATCAGGGAAGTCATCTCTGGTTGTTCAACCCACAGTTCTGCTGTTACTGCTAAAAATGTTCTCTGGTTCTGGGCCTGTGTCTGCATCAGTTGTTGTCCATGTTTCCAGGCTGTTCTGAAAGCATCCTGCTGGTTATGTCTCAGAGCGCACTGAGAGTTCCCCCAATGGAATGACACAGCTTGTTGCGCTGCTCCCCAATGAGGTGCATTCCCTTCATTGCTAATTCTGAGCCGTGCCCCAAAGAGCTCCTACAAACGCTGGTTAGACAGAATCCTTTGTAAAATCTCTTTGGAATATAGAACAAATCATGGTTCTGCTACCTCAAAGTGTATTCTGAGCACCCCAGCCCTTTGGGCATAGTTTTAAACATCATTCCAAAATGTGTGGATCAATTCACTCAATGTGGATCCATGTCCCAGTTTTCCCAGGAGTCCTCCAAAAGCCTCCCTTTTTCTTCCCAAGAACCAAACTGATGGGTCTGAGGTGGGAGCTCCGAAGTGTTCCACTTGCACTTCTCTGATCCGGGCTGACTTAGAGCATTTTGGCATAAGACATGAGCCTCCTTAGATTTCTTTGTCTCAAAACTGCTTTTTCCTATCGTTTGACCATTGATCGGTTGGGGAATGGCAAGGATTCTCATCCCTTTGACCCATTTCTCTGTCTATTGGAGAAACGGGCTGAGGTATAGGCCCAGCTCCACCTCCACTTGTGTGTTTTGTTCCAACTAGTGCTGATTTGGTTTTCTTTGGGCAAATCCCTTTGAATGTCACCTAATCCCAATGCTCCCTCTTGCATGTCAGCATGCTCCCTGGATCCTGTTGGGGAGTCAGTCATTTCCAGATCCATAGATCAGCAGCTCTAGCAGTGATTGGAGATATCAGCTTTTAGGTGTAAATGATGCATCCATCTTCTCTTGGCTGGTGGTGAGAGAGGCTGGTCTACACCTTCATTCTGCCTTCCTGTGTTCCATGTTTCCCAGCAGTTTTGCCAAGGAATGAGTTTCATGCCCAAAGCTTGGGTCTTTGGCTTTAGCAAACTGTACAGTTCCTAGTGTCTGGTGTCCTGAGTCTCTTCCCCTGCTCTAGCCCTCTCCTTTGTTTCCTTTGGAGGAAGAGCTGGTTTGGATACTTAGCACATTATGATGCATATTGACACCTGATCCCATAGGATTCTTGTGACTGCATTCTTGCATCCCACCCCAGGCAAGGAGTCTCCTCTCTTTGTTCCTTGTGCTGCTTTGGCCCTGCCAGGTGGGGCTTTCCACCTTGGATTGGGCAGGATTGAGGACAGGGGCTGCAACCAATAGGAAGGTTGGAAAGGATTAGCTTCCCAGCCAAAGGTCCCTAGCTCAGCCAGGAAGGCCAGACCCCATCTGCCTTTGAGAGGAAAGAGGCTCAGGAAGATTTCCTCCTTGCTTCACTCAGTTGCTCTGCCCTTGTCACCCCCTACCTGTCCCAAGAAGCTGTCTGTGCCCCTGGCACCTTTCTCTCCCCTCATCATGGCTCACCTGACCACCATCTTTGCCTTATCATCTGCATCCACTAACCCTTCACAAGGAGAACCTGGCCACAGGCCCAAGCCCTGTGCTGCCCAGCTTACCCCATGGCCACCTTCTCTCAACCAAGCCCCATGACCCCTTGTCAAATTCAATCCTAGGCCCACCTGGAAGGGGAACTTCCCAAAGAGGTGGAGCCAACACCGTTTCTTTCTGTCACTTCAGCCACAATCCCCAGAAGTGTTTTTGGCATAAAAGGGATGGGAGGAGTCCTTTTCATGAATTGGGCTTCTTAAAATCCCAGAGACTCCATGGTCTGAAAACAATGAGATCTTGACCCTCTCCTCACTTTACTTCATCTGCTATTCTACTGTTTTGTGCACTACCAGGTTCTCAGGTGGCCAACTCTTGCAGACATGGTCTGCAATATTTCTTCTCCCCCTCTCTCGCACCTCCTCCCATCTTCTTTCAATCTAGCCCTGATCCTGGTGATCTCTTGCTGTTCTTCTAAGGTGTCTTGTGCCTCCATTGCCCACAGCTCCAAGGTCTCTCATTGGAGAGGTGAGATACCCAGCTCTCCAGCACTTGAGGAGCAACATCCTTTCCCAATACTGGCGTGGGCCAGACTGGACCATTCCTGTGCTTGTTTTGTTTGTCTGAGTAGGTGCAGATCTTGCTGGGGAAAAGAGGAAGGAGCATGGGGAGAGACTTGCTGCAGTGCTGCTTGCAGAGCTACTTCTGCCCAGCCCTTTTGGGGTTTCATTGTTACCTAAAGAGAAACTGTTGCTTCTTTGTCTGCCTCAGGGAAAAAGGGGAAAGAGTGTTTGCTCTTAGGCCTTTGCAGCCTGGAAGTTTTTCTTCTTGGCCTACTAGTCCATTGGAGTTGTGACTTCAGCCCATTCATGGCTTAAGGGATCCTAAGCCATAGTCTGGGAAAGCCATGACCTCCTTCTCTGGAGAGGTGACTTTGACTCCCCTTTCCTTTCTTCTTCCCTCCCTTACTTTCCCTTTTCTGGTTGCCATGGCTAGCTAGCCTTTCTAAGACACCTGCCCTAGGAGAGCAGAGGCACAAGAGCACAAGCCCACAGCTAATGGGGAAGTCTTCCAGGCTTTCCTCATTCCCAATGATGCTGGCACTTGGTCTGAGGTGAGGTCTGTCAAAAACATTCTGGAAAAGAGCTTTACTTCCTCCCCTTTTAGGGGCTCTACCAAACTGCAGAAGCTGGTGGGATCTCTTAGCTAAGGCCATTCTCCTCTGTATGACCATAGATTCTCAGTGGGGCTTCTCTTCCCAACTGAGAGTTGATGCAAAGAGATTTTCTATCTTTTCAGATCATGGAAAAAAATATTTAAGGAACCAATTTTGCATTCTGCAAATAGGTCCCTACATACTAATGAAAAAGTGACTGCTCCTTTGGTTTCCCATTTTATTTCTGCTTAATTTCTGATGGTCCCTTCCTGGGGGTTGTCAATACTTTTCTCAGCTGTCTTATCGCTCCCAGGTTTTGTTATCACTACTATCATTATCATCTTCTTGATGAAATGATTTGTAAAATACAAACCCTCATCTAACTCTGTGTCTCTCTCTATCCCTCTGAGTCAGTCTCTGTCTCTCAGTTTCTGTGTGTCTCTGTGTGCCCTTTTCTTGCCTAAGGCAATATGTGCATTTTTCCCAAACATGGTAGGTAGGCCTGTATTCTGACAACACCAAGGAGGGCACCACAATCAGAAGGTAGAAGAGGGTCTGAGTCAGACTGTTCCCCAACACATGCAGACTCAACACCCAAATGGATGTAAGCAGATACAGTTCAGAAGAGGTCAGTAGAAAGCACAGGCCTCCCTGAGGGGCTGAGACTCCATCTAGGGGAAGGGAGCATGGCTCCTGTGTGGTCTGGGGCTGGGTCTGTTCAGGGAATGCAAGAGCATTTGGAGTCAGCTGGAGAATGGGCAGTCATTCCTCTACATGCATCCTCCTGAAGCCCAGGCTGATTGGAGAAGGACAGGCAGGAGACATCGGGGCAGCTCCTTAAGCCCTAGACATTGAGGATTTCCCTTGGAAAATGGAGGCCCAACTCCCTCAAAGCCAAGTGCTGAGTGCCCAGAATGGGCTCTAAAAGCTTGAGCCCTTGGAATTGAGCTCATCCCCTGGAAAAGTCACTTAGTGTTGATCGGAGGAAAGAGGAATGTGGCAAAGGGACCAGTTCTGGCAGTGCCCCCCAGTCTCCCAATGTGCCAGACCCAGAGCCCAAGAGCCCTGGATGCAGCTGCCTGTGAAAAGGGCTGACTAAGTTCTCAGGGCCCTGGCAGAAGATGACATTAAGAGATTTATAAAGCAAAGCAAGACATTTTCAGGGTTAAGGGTAGCTTTTATTGAAACAAACTTATTTCCCTGGTTTCCAGGGACACCCAAAGGAGCCCAAGATAAGCAAAGAGATCCTTTGGAGAAGACAGCTGGGGAGTCCGGGAATGAAGGCTGTTGGGAGGCAGCTCAGCAATCCCCAGCAATGGCCCCACATCTGGGAGCAGGGCAGATGAACCTTGGAGATGACCCAGAGGTTCCCCTGGGGATCTGCATGTTGCGCTGGCCAGTCCTTTACTGGGTGTTCTTGGTAGGGTGATGTCCCTTTGGCAGAGAGTGTGAAGGATGGGGGGGAGATGAGGATAGGAGGCGCTCCTGTGGTCCCGTTAATTCTTGGCTAAATAAAGAGATCAGGAAATCCCAGACTCAGGGTTCCCTGATGGTCCTGGGTCCTGGGTCATCAGCAAGGATGCTGAGACAGGAACTGTGTGTGGGGGAGCTGGGAGAGGAGGAGGTGAGCCTCAGATCTTACACTGGCAGCAAATAGGGGCACAGCAGCTGGACTAGCAACAACCCCCACAGCCTCCACCGCAACTGGAGCAGGAGCAAGCAGGCACACAGCAGCAGACAGGCTTGCAGCAGCTGGATTGACTACAGCACGGCTTGCAGCAGCTGGACTGGCAACAACCCCCACAGCCTCCACCACAGCTGGAGCAGGAGCAAGCAGGCACACAGCAGCAGACAGGCTTGCAGCAGCTGGACTGGCAGCAGCAGGGCTTGCAGCAGCTGGATTGACTACAGCAGGGCTTGCAGCAGCTGGACTGGCAACAACCCCCACAGCCTCCATCACAGCTAGAGCAAGAGCAAGCAGGCACACAGCAGCAGACAGGCTTGCAGCAGCTGGACTGACAGCAGCCTCCACAGCTGGAGTCACAGCCTCCCTTGCAGCCTCCACCACAGCTAGAGCAGGAGCAGGCTGGCACACAGCAGCACACAGGTTTGCAGCAGCAGACAGGCACACAGCAGCTGGAGCCACAGCCCCCACAGCTGGAGCCACAGCCTCCTGAACAGCCACAGCAGCTCATGATGCTGAGAGATTGGAAGAGATTGGTGTCCACAGGGGAGGAAGGTCTCGAGAGAGAGAGAGGAGTGAGTGGGTTGTGGAAGCCCCTCTCTGCTCCCAGCTTTTATACTGTGGTGCAGCCCCAGAGGCAGGCCTAGGCACGTGCCCACAGCCCCTCTGCAGACCCCCTGCAGAAGCAGGAGCAGGCCTCCTGGCTCCCTGGGCTGTTGTTGGACACTAGTCCCCGGCTGCCCCAGGATCAGCCTCTGCTTTGTTTGGGAGCAGGCCTTGTGGCCATGACTCACCTGGAAGCACTGGGCCACCTGGATTGGCAAATGGGCTTGTTTGGCCCTGGTCACAGGGACTCACTCACACACTCACACACTCTGGGAGCTCAGGGCAGGAGCCTCCAGGCTCCCCGAGATCAGCCCCAGCTGACAAGGAGATGGCAAGAGCCCAGGGAAGAAGCAGAAGCTTCCTGGAGATCTGGAGCAGGTGCCAGCAGGCAGGTGCCTGGCAGAAGGTGCTGGTCTCCTCAGTCCCATTGACATGCCCAAGGCAACAGGCTGAGGGAGGAGTCAGGCCCAAGACAAGGCTGAGAAAGCTACTGCAGACAAGGCAAAGGAGCCATGACCCAAGGATGAAGGGGGCAAGACCACAGGCGGGCTCCAGGGACCATGGTCCTGTGTCAGGTGAAAAGGGACCAGGAAGAGGCTGCCCAGGGAAGGGAGGGAGGGAAAAAGGAGCCCAGCCCAAATGGCCAGCTGGGTAAAGAGGGCCTGATCCAGCAGAGATGAAGGAGCTGAGTTGGGGGCAGCCTCCTGAGGGGACCAAGGCCAGGGGAGGCAGATTCCTGAGAGTCCATCCATGAGACTTGGGGCTCATTGCTGCCTTCCTGTAGGGAGATGGATTCCGGCTTGCCCCATTCCAGGCAAAAGAGCAGAACAGGATTGGGAATGGGTCAGGGATCGGGGGTCAGGGCTCAGATGTCAAGGGGCTGCACCTCTGGTGGAATCAGGAGCAAACCAAGGATTGTGTCCTTGATTCCTGGCACTCATGGAGGTTGGGGAAAGGCTCACCAGGACCTTTATGGGGAACAATCTGCAGGGACAGAGAGAATTTTATCCTTGGATAAAGAAAAAAATGGGCAGAGCCTTAAAGACCAGGAACTCACCCACTTAGGATCATGGTTCCCCCTGGTCCTAACCAGGGGCCTGGAAAGGGATGGTATTCACTGTGGCTATTTGTAAAATAATATTGGTTTCCCCTCAATTAAAACCATGCCTGATATTTCCTGCTTGAAGTTTTGAGTTCCCAAGTCTTTTTTGCCATTATTTCTCTTTGACCTTGCAGAAAAGAAACAGGGTTTGCTGTAGCATAAGCATATATAAATATACAACACGTTTCAATATCCATAATTGTGTGAAAAAATCCTTGAACAAGAAAGAAGGATAGAGAGAAAGAGAGAACAATAGAAAGAAGGAAAGAGGATGAATGAGAGAAAGAAGGCAAGAAGAAAGGAAGGAAGGATGGAAGGAAGGAAGGAAGGAAGGAAGGAAGGAAGGAAGGAAGGAAGGAAGGAAGGAAGGAAGGAAGGAAGGAAGGAAAGAAGTATGAAAGAGAGAAGGCAAAAAAGGAGACATAAAGCAAGAAAAGAAAAAGGAGAAGGAAGGGAGGAATGAAGGAAAGAACAAAGGAAGGAACCATAGAAAAAGGAAGGAGGAAAGGAAGAAGCAAAGAAGAGGAAGGAGGGAGGTTCCAATCAAATGCTTTGGTCATTATTCTAATGTCTGGAATTCTTTGTGTGGTGGTAGAGTCTGCTACATCATGAGTACTTTGGGATTCTCTAAAATCACTGGGTTGCTGAGATCAGGGAAGTCATTTCTAGTTGTTCAACCCACAGTTCAGCTGTTACTGATGTTCTCTGATTCTGGGCCTGGGTCTTTGCATCAGTTGTCTCTGTTTCCAGGTAGTTCTGAAATCATCCTGCTGGTTATATCTCAGAGCGCACTGAGAGTTCCCCCTAATGGAATGACATAGCTTGTTGAGCTAGTCCCCAATGAGGTGCATTCCCTTCATTCCTCATTCTGAGCCGCGCCACAAAGAGTGCCTACAAACGTTGGGTACAGAGAGGTTCTTCTGAAATCTCTTTGGAATATAGACCAAATCATGGTTCTGCTACCTCAAAGTGTATTCTGAGGGTCCTGGCCCTTTGGGCATAGTTTTAAATGGTTTCCCCAAATGTGTGGATCAATTCACAGCTTTACTCAAAGTGTACCCATATCCCAATTTTCACAGAGGTCTTCCAAAAGCTATTGTTTTCCTTTTTTCTTCCAAGGACCAATCTGATGGGTCTGAGATGGGAGCTCCAAAGTATTCAACTTGCATTTCTCCGATCCAGGCTGATTTAGAGCATTTTGGTTTAAGATAAGTACTTTTTTTGATTTTTTTGGCTCAAAATAGCTTCTTTCTGTCGTTTGACTATTGGTCAGTTGGAGAATGGCTAGAATTATCATTCCTTTGAACCATTTCTCTGTCTATTGGAGAAATAGGGGCTGAGCCATAGGCCCAGCCCCACCTCCACTTTTGGGCAAATCCCTTTGAATGTCACCTAATCCGAATGCTCCCTCTTGCATTTCAGCATGCTCCCTGGATCCTGTTGGGTAGTCAATAATCTCCCTACCCCTAGATCAGCCAGCTCTAGCACTGATTGGAGATATCATCTTTTAGGTGTAAATGATCCATGCATCTTCTCTTGGCATGTGGTATGAGAGGTTGATCTACACTTTCATTCTTCCTTCCTGTGTTCCATGTTTCCTAGCAATTTTTCTCAAAGGATGTGTTTTGTCCCCAAAGCTTGTATCTTTGGGTTTAGCATACAGTTCCTAGTGTCCCATGTCCCAAGTCTCTTCCTGTGCTCTAGTGCTCCTCTTTGTTTTCTAGGGATGAAGAGATTGTTTGGATACTTAGCACTTTATGATGCACATTGACACCTGGTCCCATAGGGCTTAGTGACTGGATTCTTGCATCTCTCCCCTGGCTGGAAGGCTCCTCTCTATGTTCCTTGTGCTGCTTTGGCCCTGTCAGGTTGAGCTTTTCATCTTGGACTGGTCAGGATTGAGAACAGGCTCTGCAGCCAATAGGAAGCTTGGAAAGGATTCGCTTCCCAGCCAAAGGTCCCTAGCTCAGCCAGTCAGGCAAGACCCCATCTGCCTTTGAAAGGAAAGATCCCCAGGAAGATTTGCTCCTTTCTTCACTCAAATGCTGTGCTCTTGGCACCACCTTCCTGTCCCCAGAAGCTGCCTTTGCCTTTGGCACTTTTGAATCTCCTCACCAAGGCTGACCTGACCACCATCTTTGCCCTACCATCTGCATCCACTAACCCTTCAAAAAAGACCCTTGACCACTGACCCAAGCTCAGTGTGGCCCATCTTACCCCATGGCCACCTTCTCCTCACTAAGCCCCATGGCTCCTCATCAATTCAAGGCAAACTTTCCAAAGATATGGAGCCTAAATAGTTTCTTTCTGTACCTCCAGTCACAATCCACAGAAGCCTTTTGTCATGAAAGGGATGAGGGGAGTCCTTTCTCTATGAACTGAGCTTCTTGGAAACCCAAAGGCTACATGGTCTGGATACAATGAGGTCTTGCCCTGCTCATCTATTTGCTTCATCTGCTGTTCTACTGTTTTTGTGCACTACCAGGTTGTCAGGTGGACCACTCTTGCAGATATGGTAGCCTCTTCTCCCCCTGTCCCCCACCTCCTCCAATCTTCTTTCAATCTAATCCTGATCCTGGTGATCTTTTGGTGTTCTTCAAAAGCATCTTGTGCCTACAGCTCCAAAGTTTCTCTTGCTCTTTGGAGAGGTGCGATACCTAGCTTCCCAGCTACTGGAGTAACAACTGTTTTCTGAAAAATTGGCATGGGCTAGGCAGAAACACTCCTCTCCTTCTCTGTCTGAGTAGGTGAAGACCTTTCTGGGGAACAGAATAAAGCACAGGGGAGAGACTTTCTTTCCTCCCCTTTTGGGTGCTCTACCAAACTGTAGAAGCATGTAGGATCTCTTAGACAAGGACATTCTCTTTTTTTTTTAATAATAGCCTTTTATTTACAGGTTATATGCATGGATAACTTTACAGCATTAACAATTGCCAACTTTCTTGTTCCAATTTTTCGCCTCCCACCCCCCACCCCTTCCCCTAGATGGCAGGATGACCAGTAGATGTTAAATACATTAAAATATAAATTAGATATACAATAAGTATTCATGACCAAAGCATATTTTGCTGTATAAAAAGAATCTGATTCTGAAATATTGTGCAATTAGCTTGTGGAGGAAATCAAATATGTCGGTGGGCATAAATATAGGGATTGGGAATTCAATGTATTGGTTTTTCGTCATCTCCCAAAGTTCTTTCTCTGGGCATAGTTGGTTCAGTTCATTACTGCTCCATTGGAGACAAGGACATTCTCATCTGCATGACTATATATTCTTAGTGGTGCTTCTCTTCGCAAATGATAGTTGATGCAAAGACATTTTCTTTCTTTCCAGATCATGGGCAAAATGTTCAGAGAATTGTTTTTGCATTTTGCAAAAAGGGTTCACTGCATATTTATGAAAGAATGGCTGCTCCTTTGGTTTTCCATTTTATTTCCACTTGATTTTTGATGGTTCCTTCCTGGAATTTTTCAATACTTTTCTCTGTTTGTCATATCCCTCCCAGGTTTTGTTATCACTACCATAGCAATCATCTTCTTGATGAAATACTTTGATGAAAGACAAACCCTCATTTAATTGTGCGTCTCTCTGTGTCCCTCTGTGTCAGTCTCTGTCTCTCAGTTTCTGTGTGTCTGTGTGTCCTTTTTTTTGGTCTAACTCACAATATATACATTTCTCCCAACATGATAGATTTTTCTGGGTTTTTTTTTATTATTGTTGTTTTTTGTTTTGTTTTCTGAGAACATAAAGGAGGGCAGCACAATTAGTCTCCTGGAAGAGAGTCTCAATCAGACAGTTTCCCAACACATGCAGATCCCAACACCTGAATGGATGTAAGCAGATCCAGTTCAGTAGAGATCAGTAGAAAACTGTGGTCTCCCTGAGGTGCTAATACTCACATGCACGGCTTCCAGATGAAGGGAGCATGGCTCCTGTGTAGTTGGCCAGGGGCTGGGTCTGCTCAGGGAATGCAAGAGCATTTGGAGTAGCTGGAGAATGGGCAGTCATTCCTCTACATGCATCCTTCTGAAGCCCAGGCTGACTGGAGAAGGGCAGGCTGGAGACATCGGGGCAGCTCCTTAAGACCTAGACATTGACTGTTTTCTTTGGAAAATGGAGGCTCAACTCCCTCAAAGCCAAGTGCCTTGTGCCCAGAATGGGCTCTAAAAGCTTGGAATTGTGTGGAATGGAGAGATAAAGTGAAGAATTTACAGAAATGTTTAATTTATTTTTCTGTATTTTTTTATTATTTCTATGTCTCTATGACCTGCATAAGTATGGTGTATACAAGCCAATATTTACTTAAAATTTTAGATATATTTACTTAACCAGAAATGATGACACTTATCCTTGTTCAATGTCATCAATATTTAGATTATTAAATGCCGTCAGCTCAGTAATCTGAAGTATGAAGGTCTGACTGATGATCCCTCTCGGAATCAGGGAAACAAAGCATTCCGTTCTAATCTGCCTTTGGCACCAATGTTTAACATTCAATTAGGGGAGGGCACCTATTTCTCAATGCTCCCCAACCTATGATGTAATCCTCTGTAACCAAACCTATAAAAACTGTATATCTTTCCTAAATCTTGAGCCCTTCTACTGCAAGCTTTCTCTCTTTCCCTCCTCTCAGTGGAATTGCTCATTCTCATGAGAATTTATTAATAAATAACTTTTCTGCTTTCTATTGAGTGATCTCTGAGTAGTCATTTTGGGTTAGGGTCTTCTACATCCCTCATAGAATTGAGCGCCTCCTCCTGAGAAGTCACTCAGTGTTGATTGAAGGCAAGAGAAATGTATCAAAGGCACCAAGTCTCTGCCAATGTCCCCTGATGACCCAATGTGCCAGGCCAAGAGCCCAAGAGCCCCAAATGCATCTGCCTGTGAAAAGGGCTGACTAAGTGCTCAAGGCACAGGTGACAAATCACCCCAAGAGATTTGTGAAGGAAAGCAAGACATTTTCAGGGTTAAGAGTAGATTTTATTGAAAGAAAATAATTTCCTGGATTTCCAAGTTCAGCTAAAGGTGCCCAAGAAAGGCAAAGAGACACTTCAGAAGGAGAGACTTGGGGAGTCCAGGAAGGAAAGCTGCTGTGAGGCAGCTCAGCAATCCCCCCATATCTGGGGGCAGGGCAGATGACCTTTTGGAGATGACCCAGAAGCTCCACTGGGGATCTGCATGGTGTGTTGGGCAGCCCTTTGCTAGGTGTTCTTGGCAGGGTGATGACCCCTTGGTAGAGTAGGTAGGAGAGTTTGTGAAGGATGGGAGGATGAGAGTTGAGAGGACTCCTTTGACACTGCTATTTCCTGGCTAAGAAAGGAGATCAGGAAATCCCAGACTCAGGGTTCCCTAATGGTCCTGGGTCCTGGGTCATCAGCAAGGATGCTGAGACAGGAACTGTGTAGGTGGGAGCTGGGAGAAGAGGAGGTGAGCCTCAGATCTTACACTGGCAGCAAATGGGAGCACAGCAGCTGGACTGGCAACAGCAGGGCTTGCAACAGCTGGACTGGCAGCAGCAGGGCTTGCAGCAGCTGGACTGGCAGCAGCAGGGCTTGCAGCAGCTGGACTGGCAGCAGCAGGGCTTGCAGCAGCTGGACTGGCAACAACCCCCACAGCCTCCACCACAGCTAGAGCAAGAGCAAGCAGGCACACAGCAGCAGACAGGCTTGCAACAACAGACAGGCACACAGCAGCTGGAGCCACAGCCCCCACAGCTGGAGCCACAGCCTCCCTTGCAGCCCCCACAGCTGGAGCCACAGCCTCCCTTGCAGCCCCCACAGCTGGAGCCACAGCCTCCCTTGCAGCCCCCACAGCTGGAGCCACAGCCTCCCTTGCAGCCCCCACAGCTGGAGCCACAGCCTCCCTTGCAGCCCCCACAGCTGGAGCCACAGCCTCCCTTGCAGCCCCCACAGCTGGAGCCACAGCCTCCCTTGCAGCCCCCACAGCTGGAGCCACAGCCTCCCTTGCAGCCCCCACAGCTGGAGCCACAGCCTCCCTTGCAGCCTCCACAGCTGGAGCCACAGCCTCCCTTGCAGCCTCCACCACAGCTAGAGCAGGAGCAGGCTGGCACACAGCAGCACACAGGTTTGCAGCAGCAGACAGGCACACAGCAGCTGGAGCCACAGCCCCCACAGCTGGAGCCACAGCCTCCTGAACAGCCACAGCAGCTCATGATGCTGAGAGATTGGAAGAGATTGGTGTCCACAGGGGAGGAAGGTCTCGAGAGAGAGAGGAGTGAGTGGGTTGTGGAAGCCCCTCTCTGCTCCCAGCTTTTATACTGTGGTGCAGCCCTGTGGGCAGGCCTGGGCACGTGCCCACAGCCCCTCTGCAGATCCCCTGCAGAAGCAGGAGCAGGCCTCCCGGCTCCCTGGGCTGTTATTGGACACAAGTCCCCGGCTGCCACAGGATCAGCCTCTGCTTTGTTTGGGAACAGGCCTTGTGGCCATGACTCACCTGCAAGCACTGGGCTGCCTGGATTGGCAAACGGGATTGTTTGGACCTGGTGACAGGGACCTCACTCACACACACTTTCACACACTCACAGACACTGACACTCACACACTCACACTCACACTCACACTGACACACACACACTCACACACTCTGGGAGCTCAGGGCAGGAGCCTCCAAGCTCCCTGAGATCAGCCCCAGCTGACAAGGAGATGGCGAGAGCCCAGGGAAGAAGCAGAAGCTTCCTGGAGATCTGGAGCAGGTGCCAGCAGGAACGTGCCTAGCAGAAGGTGGTGGCCTCCTCAGCCCCATGGACATGCCCAAGGCAACAGGCCGAGGGAGGAGCCAGGCCCAAGGCAGGGCTGAGAGAGCTGCTGCAGGCAAGGCAAAGGAGCCATGACCCAAGGATGAAGGGGGCAAGACCACAGGTGGGCTCCAGGGACCATGGTCCTGTGCTGTGTCAGAGGAAAGGGGACCAGGGAGTGGCCGCCCAGGGAAGGGAGGGATGGAGAAGGGGGCCCAGCCGAAATGGCCAGCTGGGCAAAGAGGGCCTGATCCAGCAGAGATGAAGGAGCTAAGCTGGGGAGCAGCCTCCTGAGGGGACCAAGGCCAGGGGAGGCAGATTCTTGGGAGTCCATCCATGAGACTTGGGGTTCATTGCTGCCTTCCTGTGGGGAGATGGATCCTGGCTTGTGCCTTCCAAGCAAAAGAACACAGCAAGAGGGGGAAAACAGTCAGGGATCAGGGATCAGTGGTCAGAGGCCTGCACCTCTGGTGGGAAAAAAAAAGGAAAGATGGGGAGCATTGTGTCCATGACTCCTGACATTCAGGGATATTGGGGTAAGACAGGGAAGGCTCCCCCCGACTTTGGTGTGAGGAAAAATCTTCAGGGAAGTAGTGGACATTTATTATTTGATAAAGAAAAAATGGGCAGGGCCCTGAAGACCAGGAACTCACCCCTTAGGCCCAAGGAGTCCCCTGGTCCTAACCCAGTGGCTGGCAAGGGAGAAGGATTTACTGTGGCTTTTTGTAAAATAATATTGGTTTTTCCCCTAAAAAACCATGCCTGAAATTTCCTGCTTGGGGTTTTGAGTTCCCACGTCTCTTCTGCCATTATTTCCCTCTCAGCTCATACATATATAGCACATTTCAATATCCATATTTGTGTGGGGAAAATCTTTGAAAAAGAAAGGACAGAAAGAAAGAGAAAGAGATAGAAAGAAGGAAAGAGGCTGAAAATGAGAAAGAAGGCAAGAAAAAAGGAAGCATAAAGTAGAGGAAGGAAAGAATAAAGAAAGAAGGAAGGAAGGAAGGAAACAGAAAGGGAAGAAGGAAAAAAGGAAGGAACGAACAAATGAACAAGTGAAGAAGGAAGGAGGAAGGAGGAAGGAGGAAGAAGGAAGGGAAGAAGGAAGGAAGACAGAGAGGGAGGGATGTTCCAGTCATATGCTTTGGTCATTATTCTGATGCCTGGAATTCTTTCTCTGGTGGTAGAGAGTCTGCTACATCATGAGTTCTTTGGGATTCTTGAAAGTCATTGTGTTGTGGAGATCAGGAAAGTCATTTCCAGTTGTTCAACCCACAGTTCCACTGTTACTGTTGAAAATGTTCTGTGTCTTTGCATTGGTTGTACATGATTCCAGGCTGTTCTGAAATCATCCTGCTGGTTATGTCTTAGAGCACACTGAGATTCCCCCTAATCTAATAGCACAGCTTGCTGAACTGGTCCCCAAGGTTTGCATTCCCTTCATTGCTCATTCTGAGCCTCTCCACAAAGAGCGCCTACAAACGCTGGTTAGAGAGAGGTCCTTTCTGAAATCTCTTTGGAATACAGAACAAATCATGGCTCTGCTACCTCAGAGTGGATTCTGAGCATCCTGGCCCTTTGGGCATAATTTTAAACATCATTCCAAAATGGCTGCATCAATTCACACCTTCCCTCAAAATGTATCCATGTCCCAGTTTTCGCAGGGGTGCTCAGAAAGTCTCCCCTTTTCTTCCTAAGGACCAATCTTATGGGTCTGAGGAGGGAGTTCCAAAGTGTTAAACTGACATTTCTCTTATCCGGGCTGATTTAGAGCTTTTAGGCATAAGGCATGAGCCTCCTTGGATTTCTTTGTCTCAAAGCAGCTTCTTCCTATGGTTTGACTGTTGGTGAGATGGGGAATGACTAGGCTTCTCATCTCTTTGACCCCATTCTCTGTCTACTGAAGAAATGGGTGCTGAAGCAGAGCCATTTGCTGTAATACACACAGGCCCAGCACCACATCCAACCTGCTTTTTTTCCAACTAGTGCTGATTTGGTTTTCTTTGGTCAAATGCCTTTGAATGTCACCTAATCCCAATGCTCCCTCTTGCATGTCAGCATGCTCCCTGGATCCTGTTGGGGAGTCAGTCATTTCCCGATCCATAGATCAGCAGCTCTAGCAGTGATTGGAGATATCAGCTTTTAGGTGTAAATGATGCATCCATCTTCTCTTGGCGTGTGGTGAGAGAGGCTGGTCTACACCTTCATTCTGCCTTCCTGTGTTCCATGTTTCCCAGGAGTTTTGTCAAGGAATGAGTTTCATGCCCAAAACTTGGGTCTTTGGGTTTAGCAAACTGTACAGTTCCTAGTGTCTGGTGTCCTGAGTCTCTTCCCCTGCTCTAGCCCTCTCCTTTGTTTCCTAGGGAGGAAGAGCTGGTTTGGATACTTAGCACATTATGATGCATATTGACACCTGATCCCATAGGATTCTTGTGACTGCATTCTTGCATCCCACCCCAGGCAGGGAGGCTCCTCTCTTTGTTCCTTGTGCTGCTTTGGCCCTACCAGGTGGGGCTTTCCACTTTGGATTGGGCAGGATTGAGGACAAGGGCTGCAACCAATAGGAAGGTTGGAAAGTATTAGCTCCCCAGCCAAAGATCCCTAGCTCATCCAGGAAGGCCAGATCCCATCTGCCTTTGAGAGGAAATATCCCAGCAATATTTCCTCCTTGCTTTACTCAGATGCTCTGTAATTGTCACCCCTTACCTGCCCCAAGAAGCTGTCTGTGCCCCTGGCACCTTTCTCTCCCCTCAACATGGCAAACCTGACCACCATCTTTGCCTTATCATCTGCATCCCCTAACCCTTCACAAGGAGAACCTGGCCACAGGCCCAAGCCCTGTGCTGCCCAGCTTACCCCATGGCCACCTTCTCCTCACCAAGCCCCATGACCCCTTGTCAAATTCAATCCTAGGCCCACCTGGAAGGCGAACTTCCCAAAGAGGTGGAGCCAACACCGTTTCTTTCTGTCACTTCAGCCACAATCCCCAGAAGCATTTTGGCATGAAAGGGATGGGAGGAGTCCTTTTCATGAATTGGGCTTCTTAAAATCCCAGGGACTCCATGGTCTGGATAAAATGAGGTCTTGTCCCTCTCCTCACTTTGCTTCATCTGCTTTTCTACTGTTTTGTGCACTACTAGGTTGTCAGGTAGACCACTCTTGCAGACATGGTAGTCCCTTCTCCCCCTCTCCCTCCCTCCTCCAATTTTCTTCCAATCTAGCCCTGATCCTGGTGATCTCTTGCTGTTCTTCAAAGGTGCCTTCTGACTCCATTGCCCACAGCTCCAAGGTCTGTCATTGCAGAGGTGGGATACTCAGCTCTCCAGCACTTGAGTAGCAACTTCCTTTCCCACTATTGGCGTGGGCCAGACAGGACCATTCCTGTGCTTGTTCTGTTTGTCTGAGTAGGTGCAGACCTTGCTGGGGAAATGAGGAAGGAGCATGGGGAGAGACCTGCTGCCATGTGCTGCCTGCAGAGCTACTTCCTGCTCAGCCCTTCTTGGGGTTTTATTGTTACCTGAAGAGAAACTGTTGCTTCTTTGTCTGCCTCAGGGAAGAGTGGAAAGAGTGTTTGCTCTTAGGCTTTTGCAGCCTGGAAGTTTTTCTTCTTGGCCTACTAGCCCATTGGAGCTGTGACTTCAGCCCATTCATGGCTTGAGGGATCCTAAGCCTTGGGCTGGAAAAGCCATGTCCTCCTTCTCTGGAGAGGTGACTTTGATTCCCCTTTCCTTCTTCCCTCCATTGCTTTCCCTTTTCTGGTTGCTATGGCTAGCTAGCCTTTCTAAGACACCTGCCCTAGGAGAGCAGAGGCACAAGATCACAAGCCCACAGCTGATGGGGAAGTCTTCCAGGCTTTCCCCTTTCCCAATGTTGCTGGAACTTGGTCTGAGGTGGGTTCTGTTGAAAACATTCCGGAAAAGAGCTTGTTTCCCTTCCCTTTGGGGGGCTCTACCAAACTGCAGAAGCAGGTGCACTCTCTTCGCCATGGCCATAAACCTCTGTATGACCATATATTCTCGGTGGGGCTTTTCTTCCCAACTGATAATTGATGCAAAGAGATTTTCTATCTTTCTAGATCATGGACAAAATGCTCAAGGAACTGTTTTTGCATCCTGTAAACAGGGGTCACTGCATATTTATAAAAGAATAGCTGCTCCTTTGGTTTTCCATTTTATTTCCACTTGATTTTTGATTGTTTCTTCCTGGAATTTTCCAATACTTTTCTCTGTCTTATCCCTCCCAGGTTTTGTTATCACTACCATAACAATCATCTTCTTGATGAAATAATTTGCTGAAATGCAAACCCCCATCTAACTCTGTCTCTCTTTGTCCCTCTGGGTCATTCCCTTTCAGGTTCTGTGTGACTGTGTGTGTCCTTATCTTGTCTAACACAATATGTGCATTTACCTCCCTGAACATGATAGGTAGGCCTATATTCTGAGGACACCAAGGAGGGCTGCACAATTAGTTGCCTAGAAGAGATTCTCAGTCAGATTGGTCCCCAACACATGCAGAGGCAATACCCGAATGGATGTAAGCAGATCCAGTTCAGTAGAGATCAGTAGAAAATACAGGCCTCCCTGAGATGTTAATACTCAAGTGCACTGCTTCCAGATGAAGGGAGCATGGCTCCTGTGTGTTTGGCCAGGGGCTGGGTCTGTTTAGGGAATGCAAGAGTATTTGGAATCAGCTGGAGAATGATGCAGCCATGCCTCTACCAGCATCCTTCTGAAGCCTGGCTAACTGGAGAAGGGCAGGCAGGAGACATCGGGGCAGCCCCTTAAGCCCTAGACATTGACTTTTTCCTTTGGAAAATGCAAGCTCAGCTCCCTCAAAGCCAACTGCTTTGTGCACAGAATGGGCTTTAAAAGCTTGAGCTTTTGGAACTGAGCTCCTCCTCCTGAGAAGGTACTCAGTGTTGATTGAAGGCAAGAGAAATGTGTCAAAGGGACCAAGTGTCCGCCAATGTCTCCCAACCACCCAATGTGCCAGGCCAAGAGCCCAAGAGCCCCAAATTCATCTGCCTGTGAAAAGGGCTGACTAAGTGCTCGAGACACAGGCGACAGATCACCCTAAGAGATTTGTGAAGGAAAGCAAGACATTTTCAGGGTTAAGAGTAGCTTTTATTGAAAGAAAATGATTTCCTGGATTTCCAGGTTCAGCTAAAGGTGCCCAAGAAAAGCAAAGAGACACTTCAGAAGGAGAGACTTGGGGAGTCCAGGAATGAAAACTGCTGTGAGGCAGCTCAGCAATCCCCAGTGCTGGCCCCACATCTGGGGACAGGGCAGATGATCTTTTGGAGATGACCCAGGGGTTCCACTGGGGATCTGCATGGTGTGTTGGGCAGCCCTTTGCTGGGTGTTCTTGGCAGGGTGATGACCCCTTGGTAGAGTAGGTAGGAGAGTTTATGAAGGATGGGAGGATGAGAGTTGAGAGGACTCCTTTGACACTGCTATTTCCTGGCTAAGAAAGGAGATGAGAAAATTGCAGACTCAGGGTTCCCTGATGGTCCTGGGTCCTGGGTCATCAGCAAGGATGCTGAGACAGGAACAGTGTGTGTGGGAGCTGGGAGAGGAGGAGGTGAGCGTCAGATCTTACACTGGCAGCAAACGGGAGCACAGCAGCTGGACTGGCAGCAGCAGGGCTTGCAACAGCTGGACTGGCAGCAGCAGGGCTTGCAGCAGCTGGACTGGCAGCAGCAGGGCTTGCAGCAGCTGGACTGGCAGCAGCAGGGCTTACAGCAGCTGGACTGGCAGCAGCAGGGCTTGCAGCAGCTGGACTGGCAACAACCCCCACAGCCTCCACCACAGCTGGAGCAGGAGCAAGCAGGCACACAGCAGCAGACAGGCTTGCAGCAGCTGGACTGACAGCAACCCCCACAACTGGAGCCACAGCCTCCCTTGCAGCCTCCACAGCTGGAGCCACAGCCTCCCTTGCAGCCTCCACAGCTGGAGCCACAGCCTCCCTTGCAGCCTCCACAGCTGGAGCCACAGCCTCCCTTGCAGCTTCCACAACTGGAGCCACAGCCTCCCTTGCAGCCCCCACAGCTGGAGCCACAGCCTCCCTTGCAGCCTCCACCACAGCTAGAGCAGGAGCAGGCTGGCACACAGCAGCACACAGGTTTGCAGCAGCAGACAGGCACACAGCAGCTGGAGCCACAGCCCCCACAGCTGGAGCCACAGCCTCCTGAACAGCCACAGCAGCTCATGATGCTGAGAGATTGGAAGAGATTGGTGTCCACAGGGGAGGAAGGTCTCGAGAGAGAGAGGAGTGAGTGGGTTGTGGAAGCCCCTCTCTGCTCCCAGCTTTTATACTGTGGTGCAGCCCCATGGGTAGGCCTGGGCACATGCCCACAGCCCCTCTGCAGATCCCCTGCAGAAGCAGGAGCAGGCCTCCCCCCCGGCTCCCTTGGCTATTGTTGGACACTGGCCCCCTGGCTGCCACAGGATCAGCCTCTGGCTTGTTTGGGAACAGGCCCGATGGACATGACTCACCTGAAAGCACCAGGCCTCCTGGATTGGCAAACAGACTTGTTTGGCCCTGGTCACAGGGACCTCATTACAGGGACCTCACTCATACACTCTCTCATACACTCACTCACATTCACACTCACACTCACACTCACACACTCTGGGAGCTGAGGGCAGGAGCCTCCAGGCTCCCCGAAATCAGCCCCAGATGACAAGGAGATGGCGACAGCCCAGGGAAGAAGCAGAAGCTTCCTGGAGATCTGGGAGCAAGTGCCAGCAGGTACGTGCCTGGCAGAAGGTAGTGGGCTGAGAAAGCTCCTGCAGACAAGGCAAAGTAGCCATGACCCAAGAATGAAGGAAGCAAGACCACAGGCAGGCTCTAGGGACCATGGTGCTCTGCTGTGTCAGGTGAGAGGGGACCAGGGAGTGGGTGCCCAGAGAACATAGAAAGGGAGAAGGAGGCCCAGCCCAAATGGCCAGCTGGGCAAAGAGGCCTGATCCAACAGAGATGAAGGAGCTGGGCTGGGGAGCAGGTTCCTGAGGGGACCAAGGCCAGGAGAAGCAGATTACTGGGAGTCCACTCTTGAGACTTGGGTTCATTGCTGACTTCCTGTTGGGAGATGGATCCTGGCTTGTCCCAGAAAAAGAACACAACAGGAGGGGAAAACAGGTGAAGGATCCTGCAGAAAAATCTGCAGGAAGGTAGAGGACTTTTATCATTTGATAAAGAAAGAAATGGGCAGGACCCTGAAGACTAGGAACTTACCCACCTTGGGCCATGGTGCCCCCTGGTCCTAATCCAGTGGCAGGCAAGGGATGGTATTCACTGTGGCTATTTCTAAAATAATATTGGTTTTCCCTCAATTTCATGTAAAACCATGCCTGACATTTCCTGCTTGATGTTTGGAGTTCCCAAGTCTCTTTTGCCCTTATTTCCCTCTCACCTCATAGAAAAGGAACAGAGTTTGCTGTAGAAAGAGACAGAAAAAAGGAAAGAGGATGAAAGAAAGAAAGAAGGCGAGAAAAATGAAAGAAGGAAGGAAGGAAGAGAGAGAGAGAGAGGGAGAGAGGGAGGAAGGAAGGAAGGAAGGAAAGAAGGAAGGAAGGAAGGAAGAAAGGAAGGAAGGAAGGAAGGAAGGAAGGAAAGATGGAAGGAAGGAAGGAAGGAAGGATGGAAGGAAGGAGGGATCGAAGGAAGGAAGGAGGGATGGAAGGAAGGAGGGATGGAAGGAAGGAGGGATGGAAGGAAGGAGGGATGGAAGGAAGGAAGGAAGGAAGGATGGAAGGAAGGAAGGAAGGAAGGATGGAAGGAAGGAAGGAAGGAAGGAAGGAAGGAAGGATGGAAGGAAGGAAGGATGGAAGGAAGGAAGGAAGGGAGGGAGGAAGGAAGGAAGGATGGAAGGAAGGAAGGATGGAAGGAGGGAGGGAGGAAGGAAAGAACAATGGAAGGAACAATGGAAGGAACATTGGAAGAAGGAAGGAAGAGAAGGAGGGAGGGAAGTTCGAGTCATATGCTTTGATCATTATTTAGATGTTTGGAATTCTTTCTCTGGGGTGGAGAGTCTGCTATATCAAGAGTCATTTGCAATTCTCCAAAATCATTGGGTTACTGAAAATAGGGAAATCATTCCCAGTTGTTCAACCCACAGTTCTGCTATTATTGTTGAAAATATTCTCTGGTTCTGGGCCTGTGTCTTTGCATTAAAAGCCCTTCCCCTGGCACCATCTACATGTCCCAAGAAGTTGCCTGTACTGCTAGCACTTTTGTCTGCCCTCATTGTGACTCACCTGACCACCAGCTTTGCCTTACTATCTGCAACCACTAACCCTTCACAAGAAGACCTGGGCCACAAGCCTCATGTATCCCATCTTACCTCATGGACACTCTCCTTGCCAAGCCCCACAGTTCCTCATCAAATTCATGTTTAAGTCAACCTGGAAGGGATGCTTCCTAAAGAAATGGAGCCAAAATTGTTTCTGTCCCTCCAGGCACAATCCCCAGAAGCTTTTTGGCATGAAAGGGATGGCCGGAGTCCTTTTTACATGAACTGGGCTTCTTAAAATCCTAGGGGCTCCATGGTCTGGATACATTGAGGTCTTGCCCATCTCATCTCTTTGCTTCATCTGCTTTTGTACTGTTTTGCGCACTACCAGATTGTTGGGTGGACTACTCTTGCAGACATGATAGCCTCTTTTCTTCCTCTCTCCCATCTCCTCCCATCTTCTTTCAGTTTTCCCCTGATGATGGTAATCTTTTGGTGTTCTTCAAAGGTGTCTTGTGATTCCATTTTGCCTACAGCTCTAAGGTCTCTCTTGTTTATTGGAGAGGAAGGATATCAAGTTTTCCAGTCACATGAGTGGCAACTTCCTTTCCCAAAATTGGCATGGACCAGACAGAGATGAGATGAGGAAGACCTCATTGTTTCCAGACCATGAAGTCCTTGGGTTTTCAAGAAGCTCCTGATAGTTGATGCAAAGAGATTTTCTATCTTTCTAGGTCATGAAAAAAGTGTTCAAGGAACTGTTCTTCCATTCTACTAACAGGGGTCACTGCATATTTATGAAAGAATGGCTGCTTCTTTTGGTTTCCATTTGATTTCCACTTGATTTTTGATAGTTGTTTCCTGGAGGTTTTCAATACTTTTCTCTACCGATCTTATCCCTCCCAGGTTTTGTTATCACTAACATAATGTTCATCTTTTTGAGGAAATAATTTGATGAGAAGCAAAACCCCAAACTAACTTTCTGTCTCTCTCTGTCCCTCTGGGCCAGTCTCTGTCTCTAAGTTTCTGTTTCTCTGTGTGTGTCCTTTTCTTGTATAACTCACAATATGTGCATTTACCCCCAACATGATTGGTACACCTGTTTTCTGAGGACATCAAGGAGGGCAGCACAATTGGTTGCCTGGAAGAGAGTCTCAGTCAGAACTGTTTCATAACACATGAGAGCCAACACCTGAATGGGTGTAAGCAGATCCAGTTCAGCAGAGATAGTAGAAAGCACAGACCTCCCTGAGGTGCTAATATCCAAGTGCACCACTTACAGATTTAGGGAGTATGGCTTCTGTGAGGTTGGCCAGGGGCTGGGTCTGTTCAGAAAATGCAAGAGCATTTGGAATCACCTGAAGAATGGGACATCCATTCCTCTACATGCATCCTTCTGAAGCTCAGGCTGACTGGACAAGGACTGGCAGGAGATGTTGGAGCAGCCCCTTAAGCCCTAGATATTGAGGGTTTCCCTTGGGAAATGGAGGCTCAATTCCATCATGAGCCAAGTCCTGTGTGCCCAGAAGGGGCTCTAAAAGCTTGAGCTCTTGGAATTGAGACCAGCACCATCCCTCCCCCCAGAGAAGTCACTCAGTGTTGATTGAAGTTAAGGGAATCTGGCATATCAACCAGTTCTAGGCCAATGTTCCCAGAGCTCTCAGTTGGCCAAGCCAAGGGCCTAAGAGTCCCCAAACTCATCTACCTATGAAAAGGGGTGACAGTGCTCAGGGCACAGGTGGCAAATCACCCTAAAAGGTTTGTGAAGGAAAGCAAGACATTTTCAGGGTTATGAGTAGCTTTTATTGAAACAAATGATTATCTAGGTTTTCAGGGACAGCCCAAGGTAGGTAAGATAAACAAAAAGACCTTTTGGAGGAGTGAGTTGGGGAGTCTGGGAATGAGGCTGTTGGGAGGCAGCTCAGCAATCCCCAGTGATGACCTCGCATTTGGGGGCAGGTCAGATGATCCTTGGAGATTACCAGAGGTTCCGCTGGGGGTCTGCATGGTGTGCTGGGCAGCCCTTTGCCGGGTGTTCTTGGCAAGGTGATGTTCCCTTGGCAGAGTAGGTAGGAGAGTGTGTGAAGGATGAGGGGATAGGAGTTCAGAGGGCTCCGTTGTCACTGCTGTTTCCTGGCTAAGAAAAGAGATCAGGAAATCCGAGGCTCAGGATTCCCTGATAGTCGTGGGGCCTGAGTCATCATCAAGAGTGCTGAGACAGGAGCTGTGTGTGTGGGAGATGGGAGTGGAGGAGGGGTCTTGCTATGGAGGAGCAAGATTTCCTCACAGTCAAATGGGGAGTGGATGAAGTGAGCTTCAGATCTTACACTGGCAGCAAATGGGGGCACAGCAGCTGGATTGGCAGCAGCAGGGCTTACAGCAGCTGGACTGGCAGCAGCAGGGCTTGCAGCAGCTGGACTGGCAGCAGCAGGGCTTGCAGCAGCTGGACTGGCAGCAGCAGGGCTTGCAGCAGCTGGACTGGCAGCAGCAGGGCTTGCAGCAGCTGGACTGGCAACAACCCCCACAGCCTCCACCACAGCTAGAGCAAGAGCAAGCAGGCACACAGCAGCAGACAGGCTTGCAGCAGCTGGACTGGCAGCAGCAGGGCTTGCAGCAGCTGGACTGACAGCAACCCCCACAGCTGGAGCCACAGCCTCCCTTGCAGCCTCCACAGCTGGAGCCACAGCCTCCCTTGCAGCCTCCACAGCTGGAGCCACAGCCTCCCTTGCAGCCTCCACAGCTGGAGCCACAGCCTCCCTTGCAGCCTCCACAGCTGGAGCCACAGCCTCCCTTGCAGCCTCCACAGCTGGAGCCACAGCCTCCTTTGCAGCCTCCACCACAGCTAGAGCAGGAGCAGGCTGGCACACAGCAGCACACAGGTTTGCAGCAGCAGACAGGCACACAGCAGCTGGAGCCACAGCCCCCACAGCTGGAGCCACAGCCTCCTGAACAGCCACAGCAGCTCATGATGCTGAGAGATTGGAAGAGATTGGTGTCCACACGGGAGGAAGGTCTCGAGAGAGAGAGGAGTGAATGGGTTGTGGAAGCCCCTCTCTGCTCCCAGCTTTTATACTGTGGTGCAGCCCCAGGGGCAGGCCTGGGCACGTGCTCACAGCCCCTCAGCAGACCCCCTGCAGGAGCAGGAGCAGGCCTCCTGGCTCCCTGGGCTGCTGTTGGACACTAGTCCCCAGCTGCCACAGGATCAGCCTCTGCTTTGTTTGGGAGCAGGCCTTGTGGCCGTGACTCACCTGGAAGCACCGGGCCACCTGAATTGGCAGATGGGCTTGTTTGGCCCTGGTCACAGGGACCTGGGGCTGTGGGAGCTCAGGGCAGGAGCCTCCAAGCTCCCTGAGATCAGCCCCAGCTGACAAGGAGATGGCGAGAGCCCAGGGAAGAAGCAGAAGCTTCCTGGAGATCTGGAGCAGGTGCCACCAGGCAGGTGCCTGGCAGAAGATGGTGGACTCCTGAGTCCCATAGCCATGCCCAAGGCAACAGGCCGAGGGAGGAGCCAGGCCCGAGGCAGGGCTGAGAAAGCTGCTGCAGACAAGGCAAAGGAGCCATGACCCAAGGATGAAGGGGGCAAGACCACAGGCGGGCTCAAGGGACCATGGTCCTGTGCTGTGTCAGGTGAGAGGGAACCGGGGAGTGGCCGCCCAGGGAAGGGAGGGAGGGAGAAAGAGGCCCAGCCCAAATGGCCAGCTGGGCAAAAAGGGCCTGATGCAGCAGAGATAAGGGAGCTGGGCTGGGGAACAGCCTCCTGAGGGGAGGCAGATTCCTGGGAGTCCATCCATGAGACTTGGGGCTCATTGCGGCCTTCCTGTGGGACCAATGATCCTGGATTGCCCCATTCCTCCCAAAACAGAACAGCAGGAGGGGTAAACTTGTGAGGAATCTCCGATCAGGGGTCAGAGGGCTGCACCTCTGGTGGAATCAGGAGCAAAGATGGGGAGCATTGTCTCCTTGACTCCTGGCAGGTTGGGGTAAGGCAGGGAAAGCTCACTCAAACTTTGATAAGAGGAAAAATCTGTAAGGAGGGAGAGGACTTTTATCATTGGATTAAAAACAATTGTGCAGGGCCCTGAAGACTAGGACCTCACCCACTTTGGGTCATGGGGCTGGCAAGGGATGGTATTCACTGTGGCTATTCATAAAATGATGTTGGTTTCCCTCAATTACATTTAAAACCATACCTGACATTTCCTGCTTGAAGTTTTGAGTTCCCAAGTCTGTTCTGCCATTCTTTCTCTTTGACCTCGCAGAAAAGAAACAGAGTTTGCTGTAGCATAAGCATATATAAATATATAACATGGTTTAATATTCATAATTGTGTGGGAAAAGTCCTTGAACAAGAAAGGACAGAAAGAAAGAGAAAGAGATAGAAAGAAGGAAAGAGGATGAATGAGCGAAAGAAGGCAAGAAAAAAGAAGCATAAAGCAGAGGAAGGAAGGAAGGAAGGAAGGAAGGAAGGAAGGAAGGAAGGAAGGAAGGAAGGAAGGAAGGAAGGAAGGAAGGAAGGAAGGAAGGAAGGAAGAAAGTGAGGTAGGGAAGTTCCAATCATATGCTTGTTCATTATTTAGATGCCTGGATTTCTTTCTCATCATGAGTCCTTTGGGATTCTCTAAAATCACTGGGTTGCTGAGATCAGAGAAGTCATTTCTAGTTGTTCAAACCACAGTTCTGCTGTTACTGTTGAAAATGTTCTCTGGTTCTGGGCCCGTGCCTGCATCAGTTGTTGTCCATGTTTCCAGGCTGTTCTGAAAGCATCCTGCTGGTTATGTCTCAGAGCGCACTGAGAGTTCTCCCTAATGGAATGACACAGCTTGTTGAGCTGGTCCCCAATGAGGTGCATTCCCTTCATTGCTCATTCTGAGCCGTGTCACAAAGAGCTCCTACAAACCCTGGGTACAGAGAGGTTCTTTCTGAAATCTCTTTGGATTATAGACCAAATCATGGTTCTGACACATCAAAGTGTATTCTGAGTTCCATGGCCATTTGAGCATAGTTTTTTTTAATTTTAGTTTTTATTATTATTATAGCTTTTTTTTTTTTTACCAAACATATGCAAGGGTAATTTTTCAACGTTGACCGTTGGCAAAACCTTCTGTTCCGACTTTTCCCCTCCTTCCTCCCACCCCATCCTCTATCTGGCAGGTAGTCCACTACTTGTTAAATATGTTATAGTATATGTTAAATGCAATATATGTATACGTTTTTATACAGTTACTTTGCTGCACAAGAAAATTTGAATTTAGAAAGAAAAAAAACCTGAGAAGGAAAACAAAAATGCAAGCAAACAGTAACAGAAAGAGTGGAAATGCTATGTTGTGGTCCACACTCATTTCCCATAGTCCTCTCTCTGGGGGTAGCTGACTCTCTTCATTACTAAACAATTGGAACTTGTTTGAATGATCTCATTGTTGAGAAGAGCCACTCCATCAGAATTGTTGTTGCCATGTATAATGATCTCCTGGTTCTGCTCACTTCACTCAACATCAGTTCCTGTCTCTCTAGGCCTCTCTGAAATCCTCCTGCTGGTCCTTTCTTTCAGAACAATAATATTCAATAAGATTCATATTCCATCACTTATTCAGCCATTCTCCAATTGATGGCCATCCATTCAATTTCCACTTTCTGCCCTACAAAAAAGCTGTTGGGCATAGTTTTAAATGTCTTTCCTAAATGTGTGGATCAATTCACAGCTTCACTCAACATGTATCCATGTCCCAATTTTCCCAGGGTCCTCCAGAAGCTGTTGTTTTCCTTTTTTCTTCCCAAGGAACAATCTTATAGGTCTGAGGTGGGAGCTCCGAAGTGTTCCACTTGCACTTCTCTGATCCGGGCTGACTTAGAGCATTTTGGCATAAGACATGAGCCTCCTTGGATTTCTTTGTCTCAAAACTGTTTCTTCCTATCATTTGACCATTGATCAGTTGGGGAATGGCAAGGATTCTCATTCCTTTGACCCATTTCTCTGTCTATTGGAGAAACAGGGGCTGAGGTATAGGCCCAGCTCCACCTCCACTTGTGTGTTTTGTTCCAACTAGTGCTGATTTGGTTTTCTTTGGGCAAATCCCTTTGAATGTCACCTAATCCGAATGTTCCCTCTTGCATGTCAGCATGCTCCCTGGATCCTGTTGGGGAGTCAGTCATTTCCCGATCCATAGATCAGCAGCTCTAGCAGTGATTGGAGATATCAGCTTTTAGGTGTAAATGATGCATCCATCTTCTCTTGGCGTGTGGTGAGAGAGGCTGGTCTACACCTTCATTCCGCCTTCCTGTGTTCCATGTTTCCCAGCAGTTTTGTCAAGGAATGAGCTTCATCCCCAAAGCTTGGGTCTTTGGGTTTAACAAACTATACAGTTCCTAGTATCTGGTGTCCCGAGTCTCTTCCCCTGCTCTAGCCCTCTCCTTTATTTCCTTTGGAGGAAGAGCTGGTTTGGATACTTAGCATTTTATGATGCACATTGACACCTGGTCCCATAGGATTCTTGTGACTGCATTCTTGCATCCCGCCCCAGGTGGGGAGACTCCTCTCTTTGTTCCTTGTGCTGCTTTGGCCCTGCCAGGTGGGGCTTTCCGTCTTGGAAAGACCAGTATTGAGGACAGGGCCTGTATCCAAGAAGAAGCTTGGCGAGGATTAGCTCTCCAGCTAAAAAGGTCCCTAGCTCAGCCAGGCAAGCCAAACTCCATCTGCCTTTGAGAGGAAACATCCCCAGATTTCCTCCTTTTGTTCACTCTCT
The DNA here is from genome assembly GCA_020854095.1 of Dasyurus viverrinus. Classification (NCBI taxonomy): domain Eukaryota; kingdom Metazoa; phylum Chordata; class Mammalia; order Dasyuromorphia; family Dasyuridae; genus Dasyurus; species Dasyurus viverrinus. The sequence goes on along the minus strand of CM037002.1, from coordinate 254,127,828 downwards.
TGCTCTGCCCTTGTGACCCCCTTCTGCCCCAAGAAGCTGTCTGTACCCCAGGCATCTTTCTCTCCCCTCATCATGCATCACCTTTGCCTTATCATCTGCAATCACTAACCCTTCACAAAGAGACCCTTGGCCACAGGCTCAAGTCCTGTACTACCCATCTTACCCCATGGCCACCTTCTTCCAGCCAAGCCCCATGGTTCCTTGTCAAATTCAATCCTAGGCCAAGATGGAAATTGAGCTTCCCAAAGAGATGGAGCCCAAATCTTCCATCCCTCTAGCCACAATCCCCAGAAGCCTTTTGGCATGAAAGGGATGGGAGGAGTCCTTTTCATGAAATGGGCATCTTAAAATCCCAGGGGCTTTATGGTCTGGATACAATGAGGTCTTGCCCCTCTCCTCACTTTATTTCATGTGCTTTTCTACTGTCTTGTGCACTACCAGGTTGTCGGGTGGACAACTCTTAGAGACATGGTAGCCCCTTCTCCCCCTCTCCCCCACCTCCTCCCATCTTCTTTCTATCTAGCCCTGATCCTGGTTCTCTCTTGGTGTGCTTCAAAGGTGTCTTATGACTCCATTGCCCACAGCTTCAAGGTCTCTCTTGCTCACTGGAGAGGTGGGATACCCAGCTCTCCAGCACTTGAGGAGCAACTTCCTTTCCCAATATTGGCGTGGGCCAAACAGGACCATTCCTGTGCTTGTTCTGTTTGTCTGAGTAAATGCAGACCTTGCTGGGGAAATGAGGAAGGAGCATAGGGGAGAGACCTGCTGCCTTGTGCTACCTGCAGAGATACTTCCTGCCCAGCCCTTCTTGGGGTTTCATTGTTACCTGAAGAGAAACTGTTGCTTCTTTGTCTGCCTCAGGGAAGAGTGGAAAGTGTTTACTCTTAGGCCTTTGTAGCCTGGAAATTTTTCTTCTTGGCCTACTAGCCTATTGGTGCTGAGACTTGGGCCTATTCATGGCTTGAGGAATCCTAGGCCCTGAGCTAGAGAAGCCATGACCTCCTTCTCTGGAGAAGTGACTTTGCCTCCCCTTTCCTTTCTTCTTCCCTCCCTTGCTTTCCCTTTTCTGGTTGCTATGGCTAGCTAGCCTTTCTAAGGCACCTGCCCTAGGAGAGCAGAGGCACAGGACCACAACTGATGGGGAAGTCTTCCAGGCTTTCCCCATTCCCAGTGGTGCTGGCATTTGGTCTGAGGTGGGTTCTGTTGAAAACATTCTGGAAAAGAGCTTGTTTCCCTTCCCTTTTGGGGGCTCTACCAAACTGCAGAAGCAGGGGGGATCTCTTAGCCAAGGCCATTCTCCTCTGTATGACCATATATTCTCAGGGAAGCTTCTCTTCCCAAATGATACTTCATGCAAAGAGATTTTCTATCTTTCCAGAGCATGGACAAAATGCTCAAGGAACTGTTTTTACATTCTGCAAAAAATGGGGTCACTGCATATTTATGAAAGACTGCCTGCTTCTTTGGGTTTACATTTTATTTCCACTTGATTTTTGATGGTTCCTTCCTGGAGTTTTTCAATACTTTTGTGTCTTATCCCTCCCAGGTTTTGTTATCACTACATAACAGTAATCTTCTTTGATGAAACAATTTGCTGAAATGCAACCCCCCAACTAACTCTTTGTCTCTCTCTGTCCCTCTGGGTCAGTCTGTGTCACAGACTGTGTGTGTATATTTGTGTTTCTGTGGTTATCTGTGTGTCCTTTCTCTTGTCTAACTCACAATATGTACATTTCCCCCAACATGATAGATTGTTCTATTTTTTTTCTGGTTTCTGAGAACTGAAATGAGGGTAGCACAATTAGTCACCTGGAAGAGAGTCTTAGTCGGACCATTCCCCAACACATGCAGAGCCAATACCCAAATAGATGTAAGTAGATCCAGTTCAATAGAGATCAGTAGAAAGCTTTGTCCCCCTGAGGTGCTAATATTCAAGTGCACTGCTTCTAGGTGGAGGGGACATGGCTGGGTCTGTTCAAGGAAAGTAAGAGCATTTGGAGTCAGCTGGAGAATGGGGTGGCCTTTCCTCTACATACATCCTTCTGAAGCCCAGTCTGACTTGAGAAGGCAAGAGTTAATGGGGTAACTACTTAAGCCCTAAACATTGAGTGTTTCCCTTGGAAAATGGAGGCCCAACTCCATTGGCAGTCAAGTGTTGTGTGCCCAGAATGGACTCTAAAAGCTTGAGTTCTTGGAATTGAGATCACCCCCCAGAGAAGTCACTCAGTGTTGATCAAAGGCAAGAATAACGTCGCAAAGGGACCAGTTCTGGGCCAAGGCCCCCAGTCTTACAATGGGCCAGACCCAGAGCCCAAGAGCCCTGAATGCACCTGCCTGTGAAAAGGACTACGTGATCAGGGCACAGAAAACAGATCATCCCAAGGAATTTGTGAAGGAAAGAAAGATATTTTCAGAGTTAAGGGTACTTTTTATTGAAACAAAATAATTTCCCTGGTTTCCAGGGGTAGTCAAAGGAGCCCAAGATAAGCAGAGACCCTTTGGAGGAGACAGTTGGGGAGTCCGGGAATGAAGGCTGTTGGGAGGCAGCTCAGCAATCCTCAGTGATGACGTCACATCTGGGAGCAGGGCAGATGATCCTTTGGAGATGATCCAGAGGTTCCACTGGGGGTCTGCATGGTGTGCTGGGCAGTCCTTTACCAGGTGTTCTTGGCAGGGTGATGTCCCCTTTGGCAAGGAGATTGGGGAGTGGTGTGAAAGATGGGGGGAAGGGAATAGGGAGCAGTCCTGTGACTCAGTGGTTTCCTGGCTAAGGAGACCAGGAAATCCCAGAATCAGGGTTCCTAACTGGTCCTGAGTCCTGGGTCCTGGATCATCAGCAATGATGATGAGACAGGAGCTGTGGGTGGGAGCTGGGAGTGGAGGAGGGAACTTACTGAAGGCAGACTGCTTTAAATTAAGGTCAAAGGAAAGGGAATGGAGTGAGCAGCAGATAATAAACTAGTAGCAAAAAGGGCACAACAGTTGGACTAGCAGCAGCAGGGTTTGCAGCAGCTGGACTGGCAGCAGCAGGGCTTGCAGCAGCTGGATTGGCAACAACCCCCACAGCCTCCACCACAGCTGGAGCAGGAGCAAGCTGGCACACAGCAGCAAACAGGCTTGCAGCAGCTGGACTGGCAACAGCTGGACTGGCTACAGCAGGGTTTGCAGCAGCTGGACTGAGAACAGCAAGGTTTGCAGCAGCTGGATTGGCAACAACCCCCACAGCCTCCACCACAGCTGGAGCAGGAGCAGGCTGGCACACAGCAGCAGACAGGCTTGCAGCAGCTGGACTGGCAACAGCTGGACTGGCTGCAACAGGGCTTGCAGCAGCTCGACTGACAGCAGCCCCCACAGCTGGAGCCACAGCCTCCCTTGCAGCCCCCACAGCTGGAGCCACAGCCTCCCTTGCAGCCTCCACAGCTGGAGCCACAGCCTCCCTTGCAGCCTCCACCACAGCTAGAGCAGGAGCAGGCTGGCACACAGCAGCACACAGGTTTGCAGCAGCAGACAGGCACACAGCAGCTGGAGCCACAGCCCCCACAGCTGGAGCCGCAGCCTCCTGAACAGCCACAGCAGCTCATGGTGCTGAGAGATTGGAAGAGATTGGTGTCCACAGGGGAGGAAGGTCTCAAGAGAGAGAGGAGTGAGTGGGTTGTGGAAGCCCCTCTCTGCTCCCAGCTTTTATACTGTGGTGCAGCCCCGGGGGCAGGCCTGGGCACGTGCCCACAGCCCCTCTGCAGACCCCCTGCAGAATCAGGAGCAGGCCTCCCGGCTCCCTGGGCTGTTATTTGACACAAGTCCCCGGCTGCCACAGGATCAGCCTCTGGTTTGTTTGGGAGCAGGCCTTGTGGCCATGACTCACCTGGAAGCACCGCGCTGCCTGGATTGGCAAACGGGCTTGTTTGGCCCTGGTCACAGGGACTCACTCACACACTCACACACTCTGGGAGCTCAGGGCAGGAGCCTCCAGGCTCCCCGAGATCAGCCCCAGCTGACAAGGAGATGGCGACAGCCCAGGGAAGAAGCAGAAGCTTCCTGGAGATCTGGAGCAGGTGCCAGCAGGCAGGTGCCTGGCAGAAGGTCGTGGGCTGCTGAGCCCCATGGACATGCCCAAGGCAACAGGCTGAGGGAGGAGCCAGGCCCAAGGCAGGGCTGAGAAAGCTGCTGCAGACAAGGCAAAGGAGCCATGACCCAAGGATGAAGGGGGCAAGACCACAGGTGGGCTCCAGGGACCATGGTCCTGTGCTGTGTCAGGTGAGAGGGGACCAGGGAGTGGGTGCTCAGGGAAGGGAGGGAGGGAGAAGGGGGCCCAGCCCAAATGGCCAGCTGGGCAAAGAGGGCCTGATCCAGCAGAGATGAAGGAGCTGGGCTGGGGAGCAGCCTCCTGAGGGAACCAAGGCCAGGGGAGGAAGATTCCTGAGAGTCTATCCATGAGACTTGTGGCTCATCGCTGCCTTCCTATGGGGAGATGGATCCTGGCTTGCCCCATTCCAGGCAAAAGGGAAGAGCAGGAAATGAGTCAGAGATCAGGGGTCAGGTAGCTGCACCTCTGGTGGAATAAGCAGCAAAGATGTGGAGCATTGTGTCTATGACTCCTGGCACTCATGGAGATTGGGGTAAGGCAGAGAAAGCTCCCCCCGAACTTGATGTGAGGAAAAATCTGTAGAGAGGGAGAGGACTTTTATAATTTGATAAAGAAAAAATGGGCAGGGCCCTGAAGACTAGGAACTCACCCACCTTGGGCCATGGTATCCCCTGGTCCTAACCCAGTGACTGGTAAGGGAGAGGGTATTCACTGTGGCTATTTGTAAAATCATATTGGTTTTCCCTCAATTCCATGTAAAACCATGCCTGATATTTCCTGCTTGACATTTTGAGTTCCCACATCTCTTCCACCATTATTTCCCTCTCACCTCACAGAAAAGAAACACAGTTTACTGTAGCATAAGCATATATATATATATATATATATATTATATATATATATAAAACACGTTTCAATATCCCATAATTGTGTGAAAAAATCCTTGAACAAAAAGGAATAGAGAGAAAGAGAAAGAAGGAAAGAAGATGAAAGAAAGAAGGCAAGAAAAAAAGAAACATGAAGAAGAGGAAGGAAAGATTAAAGAAGGAAGGAAGGAAGGAAGGAAGGAAGGAAGGAAGGAAGGAAGGAAGGAAGGAAGGAAGGAAGGAAGGAAGGAAGGAAGGAAAGTAGGAGGAATAAGAGAAGGAAGGAGGAAGGAAGAGAGGGAGGGAAGGAGGTTCCAATCATATGTTTTGGTCATTATTCAGATGAATTCTTTCTCTCGAATCCCTTTTTAGCTAAGAAATCTTGAACTATTTATTCTAAGGATGTGTATTGCTGCTTAAAACAATAAGCAGGAGGCAGAGACTCCATGTCCACCAACTCCCACTATTTGTCTTAGAAACCAGTCATCACAAACCAACAGATTGGTGTCTGGTAACCACAAAACTATAGCACTGTGAAGGCCTGGGGCCTCATGGCCATTGTCACACCACGTCTCACTGTCTCTCTTTCTCTCTCCCTATTTCCAACACACTATCTCCCCTCCTGTAACACATCCCATCTCTCTCTCCTCCTGGTTCCAATATACTCTCTTTCTCCAACATACTCTTTCCCTTTCTCTAACATGCTCCCAAACCAATAACCCTTAAAAATTTCAGGTTTCAACATTTCAACAGTGACATTCTGACTAGATGTACCATTCAAACTATTTATTGCTTTTGCAAATGAATCTTTCTTGTTCCTCGTCTTGAAAATCACCACATTTTTCCCCCTTAAACTTTAAGATTCACAATGAAATAATTCTGGATCAGGTTTCATAAAACTTATTCCTATATCCAGCAGAACTAACAAAATTTTAGGGCACAACTCATAATTTTACAAATTACCAAATATATATATTTTTTTCCTGAGGCAATTGGGGTTAAGTGACTTGCCCAGGATCACACATCCAGGAAGTGTTAAGTGTCTGAAACCAGATTTGAACTTAGGTCCTCCTGACTTTAGGGCTGGCACTCTATCCACTGCACCACCTAGCTGCCCCCCCAATGTGCCCTTTAGAAAGTAATATACTATCTAATTAGGGGATACAAACATGTGACCTCCTCTAAGGCAATCTTTCAGAACTTTGTTTTAATAACCAATATTTTACCTTAAAATCAAATCAAATGCAGCTTCAAATTTAAGTATTTGCACACAAATTTCTAAGATCTCGGGCTTAAGGTAAACCAATCCACAATTCTAGCACATAAAATTTAATAGTGATTGTCTCATATAATAATTTTTTCCCAAAGTCAGTATAATAGGATTACAATTTAGATAAAAGTGCTTTTACTATAATGTCTCAAATAACCAACTTCATTGAACTGATTTCTCTCCTACTCTTCCCACGTGTCCCTGATGCAGTCAGGAATGGGGGAAGAGGAAGAAAAAGAAGGAGACTCTTTTTACTCTACGTATTATCCTTCTCTGGGAGGCTTTAATTTAATTGAATTTGCTTCCAAATTACTTTACCCACACATACAAAATTCATTTATCTCCACATTGGTATTGCATATTGGTCACATCTAAACACCCATGTAAAGTTACCAAATATGAAGCAATTAAATTCAATAAAGAAGTGAACACTCGGATAGCATTTGCTTTATGCGAAGCACTTTGGACTCTTGAAATGACCAATTGCTAAGTTACCCAATCGTTACTCTCAACAATTTTCCTGCAGCTCCAACTTTGGCCAGAGTTGATGTCTACAGGAAAGTCAGACCATTTTCTCTTTTTAATAAATTCTAGTTTGCAGAACAGACATTAATATTCTCCACAAAGACACAAACCCAGACAAAAATTACATGAAAAAGTACTATCTCTTTCCTACACATAATAGATATACCTCCTCAAAACATTTTTTTTTTGCACCAAACATTTGAATTGGGCTGCTCCCTCCCTTTGATGATCCTAGGTTCCCCTACTAGGACTACTCCTTGACGCTGGATTGTAATGTTCTCTTTGGTTCGATTTCCTTGGGATCCTTGGGATCTCTGGAAGCAGCCTTCATTTCAGTTCAGTAATCACCACACAAGTAGCCAGGGGTTAAAGTCCAAATCCTTTATTGTCTCCTTCAAAGTTTTGTTCCTTTCCTGGGCCCCAGTTAGCTTTCTTAGAGGCCTACCTGTCTCTTTGGTTCTGAGAGCTTGAGTTCTCGCCTGTCTTCTCTGCCCTCTGAATCTTTTCGAATCCAAAGGTTTGTGCTTCAGCCTCCAGCCACCACAAAGGTGGACAATGGAATGAATCTGTCTCAGCCTTGAGAGGTTCTAGTGCACTTGTCTTTTCTGGCCCTGAGAGCTTCTTCCTTATATGCTCTACACTGAGCATAAATCAATCATTATATCACTAGGAAACCATTATTTGTTGTAGGATTAAATCAATCATACTGAACCATACTAAATTAGATAACCTTTGTCTCTATCAATTCCACTGACTTAGTACCTTGTAAGAATCCATTGTTTCAAGTTCTGGCCCATAAGAATGGATCATCAACTCTCTCTGGGGAGAACATCCATTCTCATGGTTTAACCTCCTGTAATACACAGAGCCGATTTCTCAGCTCTGACCATTAAGCCCAGAAGTCACCTATCTTTTCGGCCAACAAAGGTAGCCCTGCTCTGTGTTGTTTATCAGGACCTCCTTCTGGCTCATCTCTTCACACTGGATCACCAAGTCTTGGTGATCCCAGGGCTTACTGCTGCCTAAGGGCAGCCCAAGGACACAGACAATGCCCTGCAGAGAGCAGCTCCACTGCCCCTTCCCTTTCTATCCCTGGATTAGCCATACATTACTTGACTGTTACCACTTGCCCTTGGGCTTCTTCTTTGGAGACTTGTGTTTCATTTGTATCTCAGTGGCTTTCCTAGGCCCATACTTCACAGAGAGGGAGGCTGAGAGTTTTATCTCAATGACAGTCAGAGAAAACCCAACCTGGTGCCTAACTTGAATCAGAATAGCAGCAATCTTTCTGGGAAGTTAAGATCCCAGACAAGCCCCCATAAACTGTGTTGGATAGGTGCTACACTCCCTTCCCCAAATTAACTAATCAGAGATATCTTCAGGTAAAAAGAGAAAGCATCTCAGCTCACAACATGTGCCTGACCTAGCAAACAAGAAGTAAAGCTGGTTAAATAGCAAAGATCCAAGTCTTTTTATTGAATGAACTAAAAAGCTAGTGACGATGATTAACAAATGGTCACCAATGTTATCTACTTCCTGTGGGTCACATCACTTTCTCTCACTTCATGAAGCTGACTTAGGGTCTTTAGGCCCTTTAGAGACCTGTAGGCCTAGAAATCAAGTGATTTCCTATAACCTGGGCTCAAAGACTGATAGTCAGGCTCTGCAGACTCAGCAGGACTAATGTGATCATTCTCTCATAGACTTTTTGAGAAAACTTCATCTGCTCACAAAGGAAGCAACTTCCTTTCCCAATATTGGCGTGAGCCAGACAGGAACACTCCTGTGCTTGTTCTGTTTGTCTGAGTAGGTGCAGACTTTGCTGGGGAAATAAGGAAGGAGCATGGGGAGAGACCTGCTGCCATGGGCTACCTGCAGAGCTACTTCCTGCCCAGCCCTTCTTGGGGTTTCATTGTTACCTGAAGAGAAACTGTTGCTTCTTTGTCTGCTTCAGGGAAGAGTGGAAAGAGTGTTTGCTCTTAGGCCTTTGCAGACTAGAAGTTTTTTTTTTCCTTGGCCTACTAGACTACTGGAGCTGTGACTTGGGCCTATTCATGGCTTGAGGGATCCTAGGCCATAGCTAGAGAAGCCATGAACTCCTCCTTTGGAGAGGTGACTTTGCCTCCCTTTTTCTTTCTTCTTCCCTCCCTTGCTTTCCCTTTTCTGGTTGCTATGGCTACCTAACCTTTCTAAGACACCTGCCCTAGGAGAGCAGAGTGACAGGCCCACAGCTGATGAGGAAGTCTTCCAGGCTTTCCCCATTCTCAGTGTTGCTGGCACTTGGTCTGAGGTGGGGTCTGTTGAAAACATTCAGGAAAAGAGCTTTCTTTTCTACTCTTTTGGGGGCTCTACTAAACTGTAGAAGCAAGTGGAATGTCTTGGCTAAGGCTACTCTACTCTGTATGATCATATCTATTTGGTAGAGCTTTTCTTCTCAACTGATAGTTGACCAATAAGATTTTCTCTCTTTCCAGATCATGGGCAAAATATTCAGGGAACTGTTTTGCATTCTGCAACCAAGAAATAATGCAAATTTATTACAGAATGGCTGCTTCTTTTGACTTTCGTTTTATTTTGATGGTTCTTTCCTGGAGGTATTCAATATTTTTCTCTACCTGTCTTATCCCTTCCAGGTTTTGTTATCACTATTATAAAAATCATTTTCTCAATGAAATAATTTGGTGAAATGCAAACCCCCAACAAACTTTCTTCCTCTCTCTGTCCCTCTGTGTCAGTCTCTGTCTCTCAGTTTCTGGGTATCTCTGTGTGTCCTTTTCTTGTCTAACTCACAATATGTGCATTTCCCCCCAACATGGTAGGTAGGCCTGTATTCTAAAGACACCAAAGAGAGCACAATTGGTCCCCTGAAAGAGAGTCTCAATCAGACTGTTCCCCAACATATGCAGAGCCAACACCTAAATGGATGTAAGCAGATCCAGTTCAGTAGAGATCAATAGAAAGCCTTGGCCTCTGTATTCCCTGGGAATACAGAGAATACAAGGGCATTTGAAGTCGGCTGGAGAATGGCGTGGCCATTCCTTTACATGCATCCTTCTGAAGATGGACTGACTGGAGAAGGGCAGGCAGGAGATATTGGGGCAGCCACTTAAGCCCTAGACATTGAGTATTTCTCTTGGAAAATGGAGGCCCAACGCCCTGGACAGCTAAGTGCTGTGTGCCCAGAATGGACTCTGAAAGCTTGAGCTCTTGGAATTGAGATCAGCCCCATACATCCTCCCAGAGAAGTCACTCAGTGTTGAAGGCAAGAGGGACCAGTTCTGTGCCAATGTAGCCCTGATCTCTTAATAGGCCAGACCAAGAACCCTGTATACCCATCTGTGAAAAGGCTGACTAAGTGCTCACATACACATAGAGATCACCCTAAAAGGTTTATGAAGGAAAGCAAGACATTTTCAGGGTTATGAGTAGCTTTTATTGGAACAAAATGATTTTTTGGATTTCCAGGTACAACCAAAGTAGACTAAGATAAGCAAAAAGACTCTTTGGAGGAGAGAGCTGGGGAGATAGGGAATGAAGGCTGTTGGGAGGCAGCTCAGCAATCCACATTTGGGGGCAGAGGAGATAATCCTTTGGAGATGACCCAGAAGTTCCACTGGGGATCTAAATGGTGTGCTGGGCAGCCCTTTGCCGGGTGTTCTTGGCAAGGTGCTGTCGCCTTGGCTGGGGAGGTTGGGGAGCATGTGAAGAATAAGGGAGATGGGAATTGAGAGGGCTTCTGTGGCACTGCTGTTTCCTGGCTAAGAAAGGAGATCAGGAAATCCCAGACTCAGGGTTCCCTGATGGTCGTGGAACCTGAGTCATCATCAAGGGTGCTGAGGCAGGAGCTGTGTGGGTGGGAGCTGGGAGTGAAGGAGGAGTTTTGGTGAGGAGGGGCAAGTATTCCTCACAGTCGAATGGGGGGGGTGGATGAAGTGAGCCTCAGATCTTACACTGGCAGCAAACGGGGGCACAGCAGCTGGACTGGCAGCAGCAGGGCTTGCAGCAGCTGGACTGGCAGCAGCAGGGCTTGCAGCAGCTGGACTCGCAGCAGCAGGGCTTGCAGCAGCTGGACTGGCAGCAGCAGGGCTTGCAGCAGCTGGACTCGCAGCAGCAGGGCTTGCAGCAGCTGGACTGGCAGCAGCAGGGCTTGCAGCAGCTGGATTGGCAGCAGCACGGCTTGCAGCAACTGGACTGGCAACAACCCCCACAGCCTCCACCACAGCTGGAGCAGGAGCAAGCAGGCACACAGCAGCAGACAGGCTTGCAGCAGCTGGACTGACAGCAGCAAGGTTTGCAGCAGCTGGACTGACAGCAACCCCCACAGCTGGAGCCACAGCCTCCCTTGCAGCTTCCACAGCTGGAGCCACAGCCTCCCTTGCAGCCCCCACAGCTGGAGCCACAGCCTCCCTTGCAGCCTCCACAGCTGGAGCCACAGCTTCCCTTGCAGCCCCCACAGCTGGAGCCACAGCCTCCCTTGCAGCCTCCACAGCTGGAGCCACAGCCTCCCTTGCAGCCTCCACAACTGGAGCCACAGCCTCCCTTGCAGCCTCCACAGCTGGAGCCACAGCCTCCCTTGCAGCCCCCACAGCTGGAGCCACAGCCTCCCTTGCAGCCTCCACAGCTGGAGCCACAGCTTCCCTTGCAGCCCCCACAGCTGGAGCCACAGCCTCCCTTGCAGCCTCCACAGCTGGAGCCACAGCCTCCCTTGCAACCCCCACAGCTGGAGCCACAGCCTCCCTTGCAGCCTCCACCACAGCTAGAGCAGGAGCAGGCTGGCACACAGCAGCACACAGGTTTGCAGCAGCAGACAGGCACACAGCAGCTGGAGCCACAGCCCCCACAGCTGGAGCCACAGCCTCCTGAACAGCCACAGCAGCTCATGATGCTGAGAGATTGGAAGAGATTGGTGTCCACAGGGGAGGAAGGTCTCGAGAGAGAGAGGAGTGAGTGCGTTGTGGAAGCCCCTCTCTGCTCCCAGCTTTTATACTGTGGTGCAGCCCCAGGTACAGGCCTGGGCACATGCCCACAGCCCTCTGGCAGACCCCCTGCAGAAGCAGGAGCAGGCTGACCCCGCCCCGGCTCCCTGGGCTGTTGTTGGACACTGGCCCCTGGCTGCCGCAGGGTCAACCTTTGTTTGTTTGGGAACAGGCCTTGTGACCATGACTCACCTGGAAGCACCGGGCCACCTGGATTGGCAAATGGGATTGTTTGGACCTGGTCACAGGGACCTGGACCTCTGGGAGCTCAGGGCAGGAGCCTCCAAGCTCCCCAAGATCAGCCCCAGCTGACAAGAAGATGGTGAGAGCCCAGGAAGAAGCAGAAGCTTCCTGGAGATCTGGAGCAGGTGCCAGCAGGCACGTGCCTGACAGAAAGTGGTGGTCTCCTGAGCCACATGGACATGCCCAAGGCAACAGGCTGAGAGGGGAGTCAGGTCCAAGATAGGGCTAAGAAAGCTGCTGCAGACAAGGCAAAGGAGCCATGACCCAAGGATGAAGGGGGCAAGACCACAGGCGAGCTCCAGGGACCATGGTCCTGTGCTGTGTCAGGTGAGAAGTGACCAGGAAGAGGATGCCCAGGGAAGGGAGGGAGGGAGAAGGAGGCCCAGCCCAAATGGCCAGCTGGGCAAAGAGGGCCTGATCCAGCAGAGATAAGGGAGCTGGGCTGGGGAGCAGCCTCCTGGGGGGACCAAGGCCAGGGGAGGCAGATTCCTGAGAGCCATCCATGAGACTTGGAATTCATTGCTGCCTTCCTGTGGGAGATGGATCCTGGTTTGCCCCATTCCAGGCAAAAGAGCACAGCAGGAGAGGGAAACGGGTCAGGGATCAGGGGCCTGAACTTCTGATGCAATCAACAGCAAAGATGGGAAGCATTGTGTCCTTGACTCCTGGCACTCATGGACTTTGGGGTAAGGCAGGGAAGACTTGGACTCAGCGAGGCCTTTACAGGGGGAAAATCTGCAAGGAGGGAGAGGTCTTTTTTATCATTTTGTATCTAATGGAGAGAAATAAGGTGAAGAACTTACAGGAATGTATGAATTCTTTTTCTCTATTTTATTTTCATTATTTCTGTTTCCCCTCTGACCTGTAGAATATGTGCAGGCTCATATTTACTTGAGCCTTGGCCAGCTAGAAATATATTTACTTAACCTGAGCTGATGACATTTATCAGTATTTGACATTTATGGATATTTAGTCTATTAGCTGGACCATTGTCTGCTTGATTTAGCCTGAAAGGCCTGATTTTTTTGTTTCCTAGAAATCAGGAGGTTTCAGGGAAATAGAAACCTTCCATTCCATTCCCTCCAAACAGCAACAACCAATTAGATGCCTCCCCCTCCCCTTCTCAATGCTCTCTTACTTGTGATGTAATTTCTTGTATAAAAACTATGTATCTTTACTACTTCTTTAGTCCTCCTACCGCGAGCTTTCTCTTTCTTATCTCGCAATGGGACGGCTCATCCTCAGGAGGTTTTCAATAAACAACTTTTCTGCCTTCTATTGAATGACCTCCAAGTAGTCATTTTGGGTAAGGGTCTTCTATATCCCTCACAATTTAATAAAGAAAAAAATGGAAGGGGCCTGAAGACTAGGAACTCACCCATTTTGGGCCAAGGAGCCCCCCAGTCCTAACCCAGTGCCTGGCAAGGGAGAGGATATTCACTGTGGCTATTTGTAAAATCATATTGGTTTTTCCTTGGTTACATGGAAATCCATGCCTGACATTTCTACCTTGAAGTTTTGAGTTCCAAAATCTATTCTGCCTTTATTTCCCTCTTACCTCGCAGAAAAGAAACACAGTTTGTGCAACATAAGCCTATATATATATATATATATATATATATATATATATATATATATATATATATATATATATGGGTTTAATCATATATATATATATATATAGGTTTAATCATATATATATAGGTTTAATCATATATATATATATATATATAAACAGGTCTGATTATGCATTATTATGAGCAAAAATCCTTCAACAACAAAAAGACAGAAAGAAAAAGAGATAGAAGGACAGAGGATGAAAGAGAACGAAGGAAAGAAAAAAGGAAGTAACAAAGAAGAAAGAAAAAAGAAAGAAAGAAGAAATGGAGAGAGTGAAAGATGGAAGGAAGGAGGAAGATTAAAAAGGTAGAAAAGGAGAGAGGGAGGTTTCAATCATATGCTTTGGTCATTATTCAGATGCTGGAATTCTTTCTTTGGTGGTGGAGAGTCTGCTACATCATTAACCTTTGGGATTCTCTTTTTCTAGCTTTTTTAGTTGCAAGCCCAGTTCAGTGGTCTTCTCTTTCTCTGTTGTATGCAAGCAAGCTTCTAAAGATATAAAATTTCCCCTTATTACCACTTTGGTTGAATCCCACAAATTCTGGTTTGTTCCCTCATTATTGTCATTCTCTTTTATGAAATTATTGTGTCTGCGATTTGCTGTTTCACCCATTACATTCTTTAGGATGAGATTATGTAGTTTCTAATGGCTTTTTGGTCTACTTTCCCCTGGCATTTTATTGAACGTGATCTGAAAAAAATTTTTTTACTATTTCTGCCTTGCTGTGTTTGATTTTGAGATCTTTATGTCTTAATATATGGTCAAGTTTTGGGATAGGTTCCATGAATTGCTTAGGAAAAAAGTGTACTCTTTTCTGTCTCCATTCAATTTTCTGCAAAGATCTATGAGACCTAACTTTTCTTGTATTCTATTTGCCTCCTTAACTTCTTTGTTATATTTTTTATGGTTTGATTTATCTAGTTCTGAGAGAGCAAGGTTGAGACCTCCACTATTTTAGTTTTGCTGTCTATTTCTTCTTGCAGCTCTCAACTTCTCCTTTAGGAAGTTTCATGCTATGCCACTTGGTGCATATATATTTAGTACTGGAACTGCTTCATTATCTATGGTACCCTTTAGCAAGATATAGTTTCCTTGCTTATCTCTTTTAATTAGATCAGTTTTTGCTTTTGCTTGATCTGAGATCAGGATGGCTACCCCTGCTTTTTTAATTTCACTGGAAGCATAGTAGATTCTGCTCCAGCCTTTTACCTTTGCTCTGTGTGTATCACTCTGTTTTAAATGTGTTTCTTGTAAACAACATATTGGAGGATTCTGGCTTTTAATCCAGTCTGCTATCTGCTTCCACTTTATGGGAGAGTTCATTCCAATCACATTTATCATTAAAACTACTGATTCTATATTTCCCACAAATTTTTATTTACCCCAAATTATACTTTTCTCTTTCCTTTTCCTCTTTCCCTTTTCCCCAGTACCTTACTTGTGAGAACCACTTGCCTGAAGTCACCCTCCACCTTCCCCTTTCTTGTACCTTTCCCCTAGTATTTCTGTTTTCCCTTCTATTGGCTTTCCCTTTTCCCCTTTCCCCTCCCACTTTCCTATAAGGTGAGAGAAGTTTCTCCATAAAACCATACATGTTTAACATCCTCTCTTTGTGTCAATCCTCATGAGAGTAAGATTCACAAAATGTTCATCCACCTCCCTTCTTTCCCTCAATTATAATAGATTTTCTTTGCCTCTTTGTGAGACTGATTTCCCTCACTTTACCTCCATTTCCCCCTTTTTGTGGTACAAGCCTCTTTCCACCTCTAGTTTCTTTTTTATAACAGGAAACTCAAATTATACATGCACTCTCTATGTATATCCATAAAAGAAATACAGGTCTCAAGAGTTCTTTTCTTTTTACCTTTTTATTCTTCTCTTGAGTTGTATATTTGGAGGTCAATTTTTTTGTTTAGCTCTGGTCTTTTCATCAGAAATAAATGGAATTCATCTATTTAGTTGAATATCCCTGAAAGAAAATGCTCAGTTTATTGGGGTAGTTTATTCTTGGCTGTATTCCAAGTTCCTTTACCTTTTCAGGAATATCATATTCCAGGCCCTTCTATCCTGTAAGGTAGAAGCTGCTAGGTCCTGGGTAATCCTTATTGTGATTCCTCTGTATTTGAATTGTTTTCTTCTGGCTGCTTGAAAAATTTTTTCCTTGGTCTGATAGTTCTGAAATTTAGCCACAATATTCCTTGGAGTTTTAATTTTGGGGACTCTTTCAGGAGGTGTTTGGTGAATTATTTCAGTTCTTTCAATGTATATTTTATCTTTTCAGCCCACACTTCCCCAATCTGTGTGCTGCCTGCATTGAATTGCACTCCAATTGAAGTAGACCGTTTCTGGCAATCTTCAAAATTATCTTCTGCTGGTAATTTGTAACAATCCCAATATTTGTGAGTTCTGCAAGTCCAGAATTAGTTCAGAGACTGGATCTGGTAATTAGTCTGAGGTTTGTGGGACAAGGTCCCACCCCCATCCTTGGAGATTCTCTAAAATCATGGTATTGCTGAGATCAGGGAAGTGATGTCCAATTGTTTAACCCACAATTCTGCTGTTACTGTTAAAAATGTTCTCTGATTCTGGTCTGTTGTACATGTTTCCAGGTTGTTCTGAAATCATCCTGCTGATTATGTCTCAGACCACACTGAGAGTTGCCTCTAATCGAATCGCACAGCTTGTTGAACCAGTGCTCAATGGCTTGCATTCCCTTCAGGCTCATTCTGAGCCTCTCCACAAAGAGCTCCTACAAAACGTTGGTTAGACAGAGGTCCTTTCTGAAATCTCTTTGGAATATAGACCAAATCATGTTTCTGCCATCTCAAAGTGTATTCTGAGTGTCCATGCCCTTTGGGCATACTTTGAAATGTCTTTCCAAAGTGAAAGGATCAATTCACAACTTCACTCAAAATGTATCCATGTCCCAGGTTTCCCAGGGGTCCTCCAGAAGCTATCATTTCACTTTTTCTTCCTAAGGACATATCTGATGGATCATGAGGCAATGTCCCATAACCTGAGTTTCTTTGTCAGCCCTAGCCCTCTACTTTGGTTCCTAGGGATGAAGAAATTTTTTAGACATTTAGCACTTTATGATGTACATTGACCTGATCCCATAGGATTCTAGTGACTGTAATCTTGCATCTCTCCCTTGGCTGGGAGGCTCCTATCTATGTTCCTTGCGCTGCTTTGGCCCTGCCAGGTTGGACTTTCCAGCTTGGACAGGCCTGGACAAAGGACAAGGCTTGCAGTCAATAGGAAGTTTAAAAAGGATTAGTTTCCCAGCCAAAGGACCCCTGCTCAGAGACCCCATCTGCCTTTGGGGTCTAGGGACATGAAAGTATCTTTCTTGCTTCACTCTGCTGCTCTGCCCTTGTCACCCCTTACCTGTCCCAAGAAGCTGCCTGTGCTGTTGGCACTTTTGTCTTCCCTCATCATGGTTCACCTGATCACCATCTTTGCCCTACCATCTGCATGCACTAACCCTTCACAAGAAGATCCTTAGGCACAAAACCAAGCCCTGTGCTGCCCATCTTACCCCATGGCCACGTTCTCCTCACCAAGCCCCATGGTTCCTGACTGAATTCAAGCCCAAGCCCATCTGGAAGGGGAACTTCCCAAAGAGATGGAAGAAAATTTGTTTCTTTTTGTCCCTCCAGGCACAATACCCAGAAGCCTTTTGGCATGAAAGGGATGGGAGGAGACCTTTTCATGAAGTGGACTTCTTGAAAACCCGGGAAGCTCCATGATCTGGATAAAATGAGGTCTTGCCCCTCTCCTCTCTTTGCTTCATCTGCTCTTCTACTGTCTTGTGCACTACCAGGTTGTCGGGTAGACCATTCTTGCAGATATGGTAGCCCCTTCTCCCCCCTCTCCCCCACCTCCTCCCATCTTCTTTCTATCTAGCCCTGATCTTGGTGATCTCTTGGTGTTCAAAGGTGTTTGGTGATTCCATTGCCCACAGCTCCAAGGTGTCTCTTGCTCATTGGAGAGGTAGGATACCCAGCTCTCCAGCCACTTGAGTAGCAACTTCCTTTCCTAATATTGGTGTGGGCCAGACAGGAACACTCCTGTGCTTGTTCTGTTTGTCTGAGTAGGTGCAGACCTTGCTGGGGAAATGAGGAAGGAGCATGGGGAGAGACCTGCTGCCATGTGCTACCTGCAGAGCTACTTCGTGCACAGCCCTTCTTGGGGTTTCATTGTTACCTGAAGAGAAACTGTTGCTTCTTTGTCTGCCTCAGAGAAGAGGGGAAAGAGTGTTTGCTTTTAGGCCTTTGCAGCCTTGAAGTTTTTCTTCTTGGCCTACTAGCCTATTGGTGCTATGACTTGGACTTATTCATGGCTTGAGGGATCCTAGGCCCTGGGCTAGAGAAGCCATGACCTCCTTCTCTGGAGAAGTGACTTTGCCTCCCCTTTCCTTTCTTCTTCCCTCCCTTGCTTTCCCTTTTCTGGTTGCTATGGCTAGCTAGCCTTTCTAAGACACCTGCCCTGGGAGAGCAGAGGCACAGGCCCACAGCTGGTGGGGAAGTCTTCCAGGCTTTCCCCATTCCCAATGGTGCTGGCACTTGGTCTGAGGTGGGGTCTGGTGAAAACATTCCAGAAAAGAGCTTGTTTTCCTTCCCTTTTAGTGGCTCTACCAAACTTTAGAAGCAGGGGGGATCTCTTAGCCAAGGCCATTCTCCTCTCTATGACCATATATTCTTGGTGGGGCTTCTCCTCCCAACTGATAGTTGATGCGAAAAGATTTTCTGTCTTTCCATATCAGAAAAAAATTTCAAGGAACTGTTTTTGTATTCTGCAAACAGGAGTCACTACATATTTATGAAAGTATAGCTGCTTCTCTTGGTTTTCATTTTCTTTCCTCTTGATTTTTGATGGTTTTTTCCTGAAGGTTTACAATAGTTTTCTCTACCTGTCCTATCCCTTCCAGGTTTTGTTATCAGTACAATAACAATCATCTTCTTGATGAAAAAATTTGGTGAAATGCAAACGCCCAAATAACTGCCTGTCTTTCTTTGTCCCTCTGGGTCAGTCTCTGTCTCTCAGTTTCTGTGTCTTTGTGTGTGCCCTTTTCTTCTCTAACACAATATGTGCATTTACACAACCCCCCCCCACAAACATGATAGGTAGGCCTATATTCTGATAACACTAAGAAGGGCATTAGTCTCATGGAAGAGAGTCTCAGTCAGACAGTTCCACAACACATGGACAGCCAACACCTGAATGGATGTAAGCAGATCCAGTTTCACAGAAATCAGTAGAAAGCACAGTACTCCCTGAGGAACTAATACTCAAGAGCACTCCTAGGTGGAGGGAGCATGGCTCCTGTGTGGTCTGGGGCTGGGTCTGTTCAGGGAATGCAAGAGCATTTGGAGTCAGCTGGAGAATGGGGCAGCCATGGGTCTACATGCATCCTTCTGAAGCCCAGTCTGACTGGACAAGGGCAGGCAGGAGATACTGGGGCAGCTCCTTAAGCCCTAGACATGAAGAGTTTCCCTTGGAAAATGGAGGTCCAACTCCCTCAAAGCCAAGTGCTGTGTGCCCAGAATGGGCTCTAAAAGCTTGAGCCCTTGGAATTGAGCTCATCCCCTGGAGAAGTCACTCAGTGTTGATCAAAGGCAAGAGGAATGTGGCAAAGGGACCAGTTCTATGTCAATGTACATTGATATCCCAATATGGCAGACCCAGAGCCCAAGAGCCCCTGATGCACCTGCCTGTGAAAAGGGCTCACCAAGTGACCAGGGCCCTGGCGGTAGATCACCCCAAGAGATTTGTGAAAGAAAGCAAGACATTTTCAGGGTTATGAGTAGCTTTTATTGAAACAAAATTATTTCCCTGGTTTCCAGGGACAGCCAAAAGAGCACAAGATAAGCAAAGAGACACTTCAGAAGGAGAGACTTAGGGAGTCCGGGAATGAAGGCTGTTGGGAGGCAGCTCAGCAATTCTCAGTGATGTCCTCAGTGATGGGGCAGGGCAGATGATCTTTAGAGATGACCCAGAGCTTCCACTGGGGGATCTGCATGGTTTCCTGGGCAGCGCTTTGCTGGGTGTTCTTGTCAGGGATATGTTCCTTTGGCAGAGTGTGTGAAGGATGAGGGGATGGGGGTTGGGAGACCTTCTGTGACAGGACTGCTTCATAGCTCAGTAAAATCAGGAAATCCCAGACTCAGGGTTCCCTGATGGTCCTGGGGCCTGAGTCATCAGCAAGGATGCTGAGACAGGAGCTGTGGGTGGGAGCTGGGAGTGGAGGAGACAAGCCTCAGATCTTACACTGGCAGCAAACGGGGGCACAGCAGCTGGATTGGCAGCAGCAGGGCTTGCAACAGCTGGACTGGCAGCAGCAGGGCTTGCAACAGCTGGACTGGCAGCAGCAGGGCTTGCAGCAGCTGGACTCACAACAGCAGGGCTTACAGCAGCTAGACTGGCAGCAGCAGGGCTTGCAGCAGCTGGACTGACAACAACCCCCACAGCCTCCACCACAGCTGGAGCAGGAGCAAGCAGGCACACAGCAGCAGACAGGCTTGCAGCAGCTGGACTGGCAGCAGCAGGGCTTGCAGCAGCTGGATTGGCAGCAGCAGGGCTTGCAGCAGCTGGACTGACAGCAGCCTCCACAGCTGGAGCCACAGCCTCCCTTGCAGCCCCCACAGCTGGAGCCACAGCCTCCCTTGCAGCCTCCACAGCTGGAGCCACAGCCTCCCTTGCAGCCTCCACAGCTGGAGCCACAGCCTCCCTTGCAGCCTCCACAACTGGAGCCACAGCCTCCTTTGCAGCCTCCACAGCTGGAGCCACAGCCTCCCTTGCAGCCTCCACCACAGCTAGAGCAGGAGCAGGCTGGCACACAGCAGCACACAGGTTTGCAGCAGCAGACAGGCACACAGCAGCTGGAGCCACAGCCCCCACAGCTGGAGCCACAGCCTCCTGAACAGCCACAGCAGCTCATGATGCTGAGAGATTGGAAGAGATTGGTGTCCACAGGGGAGGAAGGTCTCGAGAGAGAGAGGAGTGAGTGGGTTGTGGAAGCCCCTCTCTGCTCCCAGCTTTTATACTGTGGTGCAGCCCCAGGGGCAGGCCTGGGCACGTGCCCACAGCCCCTCAGCAGACCCCCTGCAGAAACAGGAGCAGCTCCACCCCCCCAACTCCCTGGGCTGTTATTGGACACAAGTCCCTGCTGCCACAGGATCAGCCTCTGGTTTGTTTGGGAACAGGCCTTGTGGCCATGACTCACCTGCAAGCACTGGGCTGCCTGGATTGGCAAACGGGATTGTTTGGACCTGGTGACAGGGACCTCACTCACACACACTTTCACACACTCACAGACACTCACACACTCACACTCACACTCACACTGACACACACACACTCACACACTCTGGGAGCTCAGGGCAGGAGCCTCCAGGCTCCCCGAGATCAGCCCCAGCTGACAAGGAGATGGCGACAGCCCAGGGAAGAAGCAGAAGCTTCCTGGAGATCTGGAGCAGGTGCCAGCAGGCACATACTTGGCAGAAGGTGGTGGCCTCCTCAGCCCCATGGCTGTGCCCAAGGCAACAGGCTGAGGGAGGAGTCAGGCCCAAGGCAGGGCTGAGAAAGCTGCTGCAGACAAGGCAAAGGAGCCACGATCCAAGGATGAAGGGGGCAAGACCACAGGCGGGCTCCAGGGACCATGGTCCTGTGCTGTGTCAGGTGAGAGGGGACCAGGAAGAGGATGCCCAGGGAATGGAGGGATGGATAAGGGAGCCCAGCCCAAATGGCCAGCTGGGCAGAGAGGGCCTGATCCAGCAGAGATGAAGGAGCTGGGCTGGGGAGCAGCTTTCTGAGGGGACCAAGGCCAGAGGAGGCAGATTCCTGAGAGTCCATCCATGAGACTTGGGGCTCATTGCTGCCTTCCTGTGGGGAGATGGATCCTGGCTTGTCCCATTCCAGGCAAAAGAGAACGGCAGGAGGGAGAAATGGATCAGGAATCGGGGGCCAGGTGTCAGGGGGCTGCTTCTCTGGTGGAATCAGGAGCAAAGATGTCCATTGAGCATTATGTCCATGATACCTGGCACTTGTGGAGATTGAGGTAAGGCAGGGAAGGCTTAGGCTACCAGAGCCTTTATGGGGGAAAAAATCTGCAGGAAGATAGAAGATTTTTATCATTGCATAAAGAAAAAAATGGGCAGAGCCCTGAAGACCAGGAACTCACCCACTTTCGTCCAGGGAGACTTCTGGTCCTAATCAGGAGGGCTGGCGAGGGACGGTATTCACTGTGGCTATTTGTAAAATTATGTTGGTTTTCCCTCAGTTACATGTAAAACCATGCCTGATATTTCCTGCTTGAAGTTTTGAGTTCCCAAGTCTTTTTTGCCATTATTTCTCTTTGACCTTGCAGAAAAGAAACAGGGTTTGCTGTAGCACAAGCATATATAAATGTACAACATGTTTCAATATCCATAATTGTGTGAAAAAAAATCTTTGAACAGAAAGGGAAAGAGAAAAAAAGAAAAAGATAGAAAGAAGGAATGAGGATGCTAGAAAGAAAGAAGGCCAAAAAAAGAAAGAAGCATGAAAAAAAGAAAAAATAAAGAAGGAAGGAAGGAAGGAAGGAAGGAAGGAAGGAAGGAAGGAAGGAAGGAAGGAAGGAAGGAAGGAAGGAAGGAAGGAAGGAAGGAAGGAAGGAAGGAGGAAGCAAAGAGGGAAGAAAGAGAGAGAGGGAGGAAGGTTCCAGTCATATGCTTTGGTCACTGTTCCAATGCCTGGAATTCGCTCTCTGTTACTGGAGAGTCTGCTACCTCAGGAGTCCTTTGGGATTCTCTAAAATCACGGTGTTGCTGAGATCAGGGAAGTCATTTCAAATCACAGTTCCGCTGTTACTGTTGAAAATGTTTTCTGCCTTTGATCCAGCAGTGTTACTACTGGGCTTCTATCCCAAAGAGATTATAAAGCAGGGAAAGGGACCTGTATGTGCACGAATGTTTGTGGCAGCCCTTTTTGTAGTGGCTAGAAGCTGGAAACTGAGTGGATGCCCATCAGTTGGAGAATGGCTGAATAAATTGTGGTATATGAATACTATGGAATATTACTGTTCTGTAAGAAATGACCAACAGGAGGATTTCAGAAAGGCCTGGAGAGACTTACATGAACTGATGCTGAGGGAAATGAGCAGGACCAGGAGAACATTATATACTTCAACAACAATACTATATGATGACCAGTTCTGACGGACCTGGCCATCCTCAGCAACGAGATCAACCAAATCATTTCCAATGGAGCAGGAATGAACTGAACCAGCTACGCCCAGAGAAAGAACTTTGGGAGATGACGAAATACCATTACATTAAATTCCCAATCTCTATATTTATGCCCACCAACATATTTGATTTCCTCCACAAGCTAATTGCACAATATTTCAGAGTCTGATTCTTTTTGTACAGCAAAATAATGTTTTGGTCATGTATACTTATTGTGTATCTACTGGTCATCCTGCCATCTGGGGGAGGGGGTAAGAGGTGAAAAATTGGAACAAGAGGTTTGGCAATTGTTAATGCTGTAAAGTTACCCATGCATATAACCTGTAAATAAAAGGCTATTTAAAAAAAGAAAAAAGAAAATGTTTTCTGGTTCTGGGCCTGTTGTTGTCCATGTTTCCAGGCTGTTCTGAAATCATCCTGCTGGTTATGTCTCAGGGCGCACTGAGAGTTCCCCCTAATCGAATGGCACAGCTTGTTGAGCTGGTCCCCAATGAGGTGCGTTCCCTTCATTCCTCATTCTGAGCTGGGCCACAAAGAGCTCCTACAAACCCTGGGTACAGAGAGGTTCTTCTGAAATCTCTTTGAAATATAGACCAAATCATGGTTCTGACACATCAAAGTGTATTCTGAGTATCCCGGCCTTGTAGGCATAGTTTAAACATCTTTGCAAAATCCTGGATCAATTCATACCTTCACTCAAAGTGTATCCATATCCCAGTTTTCCCAGGGCTCCTCCAGAAGCTTTGTTTTCTCTTTTTCTTCTTAAGGACCAATCTGATGGGTCTGAGGGAGGAGCTTGTACTTCTCTGATCCAGACTGACTTAGAGCATTTTGGTGTAAGACTAGACACACCTTGGACTTTTTGTCTCAAAATAGCTTCTTCCTGTTGTTTGACCATTGGTCAGTTGGAGAATGACTAGTATTCTCATCCCGTTGACCCAGTTCTCTGTCTGCTGGAGAAATGAGAGCTAAAGCAGAGCCATTTGCTGTAATACACACAGGCCCAGCACCACGTCCAACCCGCTTTTTTTCCAACTAGTGCTGATTTGATTTTCTTTGGTCAAATGCCTTTGAATGTCACCTAATCCCAATGCTCCCTCTTGCATGTCAGCATGCTCCCTGGATCCTGTTGGGGAGTCAGTCATTTCCCGATCCATAGATCAGCAGCTCTAGCAGTGACTGGAGATATCAGCTTTTAGGTGTAAATGATGCATCCATCTTCTCTTGGCATGTGGTGAGAGAGGCTGGTCTACACCTTCATTCTACCTTCCTGTGTTCCATGTTTCCCAGCAGTTTTTGTCAAAGAATGAGTTTCATGCCCAAATCTTGGGTCTTTGGGTTTAACAAACTGTACAGTTCCTAGTGTCTGGTGTCCTGAGTCTCTTCCCCTGCTCTAGCCCTCTCCTTTGTTTCCTAGGGAGGAAGAGCTGGTTTGGATACTTAGCACTTTATGATGCACGTTGACACCTGGTCCCATAAGACACTAATGACTAGATTCTTGCATCCCTTGCCTGACTGGGAGACAGGTCTCTATGTTCCTTGTGCTGCCAGGTTGAGCTTTCCATTTCGGACTGGGCAGGATTGAGGACAGGGCCTGCAATGAGTAGGAAGGTTGGAAAGAATTAGCTCCCCAGCCAAAGGTCCCTAGCTCTGCCAGGCAGGCCAGACCCCAACTGTCTTTCAAAGAAAAGATCCCCAGGAAGATTTCCTCCTTGCTTTATTCACATTCTCTGTGCTTGTCACCCTCTTGCTGCCCCAAGAAGCTGTCGCTGCCCCCCTCCTTTTTCTCCCCTCATCATGGCTCATCTGACCACCATCTTTGCCTTTGCCACCATCTGCATCCACTAACCCTTCACAAGGAGACCCCGGGCCATAAGCCCAAGCCCTGTGCTGCCCATCTTACCCAGTGGCCACCCTCTCCTTGCCAAGCCCCTTGGCCCTGGACTGAATGCAAGCTTAAGCTCACCTGGAAGGTGAACTTCCCAAAGAGATGGAGGAAAATTCATTTCTTTTTGTTCCTCCAGCCACAGTCCACAGAAGCCTTTTGCATGAAAGGAATAGGAAGAGTTCTTTTCATGAATTGGGTATTTTGAAAACCCGGGGGCTCCATGGTCTGGATACAATGAGGTCTTGCCCCTCTCCTCTCTTTGCTTCATCTGCTCTTCTACTGTCTTGTGCACTACCAGGTTGTCAGGTGGACCATTCTTGCAGATATGGTAGCCCCTTCTCCCCCCTCTCCCCCACCTCCTCCCATCTTCTTTCTATCTAGCCCTGATCCTGGTGATCTCTTGGTGTTCTTCAAAAGTGTCTTGTGACTCCATTGTCCACAACTCCAAGGTCTCTCTTGCTCATTGGAGAGGTAGGATACCCAGTTCTCCAGGCACTTGAGTAGCAACTTCCTTTCCCAATATTGGCGTGGGCCAGACAAGAACACTCCTGTGCTTGTTCTGTTTGTCTGAGTAGGTGCAGACCTTGCTGGGGAAATGAGGAAGGAGCATGGGGAGAGACCTGCTGCCATGTGCTACCTGCAGAGCTACTTCGTGCCCAGCCCTTCTTGGGGTTTCATTGTTACCTGAAGAGAAACTGTTGCTTCTTTGTCTGCCTCAGGGAAGATGGGAAAGAGTGTTTGCTTTTAGGCCTTTGCAGCCTTGAAGTTTTTCTTCTTGGCCTACTAGCCTATTGGTGCTATGACTTGGACTTATTCATGGCTTGAGGGATCCTAGGCCCTGGGCTAGAGAAGCCATGACCTCCTTCTCTGGAGAAGTGACTTTGCCTCCCCTTTCCTTTCTTCTTCCCTCCCTTGCTTTCCCTTTTCTGGTTGCTATGGCTAGCTAGCCTTTCTAAGACACCTGCCCTGGGAGAGCAGAGGCACAGGCCCACAGCTGGTGGGGAAGTCTTCCAGGCTTTCCCCATTCCCAATGGTGCTGGCACTTGGTCTGAGGTGGGGTCTGGTGAAAACATTCCAGAAAAGAGCTTGTTTTCCTTCCCTTTTAGTGGCTCTACCAAACTTTAGAAGCAGGGGGGATCTCTTAGCCAAGGCCATTCTCCTCTGTATGACCATATATTCTTGGTGGGGCTTCTCCTCCCAACTGATAGTTGATGCAAAAAGATTTTCTATCTTTCCATATCATAGAAAAAAAATTTCAAGGAACTGTTTTTGTATTCTGCAAACAGGAGTCACTACATATTTATGAAAGTATAGCTGCTTCTCTTGGTTTTCATTTTCTTTCCATTTCATTTTTTTTTCCTGGAGGTATACAATAGTTTTCTCTACCTGTCCTATCTCTTCCAGGTTTTGTTATCAGTACAATAACAATCATCTTCTTGATGAAAAAATTGGTGAAATGCAAACCCCCAAACTAACTTTCTGTCTTTCTTTGTTCCTCTGGGTCAGTCTCTGTCTCTCAGTTTCTGTGTCTCTGTGTGTGCCCTTTTCTTCTCTAACACAATATGTGCAATTACACAACCCCCCCCCACAAACATGATAGGTAGGCCTGTATTCTGACAACACTAAGAAGGGCATTAGTCTCCTGGAAGAGAGTCTCAGTCAGACAGTTCCACAACACATGGAGAGCCAACACCTGAATGGACATAAGCAGATCCAGTTTCACAGAAATCAGTAGAAAGCACAGTCATCCCTGAGGAACTAATACTCAAGAGCACTCCTTCTAGGTGGAGGGAGCATGGCTCCTGTGTGGTCTGGGGCTGGGTCTGTTCAGGGAATGCAAGAGCATTTGGAGTCAGCTGGAGAATGGGGCAGCCATGCGTCTACATGCATCCTTCTGAAGCCCAGTCTGACTGGACAAGGGCAGGCAGCAGACATCGGAGCATCCCCTTAAGCCCTAGACATGAAGAGTTTCCCTTGGAAAATGGAGGCCCAACTCCCTCAAAGCCAAGTGCTGTGTGCCCAGAATGGGCTCTAAAAGCTTGAGCCCTTGGAATTGAGCTCATCCCCTGGAGAAGTCACTCAGTGTTGATCAAAGGCAAGAGGAATGTGGCAAAGGGACCAGTTCTATGTCAATGTACATTGATATCCCAATATGGCAGACCCAGAGCCCAAGAGCCCCTGATGCACCTGCCTGTGAAAAGGGCTCACCAAGTGACCAGGGCCCTGGCGGTAGATCACCCCAAGAGATTTGTGAAAGAAAGCAAGACATTTTCAGGGTTATGAGTAGCTTTTATTGAAACAAAATTATTTCCCTGGTTTCCAGGGACAGCCAAAAGAGCACAAGATAAGCAAAGAGACACTTCAGAAGGAGAGACTTAGGGAGTCCGGGAATGAAGGCTGTTGGGAGGCAGCACAGCAATTCTCAGTGATGTCCTCAGTGATGGGGCAGGGCAGATGATCTTTGGAGATGACCCAGAGCTTCCACTGGGGGATCTGCATGGTTTCCTGGGCAGCGCTTTGCTGGGTGTTCTTGTCAGGGATATGTTCCTTTGGCAGAGTGTGTGAAGGATGAGGGGATGGGGGTTGGGAGACCTTCTGTGACAGGACTGCTTCATAGCTCAGTAAAATCAGGAAATCCCAGACTCAGGGTTCCCTGATGGTCCTGGGGCCCGAGTCATCAGCAAGGATGCTGAGACAGGAGCTGTGGGTGGGAGCTGGGAGTGGAGGAGACAAGCCTCAGATCTTACACTGGCAACAAACGGGGGCACAGCAGCTGGATTGGCAGCAGCAGGGCTTGCAACAGCTGGACTGGCAGCAGCAGGGCTTGCAACAGCTGGACTGGCAGCAGCAGGGCTTGCAGCAGCTGGACTCACAGCAGCAGGGCTTACAGCAGCTAGACTGGCAGCAGCAGGGCTTGCAGCAGCTGGACTGGCAGCAGCAGGGCTTGCAGCAGCTGGACTGACAACAACCCCCACAGCCTCCACCACAGCTGGAGCAGGAGCAAGCAGGCACACAGCAGCAGACAGGCTTGCAGCAGCTGGACTGGCAGCAGCAGGGCTTGCAGCAGCTGGACTGGCAGCAGCAGGGTTTGCAGCAGCTGGATTGGCAGCAGCAGGGCTTGCAGCAGCTGGACTGACAGCAGCCTCCACAGCTGGAGCCACAGCCTCCCTTGCAGCCCCCACAGCTGGAGCCACAGCCTCCCTTGCAGCCTCCACAGCTGGAGCCACAACCTCCCTTGCAGCCCCCACAGCTGGAGCCACAACCTCCCTTGCAGCCGCCACAGCTGGAGCCACAGCCTCCCTTGCAGCCTCCACAGCTGGAGCCACAGCCTCCCTTGCAGCCTCCACAGCTGGAGCCACAGCCTCCCTTGCAGCCTCCACAACTGGAGCCACAGCCTCCCTTGCAGCCCCCACAGCTGGAGCCACAGCCTCCCTTGCAGCCCCCACAGCTGGAGCCACAGCCTCCCTTGCAGCCTCCACCACAGCTAGAGCAGGAGCAGGCTGGCACACAGCAGCACACAGGTTTGCAGCAGCAGACAGGCACACAGCAGCTGGAGCCACAGCCCCCACAGCTGGAGCCACAGCCTCCTGAACAGCCACAGCAGCTCATGATGCTGAGAGATTGGAAGAGATTGGTGTCCACAGGGGAGGAAGGTCTCGAGAGAGAGAGGAGTGAGTGGGTTGTGGAAGCCCCTCTCTGCTCCCAGCTTTTATACTGTGGTGCAGCCCCAGGGGCAGGCCTGGGCACGTGCCCACAGCCCCTCAGCAGACCCCCTGCAGAATCAGGAGCAGGCCTCCCCCCCAACTCCCTGGGCTGTTATTGGACACAAGTCCCCGCTGCCACAGGATCAGCCTCTGCTTTGTTTGGGAACAGGCCTTGTGGCCATGACTCACCTGCAAGCACTGGGCTGCCTGGATTGGCAAACAGGATTGTTTGGACCTGGTCACAGGAACCTCATTCACACACACTTTCACACACTCACAGACACTCACACACTCACACTCACACTCACACTGACACACACACACTCACACACTCTGGGAGCTCAGGGCAGGAGCCTCCAGGCTCCCCAAGATCAGCCCCAGCTGTCAAGGAGATGGCGACAGCCCAGGGAAGAAGCAGAAGCTTCCTGGAGATCTGGAGCAGGTGCCAGCAGGCACATACTTGGCAGAAGGTGGTGGCCTCCTCAGCCCCATGGCTGTGCCCAAGGCAAGAGGCTGAGGGAGGAGTCAGGCCCAAGGCAGGGCTGAGAAAGCTGCTGCAGACATGGCAAAGGAGCCACGATCCAAGGATGAAGGGGGCAAGACCACAGGCGAGCTCCAGGGACCATGGTCCTGTGCTGTGTCAGGTGAGAGGGGACCAGGGAGTGGGTGCTCAGGGAAGGGAGGGAGGGAGAAGGGGGCCCAGCCCAAATGGCCACCTGGGCAAAGAGGG
This sequence comes from Dasyurus viverrinus, assembly GCA_020854095.1. Taxonomy (NCBI): domain Eukaryota; kingdom Metazoa; phylum Chordata; class Mammalia; order Dasyuromorphia; family Dasyuridae; genus Dasyurus; species Dasyurus viverrinus. The sequence continues at coordinate 254,098,694 of CM037002.1, read as the reverse complement.
CCTGATCCAGCAGAGATGAAGGAGCTGGGCTGGGGAGCAGCCTCCTGAGGGGACCAAGGCCAGGGGAGGCAAATTCCTGGGAGTCCATCCAAGAGACTTGGGGCTCATTGCTGCCTTCCTGTGGGGAGATGGATCCTGGCTTGTCCCATTCCAGGCAAAAGAGAACGGCAGGAGGGAGAAATGGATCAGGAATCGGGGGCCAGGTGTCAGGGGGCTGCTTCTCTGGTGGAATCAGGAGCAAAGATGTCCATTGAGCATTATGTCCATGATACCTGGCACTCGTGGAGATTGAGGTAAGGCAGGGAAGGCTTAGGCTACCAGAGCCTTTATGGGGGAAAAAATCTGCAGGAAGATAGAAGATTTTTATCATTGCATAAAGAAAAAAATGGGCAGAGCCCTGAAGACCAGGAACTCACCCACTTTCGTCCAGGGAGACTTCTGGTCCTAATCAGGAGGGCTGGCGAGGGACGGTATTCACTGTGGCTATTTGTAAAATTATGTTGGTTTTCCCTCAGTTACATGTAAAACCATGCCTGATATTTCCTGCTTGAAGTTTTGAGTTCCCAAGTCTTTTTTGCCATTATTTCTCTTTGACCTTGCAGAAAAGAAACAGGGTTTGCTGTAGCACAAGCATATATAAATGTACAACATGTTTCAATATCCATAATTGTGTGAAAAAAAATCTTTGAACAGAAAGGGAAAGAGAAAAAAAGAAAAAGATAGAAAGAAGGAATGAGGATGCTAGAAAGAAAGAAGGCCAAAAAAAGAAAGAAGCATGAAAAAAAGAAAAAATAAAGAAGGAAGGAAGGAAGGACGGAAGGAAGGAAGGAAGGAAGGAAGGAAGGAAGGAAGGAAGGAAGGAAGGAAGGAAGGAAGGAAGGAAGGAAGGAGGGAAGGAGGGAAGGAAGGAGGGAAGGAAGGAAGGAAGGAAGGAAGGAAGGAAGGAAGGAAGGAAGGAAGGAAGGAAGGAAGGAAGGAAGGAAGCAAAGAGGGAAGAAAGAGAGAGAGGGAGGAAGGTTCCAGTCATATGCTTTGGTCACTGTTCCAATGCCTGGAATTCGCTCTCTGTTACTGGAGAGTCTGCTACCTCAGGAGTCCTTTGGGATTCTCTAAAATCACGGTGTTGCTGAGATCAGGGAAGTCATTTCAAATCACAGTTCTGCTGTTACTGTTGAAAATGTTTTCTGCCTTTGATCCAGCAGTGTTACTACTGGGCTTATATCCCAAAGAGATCATAAAGCAGGGAAAGGGACCTGTATGTGCACGAATGTTTGTGGCAGCCCTTTTTGTAGTGGCCAGAAACTGGAAACTGAATGGATGTCCGTCAGTTGGAGAATGGCTGAATAAATTGTGGTATATGAATACTATGGAATATTACTGTTCTGTAAGAAATGACCAACAGGAGGATTTCAGAAAGGCCTGGAGAGTCTTACATGAACTGATGCTGAGTGAAATGAGCAGGACCAGGAGATCATTATATACTTCAACAACAATACTATATGATGACCAGTTCTGATGGACCTGGCCATCCTCAGCAACGAGATCAACCAGATCATTTCCAGTGGAGCAGTGATGAACTGAACCAGCTACGCCCAGAGAAAGAACTCTGGGAGATGACGAAAAACCATGACATTGAATTCCCAATCCCTCTATTTATGCCCACCTGCATTTTTGATTTCCTTCACAAGCTAATTGTACAATACTTTAGAGTCTGATTCTTTTTGTACAGCAAAATAATGTTTTGGTCATGTATACTTATTGTGTATCTACTGGTCATCCTGCCATCTTGGGGAGGGGGTAAGAGGTGAAAAATTGGAACAAGACGTTTGGCAATTGTTAATGCTGTAAAGTTACCCATGCATATAACCTGTAAATAAAAGGCTATTTAAAAAAGAAAAAAGAAAATGTTTCCTGGTTCTGGGCCTGTTGTTGTCCATGTTTCCAGGCTGTTCTGAAATCATCCTGCTGGTTATGTCTCAGGGCGCACTGAGAGTTCCCCCTAATCGAATGGCACAGCTTGTTGAGCTGGTCCCCAATGAGGTGCGTTCCCTTCATTCCTCATTCTGAGCTGGGCCACAAAGAGCTCCTACAAACCCTGGGTACAGAGAGGTTCTTCTGAAATCTCTTTGAAATATAGACCAAATCATGGTTCTGACACATCAAAGTGTATTCTGAGTATCCCGGCCTTGTAGGCATAGTTTAAACATCTTTGCAAAATCCTGGATCAATTCATACCTTCACTCAAAGTGTATCCATATCCCAGTTTTCCCAGGGCTCCTCCAGAAGCTTTGTTTTCTCTTTTTCTTCTTAAGGACCAATCTGATGGGTCTGAGGGAGGAGCTTGTACTTCTCTGATGCAGACTGACTTAGAGCATTTTGGTGTAAGACTAGACACACCTTGGACTTTTTGTCTCAAAATAGCTTCTTCCTGTTGTTTGACCATTGGTCAGTTGGAGAATGACTAGTATTCTCATCCCGTTGACCCAGTTCTCTGTCTGCTGGAGAAATGAGAGCTAAAGCAGAGCCATTTGCTGTAATACACACAGGCCCAGCACCACGTCCAACCTGCTTTTTTTCCAACTAGTGCTGATTTGATTTTCTTTGGTCAAATGCCTTTGAATGTCACCTAATCCCAATGCTCCCTCTTGCATGTCAGCATGCTCCCTGGATCCTGTTGGGGAGTCAGTCATTTCCCGATCCATAGATCAGCAGCTCTAGCAGTGATTGGAGATATCAGCTTTTAGGTGTAAATGATGCATCCATCTTCTCTTGGCATGTGGTGAGAGAGGCTGGTCTACACCTTCATTCCGCCTTCCTGTGTTCCATGTTTCCCAGCAGTTTTTGTCAAAGAATGAGTTTCATGCCCAAATCTTGGGTCTTTGGGTTTAACAAACTGTACAGTTCCTAGTGTCTGATGTCCCGATTCTCTTCCCCTGCTCTAGCCCTCTCCTTTGTTTCCTAGGGAGGAAGAGCTGGTTTGGATACTTAGCACTTTATGATGCACATTGACACCTGGTCCCATAAGACTCTAATGACTAGATTCTTGCATCCCTTGCCTGACTGGGAGACAGGTCTCTATGTTCCTTGTGCTGCCAGGTTGAGCTTTCCATTTCGGACTGGGCAGGATTGAGGACAGGGCCTGCAATGAGTAGGAAGGTTGGAAAGAATTAGCTCCCCAGCCAAAGGTCCCTAGCTCTGCCAGGCAGGCCAGACCCCAACTGTCTTTCAAAGAAAAGATCCCCAGGAAGATTTCCTCCTTGCTTTATTCACATTCTCTGTGCTTGTCACCCTCTTGCTGCCCCAAGAAGCTGTCGCTGCCCCTCTGGCACCTTTTTCTCCCCTCATCATGGCTCATCTGACCACCATCTTTGCCTTTGCCACCATCTGCATCCACTAACCCTTCACAAGGAGACCCCGGGCCATAAGCCCAAGCCCTGTGCTGCCCATCTTAACCAGTGGCCACCCTCTCCTTGCCAAGCCCCTTGGCCCTGGACTGAATGCAAGCTTAAGCTCACCTGGAAGGGGAACTTCCCAAAGAGATGGAGGAAAATTCATTTCTTTTTGTTCCTCCAGCCACAGTCCACAGAAGCCTTTTGCATGAAAGGAATAGGAAGAGTTCTTTTCATGAATTGGGTATTTTGAAAACCCGGGGGCTCCATGGTCTGGATACAATGAGGTCTTGCCCCTCTCCTCTCTTTGCTTCATCTGCTCTTCTACTGTCTTGTGCACTACCAGGTTGTCAGGTGGACCATTCTTGCAGATATGGTAGCCCCTTCTCCCCCCTCTCCCCCACCTCCTCCCATCTTCTTTCTATCTAGCCCTGATCCTGGTGATCTCTTGGTGTTCTTCAAAAGTGTCTTGTGACTCCATTGTCCACAACTCCAAGGTCTCTCTTGCTCATTGGAGAGGTAGGATACCCAGTTCTCCAGGCACTTGAGTAGCAAATTCCTTTCCCACTATTGGCGTGGGCCAGACAAGAACACTCCTGTGCTTGTTCTGTTTGTCTGAGTAGGTGCAGACCTTGCTGGGGAAATGAGGAAGGAGCATGGGGAGAGACCTGCTGCCATGTGCTGGCTGCAGAGCTACTTCCTGCCCAGCCCTTCTTGGGGTTTCATTGTTACCTGAAGAGAAACTGTTGCTTCTTTGTCTGCCTCAGGGAAGAGGGGAAAGAGTGTTTGCTTTTAGGCCTTTGCAGCCTTTAAGTTTTTCTTCTTGGCCTACTAGCCTATTGGTGCTATGACTTGGACTTATTCATGGCTTGAGGGATCCTAGGCCCTGGGCTAGAGAAGCCATGACCTCCTTCTCTGGAGAAGTCACTTTGCCTCCCCTTTCCGTTCTTCTTCCCTCCCTTGCTTTCCCTTTTCTGGTTGCTATGGCTAGCTAGCCTTTCTAAGACACCTGCCCTAGGAGAGCAGAGACACAGGCCCACAGCTGGTGGGGAAGTCTTCCAGGCTTTCCCCATTCCCAGTGGTGCTGGCATTTGGTCTGAGGTGGGGTCTGGTGAAAACATTCCAGAAAAGAGCTTGTTTTCCTTCCCTTTTGGCGGCTCTACCAAACTTTAGAAGCAGGGGGGATCTCTTAGCCAAGGCCATTCTCCTCTCTATGACCATATATTCTTGGTGGGGCTTCTCCTCCCAACTGATAGTTGATGCAAAAAGATTTTCTATCTTTCCATATCATAGAAAAAAAATTTCAAGGAACTGTTTTTGTATTCTGCAAACAGGAGTCACTACATATTTATGAAAGTATAGCTGCTTCTCTTGGTTTTCATTTTCTTTCCATTTGATTTTTTTTTTCCTGGAGGTATACAATAGTTTTCTCTACCTGTCCTATCTCTTCCAGGTTTCGTTATCAGTACAATAACAATCATCTTCTTGATGAAAAAATTTGGTGAAATGCAAACCCCCAAACTAACTTTCTGTCTTTCTTTGTTCCTCTGGGTCAGTCTCTGTCTCTCAGTTTCTGTGTCTCTGTGTGTGCCCTTTTCTTCTCTAACACAATATGTGCAATTATACAACCCCCCCCCACAAACATGATAGGTAGGCCTGTATTCTGACAACACTAAGAAGGGCAGCAAAATTAGTCTCCTGGAAGAGAGTCTCAGTCAGACAGTTCCACAACACATGGAGAGCCAACACCTGAATGGACATAAGCAGATCCAGTTTCACAGAAATCAGTAGAAAGCACAGTCATCCCTGAGGAACTAATACTCAAGAGCACTCCTTCTAGGTGGAGGGAGCATGGCTCCTGTGTGGTCTGGGGCTGGGTCTGTTCAGGGAATGCAAGAGCATTTGGAGTCAGCTGGAGAATGGGGCAGCCATGCGTCTACATGCATCCTTCTGAAGCCCAGTCTGACTGGACAAGGGCAGGCAGCAGACATTGGAGCAGCCCCTTAAGCCCTAGACATGAAGAGTTTCCCTTGGAAAATGGAGGCCCAACTCCCTCAAAGCCAAGTGCTGTGTGCCCAGAATGGGCTCTAAAAGCTTGAGCCCTTGGAATTGAGCCCATCCCCTGGAGAAGTCACTCAGTGTTGATCAAAGGCAAGAGGAATGTGGCAAAGGGACCAGTTCTGCGTCAATGTACGCTGATATCCCAATGTGGCAGACCCAGAGCCCAAGAGCCCCTGATGCACCTGCCTGTGAAAAGGGCTCACCAAGTGACCAGGGCCCTGGCGGTAGATCACCCCAAGAGATTTGTGAAAGAAAGCAAGACATTTTCAGGATTATGAATAGCTTTTATTGAAACAAAATTATTTCCCTGGTTTCCAGGGACAGCCAAAAGAGCACAAGATAAGCAAAGAGACACTTCAGAAGGAGAGACTTAGGGAGTCCGGGAATGAAGGCTGTTGGGAGGCAGCACAGCAATTCTCAGTGATGTCCTCAGTGATCGGGCAGGGCAGATGATCTTTAGAGATGACCCAGAGCTTCCACTGGGGGATCTGCATGGTTTCCTGGGCAGCGCTTTGCTGGGTGTTCTTGTCAGGGATATGTTCCTTTGGCAGAGTGTGTGAAGGATGAGGGGATGGGGGTTGGGAGACCTTCTGTGACAGAACTGCTTCATAGCTCAGTAAAATCAGGAAATCCCAGACTCAGGGTTCCCTGATGGTCCTGGGGCCTGAGTCATCAGCAAGGATGCTGAGACAGGAGCTGTGGGTGGGAGCTGGGAGAGGAGGAGGTGAGCCTCAGATCTTACACTGGCAGCAAACGGGGGCACAGCAGCTGGATTGGCAGCAGCAGGGCTTGCAACAGGTGGACTGGCAGCAGCAGGGCTTGCAACAGCTGGACTGGCAGCAGCAGGGCTTGCAGCAGCTGGACTCACAGCAGCAGGGTTTACAGCAGCTAGACTGGCAGCAGCAGGGCTTGCAGCAGCTAGACTGGCAGCAGCAGGGCTTGCAGCAGCTGGACTGGCAGCAGCAGGGCTTGCAGCAGCTGGACTGACAACAACCCCCACAGCCTCCACCACAGCTGGAGCAGGAGCAAGCAGGCACACAGCAGCAGACAGGCTTGCAGCAGCTGGACTGGCAGCAGCAGGGCTTGCAGCAGCTGGACTGGCAGCAGCAGGGTTTGCAGCAGCTGGACTGGCAGCAGCCCCCACAGCTGGAGCCACAGCCTCCCTTGCAACCCCCACAGCTGGAGCCACAGCCTCCCTTGCAGCCTCCACAGCTGGAGCCACAACCTCCCTTGCAGCCCCCACAGCTGGAGCCACAGCCTCCCTTGCAGCCTCCACAGCTGGAGCCACAGCCTCCCTTGCAGCCTCCACAGCTGGAGCCACAGCCTCCCTTGCAGCCTCCACAACTGGAGCCACAGCCTCCCTTGCAGCCCCCACAGCTGGAGCCACAGCCTCCCTTGCAGCCTCCACCACAGCTAGAGCAGGAGCAGGCTGGCACACAGCAGCACACAGGTTTGCAGCAGCAGACAGGCACACAGCAGCTGGAGCCACAGCCCCCACAGCTGGAGCCACAGCCTCCTGAACAGCCACAGCAGCTCATGATGCTGAGAGATTGGAAGAGATTGGTGTCCACGGGGGAGGAAGGTCTCGAGAGAGAGAGGAGTGAGTGGGTTGTGGAAGCCCCTCTCTGCTCCCAGCTTTTATACTGTGGTGCAGCCCCAGGGGCAGGCCTGGGCACGTGCCCACAGCCCCTCAGCAGACCCCCTGCAGAAACAGGAGCAGCACCACCACCCCTGATTCCCTGGGCTGTTATTGGACACAAGTCCCCGCTGCCACAGGATCAGCCTCTGCTTTGTTTGGGAGCAGGCCTTGTGGCCATGACTCACCTGCAAGCACTGGGCTGCCTGGATTGGCAAACGGGATTGTTTGGACCTGGTGACAGGGACCTCACTCACACATACTTTCACACACTCACAGACACTCACACTCACACACACACACACACTCACACACTCTGGGAGCTCAGGGCAGGAGCCTCCAGGCTCCCCAAGATCAGCCCCAGCTGACAAGGAGATGGCAAGAGCCCAGGGAAGAAGCAGAAGCTTCCTGGACGTCTGGAGCAGGTGCCAGCAGGCAGGTGCCTGGCAGAAGGTCGTGGGCTGCTGAGCCCCATGGACATACCCAAGGCAACAGGCTGAGGGAGGAGCCAGGCCCAAGGCAGGGCTGAGAAAGCTGCTGCAGACAAGGCAAAGGAGCCACGATCCAAGGATGAAGGGGGCAAGACCACAGGCGAGCTCCAGGGACCATGGTCCTGTGTCAGGTGAGAAGGGACCAGGAAGAGGCTGCCCAGGGAAGGGAGGGATGGAGAAGGGGGCCCAGCCCAAATGGCCAGCTGGGCAAAGAGGGCCTGATCCAGCAGAGATGAAGGAGCTAAGCTGGGGAGCAGCCTCCTGAGGGGACCAAGACCAGGGGAAGCAGATTCCTGGGAGTCCATCCATGAGACTTGGGGCTCATTGCAGCCTTCTTGTGGGGAGATGGATCCTGGCTTGTCCCATTCCAGGCAAAAGAGAACGGCAGGAGGGAGAAATGGATCAGGAATCGGGGGCCAGGTGTCAGGGGGCTGCTTCTCTGGTGGAATCAGGAGCAAAGATGTCCATTGAGCATTATGTCCATGATACCTGGCACTCGTGGAGATTGAGGTAAGGCAGGGAAGGCTTAGGCTACCAGAGCCTTTATGGGGGAAAAAATCTGCAGGAAGATAGAAGATTTTTATCATTGCATAAAGAAAAAAAATGGGCAGAGCCCTGAAGACCAGGAACTCACCCACTTTCGTCCAGGGAGACTTCTGGTCCTAATCAGGAGGGCTGGCAAGGGACGGTATTCACTGTGGCTATTTGTAAAATTATGTTGGTTTTCCCTCAGTTACATGTAAAACTTGCCTGACATTTCCTGCTTGAAGTTTTGAATTCCCAAGTCTCTTCTGCCGTTATTTCCCCCTCACCTCACAGAAAAGGAACAGAGTTTGCTGTAGCACAAGCATATATAAATATACAACATGTTTCAATATCCATAATTGTGTGAAAAAAATCTTTGAACAGAAAGGGAAAGAGAAAAAAAGAAAAAGATAGAAAGAAGGAATGAGGATGCTAGAAAGAAAAAAGGCCAAAAAAAGAAAGAAGCATGAAAAAAAGAAAAAATAAAGAAGGAAGGAAGGAAGGAAGGAAGGAAGGAAGGAAGGAAGGAAGGAAGGAAGGAAGGAAGGAAGGAAGCAAGGAGGAAGCAAAGAGGGAAGAAAGAGAGAGAGGGAGGAAGGTTCCAGTCATATGCTTTGGTCACTGTTCCAATGCCTGGAATTCGCTCTCTGCTACTGGAGAGTCTGCTACCTCAGGAGTCCTTTGGGATTCTCTAAAATCACGGTGTTGCTGAGATCAGGGAAGTCATTTCAAATCACAGTTCCGCTGTTACTGTTGAAAATGTTTTCTGGTTCTGGGCCTGTTGTCCATGTTTCCAGGCTGTTCTGAAATCATCCTGCTGGTTATGTCTCAGGGCGCACTGAGAGTTCCCCCTAATCGAATGGCACAGCTTGTTGAGCTGGTCCCCAATGAGGTGCGTTCCCTTCATTCCTCATTCTGAGCTGGACCACAAAGAGCTCCTACAAACCCTGGGTACAGAGAGGTTCTTCTGAAATCTCTTTGAAATATAGACCAAATCATGGTTCTGACACATCAAAGTGTATTCCGAGTATCCCGGCCTTGTAGGCATAGTTTAAACATCTTTGCAAAATCCTGGATCAATTCATACCTTCACTCAAAGTATATCCATATCCCAGTTTTCCCAGGGCTCCTCCAGAAGCTTTGTTTTCTCTTTTTCTTCTTAAGGACCAATCTGATGGGTCTGAGGGAGGAGCTTGTACTTCTCTGATCCAGACTGACTTAGAGCATTTTGGTGTAAGACTAGACACACCTTGGACTTTTTGTCTCAAAATAGCTTCTTCCTGTTGTTTGACCATTGGTCAGTTGGAGAATGACTAGTATTCTCATCCCGTTGACCCAGTTCTCTGTCTACTGGAGAAATGAGAGCTAAAGCAGAGCCATTTGCTGTAATACACACAGGCCCAGCACCAGGTCCAACCCGCTTTTTTTCCAACTAGTGCTGATTTGATTTTCTTTGGTCAAATGCCTTTGAATGTCACCTAATCCCAATGCTCCCTCTTGCATGTCAGCATGCTCCCTGGATCCTGTTGGGGAGTCAGTCATTTCCCGATCCATAGATCAGCAGCTCTAGCAGTGATTGGAGATATCAGCTTTTAGGTGTAAATGATGCATCCATCTTCTCTTGGCGTGTGGTGAGAGAGGCTGGTCTACACCTTCATTCTGCCTTCCTGTGTTCCATGTTTCCCAGCAGTTTTGTCAAGGAATAAGTTTCATCCCCAAAGCTTGCGTCTTTGGGTTTAGCAAACTGTACAGTTCCTAGTGTCCTGTGTCCTGAGTCTCTTCCCCTGCTCTAGCCCTCTCCTTTGTTTCCTAGGGAGGAAGAGCTGGTTTGGATACTTAGCACTTTATGATGCACGTTGACACCTGGTCCCATAAGACACTAATGACTAGATTCTTGCATCCCTTGCCTGACTGGGAGACAGGTCTCTATGTTCCTTGTGCTGCCAGGTTGAGCTTTCCATTTCGGACTGGGCAGGATTGAGGACAGGGCCTGCAATGAGTAGGAAGGTTGGAAAGAATTAGCTCCCCAGCCAAAGGTCCCTAGCTCTGCCAGGCAGGCCAGACCCCAACTGTCTTTCAAAGAAAAGATCCCCAGGAAGATTTCCTCCTTGCTTTATTCACATTCTCTGTGCTTGTCACCCTCTTGCTGCCCCAAGAAGCTGTCGCTGCCCCCCTCCTTTTTCTCCCCTCATCATGGCTCACCTGACCACCATCTTTGCCTTTGCCACCATCTGCATCCACTAAACCCTTCACAAGGAGACCCCGGGCCATAGGCCTAAGCCCTGTGATGCTCATCTTACCCAATGGCCACCTTCTCCTTGCCAAGCTCCATGGCCCCAGACTGAATTCAAGCCTAAGCTCCCCTGGAAGGGGAACTTCCCAAAGAGATGGAGGAAAATTCATTTCTTTTTGTTTCTCCAGCCACAGTCCACAGAAGCCATTTGGTATGAAAGGGATGGCAGGAGTTCTTTTCATGAATTGGGCTTCTTGAAAACCCGGGGGCTCCATGGTCTGGATGAATTAGGTCTTGCCCCTCTCCTCTCTTTGCTTCATCTGCTCTTCTACTGTCTTGTGCACTACCAGGTTGTCGGGTAGACCATTCTTGCAGACATGGTAGCCCCTTCTTCCCTTCTCCCCCACCTCCTCCCATCTTCTTTCTATCTAGCCCTGATCCTGGTGATCTCTTGGTGTGCTTCAAAGGTGTTTGGTGATTCCATTGCCCACAGCTCCAAGGTGTCTCTTGCTCATTGGAGAGGTAGGATACCCAGCTCTCCAGCCACTTGAGTAACAACTTCCTTTCCCAATATTGGTGTGGGCCAGACAGGAACACTCCTGTGCTTGTTTTGTTTGCCTGAGTAGGTGCAGACCTTGCTGGGGAAATGAGGAAGGAGCATGGGGAGAGACCTGCTGCCATGTGCTGCCTGCAGAGCTACTTCGTGCCCAGCCCTTCTTGGGGTTTCATTGTTACCTGGAGAGAAACTGTTGCTTCTTTGTCTGCCTCAGGGAAGAGGGCAAAGAGTGTTTGCTTTTAGGCCTTTGCAGCCTTTAAGTTTTTCTTCTTGGCCTACTAGCCTATTGGTGCTGAGACTTGGACCTATTCATGGCTTGAGGGATCCTAGGCCTTGGGCTAGAGAAGCCATGACCTCCTTCTCTGGAGAAATGACTTTGTGTAATGGGCTGAGGTTTGAGTTGATGCACTGAGGTCCCAAGTACGTGAGACTAAATAGTAATTGGGCTATACTCTATTAATATACATGATTGGATAAAGAATGGTCCCTGCCTACTCTCCGTGCAAGTCCTGATGTGTTGTATAGGAAATGACGATTTTGGTGGGTGGAGGCAGAGAGGAGAGGAAGAGAAGCTTGGAGAGATTGGGCCTGGGTTCGAGACTCCAAGCTGCTGGTTCTGTGGCTGCTGGTCGAGCTAGCTTCTTGACTCAGCTGCACACATTGCTATCACCGATTCTCTTCCACTTCCGATCCTTCTTCATTGAGAATAAAGACTGATGATTTTCCCCTAACCTGAATTCCTGACTCCTGCTGATTTAAAAATACACGATCTTCACAACTTTGCCTCCCCTTTCCTTTCTTCTTCCCTCCCTTGCTTTCCCTATTCTGGTTGCTATGGCTAGCTAGCCTTTCTAAGACACCTGCCCTAGGAGAGCAGAGACACAGGCCCACAGCTGGTGGGGAAGTCTTTCAGGCTTTCCCCATTCCCAATGGTGCTGGCACTTGGTCTGAGGTAGGGTCTGGTGAAAACATTCCAGAAAAGAGCTTGTTTTCCTTCCCTTTTGGCGGCTCTACCAAACTTTAGAAGCAGGGGGGATCTCTTAGCCAAGGCCATTCTCCTCTCTATGACCATATATTCTTGGTGGGGCTTCTCCTCCCAACTGATAGTTGATGTGAAAAGATTTTCTATCTTTCCATATCATGGAAAAAAATTTCAAGGAACTGTTTTTGTATTCTGCAAACAGGAGTCACTACATATTTATGAAAATATAGCTGCTTCTTTTGGTTTGCATTTTCTTTCCACTTGATTTTTGATGGTTTTTTTCCTGAAGGTTTACAATAGGTGTCTCTATCTATCCTATCCCTCCCAGGTTTTGTTATCAGTACAATAACAATCATCTTCTTGATGAAAAAATTTGGTGAAATGCAAACCCCCAACTAACTTTCTGTCTTTCTTTGTTCCTCTGGGTCAGTCTCTGTCTCTCAGTTTCTGTGTCTCTGTGTGTGCCCTTTTCTTCTCTAACACAATATGTGCATTTACACAACCCCCCCCCCCACAAACATGATAGGTAGGCCTGTATTCTGACAACACTAAGAAGGGCATTAGTCTCCTGGAAGAGAGTCTCAGTCAGACAGTTCCACAACACATGGAGAGCCAACACCTGAATGGACATAAGCAGATCCAGTTTCACAGAAATCAGTAGAAAGCACAGTCATCCCTGAGGAACTAATACTCAAGAGCACTCCTTCTAGGTGGAGGGAGCATGGCTCCTGTGTGGTCTGGGGCTGGGTCTGTTCAGGGAATTCAAGAGCATTTGGAGTCAGCTGGAGAATGGGGCAGCCATGCGTCTACATGCATCCTTCTGAAGCCCAGTCTGACCGGACAAGGGCAGGCAGCAGACATCAGAGCAGCCCCTTAAGCCCTAGACATGAAGAGTTTCCCTTGGAAAATGGAGGCCCAACTCCCTCAAAGCCAAGTGCTGTGTGCCCAGAATGGGCTCTAAAAGCTTGAGCCCTTGGAATTGAGCTCATCCCCTGGAGAAGTCACTCAGTGTTGATCAAAGGCAAGAGGAATGTGGCAAAGGGACCAGTTCTGCGTCAGTGTACGCTGATATCCCAATGTGGCAGACCCAGAGCCCAAGAGCCCCTGATGCACCTGCCTGTGAAAAGGGCTCACCAAGTGACCAGGGCCCTGGCGGTAGATCACCCCAAGAGATTTGTGAAAGAAAGCAAGACATTTTCAGGATTATGAATAGCTTTTATTGAAACAAAATTATTTCCCTGGTTTCCAGGGACAGCCAAAAGAGCACAAGATAAGCAAAGAGACACTTCAGAAGGAGAGACTTAGGGAGTCCGGGAATGAAGGCTGTTGGGAGGCAGCACAGCAATTCTCAGTGATGTCCTCAGTGATGGGGCAGGGCAGATGATCTTTAGAGATGACCCAGAGCTTCCACTGGGGGATCTGCATGGTTTCCTGGGCAGCGCTTTGCTGGGTGTTCCTGTCAGGGATATGTTCCTTTGGCAGAGTGTGTGAAGGATGAGGGGATGGGGGTTGGGAGACCTTCTGTGACAGGACTGCTTCATAGCTCAGTAAAATCAGGAAATCCCAGACTCATGGTTCCCTGATGGTCCTGGGGCCTGAGTCATCAGCAAGGATGCTGAGACAGGAACTGTGTGTGGGAGCTGGGAGTGGAGGAGACAAGCCTCAGATCTTACACTGGCAACAAACGGGGGCACAGCAGCTGGATTGGCAGCAGCAGGGCTTGCAACAGCTGGACTGGCAGCAGCAGGGCTTGCAACAGCTGGACTGGCAGCAGCAGGGCTTGCAGCAGCTGGACTGGCAGCAGCAGGGCTTGCAGCAGCTGGACTGACAACAACCCCCACAGCCTCCACCACAGCTGGAGCAGGAGCAAGCAGGCACACAGCAGCAGACAGGCTTGCAGCAGCTGGACTGGCAGCAGCAGGGCTTGCAGCAGCTGGACTGGCAGCAGCAGGGTTTGCAGCAGCTGGACTGGCAGCAGCCCCCACAGCTGGAGCCACAGCCTCCCTTGCAACCCCCACAGCTGGAGCCACAGCCTCCCTTGCAGCCTCCACAACTGGAGCCACAGCCTCCCTTGCAACCCCCACAGCTGGAGCCACAGCCTCCCTTGCAGCCTCCACAGCTGGAGCCACAGCCTCCCTTGCAACCTCCACAGCTGGAGCCACAGCCTCCCTTGCAGCCCCCACAGCTGGAGCCACAGCCTCCCTTGCAGCCTCCACAGCTGGAGCCACAGCCTCCCTTGCAGCCTCCACCACAGCTAGAGCAGGAGCAGGCTGGCACACAGCAGCACACAGGTTTGCAGCAGCAGACAGGCACACAGCAGCTGGAGCCACAGCCCCCACAGCTGGAGCCACAGCCTCCTGAACAGCCACAGCAGCTCATGATGCTGAGAGATTGGAAGAGATTGGTGTCCACAGGGGAGGAAGGTCTCGAGAGAGAGAGGAGTGAGTGGGTTGTGGAAGCCCCTCTCTGCTCCCAGCTTTTATACTGTGGTGCAGCCCCGGGGGCAGGCCTGGGCACGTGCCCACAGCCCCTCAGCAGATCCCCTGCAGAAGCAGGAGCAGGCCCCCCGGCTCCCTGGGCTGTTATTGGACACTAGCCCCCAGCTGCCACAGGATCAGCCTCTGCTTTGTTTGGGAGCAGGCCTTGTGGCCGTGACTCACCTGGAAGTACCGGGCCACCTGGATTGGCAAATGGGCTATTTTGGCCCTGGTCACAGGCACCTCACTCACACATACTTTCACACACTCACACATTATGGGAGCTCAGGGCAGGAGCCTCCAGGCTCCCCAAGATCAGCCCCAGCTGACAAGGAGATGGCAACAGCCCAGGGAAGAAGCAGAAGCTTCCTGGAGATCTGGAGCAGGTGCCAGCAAGCAGGTGCCTGGCAGAAGGTGGTGGCCTCCTCAGCCCCATGGACATGCCCAAGGTAAGAGGCTGAGGGAGGAGCCAGGCTCAAGGCAAGGCTGAGAGAGCTGCTGCAGACAAGGGAAAGGAACCATGACCCAAGAATGAAGGGGGCAAGACCACAGGCGGGCTCCAGGGACCATGGTCCTGTGCTGTGTCAGGTGAGAGGGGACCAGGGAATGGGTGCTCAGGGAAGGGAGGGAGGGAGAAGGGGGCCCAGCCCAAATGGCCAGCTGGGCAAAGAGGGCCTGATGCAGCAGCGATGAAGGAGCTGGGCTGGGGAGCAGGTTCCTGAGGGGACCAAGACTAGGGGAGGCAGATTCCTGGGAGTCCATCCATAAGACTTGGGTCTCATTGCTGCCTTCCTGTGGGCATGAATCCTGGCTTGCCCCATTTCCCACAAAAGAGAACAGCAGGAGGAGGGAAACTGGTGAGGGATCTTGGATCAGTGGTCAGGGGGCTGTATCTCTGGTGGAATCAGGAGCAAAAATGGGGAGCATTGTGTCCATGACTCCTGGCACTCATGGGGGTTGGGTTAAGGCAGGGAAGCTTACTCAGACCTTGATGTCAGGAAAAATCTGCAGGGAGGGAGAGGACTTTTATCATTGAATTTTAAAAAGTTGGTCAGGGCCCTGAAGGCTAGGACCTCACCCACTTTGGGTCATGGAGTCCCCTGGTCCTAACTGGGGGGCTGTCAAGGAATGGTATTCACTGTGGCTATTCATAAAATGATGTTGATTTCCCTCAGTTACATGTAAAAACCATGCCTGACATTTCCTGCTTGAAGTTTTGAGTTCCCAAGTCTGTTCTGCCATTATTTCTCTCTGACCTTGCAGAAAAGAAACAGAGTTTGCTGAAGCATAAGCACATATAAATATATAACACATTTTTATATCCATAATTGTGTGGGAAAAGACCTTGAACAAGAAAGAACAGAAAGAAAGAGAAAGAGATAGAAAGAAGGAAAGAAGATGAATGAGAGAAAGAAGGCAAGAAAAAAGAAAGAAGCATAAAGAAGAGAAAGGAAGGAAGAGAAGAAGGAAGGAAGGAAGGAAGGAAGGAAGGAAGGAAGGAAGGAAGGAAGGAAGGAAGGAAGGAAGGAAGGAAGGAAGGAAGGAAGGAAAGGAAAGGAAGAGAAGGAAGGAAGGAGGGAGGAAAGGAGGGAGGGAAGTTTCAATCATATGCTTGGTCATTACTTAGATGCCTGGATTTCTTTCTCTGATGGTAGAGAGTCTGCTACCTCATGAGTCCTTTGGGGTTCTCTAAAATCATTGAGTTGCTGAGATCAGGGAAGTCTTTTCCAGTTGTTCAACCCACAGTTCTGCTATTACTGTTGAAAATGTTCTCTGGTTCTGGGCCTGTGTCTGTATCAATTGTTGTCCATGTTTCCAGGCTGTTCTGAAATCATCCTGCTGGTTATGTCTCAGAGCGCATTGAGAGTTCCCCCAATGGAATGACACAGCTTGTTGAGCTGGTCCCCAATGAGGTGCATTCCCTTCATTGCTCATTCTGAGCTGGACCACAAAGAGCTCCTACAAACCCTGGGTACTGAAAGATTCTTTCTGAAATCTCTTTGGAATACAGAACAAATAATGGTTCTACTGGCTCAAAGTGTATTCTAAGTTCCATGGACATTTGGTCATAGTTGTTTTTTAATTTTAATTTTTATCATCATTCTAGTTTTTTTTTTTTAACAAAACATATGCAAGGGTAATTTTTCAATGTTGACCATTGCAAAACCTTCTGTTCTGACTTTTCCCCTCCTTCCTCCCACCCCATCCTCTATCTGGCAGGTAGTCCACTACTTGTTAAATATGTTATAGTATATGTTAAATGCAATATATGTTTACATATTTATACAGTTATTTTGCTGCACAAGAAAATTTGGATTTAGAAAGAAAAAAAAACCTGAGAAGTAAAACAAAAATGCAAGCAAACAGTAACAGAAAGAATGGAAATGCTATGTTGTGGTCCACACTCATTACTCATAGTCCTCTCTCTGGGGGTAGCCGACTCTCTTCATTACTAAACAATTGGAACTTGTTTGAATGATCTCATTGTTGAGAAGAGCCACGTCCATCAGAATTGTTGTTCCCATGTATAATGATCTCCTGGTTCTGCTCACTTCACTCAGCATTAGTTCATTTAAGTCTCTCTAGGCCTCTCTGAAATCATTCTGCTGGCCCTTTCTTATAGCACAATAATATTCCATAACATTCATATTCCATCTCTTATTCAACCATTCTCCAATTGATGGCCATCTTCAGTTTCCACTTTCTGACTACTACAAAAAGAGCTATTGGGCATAGTTTTAAATGTCTTTCCTAAATGTGTGGATCAATTCACAGCTTCACTCAACATGTATCCATGTCCCCATTTTCCCAGGGGTCCTCCAGAAGCTGTTGTTTTCCTTTTTTCTTTCCAAGAACCAATCTGATAGGTCTGAGGTAGGAGCTCTGAAGTGTTTGACTTGCAGTTCTTTGATCCAGGCTGACAGAGCATTTTGGTGTAAGATTAGAACTTCCTTTGATTTCTTTGTCTCAAAACAACTTCTTCCTATCGTTTGACCATTGGTCAGTTGAGGAATGAGTAGGATTCTCATCCCTTTGACCCACAGTTCTCACTCTACTGGAGAAATGGGGGCTGAAGCAGAACTATTTGAGGTAATACACAGAGGCCCAGCCCCACCTCCATTTGTGTGTTTTGTTCCAATTAGTGTTGATTTGGTTTTGTTTGGGCAAATCCTTTTGAATGTCACCTGATCCGAATGTTCCTCTTACATTTCAGCATGTTCCCTGGACTTGTTAGGTGGTCAGTAATTTCCTAATCCATAGATCAATCAGCTCTAGCATTGATTGGAGATATCAGATTTTAGGTGTAAAGGAAAGTGCAATCTCTTAGCCAAGACCATTCTCCTCTATATGACCATATATTCTTGGTGGGGCTTCTCTTTCCAATTGATAGTTGATGCAAAGAGATTTTCTATCTTTCCAGATCATGGACAAAATTTTCAGGGAACAGTTTTTGTATTCTGTAAACAGGGGTCACTGCATATTTATGAAAGAATGCCTGCTTCTTTTGGTTTCCATTTTCTTTCCACTTGATTTTTGATGTTTTTTTCCTGAAAGTTTACAAAGGTTTAGTTTTCTCTACCTGTCCTATCCCTCCCAGGTTTTGTTATCAGTACAATAATAATTTTTTCATCTTCTTGATGAAAAAATTTGGTGAAATGCAAACCCCCAAACTAACTTTCTGTCTCTCTCTGTCCCTCTGGGTCAGTCTTTTTCTCTCAGTTTCAGGGTGTCTCTGTGTGTTCTTTTCTTGTCTAACACAACATGTGCATTTCCTCCAAATATGGCAGGTAGGCCTGTATTCTGACAACACCAAGGAGGGCAGCACAATTAGTGGCCTGGAAGAGAGTCTCAGTCAGACAGTTCTACAACATATGGAGAGCCAACACCCTAATGGATGTAAGCAGATCTAGTACGGCAGAGATCAGTAGAAAGCAAAGGCCTCCCTGAGGTGCTAATACTCAAGAGCACTCCTTCTAGGTGGAGGGAGCATGGCTCCTCTGTGGTTGGCCAGGGCCAGGGCCAGGGTCTATTCAGGGAATGCAAAAGCATTTGGAGTCAGCTGGAGAATGGGGCAGCCATTCCTCTACATGCATCTTCTGAAGCCCAGTCTGACTGGACAAGGGCAGGCAGCAGACATTGGAGGAGCCCCTTAAGCCCTAGACATTAAGAGTTTCCCTTGGAAAATGGAGGCCCAACTCCCTCAAAGCCAAGTGCTGTGTGCCCAGAATGGGCTCTAAAAGCTTGAGCTCTTGGAATTGAGCTCATCCCCTGGAGAAGTCACTCAGTGTTGATCAAAGGCAAGAGGAATGTGGCAAAGGGACCAGTTCTGCGTCAATGTACGCTGATATCCCAATGTGGCAGACCCAGAGCCCAAGAGCCCCTGATGCACCTGCCTGTGAAAAGGGCTCACCAAGTGACCAGGGCCCTGGCGGTAGATCACCCCAAGAGATTTGTGAAAGAAAGCAAGACATTTTCAACATTGAGGGTAGTTTTTATTGAAACAAAATGATTGCCTGGATTTCCAGGGACAGCCAAAGGAGCCCAAGACAAACAGAGACCCTTTGGAGGAGAGAGTTGGGGAATCCTGGAATGGAGGCTGTTGGGAGGCAGCTCAGCAATCCCCAGCGATGGCCCCGCATCTGGGAGCAGGGCAGATGATCCTTGGAGATCACCTAGAGGTTTCCCTAAGGGTCTGCATGGTGTGCTGGGCACCCCTTTGCCGGGTGTTCTTGGCAGGGTGATGTCCCTTTGGCAGCGTGTGAAGGATGGGGGGGAGATGAGGATAGGAGGCGCTCCTGTGGTCCCGTTAATTCTTGGCTAAATAAAGAGATCAGGAAATCCCAGACTCAGGGTTCCCTGATGGTCCTTGGGCCTGGGTCATCAGCAAGAATACTGAGACAGGAGCTGTGGGTGGGAGCTGGGAGTGGAGGAGGGGTCATGGTGAAAGGGGCAAGTTTTCCTCACAGTGCAATGGGAAAGGGATGATGTGAGCCTCAGATCTTACACTGGCAGCAAACAGGGGCACAGCAGCTGGACTCGCAGCTGCAGGGCTTGCAGCAGCTGGACTGGCAGCAGCAGGGCTTGCAGCAGCTGGACTGGCAGCAGCAGGGCTTGCAGCAGCTGGACTGGCAGCAGCAGGGCTTGCAGCAGCTGGACTGGCAGCAGCAGGGCTTGCAGCAGCTGGACTGGCAACAACCCCCACAGCCTCCACCACAGCTAGAGCAAGAGCAAGCAGGCACACAGCAGCAGACAGGCTTGCAGCAGCTGGACTGGCAGCAGCAGGGCTTGCAGCAGCTGGACTGACAGCAGCAAGGTTTGCAGCAGCTGGACTGACAGCAACCCCCACAGCTGGAGCCACAGCCTCCCTTGCAGCCTCCACAACTGGAGCCACAGCCTCCCTTGCAACCTCCACAGCTGGAGCCACAGCCTCCCTTGCAGCCTCCACAGCTGGAGCCACAGCCTCCCTTGCAGCCTCCACAACTGGAGCCACAGCCTCCCTTGCAGCCCCCACAGCTGGAGCCACAGCCTCCCTTGCAGCCTCCACCACAGCTGGAGCAGGAGCAGGCTGGCACACAGCAGCACACAGGTTTGCAGCAGCAGACAGGCACACAGCAGCTGGAGCCACAGCCTCCACAGCTGGAGCCACAGCCTCCTGAACAGCCACAGCAGCTCATGATGCTGAGAGATTGGAAGAGATTGGTGTCCACAGGGGAGGAAGGTCTCGAGAGAGAGAGGAGTGAGTGGGTTGTGGAAGCCCCTCTCTGCTCCCAGCTTTTATACTGTGGTGCAGCCCCGGGGGCAGGCCTGGGCACGTGCCCACAGCCCCTCAGCAGACCCCCTGCAGAAGCAGGAGCAGCCCCCCCCCCGGCTCCCTGGGCTGTTGTTGGACACTAGTCCCCAGCTGCCACAGGCTCAGCCTCTGCTTTGTTTGGGAGCAGGCCTTGTGGCCATGAGTCACCTGGAAGCACCGGGCCGCCTGGATTGGCAAATGGGCTTGTTTGGCCCGGGTCACAGGCACCTGGTGACAGGGACCTCACTCACACATACTTTCACACACTCACAGACACACACACTCTGGGAGCTCAGGGCAGGAGCCTCCAGGCTCCCCAAGACCAGCCCCGGCTGACAAGGGGATGGCTAGAGCCAGGGAAGAAGCAGAAGCTTCCTGGAGATCTCAAGCAGGTGCCAGCAGGCAGGTGCCTGGCAGAAGGTGGTGGGCTCTTTAAATAAAATAAAAAATTTATTTCAATTCAACAATTTCCAATTCAATATTCCATATTGCATATTCCAATAAATTCCAATTCAAAATTCAATAAATTCCAATAAAAGCTCTAGCTTTTATTGAAACAAAATGATTGCCTGGATTTCAGGGTCGGCCAAAGGTGCCCCGGATAAGCAAAGAGACCTTTTGGAGGAGCAAGTTGGGGAATCCAGGAATGAAGGCTGTTGGGAGGCAGCTCAGCCATCATTTGCCTTTCTTCTTCCCTCCCTTGCTTTCCCTTGTCTGGTTGCTATAGCTAGCTAGCATTTCTAAGTCTCTGTCACAGAAGAGACCTGGAACTTGCTTTCATTGGTCCTTACAGCCCCTGGTACTGACCAAGTCCCTGGCACTGAGGAGGGCATTCATTGGAGCTATTTTTCAAATAACGTTTTATTTTTCCTCAGTTCCGTGTAGAAGCAGCCTTGCCATTTACTGCTTCCAGTTTTGAGCTACGACTTCTTTTCTTCCCTTATTTCCCTTTCACCTCCCTGGAAGGCTAAACATTTTGCTATCGGATACTCATCTGAAATCATTCTAGGACAGCAAATAAGAGGCAAGAAATGGGTTAGATTAGTCCTCCCAATAATTGAGTGATAGGAGAAGCAAGACATCATAGGGAGAGAAATCATTGCTGTTTTATGGCAGTTCTATAGACATTAGGCTGTGAATGCCTCGACAAGGTGTCAACAAATCACGTGTGCAGACATGGATCGATTGGTAAGTCCCTACAAGAAGTCAGCAGGACAGCAGGATAGCATATTTAATGAATTTTGAATTTAATGAATTTATTCATTAAATAACCGTTTATTGAATTTACTGATAAACCTGTTGATATTGATTAGCTGGCTGAGGTTCATTAAATTTTTCACATCAACTCTTAGTCATGTGGTATATTCTTAGAATAATTGTTGCAAAGGCATCTTCCCCCTGCCCCGCCATGCTCTTTTGCCTTGTACATTTGCGATCCCTTGGGAGAGCGGGCCCCTGGGGACCTGTGGTGAAGCGGTAACCCTCAGTTAGTGGTTTGTAGAACTTCTTTTCTCCCTTTGCTAAGTCTTCATCGAGGGCTCTTTTGGTGTTTTTCACTATCTTTCAGGCTTTCAAGGTCTGGAGTCCTTTCACAGGCTTTGAACTGCCTTTCTTCTCTCTGGCTGTCCTCTGGTACTCATGCTGCTGTCAGCTGCCCCTGCTCGTTTGGGGACATTACTACCGATGTCTATCGGGATTCCACATCCTTTGACCTTTAGATGTCCACAAAGGAAGTTAATTTTTCCGTTAAGGGAAAGATGGAGGCAAAAGCTCTTTCCTCCCTTTCTTTGCTATCCCCACTGGAGAGCTTGTCTGGAACCAACCCCCCCCCCCCCACCACTGAGGTATTGGAACGCCAGATTCCAAACTGACCCTTGTTTTATCCAAGTCCTCCAAGGCATTACCTCTTTTCTCCCAACCAGCCCCAAGACTTAGATTGTCTGCTTTCATTCAGCTTACTGCTATTGTACTGATTCAGCAGAATAGCCTGGGAATTTTTCACACGTAACTTTTTGCGACTAGGCGGCGCTGTAGTGTACAGAGCATTGGGCTTGGAATCAAAAGACTCACTTCCCAGTTTAAGTGGCCTCAGACATTTCGGAGCTGTGTGACTCTGGACAGGTCACTTAACCCTGTTTACCTCAGTTCCTCATCTATAAAATGAGCTGAAGAAGAAACTGGCAAATCATCCAGCATTTTTGCCAAGAAAATCTCAAAAAGGACCAGGAAGAATTGGACACAACTGAAAAAAAAATGACTGAACGGCAACAGTTGACCCATTGAGTGGGTAACTCAATTGATTGTGTAACTCAAGCAAAGAGAGCCTCTTACCCGATAGAAATACCAGTATCGGGAATGTCTTGTGATTGTGGGATTCCTCATCTTTTATTTACGGATATTTCCCACTCCCCCCCCCCCCAGTGCCATTGGCAATGGGTCATTTGGCTTGGCTGGGTCATTTTCCAAGTCTTTTGAAAATCTGTTTTCCCTCTCCTGGTCTCCAACATTTTATGAGGCCAGCATTTATGATTTTCCACCCTCTTCATCCATACCAGTTTACCAATGAATCTGTATTCTAAACAGCTGCTGTCCTTGGCTGCCATACCCATCATTTCACTTGGCAAAGAGATGAAAGGATTATGGTGGGAGGCATTTCCTGGGCCCTTTCAGTCTCCTGTTTTGAGGGGGATGTTTTTCACCAGATAAACTTCAGCTGTAAAGAATGACTCCTATTTTATCTTTCCTAATCCTAAACTTGTAATCATTTGAAGTCCCTCAAATATGGCTCAAAAAGACCAAGAAAAAGCACCCTCTGGACTCTGCAGACTCACTGACACCTGGAGGCCAAAGGAGAGTCATCAAACAAAGGGAAAGTTCCTGAGGGCTTCATAAAAGCAGAAAATGACTCCCAATAACCAAGAGCTGGCAGTTTCCCCAGTCTCGTCTCCCCAGCTTCTGGATACACTTGTGGGAAAATGAGCCCCAGACTTTGTGGGAACATGATTCTTCCTATCATACCTTAGTAAATAAATTTTAATTAGCTTTGTCAAGCTAATTAACTCCAAAAGACTAATAATCAATAGAAAACACAGCCATTGGGAGTCCTTCTCAGTCCTTCCTGGTTCCCTCTAGAATCCTGAACTCTAAAAAGACAACTGACCCCCAAGACACTCACTCCATGAGTTTTGAGTGGAAGTTGCAGAGTAGCCCCCGGGGGTGGGGGCTTCAGAAAAATCTTATCTGTAATTGTTCACTCTCCAAGAGAGCTGAACTATGACACTGGGATTATTTTCATGCGCTGCAATACATGAAAAAATAGAAAAGGTACTTAAAAATACATACACTTGGCTAAATAGGCAAAGTACATGCCAAATAAATAGCAAATAATAACACGATGGGAGCGGGGGATAGGAAGGAGGAAACAGGAAGACATATGCTCACCCCAGGTGAATGTCCCTGTCAGGGAAGATGCCCAGGTCCAATGGCATCAGAGTTCTGCAGATGGCATTGGGCTGAGTGTCCCAGGGATGGTGCAGAGCCTGGCACCTGAGGAGATCCATGACCAAAGCCAAGTAGGAAGGATGACCTGTTGTCCCAATTCCAGGTAGACAGCTATCTTTTTTTAAATTTCTAGAAAGGTCTCCAGAACTGTTTCATGGAACAAAATGTTCCTATGCTTTCCTTTGGCTAAATGTCCTGGGCCATCAGTGATCCTTGGGTGGCAGCATTTCTGTCTCCGATAGGTCTGACACTTGCGTCTGCAGGTTTCCCATTTCTCTCAGTTGTCGAGTCATTTTCTGAGCTTGTTTTGTTTTTAGCTTGTCTGATGTCTAAAGTCTTAATTTACAGTCTGTTGTTGGTCCTGTTGATTTTTTTTTCACATTTCCTATTATAGTCCTCCTAGCAGTCACCCCCCCCCATTCTTCTCAGTCTTTTTGTTGAGCATTTCAATATTCATGCTTTGTTTTTCCCATGTGTTTTTAATGTTTACGTTTTCTTCTTGTTTTTTGTTTCTTCCAAGTGTTAATTAATCTTGCTTAAATCCTTTAACTGTATCCTAGGTTCTCTGTTTCCTCCTTCCTACCCCCTCCCCAGCTCGATATTATTTTCAATGTTTTGAGTATATACTTTGTCTATCTTCTGGATCTTTTCTGCCTTCCTTAATAGTATTCTGGTAAATAACTAACACCTGACACCTCGTAAGCACAGTCTGTTAACTTTTCTCCATCACTTTCTTGTTGTCATGTAGCCATTTTTCAGTTGTGTCTCATTGACCCCATTTGAAGTTTTCTTGGCAGAGATATTTTAATGACTTGCTATTTCTTTCTCCAGATCATTTAACAGATGAGGAAACTGAGGCAAAGAGAGTTAAGTGACTTGCCCAGCTAGGAAGTGTCTGAGACGAGATTTGAACTCAGGAAATTGAGGCTTTTTGCCCACGGACCCACTTCTGTATCCATTATGACACCACCTAGCTGCCCTATCACTTTCTTAAAACTATTCAATTAAAAAAAACCCAATGGAGCAGGCCTTGATTTGCAGCATTTGCTGATTTCCAAGATGTCCGTGCTCACACTGGCTTCTGCGTTCCCCCACGCCCACCTCCCAATCATTGAGACAATTCGGCTCCTTCTGTCTTCTGAGCATGTAGACTGTGACTGTGCTGGATGGGGAAATTTTGAATGTGCCCCCCAAAAAAACTGGCCCAGGTGTCAACTCTGTGGGTGAGCACCCCCTCAGAGCTGGCCTCTGACTGCCGTGTCCCCCCAGCCCGAGGTCCTACCGGTCCTGCCAACAAGGATCAGACCGAGAAAACAGCCCCGGTGCCATGTAGGACACATTATCCTTCGAGCGTCCACCTAAAGCAGGGACCTCACAAAGCGTGGGACACACGTGGTCGGAGCAGACCGGCTGCTCTCTGTCACCCTCTGCTGCGAATGCGGTCCGGGCTGAGGGCTCATCCGCAGACACACGCCCCACCCGGGGGATGAGGAACACTTCCTCTGAGCTCAGTTTCCTTCTCTGCAACACAAGGTAAGCGTCCAGAGCCTTCTGGCCCCGATCTACAATCCTCTAATGGGAGCCGGAAAGGTGGAGAAAATAGTTCCCATGCTTTCCCCTAATCTGAAAAGGACTCAGGAAGAAGGGTTGACCAGATGGACACATGCTTCCTGCCCCCTAACTTACTTACCCTAACCCAGCTGGGAATGAAAAAGTGGAGCTGGGAAGACTGAGTGGGAACCTCACAGCCTGAGGGCTCGGCCGAGCAGCCAGGGAGAAGTGGAAGGATTAAGCTCGAACACAACTCCATCTTGAATAGCCCGTCCAATACAATCTAACCAAAATGTATTTGGGTTCTACTATGTGACAGGCATTGTGATAGATCTGGGGCTAGAATTATAACATTAAAAGCAGTCCCTGCTCTCAAGAAGTCCCTCCTGAGCAGCACAGTACGAAACAGACAATTCAATTCAACAAACGTTTATTAAGCACCTACTGTGTGGCAGGCACAAGGAGGAAGGTATCTGGAAAGGCTCATGGAGGAGCCAGGTTTTGAAAGGAAACAAAAGGTTCTAAGAGATGGAGATGAGTAGGGGATTCCCGGGGAGGGGATAGTCTGGATAAAGATAATGAGATGGAGAGAGAGATATTGTTCCATCAGAATGTTTGGGCCACTTTGGAAGGACCAGGGGATCCCTGGAAGAGAGTGGCACTAAGGCTGGAAAGGTCGAGTCAGATCATCATGGGATTTAAAAGCCGAGCAAAGGAGGTTGGATCCTAGAAGAAGAAGAGTTTCTGGAGGTTCTGGACATCTATGGGGATGAGACCAGAAAAATTCTAAGGCACAAATATATGCAAAAAAAAGAGAGAGAATTGGTTCAAGAAGGTGAAGAGAAGGGAAGCAGCTGCAGCAGCAGCGCAAGAATGGCCCCCGTCCTCATCGAGGGATCAGCCCAGCCGGCAACTCAAGACTCAAGGATCAGGGGAGGTCTAAACTCAAGGAGCACCAAGGCATGGAGATAAAACATGGAGGGACAAACCTGGACTCCATTGTCCCTTGAACCGAGCAAACTGGACCGAATGGATTTAGGAAGACTGGCCAGTTCTTTAGGAACCCTAACTTCTTGTTTTCCAGGTTTTCAAATCTCAGAGTAGCACAGTAAGCACAGTTACACAAGTACCTGAATCAAGTCAAGACACCTACAACTGAATAAGCACCTACTATCTGCCAGGCACCAGGCTAAATCTTAGGGTTGCAAAGAGTGGCAAAGGACAGTTACCACTCATGAAAAGCTTACTGTTGGAATCTTTACAAACTGTTAAGCCACTGGAATTGATAGAGACAATAATTATCTAATTTGGCATGATTCAATGATTGATTTGATCTTAGAAGGAGATATTTTGGGCCAGAACTTGAAACAAGGTACTAAGTACAACTGATGGAAACAATGCTTGTGTTCACACCTTTAGAGAGCTCATAAGTATCTAAGTACTCAAGAGTTCAGAGTTTAGAAAGAGATATCGGAATTCACACCTCCCTTAGGGCCAGAGAGCACTCTGGGAGATAACCCAGAATCCCTCTCCCTCCAGAAGGCAGAGTTAACCTATATATACAGGGAGCTCTTAGAGCTTGGGAGAGTTTCTTGAGAGAGTTTACTTGAGAGTTTTCTGGGGAACATCGACTGGGGTCGGAGCAGAGCATTCTGGGAGATACAGCAGCTCACTCCCCTCAGTTGGAGATTGAGAAGCCACGAGTCGGAGTTGAGCTGGAGGCGATAAAGAACAAAGCTGCAAGATCTCTTGGAACCAAGCGGAGAGATAGGCCTCTGAGCTAACCGGGCTATATTGAAGGACACAATAAAAGATCTGAACTCTTTTATCACCTGGCTGTGCTTTGGGAAAAGAACCCCAACAACTTACAGTGTAAAGGAGGGCTAAAGCTATTCACTAGGAGGAAGGCAATAAGCATGAAGGGATTGGGAAATGCTTTCAGTAGAAGGTGAGATTTTAACAATATCCTTCATTGTGACATACCCATTCCCCATGGATCATACTATTGTGCTTGGATGCTTGCTAAAGAATGGAATACCCAGGAGGGAGGGTATTGAGGGAGGGAGTCTGTGAGACTCAAACCTGGGGAGAGGCCCATGCCAAAAAGCCAGCTCTCCAAAATTCTGAAAGTACAAAATTCAAGCTGTGTAAGCTCACAGCCTGTGGCTCTGGTTATATATGTACATATCTCACAGTCAGGGACTTCCATTTTTACGTCCTTATCCTTGGCACCTACTATAGTGCCATGTAGATAGTAGGCAGCAAATAGGAGTGTAGGGAATCCTAATGAGAAATGCCAGTAAATCTTGGGTATGGCTTTGTGTAAATTTACTTGCTGAGAACTTTGGGATGCACTCCTTGCCATCTAATAAAGCTCAGGAGGCAGTGAGAGGACTGGACATCTTTCTGGTTCTTAATGAACATCCTTAATGGTAGGCCCATGTTTGTCCCAGAACCTGACCAATTCCTGGAGCAAAGACAGTTCTCCTAAAGGAATAAAAACAAATATTCTCTTAGTGAACCTCCTGCAATAAAACATCCTGTATCTGAGGAAGGCTGTTCTATATCAAGACTTATGTATCAAATGGGAATATTTGGCACAATTCCTTCTTTGTTCTCAGCCTACCAAAACCCCTTAATGGAAAGGGACTTTGAGAGCTTAGTTAGGAAGAGAGCTCAATTAGGGACACATACCTGTGTCCCAATCGAGACTCTAGCTCTCCCAGCTGTTGGAGTCCAGATGTTGAAGCTTCCTCGAAATTGGAAAGATGTATGGTGTATGTTGTCTATTGTCTCTTACTTAAATTGTCTTGGTAATCACTGTCTTTGTTACTTCAATATTACTTTTATGCTATGTTTCCTCTTTATCTTATATCTTGTTTAAATCAAGATTCTGAGCAGTAATAAACGTCTGCATTTCATCTTTTTAAGTCTGCTTATTGAAAGTGAATTTCAGACCTAAATTAATCCTACAAAGTGTTAACTGCATTATATGGCATGGCATGATATTGGGATGAAATGAATAAGTCCTTCATTTCAATATTTCAAGGTCCTGAGAGTTCATTCTTACCAAAAAAAAAAAAATCTCTCTTCCAATACAGACCAAAGTTAGGTCAGAGAACCAGAATTAGAAATAACTTAAAGATCATTCTTTTCAATTTCACCATTTTACTCATGAAGAAACTGAGAGATAGAAGCTTGCTCAAGGTCACATAACTCCCAAATGGCAAAGAGAAAATATCAAACCATGTCCTATAACTTTCAATTCCACCATCTCTCCACTGAACCATTCTTTCAGTTGTCAAAGATATTCTTCCCAGGAAGACCGAGGACTTCTAGACTATCAGGCTCAATTCTGATAACTGGGGGGGAAAAAACTGACATAACAACAAAAACAAATAAGCAAGGGAGCCCTGGTCTCAGATTCACAGAGAAGAGCCCTTGATAAGTGAAGCTGCAAGATATCAAAGGACCATCCTTAGTAAAGATCAGATCACAGACCAAGACAGTAGTGACCACACCTCTTCCAAGATGATACTACTTAGAAATTCCAAAAAACTTGTTGATCTCCAGAATTGGATCAGAAAAGAGCAGCATAAAAAAGCCTGAAGCTAAGGAGAATACCTCCCTCCACTCCAGCTTTTAACATAAAGTTGAAAGTAAAGAAATAGGCCAGAAAATGAACAAATATCAAAAAATTTTAAATGATCATTAAAAGTTATCAAAGTGGCAACAAATAACAAAATATTAACTCAGAAGAAGACAAAAAATATGAAAGCAGCTACAAAAAAAACCTCAAAGAAAAATTCTCATTGGATCAAAGCACAACAAGAATTCTTAGAAGAATTTCAAAAGGGAGATAAGAGTGTTAGAGGAAATACTGAGAAAAAAATGAGATTGGTGTAAGAAAATTATGAACAAAAGAATTAACAAGTTAGTAAGGAGGCAAAAAAAAATTAAAGAAAACAATATTCTAAAAACTAGAATTGATCTAATGATAAAAGAGGCACAAAAATTTACTGAGAAAAGAATGTTGGAGTAGTTAGATGGCACAGTGCAAAAAGTATCAGCCCAGGAGTGAGAAGGACCTGAGTTCAAATCGGGCCTCAGGCACTTACACTTCCTAGCTCTGTGACTAAGTCACTTGACCCTAATTGTTTATCCAAAAAAACAAAAGCAAAGAAAAGAATGCCTTAACAAACAGAATTGGCCAAATGGAAAAGGAGGTACAAAATCCCACTGAAGGTGAGATTATTCTAAAAGACTCATCATGAAAGATGCTGTCCACCTCCAAAAAAAAAAATTCAGACGAAGTCTGAATGCAGATTAAAGCATATTTTTTCCCAAATTTATTTTATTCAAAGAAACAGAAAAAGAAATACAAAACAAAATAAAACAAACCAAAAGAGAACATCAGTATATATATGAATATATATAATTTCTTCTACATATATATATAACATATATATATATGTAGAAGAAATTATATTCATGAGTGTCCATCTTTTTTTTTAACTTCCTGTAAAGTGTTCTTTTGTTCCCTGCTGTGGCCCTTTTTTTTCTTTGTTCTTTTTTTCCTCCTTTCAACTTCCCCACCCCCAAGCAGGCTATAGTTAAGAAAGGATATGTTTATATAAACATATTAGATACGTACAAACACATACATACACACACGCAAATACCCCCACACATAGACACACACATATCTTTCCTATCCCTGCGGACCCTTTGCTTTAATTCTGCTCCTAACTTGCCTTGCTATTACTTAACCTCCCCCCTCCATCCATGGATCCCTCCCTTGTCTTCTTCCCTCCCCTTTGCTTCCCTGTCCACATATCCTTACCCTCATCTCTTTATAGATTTTGGAGGGTGCTATAGCCTTCATAATATATATATGTAGTGTTGTCTATTTAACCCATTCCCTATATGAGTATGTTTTCAGAACTGTGAGCATCCCCCCCCAATGCCTCTGTGCCTATTCTTCTGCACCTCATTAGTAAGACATAATTGCTATTTTTATCTTAACTCGGCCCCAATCTTTCCTAACTTTTCCCCATAATCTTCTAGTTTTTCTTGGATGGTTTTTGGCTTGTTTGTTTATTTGTTTTGGGTTTTTTAGTTTTTCCTCAGGGTCTCTCATTTGACTTCTAAATTCTTTTTTGAGTTCTTTAATAAATTCTCTCTGGGCAGGGAGCCATTTCACATTATTCTTTGGGGTGGAAGCTTTTATTATTATTATTATTTCAGTCTCCTTTTCTGAAGATGAACCCCAGCCTTCCCTGTTACCATAGTATGTTTCTATGGTGGGGTTCTTTCTTCTTTGCAAGTTCATATTTTAAAAATAAGAGGTATTAGTGTAAGCATCTCTAATCCTGGGGAGGAGGGGGAAGTTCTCTGCCCACTTCCCTCTTTACTCTTTAGCTCTTCCCTCTGACCAGGAACTCCAAACTAAAAACTCCAACCTCTAGCAAATGCCTGCACCCAGCAGCATCCCTGCCCCATTGCCTCTGCACTCAGCAGTGTGCTGGTTCCCTCTCATCCAAGGCAGCATTTCAGAAGCACAGCTGGGCCTGGTGTTCTTAATTAGCTGAGGTTCCCTCAGTCTTCCCAGACTCAGATCCTAACTCCACAAAAAAGTTCAGGAGTTGAAAGTTCCTCCTAAAGTTCCAGCCACATCCAACTCACCCAGGGGCTCCCTACTTGGTATTTCTGGGGAGCTAGCCCAGAGGTGTTTGCACTTAGCACAGGTTAGAACCCAGTCCTGGGTCTTTCTTCTTGG
Source organism: Dasyurus viverrinus (assembly GCA_020854095.1). Lineage (NCBI taxonomy): Eukaryota > Metazoa > Chordata > Mammalia > Dasyuromorphia > Dasyuridae > Dasyurus > Dasyurus viverrinus. The sequence continues at coordinate 254,067,722 of CM037002.1, read as the reverse complement.
ATATTCTCGGGTTATATCTGAAAGACCCCTGTTCTGTATCTAGTCTTCTTGATTTTTCATATGGGTCTCTTTTCACGAACCTTCACCCTGAGGCATAAATTTGTTTTATTTGGGGGGGAATCAGGAGAGTTTGAAATTTACCAGCCTAGTCAAAAGATATGAACAGACAATTTTCAGATGATGAAATTGAAATTATTACCACTCGTATGAAAGAGTGTTCCAAATCATTACTAATCAGAGAAATGCAAATTAAGACAACTCTGAGATAACATTACACACCTGTCAGATTGGCTAGAATGACAGGAAAAAATAATGATGAATGCTGGAGGGGATGCGGGAAAACTGGGACACTGATACATTGTTGGTGGAGTTGTGAAAGAATCCAACCATTCTGGAGAGCAATCTGGAATTATGCCCAAAAAGTGATCAAACTGTGCATACCCTTTGACCCAGCAGTGCTACTACTGGGCTTATACCCCAAGGAGATACTAAAGAAGGGAAAGGGACCTGTATGTGCCAAAATGTTTGTGGCAACCCTCTTTGTAGTGGCCAGAAACTGGAACCTGGATGGATGCCCATCAACTGGAGAATGGTTGGGTAAATTGTGGTATATGAATGTTAGAGAATATTATTGTTCTGTAAGAAATGACCAGTGGGATGAATACAGAGAGACTTGGAGAGACTTATAGGAACTGATGCTGAGTGAAATGAACAGAACCAGGAGATCATTATATACGTCAACAACGATACTGTATGAAGATGGATTCTGATGGACGTGGATTTCTTTGACAAAGAGAAGATCTAACTCAGTTTCAATTGATCAAGGATGGACAGAAGCAGCTACACCCAAAGAAAGAACACTGGGAAATGAATGTAAATTGTTTGCATTTTGGTTTTTCTCCCTGAATTATTTTTACCTTCTGAATCCAATTCTTCCTGCACAATAAAAGAACTGTTCGGTTCTGCACACATAGATTGTATCCAAGATCTACTGTAATCTATTTAACATGTATAGGACTGTTTGCCATCTAGAGGAGGGGGTGGAGGGAGGGAGGGGAAAAATTGGAACAGAAGTGAGTGCAAGAGATAATGTTGTAAAAAATTACCCTGGCATGGGTTCTGTCAATAAAAAGTTATAATAAAAAAAAAGAAAGAAAGAAAAAAGAAATTTATCAACCTAGTCTGCCATCTTCCCAGAATATTTGCTTAAGCAGATTTTTTAAATTGTATTTTTATTGGGAGGCTTGGCCGGGGGGGGGGGGTTCTTTCACACATTACTATATAAATGTGTTTTATATGACTGCATAGTGTATATGTTATATAAAATTGCTTGCCTACTCAATGAGCTGGGAAAGAGAGAGAGAAACTCAAAATTTGAAAATATAAATGTTTTTAAAAATTATATCTACTAGAACAATCAAATATTGAAAAAAAAATCTCACCAAAGAACATTTTTTGGACAGAGTACTGACCCTGAAGTCAGGAGGACCTGAATTTAAATCTGGTCTTAGAAAGTTAACAATTTACTAGCTGTGTGACGCTGGGCAAGTCACAATTGCCACACATACACACACACACACACACACACACACACACACACAACCCAAAGCTAAAACAAAATGAAATTTCCTTCTTAAAAATTAGAATTTGGCAAGTGGGTGATATTGCCTCCATAAGACATCAAGAAACAATAAAACAAAATCAAATGAATAAAAAAGATGAAGAAAATGTCAAATAGTTTAATGGCAAAAATAACTAACCTAGCAAATAGATCTAGGAGAGATAATTTAAAAATTATTGGGCTACCTGAAATCTATGATTTAAAAAAGAGAAAAAGAAATTAGACAACAAATTTCAAGAAATTATCAAGGAAAACTGTCCTGACAAAACAGAATCAGAGAGTAAAATAAAAATGGAAAGAATTCACAGATACCAAAATGAAGAGTTCCAGAGTTCCCAGATCAAAAAGAAAATATTTTAATCAGCCAGAAAGAAATAATTCAAATGTCACAGAATCACAGTTATAATTACATAAGATTCTTCTATATTATTTTACATATATCTTTACTTTATTACACATACATAGTCTACATATATCGTCTACATTAAAGGAAATAGAAGAAAGGAAATAGAGGACAAAGGAGCTGGATTACAATAAAATTCACCAACCAAGTAAAACTGAGAGTAATTCTTCAGGGGAAAATGGATATTTAATGAAATAGAGCTGAATAGAAAATCTGACATTAAAACACAAGACTCAAGTGAAGCATAAAAAAGTAAACAATAAAGAGAAATCACAAGTTACACTGTTTACATTACTATATGGGAACATGATATATGTAATTCCTATGAATTTGACCACTATTAAGGCATTTAAAAGGGGTTTACATAGATAGAGACACACCAAAAGTTAAAATAAAGGGCTGAAGCACATCTATTATGCTTCAGCTGAAAAAAACAAAAACCCAATAAGTAGAGATAGCGATAATGACCTAAGACTAAACAAAAGCAAAAATAGGTCTAATTAAAAGGGATAATTAGGGAAACTACATTTTGCTAAAAGGCGCCATGGACAATGAAATAAGATCATACTTTTTACAGCAAGTTTCTCTGATGAAGACCTCATTTTGCTGATCCAACCATTCTGGAGAACAATTTGGAACTGTGCCCAAAGAGCTATAAAACTGCACATACCCTTTGATCCAGCAGTGTTACTACTGGGTCTGTTTCCCAAGGAAATCATAAAGGAGAGAAAAGGACCCACAGAGACAAAAATGTTTGAAACAGCTTTTTTTTTGTGGTAACAAAGAATTGGAAAATAAGTAGATGCCCATCAGTTGGGGAATGACTGAACAAGTTGTGGTGTATGAAGGTAATGGAATATTATTATTCTATAAAAAATCACGAACAAGCTGATTTTAGAAAGGCCTGGAAAGAGTTACATGAACTGATTCTGAGCAAAACAAGCAGAACCAGGAATCCATTGTATTAAGGGACAGGTCAGTTCTCTGAGAGACTCCACAGCTGTGGATCATAGTGTCTGAAGGAGTTGCAGGGCAGCCTTTGCTGACACAGGTGTTGCGGACTGGGAATGAGATAAATTGGAGGTAGAGGGAAGAGGAGGGAAAAGGAGGGAAGAGGAGGGAGGAGGAGGGAGAGAGGAAGGAGAGAGGAAGGAGAGAGGAGGGAGAGAGGAGGGAGAGAGGAGGGAAAAGGAAGGAAGAGGAGGGAGGAGGAGGGAGAGAGGAAGGAGAGAGGAAGGAGAGAGGAGGGAGAGAGGAGGGAGAGAGGAGGGAGAGAGGAGGGAGAGAGGAGGAGGGAGAGAGGAGGGAGAGAGGAGGGAGAGAGGAGGGAGAGAGGAGGGAGAGAGGAGGGAGAGAGGAGGGAGAGAGGAGGGAGAGAGGAGGGAGAGAGGAGGGAGAGAGGAGGGAGAGAGGAGAGAGGGAGGAGAGAGGGAGGGAGGAGGAGGGAAGTCAGACAACGCAATGGCCTCTCAGTCAGAGAGGCCTCTCAGCAGCAATGGCCTCTCAGTCTCCTTGTATCATCCTCTCACAAGAGGGGATCCATTCTGAGTTGGATCACCAGCAGCCACTGTCAAATGGCTCCCATGTATTTCAGCAGCTCTCCCATGTATTCCAACACATTGTACATAGTAACAGCAAGACTGTGTGATGATCAACTATAAAAGACTTGGTCCTTCTCAGTGTTTCAGTGATGCAAGGCAATTCCAATCAACTTTGGATAGAAAATGCCATCTGCATTCAGAAAAAGAACTATGGAGACTAATTGTAAATCAGCACATGCTTTGTTCATTTCTTTTTTCTGTTTTTTTTTTCTCTCTTGTGGTTTTTCCCTTTGGTTCTGAGTTTTCTCTCCCAACATGATTCATAAGGAAATGTGGATTTTAAAAAATTAAAATACATATATATTTTATGTAATAAAACACTTAACATTTTTAAAAGACCTAATTTCTCAAATATATGTTGAGTATAGAACTGAGTGAAACTTCTAAAATTAAGAACCTTTCCCAAATTGATAAATGGTAAAGGACATGAACAGGTAGTTCTTGGAAGAAATTAAAGCTATAGTCATATGAAAAAATGCTTTTATGTTTATTCATTGGATAAGTGCAAAGCAAATCAGCCCTGAAATACTATCTCAAATCTATCAGAAATGACAAATGCTAGAGGGGATGAGGGAAAAATAGGCACACTAATGCACTGTTGCACTTAGTTTTGGATCTAAGCCCAAAGGAATAGCAAATTGTGCATACTCTTTGACACAGCAATACCATTACTAGGTCTGTATCTCAAAAAGGTCAAAAGAAAAGAAAAAAGAATGAACAAATTTCAGATGAAGAAGTTGAAACCATTTCTAGTCATGTGTGAAGATGTTCTTGATCACTATTGATCAGAGAAATGCCAATTAAGACAACTTTGAGATATCACTACACATCTCTCAGATTGGCGAGGACGACAGAAAAAGATAATGACAAATGTTGGAGGGCATGTGGGAAAACTGGAATAATGTTGGGGGAATTGTGAATGGATCCAACCATTCTAGAGAGCAATTTAGAACTATGCCCAAAAGGTTATCCAAACTATGCCCAAAACTATAACCCAAAAGGTTATCCAACTGTGGCATACTCTTTGATCCAGATGCATTTCTACTGGGCTTATATCCCAGAGAAATCTTAAAGGAGGGAAAGGGACCTGTATGTGCAAAAATGTCTGTGGCAGCCCTCTTTGTTGTGGAAAAAAGCTGGAAACTAAGTGGATGCCCATTAGCTGGGGAATGGCTAAAGAAGTTACGGTATATGAATGTTATGGAATATTATTGTTCTGTAAGAAATGACCAACAGGATGATTTCAGAGAGGCCTGGGGAGACTTATAGGAACTGATGCTGAGGGAAGTGAGCAGAACCAGGATATGGCTCTTTTCAACAATGAAATTATTCAGGCCAGTTCCAATGATCTTGTGATGAAGAGAGCCATCTGCACTAGAGAGCAGACCCAGCCCCTGGCCAACCACACAGAAGCCATGCTCACTAAATCTGTAATGTGGATCACTACATAGTATTTTCACTCTCTTTGTTGTTTGCTTATATTTTACTTTCTTTCTCATTTTTTTCATTTGATTTGATTTTTCTTGTGTAGCAAGAGAATTGGATAAATGTGTATGTCTATTTTGGATTTAACATATATTTTTACCATGTTTAACATATATTGGATTACATGCCAATCTAATGGGGGGGAGGGAAATTAGAACACAAAGTTTTTCAAAGGTCAAATGTTGAAAATAAAAAACTTCAATAAAAAAAAGAAAAGGAAAAGGACATATATGTAAAAAACATGTGAAGCAACTCTTCTGGTGGTGACAAAGAATTGGAACTTGTATAATCATCTTACTGTATTTTTCTTACTTAAAAAAAATAAGGCTAATATGTACATTGTTTTGTATTTCACATATATAATTGATATATTACTTGTCTTCTCAGTGACTAAAGGATAGGCTGTAAGGGAGGGAAAGAATTGGAACTCGAAATTAAAAAGAAAAAAGATTAAAGGAGTTTTGGGGTTTTTTAAGAAAAGAAATTAAAGCCTATTTGGGCTAGAGCCTAGGGTAGTCGATAGCCTTAAGACTAGCACTCAAATTAAGGACAGCTACAAGGGACAGCTGTAAACATTAAGGAGGAAGTGAGCACGTGTCCGTTGTTATTGACAGTGCAGCTGCACCACAGTATAAAAGCTGGGAGCAGAGAGGGGCTTCCACAACCCACTCACTCCTCTCTCTCTCTCTCGAGACCTTCCTCCCCTGTGGACACCAATCTCTTCCAATCTCTCAGCATCATGAGCTGCTGTGGCTGTTCAGGAGGCTGTGGCTCCAGCTGTGGGGGCTGTGGCTCCAGCTGCTGTGTGCCTGTCTGCTGTTGCAAACCTGTGTGCTGCTGTGTGCCAGCCTGCTCCTGCTCTAGCTGTGGTGGAGGCAGCAAAGGAGGCTGTGGTTCCAGCTGTGGGGGCTGCAAAGGAGGCTGTGGCTCCAGCTGCTGTGTGCCTGTCTGCTGCTGCAAACCTGTCTGCTGCTGTGTGCCAGCCTGCTCCTGCTCCAGCTGTGATGGAGGCAGCAAAGGAGGCTGTGGTTCCAGCTGTGGGAGCTGCTGCCAGTCCAGCTGCTGCAAGCCCTGCTGCTGCCAATCCAGCTGCTGCAAGCCTGTCTGCTGCTGTGTGCCAGCCTGCTCCTGCTCTAGCTGTGGTGGAGGCTGTGGGGGTTGTTGCCAGTCCAGCTGCTGCAAACCTGTCTGCTGCTGTGTGCCCGCTTGTTCCTGCTCCAGCTGTGGAGATTGTTGCCAGTCCAGCTGTTGCAAGCCCTGCTGCAGCCAATCCAGCTGCTGCCAGTCTAGCTGCTGTAAGCCCAGCTGCTGCCAGTCCAGCTGTTGCAAGCCCAGCTGCTGCCAGTCCAGCTGCTGCAAGCCCTGCTGCTGCTAATCCAGCAGATTTGGTGCCAGTGTAAGATCTGAGGCTGCCGTCATCCCCTCTCCATTCAACTGTGAGGAAAACTTGCTCTGCCTCAACAAGACCCCTTCTCCACTCCCAGGTCCCACCCACACAGCTCCTGTCTCACCATCCTTGCTGGTGGCCCAGGCCCCAGGGAACCTTAAGTCTGGGATTTCCTGATCTCCTTTCTTAGCCAGGAAACAGCCCTGCCATATCCTCAACCTCCCATCCTTCACATGCTCTCCCACCTCCTTAGCTAAGGAGACATCACCCTGCCAAGAATACCCAGCAAAGGGCTGACCCCCAGGGGAACCTCTGTCATCTCCAAGGATCATCTGCCCTGCCCCCAGATGCAAGGCCATCACTGAAGATTGCTGAGCTGCCTCCCAACAGCCTTCATTCCCAGACCCCCCCCCCAACTTTCTCCTCCAAAGGGTCTCTGCTTATCTGGGGCTCCTTTGGCTGTCCCTGGAAACCAGGGAAATAATTTTGTTTCAATAAAAACTACCCGTAACCCTGAAAATGTCTTGCTTTCTGTCACAAATCTCTTGGGCGATCTGAAGCCTGTGCTCTGAGCACTTAGCCCTTTTCACAGGCAGGTGCATCCAGGGCTCTTGGGCTCTTGGTCTGGCACATTGGGATATTGGGGGGCACTGGCCCAGAACTAGTTCCTTTGTCACATTCCTCTTGCCTTCGATAAACACTGAGTGACTTCTTCAGGGGAGAAGAGTTCAAGCTTTTAGAGCCCATTCTGGGCACACAGCACTTGGCCTCCATTTTCCAAGGGAAACTCTCAATGTATAGGGCTTAAGGGGCTGCCCCAGTATCTCCTGCCTGCCCTTGTCCAGTCAGCCTGGGCTTCAGAAGGATGCATGTAGAGGAATGGTCTCCCCATTCTCCAGCTGATCCAAATGCACTTGCATTCCCTGAGCAGACCCAGCCCCTGGCCAACCACACAAAAGCCATGCTCACTAAATCTGTAAGGGGTGCACTTGAGTATTAGCACCTCAGGGAGGCCTTTGCTTTCTACTACCTCTGCTGAACTAGATCTGCTTACATCCATTCAGGTGTTGGCTCTCCATGTGTTGGGGAACAGTCTGATTGAGACTCTCTTCCAGGAGACTAATTGTGCTGCTCTTCTTGGTGGTGTCAGGATACAGGCCTACCTACCATGTTTGGAGGAAATGGACCTATTGTGTTAGACAAGAAAAGAACACAAGAACCTGAGAGACAAAGACTGACCCAGAGGGACAGAGAGAGACAGAAAGTTAGTTTGGGGGTTTGCATTTCACCAAATTTTTTTTCATCAAAAAGATGATTGTTATTGTACTGATAACAAAACCTGGGGGGGATAAGACCAGTAGAGAAAACTATTGTAAACCTTCAGGAAAAAAACATCAAAAATCAAGCAGAAAAAAATGGAAACCAAAAGAAGCAGCCATTCTTGCATAAATATGCAGTGACCCCTGTTTACAGGATGCAAAAACAGTTCCCTGAAAATTTTGTCCATGATCTGGAAAGATAGAAAATCTCTTTGCATCAACTATCAGTTGGGAAGAGAAGTCCCACTGAGAATATATGATCATACAGAGGAGAATGGCCTTGGCTAAGAGAGTGCATCTGCTTCTGCAGTTTGATAGAGCCCCCAAAAGGGAAAGAAAATAAGCTCTTTTCTGGAATGTTTTCAACAGACCCCACCTCAGACCAAGTGCCAACACCAGTGGGAATGGGGAAAGCTTGGAAGACTTCCCCACCAGCTGTGGGCCTGTGCCTCTGCTCTCCTAGGGCAGGTGTCTTAGAAAGGCTAGCTAGCCATAGCAACCAGAATAGGGAAAGCAATGGAAGGAAGAAGGAAAGGGGAGTCAAAGTCACCTCTCCAGAGAAGGAGGTCATGCCTTTTCCAGCCCATGCCTTAGGATCCCTCAAGCCATGAATGGGCCCAAGTCACAACACCAATATACTAGTAGGCCAAGGAAAAGAAAAAAAACAAACTTCCAGGCTGCAAAGGTCTAAGAGCAAACACTCTTTCCACTCTTCCCTGAGGCAGACAAAGAAGCAACAGTTTCTCTCCAGGTAACAATGAAACCCCAAGAAGGGCTGGGCAGGAAGTAGCTCTGCAGGTAGCACATGGCAGCAGGTCTCTCCCCATGCTCCTTCCTCATTTCCCCAGCAAGGTCTGCACCTACTCAGACAAACAGAACAAGCACAGGAGGGGTCCTGTCTGGCCTACGCTCTTGGATTCTGGGGCCCAGGCTCAGTCGCTCTCTTTAGTCCTAGAGACCCTCAGAATTTGGCTCATTCGTCCTTCTTTCGCCACCACCCCCAAAGAAGGTAACTAGATAAAAGACCTGCAGGAGCCCCCACAGACTAGATTCCAGTGACTCCTAACTTCCTCTGGCCCCAGGTGCTGGATCAAGGGCCAGAGATGATGGCGTGGGGATGGGGACAGGGCGATGGAAAGCCAATCTTCATTACTGGCACCTCCCTGGGATGGAGCCGCCTCAACCAGAATGGGTCCCTTCCACAAGCCTGTCTCAGGAAGGGACTGGCAGAAGCTGGACCAAGCGGATGAGGTGAGACAGAGGGGCAGGATTCTGGCTGGGGAGCAGGCAGGCAGCCCTTTGCAGCCTGAACAGGCCCCATATGGTGCTCTGTCTATACCTGCCCTGTTTTGAGACATGTTCAGGGCAAGACTGTGCAAGAGATGCTCAGGGCCTGCAGAACTCCAGGCTTGTGCTGTTCACTGCCTCTGCTGTGGGACAGAAAAACTCCATTCCATTCAGTTAGACAAACATTTATTAGTCACCGAGTGTGTGCAAGGCCCTGAGCTGGGCAAGAGGGTAAATGACAGACAGATAAAGTTCACAGTTCCTGTCAGCGAGGAGCACTGGGTCTAACAGGGGGAGGAGGGAACTCCAGGCTTAGACGAGTTACAAGGGAGAGTGGGAGTGGAGAGTGCACAGGAAGCCCCTCACCTTAGGGACAGCTGGGAGAATCCAGACAGGGAGCGCTCGCCTTCACCAGCACGCAGCTTACAGCAGCTGACCCCTGAGCCCGGCCTTGAAGAAAGGCAGGAATCATGGCCTCCTCTAGCCCTTGGACCGCTGCAGCAGCTTCCCTAGATGCTGCTGGGGCTCACTGGGATTCAGAGATGGGAAAATAGACTCCTGCCCCCAGACCTGGAGCCCCTTGAAGAGCCCCAGAGTTGCTGTACTAGCTCAGGCTCTGCCTAACATCCACTCATGGTCCTGATGGCTCAGAAGCCACAAATGGGAGTCCCGGGGCCTTGTCCTCTCCTCTCCTCTCTGCTCCTTCCTCTTTCACCCTGAGTCTGGCATGGGGAAATGAAGGATCAAATGGGGAAACTGAGGCCCAGAAGGGGAAAGAACTGACCATGGGCACATGGGTAACCAAAGCCAGGTGCCCCGGCTCCCAGCTCAGAGGTGGGTCACCCCAGGAAGGCAGGAGCAGGAGCTGTGCCCCTCCCAGACCCGGAATTGAGGAACTCTCTCAGAAGGGGAGAGTTCTATGGACATGACCAGAACAAAAGGCCCTTTGGAACATGGCAGTGGTGGGAGCTGGATGAAGAGGCAGCGGGGCCACGGGGCCAAAGGCAAGGCTGGGACCTAGTTGGGAGAGCTGCCTTAGGAAGAGGGATGGGAGTGACACGGGGCTACTGTTTACCCACTGGGAGGTGTGTCCGAAGACCAAGGGTACCAGGGGTGCGCCATTCAGTGGAAAGGAGGCCGTCCCCACCCACCCCCTCAGCCCTGATCCAAGTGCCAGGCGTCCTGGACCTGGGGCTCCGGAGCTGTCCCAGTGCTGCTGTGGACGCCCATGGCCTCCAAGCTCCCAGAACCACGGCTGCTCCGGCTCCAGCTGTGGGGCTGCTGCCACAAACCCTGTGGGACTCGGCCCAGTGGCCCCGGGGCCTTTCTGTGCTGTTTGTCCCTAGAGGAAGGCTTCAGCCCCACTTGCGTCTCCCGTCTCCCCAGTGGTCAGAGGCTCTTCCTATTCTCTTGAACTTCAGCACCTTTCCATGCAGTGGCCCCAAGGACCAGCCAAAATCCCAGCCGGGGGCTTGGGGGGGGGGAGGCAGGTAGATGGGGGGGGACGTAGATGGGGGGGAGGGTCTGCCAGCTGCCTCTGCCTCGGCTCTCCCCAGAGCCTCGGGGCTTGCTTTTCTTTAGCCATGAGCTCCCTCAGCTTCATCATTCACTCAGGCGGCAGGAAGGGCTGGCAGACCCAGCAGGCGACCTGAGCCGGGGAGGCTAAGGACTTGTCCAAAGCCATCCTGCCAACAAGTGGACAGACTGGGAAAAGCCCCAGCGCCGCTAAGCAACTACCCGGGAGAAGAGGGCGACGAGCTCCTGGAGCCGGGGAGGCAGCCTGAGTGAGGAGCCGGCCGGGCAGAAGCGCAGGAAACGGGGACACACTCACACAGACACACACAGAGACACAGACACACTCGCACAGAATTTCAAGTCACAGTGTTTGAGTATAGTAAGGTTCCTCACAACAGCCTCCCGGCCTCCTTTCCTCTCCAGGTGAGTCTGGGCCCCGCAGCTCCCTGAGGGCGGGGCCATTCTGCCCAGAGCACGTGGGGAAGGGTCCCCTTGGTTTCTCACTGGTGTTTGACATGGGGGAGGGGGGGGATGGAAAGCCATCCCCCTGTCTGAGAACCTGTTTCCTAAGCAATCGGATGGGGAGACCATCCCCTGCGTCCTCTCCTCCCCGACCCTGCGTCCTCCCCTCCCCAGGGCCTGCGTCCTCCCTTCCCAAGCACATCCATCCCATTCACTGGAGGAGTTCCAAAGGCGGGGAAGGGGAGGGGAGCCCGGCCTCTCGAGGCCCTTCCTCCGCGGCCCCAACCTTAGTGGCCGGGCAGAGGTGGTTCACAGCAAAGTCCCCGGATCTCGGCTGCGCTAAGCGGGGTGACGGCCCCAAGCAGTGACCCCCATCGTGCCCTGCCCCAGGGCGGCTCCGAGGGGTGCTTGGGGCCGTGCCCTTGGGCGGGGGCGGGGAGATGCGGGGCTGCGGGTGCTTACAGGCCAGGCCTTTGATTGCCGGGGTTGTGGGTGTAGCTGAAGCGAGCCCAAGGAGAAGGTGGGTCTGGGGGCGAGGCCTTGGGCGGGGAGGGCCTTGTCTAGCGTGTGGGACAGAAGCAGGGCCCCCTAGGGCCCGGCTCACCCCCTTCTCCTGCTTCCCAGTCCGTCCCAGTGTCCGGCCTGGATCGTGGGCCTGGCAGCCCCACCCTGGTTTCCCCCCTGTCCTTCCCCGCTTCCTGCCCCTCCCTTTAATTTGAAAATAAATATTTTAAATGATTAGTTCCCCTGTAAAAACGTCCAAGCCAAACGCTCTTCTCCCCCTGACAGTTCCCGGAATGGGGGGCGGGGCGGGGCTTCCCTCCCCCCTCAGTAGTCATTGAGGGGGTACCGCAGGAAAATGAAGATGAGGACCAGGCAGAAAGCGGCCAGAGCGGAGCTGGTGATGTTGAAGAGGCGAGCCGTCTTAGCGTCCTCCACGGCCCCATTCAGGTCGTTCAGGAGCTTCTTGTCTCGAACCTGAAGCCAAGAAAGAAGGATTGGGACCCCCGGAGGTGGCCGGGCGGGAAGTCCGCAGCCAGGGCTGCCCCCATGACCCCCGCCAGAGCCGGGCCCTCCTGGGGCTGCAAGCTCCGCCCTCCCCAGCGCTCTACCTGCCTGTCTGCCTCTGCCTGTCATCCACCGTCTGCCCGTCAAGCCAACTGGCTGCCCACCTGCCTGTCTGTCCATCCATCAGTCCGTCCATCTGTTCATCCACCCATCGTTCTGCCTGCCTGCCTGCTCACCCATCTTTCTGCCTGTCTCTGTCTGTCCATCCTTCTGGCTGCCTGTCCATCCATCCTTCTGTCTGTCTATCTGTCCATCCATCAGTCCGTCTATCTGTTCATCCACCCATCGTTCTGCCTGCCTGCCTGCTCACCCATCTTTCTGCCTGTCTCTGTCTGTCCATCCTTCTGGCTGCCTGTCCATCCATCCTTCTGTCTGTCTATCTGTCCATCCATCAGTCCGTCCATCTGTTCATCCACCCATCGTTCTGCCTGCCTGCCTGCTCACCCATCGTTCTGCCTGTCTGTGTCTGTCCATCCTTCTGGCTGGCTGTCCGTTCATCCACCTATCGGCCCGCCTGTCAGTCTGCCCGCCCGTCTGCCTGTGTGTCTGCCTGTCTGTCCATCGCTCCCTCTCCCTCCCTCCACTACTGCTGTCGCCCACGCTTGACCTGCCACAGCCTCCCCCCCCCCGGACCCCCGCGGCCCAGGAGTGGCTGCCTGCCTTGCTCTTTTCCTCTTTCCAAACAGGCTTTGCTGGCTCTTGAGAGAGCAGGCCCCCTGAGCCCAGAGCCGTCGGGCTGTGGGGCCCAGCCCAGTGTCAAATCCGCGCCCTGCTTCTGACGGGCTGTGAAACCTGGGCCGAGCCCCTCCTCTCCCTGCCTTTCACCATCTGTCAGAAGGGAGGGTTTGGATTCAGGGGCTGCTGAGATCCCTCCCCCAGCTCTCAGTCTTGGCCCTTAGAGCAGTTTCTTGAGTTGGTCTAATCCCGGCCCTCCCTAGAGCCCCCCCAGGATTATAGGACCCGCCTACTGTAGATTTCACAGTTTCAATCCCTTTATTTTACAAATAAAAAACTGGGGGGGGGGGCTCCCAAGGTCACGCAAGGGGCTTTGCTGCCCTGACTGCCCCCATCAGCTCCAGCAGGGCTGTTCCCGGCCCTGTCTGCAGAGAGCCAGCCGAAGCCCGGGCAGGGGCTGGTGGGGATGGGCCGAGTCCTACCGGAACCAGACCATGCCGGACCCAGCTCACTTGGCTGGGGCTGCCTCGGGCGCTTCAGCAACGCGCGGGCTGGACAGCTCTACCTGCGCGCAGGGGCGTGGGCCCCTCCGGCCACGAGATGGCGCCAGACAACAGCACACGGTGGCTCGGTTAGCCCCCGGCTATTATTCCCTGAGCCCCCAAACCGGGCGCTCCCAGCAGTGGGACCTGAGGGCCCGGGGAGAGAAGGGGGCTTGCCCGGGACCAGTGACCGGGAGGCCTCCCCAGGAGAGACCACCGAGTCCTACGAACGGGAGAATGGAGGCTCGGGGAACCGGGTCTCTCCGTGCCAAGGGTCACTCAGCGGGCCAGAGGGAGGGAGAAGTGGCCCCCAAACGCGGGGCTCTTTGCCGATCGAGCCAGGTTTCCCCCGGGCTCTGTGCAGGGTCGGGGAGCAGTCTTGGAGCGGGGAAGGGGTGGGGGGAGCCCAGGGGGGGAGGGTGTGGACTTTGTGAGGCTGCCCTGAAGAAAGTCCAGGCTGTCCTCAAAAAAGGCACAAAGGGGCTTGTCCACACTGGACCCTTAATATGTCCCTTCCCGGTCGAGTAAACTGCACTTGGGAGACCCTGCCCTCTCCCTGGGAGCGCTCGGAGGCCGGAGGCGGGCACCAGCCCAGAGCTGGGGGGCCTCTCTGCAGAGGCGGCTCCCACGCTAAGCAAGCACTAACCTTGTGCCTCCCCTTCTCGTCCCCGATCCGGCACCGACCAGAAATCTGTGACCTAGCTACAAGCCGGCTGCCAGGCCACCTGTGCCCGGCCCAGCAGATGGACCCTGCCCGGCCGGAGCCAGCGCGCCTGGCACAGAGTCCTTGGAGAAGGAAGGGCAGCTCCTGGGCCCTGGTCCTCTCCCCGACAGGAGCTCCCTCAGGCCCCTCTGGGAGCTGCCCCCTTAAGGATCTGGGTTGGGGGCTCCCCCCGGAAGCCGAGAAGCAGAGCATCAGGGCTAGAAGCAAGCTGGAGCCCCCCTGAGCCAACCATTTCATTTCAGAGATTTATCCAAGGTCACACAGCAAGTCGGAGGCAGAAACCGACTACCAGGGGCACTGCCCGTCCTGGGAGCTTCGTGCTCCAGGGCCAAGGACTGAAGCAGACCCCGGCAGTGGGCACGGGAGAAGGCAGGGAAAGATTCTCCCCGACCACCGGGGCTGTCCCGGGCAAAGGAGGAGCCAGGACTGGCATGGGGGCCAGCATGGAGGGAAAGCGAGGTCTGAGCAAACCGAGGATGCTGGGAACTGGCCGCCTGGGGACAGGAGAGGCTGAGGGGAGCGGAGGAAGGGGCTGCAAGGAGATGGGTCAGAGAAGCTGGGGGCCTCTGGCCCCCGCTCCCGCCTTTCTCCCCCAGTGCTCCCCTCCCTTCCTTCCAGTGCCCATCTGCTACACACACACACTCCATACACACACAGACACAGACACACACTCATGCTCACACACACATTCACACTCACACTCACACATACATACACACACACACTCATGCTCACACTTACACACACTCTCACACACACACACACTCACCCAGTCACGGGAGGGGGAGAAAGGGAAACGGAGCTGGACTGACAAGCCGGGCCGTGGAGTTCTGGGAAAAGTGATGAGCTAGCCTGTCCTGAGCCAAGGCGTGTGGGCCCCCAGTCTCTGAGAGGGATGAGGGCTGGGGGATGGGCGGGGGGAGGCAGTGTCTGAGCCCCAGACCGACGGGCCAGGAGGCTCTTCCCAGGCCCCGTGGGCGCTGAGCTCTGTGCTCTGGATCACACTCAATCTGCCCTTTGAGACAGTGACCACAGCCTCTGGGGCAAAAGCCGGTCCTGGCCCTCACGGCCTGGGCCCGGCCACCAGCTGCTTCCTGCAGCTTCCTCCCTGCCTGCCCAGATCTTGCTCCTTCTCCTCCTGAGCCTCCCTTTCCTCCCAAAGGCTGCTGGCTCCCACCCTGTGACTGTCCACGGCTCGGCCCACGAGGCTCCCGCTCCCTCGGCCAGGTGACCAAATGTCCCCCTCAGAGCAACGGACGCCTGTGCTGGCCACGCTCCGGCTGGAGCTGGAGGCATCTGGGGGCTCGCCAAGCTCAGGCTTCGGTCCCGCTTGCCCTCACTCCCCCCCGGACACTCCCTGCCTTCCTTCGCCAGAAAATCCTCTGCAGGAGGCCAACCAAGCTTGCCTGACCACTGCAGTCGGCCCTGCCCCGGGCCAGGACCCTGTCCCAGCCCAGGCCCGGCCTCCAGTGTTAGGGTGTGGGACCGGCTTGGGAAGGGCCCTTTCTTCACATGTCAAGTGGAGCTCCTTAGATGAGAGGGGCTGGGTGGAAGGCCCCTCCTGGCTCTGACGCCTGGGCTCTGGGCCCCAAGTTCCCCCCCCCTGCTGACACCCCAGTTCTGTGCTCCTCGGCCCCTCCTGGCTCTGGGCCCCAAGCCCCCCCCAGTCTCCGAGTCACCCCTTCTCTGTCCCCCTGCTGCCCCCCCCCGAGGGAAGTAGTGATCCCTGTGTAGGCCCCTGCTTTTTCACTGGCCCAAGGTACAGGGACAGCCCTTTTGCTGGCAGCTGCCCTCCCTCCCCTCAGGGAGCGGAGCCCCGGAAGAAGGGATTAGGGCCTCCCCCCTCCTGAGACAGCAGGAAGCCAGAGAGCATTTGTCCCGACCCTGGGGTGGGGGGAAGGAAGATGGTCTTGCTTGCCATGGTGCTGTGGGCAGCCCTGAGCATCCCTTCCCAGGCCCAGCTCTACCCCTGGCTCAGCCTGAATCAGACAGGAAGCCCTGCGCTGCAGTCTGGGATCATGGCCTAGAGTAAGCTAGAGAGGGTCCCCGGCCCGGGGCCTAGGGGGGAGCTGGGGCCCGTTCTGGGTGCAGGCTAGCCCCCATCCTGGGCACAGGCTAGCCCCCAGCCTGGGTACAGGCTAGCCCCCGTCCCAGACACAGGTTAGCCCCCGTCCTGGGCGCAGGCTAGCCCCTCTCCTGGGTACAGGCTAGCCCCTCTCCTGGGTACAGGCTAGCCGCCGTCCTGGGTGCAGGCTAGCCCCCATCCCGGGCACAGGTTAGCCCCCATTCTGGGCACAGGCTAGCCCCTCTCCTGGGTGCAGGCTAGTTCCCGTCCTGGAAGCAGGTTAGCCCCTGTCCCAGCCACTCCCGGTTGGGGAGGCCCCAGGGCCGCCCACTCCCCCCCCCAGCCTCCCTGCGGTCTGGCCCGGCGCAGAGGGGTCTCACCCACCTTCAGGGAGTAGGCCAGAGCAATGAAGCCCAAGCAGCAGAAGTTGAGGTAGACGAAATTGAAGATGGACCAGAGATAGTAGTCGTTGACCTCGGTGGTGTCAGGGTAGATCTCAATGACCGTGGTGGGGTTGGTCATGGTCTTTTTCTCGGCCGAGTGTTTGCCGGGCCCCGAGCCCGTGCCGGTCCGGACGCTGTCGGCCTTGCAACTCTTGGCCTCCATGGGACACAGGGTGGGGGCCGGGCCCTGCGCGGCGGCCGAGCCGGCCGCCGAGGGCTGCAGGGCCGGGGGCTTGGACACGCAGGCAAAGCAGCCCTTGGGGGGAGCGCCGGGGGGCCGGGGGATCCAGAAGGCCCCGTCCAGGGGGCAGGACGGGGTCACCCGGGCTTCCTGAGGGCCCTCCGTGGTGCCGGCTGGGGTCAGGCGTGGAGCCGAGGACTGGCCGGGGCAGCCCTGTAAGAGCGGGAGGGGGGGCAGAGGGGGAGAAGGAAAGGGAGGACAAGTCAGAATTCACACTCGGGACCGGGGCGGGGCCCTGCCCAAAGGGGTCCCAGGCTTCTGGGCTCCCCCCGACCTTCCCTGCAACCTCGGCCTCCCTTCGGAGCCTGGGCCTGGCCTGTGGCCCCTCCTGGCCTCCTCAGCCCTCACTGAGGTCACTGCTACAGTTCTCCCGTCCAGTGACGAGCCCGCCCTGGCCGGCCACCCCGGGCCTGCAGCGTGGCCACCGCCATCCCTCCCACTTCCCTCTTGCTCCCACCTCCCCCCGCAAGCTCGGCTGCCAGAGGACTTTGCAGTCCTGGGCCTTCCCGGCAGTGGGGGGGGCTTGTCGCTATTCGGGAGAATGTTTATTCCCCCTCCCTCCCTCTCTCCACACACACAGACACAGACACACAATAACATCATCAGATACACCCGGACACCCCCAAGCCCACGGGGACACAACAGTCTCCATATCTGGGACACAAACCCACACTCAGACCCACTGAGGACACCCCGACACTCACAGAGACACAGACACACGGAGACACTCGCACTCTTCCCCTCCCCTCCCCTCCCTCACAATGACATCTCCAAACCCAGGCCGCGGCCTCCCCAGACACCCTCGGGCCCGGCCCCACGTCCCCGGCAGGCCCGATCCCTCAGCGGCGGCTCGGACCCAACAACACAAGGAGCGCCCTCCCCTCTCCCGGCGTGACCCCGGCTCCCCCTCCCCACCCCGCGCTGGGAACACCGGGGGCCGCCCTCCCTGACCCAGGGACATCCCGGGGCGCCGGGGCACGCTCACTCACGCACACACCCCCCCCTCACTCACAGACGCCCGGGCAGGGAAGGGGCAGCCCCAGCTGGGGGGCAGCGGGGGAGGGGAAGGCCGGTCTCCCCCCCCCCCACAAGCCCACCCACCCCCTGGTCCCCGGCGTCCGGCGTCCGCTCCGGGCCTCGGTCCCTCCCTCCCAGGCCTCCCGAGCCTGGGGCTGGCGGCGGCCGGAGCCCTCCCCGAGCCCTCAGCGAGCGCGCCGCGGACTGACGGACCGTCTGCGGCAGAACCGGCTCCGCTCCCCCTCCCTCCTCCCCCTCCCTCCTCCCTCCTCCCTCCGCCGCCCTTCCCGCCCGGCCTCCCCTGCCCGCCGCGCTGCCCCAAGGCTCCCTCCCGGGCGCTGGGACCTGTCACCTGTCAGCGAGCTCGCTCCGGGACCGGGACTGAGCGGCCGCGGGGGCGGGGGCCGGGCCCAGAGCCGCGGCGAGAGCGGAGGGAGGCGCTTCTCCGCCCCCGCCGGCCCTCCCCCGCCCCCCCCCCCCGCCCGCCGGCGGTGGCGACGCTGCTCAGCTCTGCAATCCGGGCTGGCCCAAGAGCAGCAGCCGGGCCTGTGGCCCAGGAGGGGCGGTCGCCCCGCGGGCGGCCCCAGCCCCACGCCGGCCTGCCGCACCCCTCCCCCTCCCTCATCCCCCCTCATCCAGAGCCTCCCCTCCCCTCAAACTGCGCTCCCAGCCCCCCTCTCTCCCTCATCCGGAGCCTCATCCCGAGCCCAGCCTTCCCCATCCCCCTCATCCGGATCCTCACTCCCCCCCCCCAAACTGTGCCCCCATCCGCCCTCCCTCCCTCATCCCGAACTCCAGCCTTCCCCATCCCCCTCATCCGGAGCCTCATCCCCCCCAACTGCGCCCCCATCCCCCTTCTCTCCCTCATCCAGAGCCTCATCTCCCTCCCCCCTCCCTCATCCCCGCCTCATCCCCAGCCCCAGCCTTCCCCATCCCCCTCATCCGGAGCCTCACTCCCCCCCCCCAAGCTGAGTCCCCATCCGCCCTCCCTCCCTCATCCCGAGCCCCAGTCTTTCCCCATCCCCTTCACCTTCCCTTCCCCACTCCCCACTCCCCCCTCCCTCCCTCATCCTGAGCCCCCATTGCCCTCATCCCTCTCCCATGCTAACCCCCCCATCCCGATCTGTCCCTCAGCCCTCTCCCTGACTTCGCCGCAGTCTCCCCGCTCACCTCCCGAGGGCGAAGGGTCGCGTCACTTTGGGCCCCCAAAGTTTGTGCTCAATGACTCCCCCACCCTAGTTCTTGCTCTTAAACCATGTTTCCCTGGTGACCTTGAAGCCCCCCCCTTCTCTCCTGAGCTCACCTTTCTCACAGCATCAACAACCTGCCCCCAGCCCCTCCCCTCCTGCCGTGAGAATGTGGCCGCACCTCTGGGCCCCGGTTCCCGCCCTGCTCTCGGCAGCCCCCCCCAGCTTTCCCCCCACGCTCGTCTGCTGAAGCCCCCGCTCCTGGGCCCGGGGCCGGCTCCCGCGGGATGCCCACCTTTAGCCCTCGCCCGCAGCAGTTAAAATGACGACCTTTTCCCACCCACTCTGGCTGGGGAGAGAGGCCCTGACTCGGTTCAGAAGGCCCAAGTCTTCCTGCGTCCCAGAACGAACTACAAAAAGAGCTACAAAAGGAGCCCTCCCAGCTCTGCCCGCGCAGCCTCCCACCCGCCGGCTCCCCACAAGCACTGCCTTTCCCAGGGCAAGGGCTCCCAAGTGATGGGCAGGAGGAGGTCTGGGCCCGAGGCCCCTGGGACGGGCAACTCCCCTGTGCCAGGCTGGTGCGGCGGGGAAAGGACTGGGGTGCCAGGCTGGTGCAGCGGGGAGGGGGCTGGGGTGCCAGGCTGGTGCGGCGGGGAGGGGGCTGGGTGCCAGGCTGGTGCGGCGGGGAGGGGGCTGGGGTGCCAGGCTGGTGCGGCGGGGAGGGGGCTGGGGTGCCAGGCTGGTGCGGCGGGGAGGGGGCTGGGTGCCAGGCTGGTGCAGCGGGGAGGGGGCTGGGGTGCCAGGCTGGTGCGGCGGGGAGGGGGCTGGGTGCCAGGCTGGTGCGGCGGGGAGGGGGCTGGGGTGCCAGGCTGGTGCGGCGGGGAGGGGGCTGGGGTGCCAGGCTGGTGCGGCGGGGAGGGGGCTGGGTGCCAGGCTGGTGCGGCGGGGAGGGGGCTGGGCCTGCAGTCAAGACGACAGGACCCAAATCTCCCCTCAGATGCATCCTGGCTGTGTGGCCCGGGGGCATCCCTTAGGCCCGGGCTGCCTCAGTTTCCTCATCTGTAAAACTGGAGAAACTTGTAGCAAACCACCTGCCCAGGGAACTCCAAGGGGCCCTGAGGAGTCCGAAAGGACGGAACGACAATGAGCCGGGCCCTGCGCCGAGTGAAGGGGCACAAACACCAGCAACAAGACTCAGCCCTCAAACACCTCATTTTAATGGGGGGAAGCAACGCGGACGGGGGGGGGGGGGGCTGGGGGGGCTGGGGGGGTTGGGGGAGAGGAGGAAAGGACAGAGGGCTCCGCGGCCCAGAGGGCAAGTTTGTGCCCCCCCCTCCCCCAACCCACGGGGGAGGAGCCGTCCCTGTGCCGGTCAAGCTCTGGGGGCTGGGCCGGACTGAGCCAGACTTCGCCCCTGCCGACACTGCCTCCGACCCAGCCACAAGGTGGCGCCGCAGCCACAAGGTCTAAAATCCGGAAAACCGGCCTTGAGCCGGGGCCTCCTTCAGCTGGGGAGGGAGGGGGAGGATGAGGCGGCCCCGGGGCTGGAGCAGGATCCCAGGGATCGGGTTGAACTTGTCCCTCAGCCCCGGGAGGGGCTTCATAAGTGCCTGGCTCTTTTCTCCTTAGTCTTCTCCAGGCTAAACAAACGTCCCCTGACCCTCAGCCCCGTCTCCTAAGACCTTTCGCCCTCCTTGTCAGCGTCCTCCAAGGGGGTCACACGGACGCCCCCAAATCCTCTGGGGGAGCGGGAGCGGGCGGGGGCTCGGGATGAGGCAGTGGCGCTCAAATGGGCTTCAGGATGGAAGGGTTGGGGGGTCTAGGGCCCGGAATGGGGGGGGGGGACCCAGGATGGGATTCAGGATGCAGGAAGCATGGGGGGCTCAGGATGGGGGGATGGGGGAAGGGGGCTCAGGATGGGGGGATGGAGGGGCTCAGGATGAGAAAGGATGGGGGGCTCAGGATGGGGGGGATGGAGGGCTCAGGATGGGGGGATGGGGGGCTCAGGATGAGAAAGGATGGGGAGCTCAGGATGGGGGGGATGGAGGGGCTCAGGATGGGGGGATGGAGGGGCTCAGGATGGGGGGATGGGGGGCTCAGGATGGGGGGGATGGAGGGGCTCAGGATGGGGGGGGAAGGGGGCTCAGGATGGGGGATGGGGGGCTCAGGATGGGGGGATGGGGGGCTCAGGATGAGAAAGGATGGGGGGCTCAGGATGAGAAAGGATGGGGGGCTCAGGATGGGGGGAAGGGGGACCCAGGATGGGATTCAGGATGCAGGAAGCATGGGGGGCTCAGGATGGGGGGGATGGAGGGGCTCAGGATGGGGGATGGGGGGCTCAGGATGGGGGGATGGGGGAAGGGGGCTCAGGATGGGGGGATGGGGGGCTCAGGATGGGGGATGGGGGGCTCAGGATGGGGGGATGGGGGGCTCAGGATGAGAAAGGATGGGGGGCTCAGGATGGGGGGGAAGGGGGTTCAGGATGGGGGGAAGGGGGGCTCAGGATGGGGGGATGGGGGGCTCAGGATGGGGGATGGGGGCTCAGGATGGGGGGGAGTTGCTCAGGTTGCTCCCCAGAGCAGAGGACAAGGGACTGTCACTTACCTCTCCCTAGCTGGGCTCCCCCTTCAGGCCGCCAGACCCACAGAAAGACAAAAAAGTTGTCAGACAGAGGCTGGCAGCGAATGCCGGGCAGAGCCAGAACAAGCAGGTCCTGAGAGTCGGTGACAGACGGATGGAAAAACCCCAGAGCAACCAGCTGAGGCAGCCAGCCAGCGAGCGAGGCGCTGAGGGGAGGGAGACCCAGAGGGAGAGGCCAGAGGACGCCCCCCACGGTCCCTGCCTCCCTCGGAGCAATACACAGCTTCCACCCTCACCCCCAGGCAGCTGATTTGGGGGAGGGCCAGCCAGGCAACAAGCATTTAGTAAGTGCTTACTGTGTACCAGGGCCTAGGTGAGCCTTCCCATCTCTCGGCCTGGAAGGGTCTCCCCCTGGATGTGGGGTGTGGCGGCCCCGGCCCCCATGACCCCTCGACTCCGACAGGAGGGACAAAGTCTGGAGCAGAAGGGGGCTTGGAGGTGGCTCGTGGGACAGATGGGGAAACCGAGACCTGGGGCTCGCTCCTCTGCTCAAGCACATTCAGCTGCTGCCTTTAGGAGAAAATACCAAGAAAGGCCCCTCATGCCCCCACCCCCACAGAAGGCCCTCCCGTCTCACAGCACCCCCCCTCCCCCCCAGTCTCATTGTGCCCCCTCCCCTCAGAGGCACAAGCTCTGACCCTCTGGGAGGTGACTCGGCTCTTTCCCTTTCTTTGTTCTCCCTCCTCCTCCCCCTCCCCCTCCCGGTTGGGGGTTCAGGGGGGAGGGGCTCCCCGCCTCGGTACCCCCGGAGGGCACAAAGTGGGCACGGGACGCAGCGCTGACCGGGACAGCCTCAAAGGGCAGGAAGAAGCCGGCTTCTGCCCCCTCCTCCCTTCCCCCCCAGGCCCAGCTCCTCGGGCAGACAGTCCCCAGCCTTGGGGCCTTGCCCAGGCCTCTGAGCCATCAGAATCCCCCCCCGAAGTGTGGTCTGGACCTGAGGGGGGAGGAGGCCGCCCTCCGCGCCCCAGGCTCTCTGACTGATGGGGGTTTTATCACAGACTGACCCCAGCTGAGCTTGAGGTCCACTGAGACCCCAGATTCTTTTCTGGGGGGAACAAAACTCAGAAACTATATGTACCTTTCCCCATCTTGTATCAAGGACATTGATTTTCTGAACCTAAATGAGCCAGGTTTACAGCCCCGTTTAGCTCTTCGCTTCCTGATCTGTGGGACCTTGAACAAGTTTGTTCAGGGAAAAAAAAATTTAAAAAGCAACATTTCCTTCATTGTAAACTGAGGATCTGTGGGGTTCTGTCTGGCGTTCCTCCTCATGACCTTACACTTCTCCCCAGGCTCCGTCTTCCCTTGGACGCTGGGCCAGCACGTTGCCCCTCCCCTCTTCCCGGGAGGTCCCAGCATGCCCCACTTCCTGCCATCTCATGCTCAGTGGTCCTCACACAGAAGAGCTGGTCCCCCCTCAATGTCCAGGCCCCCACCCCGGATCTGCCCCCCCCAGCCCCTTTGTCCTCAGTGGTGTTTAGTTTTGTGCAAAGGTCGTTTTCCACGATTATTTTTGTCTGATTTCCAGTTCCCGTCTCCCCCCCCCCAGAAAGCAGGCAGCCCGATATAGGGGGGCCACGTGCAGGCCTTTTGGGCATATTTCCCTATTTGTCATGTTGTGAGAGAAAAATCGGACCGAAAGGGGAACCACGGCGGGAGAGGAAGGACGAGCCGACACAAAGGGCGCCACTGGCCCGCCTGCATCCTGTGCTCAGGCTCCCTGGCTCTCCCCGGGGGCTGACAGTGTGCCCCCCAAGGCCATTGGGACCCTCTCGGGCAGCCCCCAAGCCGAGTCTCCCTGGTTGCTCCCCTCGGCGGCGTCCAGAGCCGCCCCGGCCGTTGCCGTATTCCCCGCTTCCGTCCCTCCTCGCCTCTACTCCATCGGCCCACAGAAAGTGCAGTCGGGCCGTGTGGCTGCCCTGCTCCCGAACCCTGGGGCTCCCTCTCACCCGAAGATAACACCGGGCCCCCCAGCTCCACTCCAAAAGCCCTCGGCCCATCTTCCCGTTCCTATTGTTATCAAGCACGGTTGGGGGCCCCGCTGGCTTTCTGGGGGCAGCCCCCTCCCCCACCTCCAGGCCTCCGTCCAGACTGACCACCGTCCTCCCTCAGCTGAGGCCCCACAGGCCTGAGCCTCCTCTTGGAGGATCCCCGGGCTCTCGGGTCTCTCTGCCCCTCTCTTTCTCATACTTGCAGAGGAGCATCCCAGGAGAATCCCTGGGGCCCCACAAAGTAGGAAAGAAGGGGCCGCTCAGGTCATCCTGCCCGGGGCCACAGCTGCTTCTGAGGAGCTGGGAAAGCTTGGGGGAGGCCAGAGGGGCAGAGGGCCCTTAGCTGGGCCAGGGCCACCGTCACCTCCGGCCTGGGCCTGGGCCTGTGCTCTGTGGGTAAGCCTTTCCCTATCAGGAGCACAGACAGGGAGCACTGCCGGCCCCCCACTGACCTTGGGGAGCACTGCCAGCCCCTGCTGACCTTGGGGGGGCTCGGTGGGGAGCAGCTCACATCCCCCTGCCTGCAGACCAAGGGCCGAGCTCACAAGCTCCAGGGGCAGGAGCCCCCCTCCCCCCGTGCCCCCTGAAGCTTCAGAACATCTGTCCGAAGCCTTCTCCTCCCCCCACCCCCAGCCGGGATCTCAGCGGGGCAGGTCACTGGCCCTGAACGGCCGGCCAAATGCTCGCCATTCCCAGCAGCCCGGCCAGCCTCCCTGGTGCCTCGGCTGCCTGCTCCCCGCTCATATTTCAGAGGCAGTGGGGGCCCCGGACACTTTTACGACCCATTCCTCTTCCTCTCTGAAAAATCCTGTTCTCTGGGAGGCTGGCGGTCCTTGGGAAGCCCGGCCCCCGGGAGGGCAGGTCAGCCATCCATCTTCCTGCCCAAAGCCAGGCCTGGCTCGGGTCAGCTGCCGGGGCACCAGCTGTCTCCTCTCCTTCTGAAAAATCTGCAGCCCCCACCACCTCCCTCCCTCCCGCCGGCCCCAACATCAATCCCCTTGATTTCCCCCCTTCCAGCACAGTATCGATTTCAATGGAAACATGGGCCAGGCTTCCTTTGTGCCGGCCCAGGCCCATCGATCATGGATCAGAGAGCGCCCATAGATCACGGCGGGGCCCTTTGAGGTCACCTGCGTCCCCCACGTTTGAGAGAAGAGGAAGTGGAGACCCAGAGAGGCCCCAGGGCCCGGCGGCCTGCAGGCCGGCCACTTCCTGTCCCGGGGCCTCAGGGGCCCAGACCCACCGCCCCCAGGCCCGGAAGGACAGGGCCCAGCAGACGGGCTTTTGGAGGGGAGGAGAGGGTCCCCCCAGAGCTTCCGGAAGCTGCCTCCCCTCCTCCCCGGCCCTGGCCCAGGGAGCCACTAGTCTCCCTCATTTGCTGCCGGCTGGCCCAGGATCACCCCCTGGGGAGGGAGCGGTTGGATCTGACCCCAGGTTTTCCTGGCTCCGGCCACCCTCCCCACTTTGGGCCCAGCCACTCCTGCCGAAAGCCCTCCGGCCCCGGGGCTGCGCTTCTTGGTTTGCCCCGACACCATCTGACTTTGGCGATCACACAAAGACCATTTTCCAGCCTCATTTTTGGAAGACTTTGTGTCTGCTTTGCTCCTCCCCTCCCTTAGCACCCCTCCCCCTCCCCGTGGGGCCCACGGAGGCTCTCTGTGGGCCAGCACTTGGGACATATTTCCAGAGGTCCTTTTGTGAAAGAAAAATCAGATCAAAAGCAAAGAGAATGTGAGAAAGGCCCCTTTGGCCTGAGAAATCCGGGGGACCCCAAATATACCGGTAAAGGATACACAGTAAACCTTTACTAATAATAACCCCCACAGAGGGCAGCAACCCCAGTGTAAGAATCGGGGGGGCTCCCACGTGTGGAAAACTGGAAACTGGGTGGCTGCCGGTCCGTGGGGGCGGCCGAACAAGGGATGGGAGGGGAACGTTCTGTGAGAGACCCTGGGCCGGAGGACGTCAGAGGCCGGGGGAGACTCGCAGGAGCTGAGGCTGAGGGAATGAGCAGGACCCGGGGTCATTGTCCCCGATAACAAGGTCATCCCTGGGCCAGTTCTGAGGGATGCGGATCTCCAACGATGAGGATCCAGGCCAGCTCCCATGGTCCCGTGGTGGAGAGAGCCGTCGCTCCCAGGGGTGGGGGGGTGGGGGCCGAGGGTGAGCACGGCACAGTGGGGAGAGCCGTCCGCTCCCGGGGGGACTGTGGGGACTGACGCCTTCTCACTCTTTTTGGTGTTCACTGCATTTTGTTTCCTTTTTCATTTTTTCCCTTTTTGATCTGATTTTTCTTGTGCGGGGCCATAAATGTGGAAGCGTATGGAGGACTTGCCCAGGCCTAACATATATTGGATGACTCGGCCTCTAGGGGAGGGCGGGAGAAAAACCTGGAACACAAGGTTTGGCGAGAGCGAACGTGGGAAATGATCCATGTCGATATTTTGAAAATAAAAAGCTTTAGTTAAATAAATTTAATAAATTTAATTAAATAAATAAATTTAAAAGCTTTTAATTAAAGAAAAAATTCTCTATGCATGTGTTTTGAAAATAAAAACTTTTATAAAAAAAAAAAAAAAAAAAAAAAAAAAAGAACCTGGGGTCTAGATGAATCCTGGCAGGGACTTGGCTCCCTGGTCTGGTCAGGCTTCATTCCCTTCCTGTCTGGGGAGGTGGGCCCCGAGCAGGGGCTGGGCCCTTCAGCCCCGCTCTGATCCTACAGCCCCCTCTCTGCTCTCCCCAGGCTTCCAAAAGGCACTGGGAGCACAGGCTCAGCCATTCCCACTCTAGTCTTCCTAGAGCCAGGGACACAGAGCACACGGAGCAGTTGGAGCACTCGGAGCACCCGGAGCACCTGGAGCAGCTGGAGCACCCGGAGCACCTGGAACACCCGGAGCACCTGGAGCACCGGGCCTTTCTTCCTCCTGCCTCCCAGGTCTGGGACTCACCACTCTGGCCCGTCCTGCCTCAGCGCCATCAATCTGACCTAGGGCTTCTTCTGCCCCCACTGGAGGTTAAGAAGCAAAAGCAGACAGAGCCCTGCACCCCTCCCCCCTCGTTTCCTTTACCTGGCCCAGTTTACCCAGAAGTCGCACCTGCTTCCTGTTACGCCCCCCCTCAAGCCCATCTTTGGAAGACCCGGGATCAGCAATTCCCTCCAACAGGCAGCCCCCCTTGTCTCCAAGGGAACGGCCTCGAGCCCCCGCTCTGCTTCTGGGGGAAAGCGCCGAGCACACTGCAAGGGGCACAGGCTGCGGGGCCTGATGGGGCAGGGAGCTTCTCCAGGGGGCCCGGAGCTGTCTGTCTGTCAGTGTCTCTCCATCTGTCTCTCTTTGTCTCTGTCGGCGTCTCTCTGTCTCTGTCTCTGTCGGTGTGTCTGTCTCTGTGTCTCTCTGTCTCTGTCTCTCTTTGTCTCTGTCGGTGTCTCTCTGTCTCTGTCGGTGTGTCTGTCTCTGTGTCTCTGTCTCTCTGTGTGTCTGTCTCTCTATCTCTGTCTCGTGGGAGACTGCCTACCTTGAGTGCGATTCTCACTAGCAGGGAGGAGCTGGAAAAGGAGGAGGAGGAAAGGGCGGGAGCGCGCTGCCCGAGTTTGGGAGAAAGGAGAAACCTGGGCGGCGCCAGGACCCGGAGCGGCACCAGCGGGTTTCAGGGCTCTGAGAAGGCAGCTCGCGGCGGAGCCCGGGCTCCCAGGGAAGGGGGGGGGGGGGTGGCTCCGGGATCGGCCGAGACCAGCGGGGGCTCTGAGCAGCTCCGACTTTATTTTTTTTTATTATAACTTTTTATTGCCAGAGCCCCTGCCAGGGTAATTTTTCTCAACATGATCCCTTGCACTCACTTCTGTTCCGATTTTTCCCCTCCCTCCCTCCACCCCCTCCCCCAGATGGCAAGCAGCCCTATACATGTTAAAGAGGTTGCAGTCTATCCTAGATCCAATCTCTGTGTGCAGAACCGAACAGTTCTCTTGTTGCTCAGGGAGAATTGGATTCAGAAGTAAAAATAACCCAGGAAGAAAAACAAAAATGCCAACAGTTTACATTCATTTCCCAGTGTTCTTTCCTTGGGTGTAGCTGCTTCTGTCCATCCTTGATCAATTGGAACCACGTTAGATCTTCTCTTTGTTGAAGAAATCCACTTCCATCAGAATCCATCCTCATGCAGTATCGTTGTTGACGTATATAATGATCTCCTGATTCTGCTCATTTCACTCAGCATCAGTTCATGTAATTCTCTCCAAGCGTCTCTGTATTCGTCCTGCTGTTCATTTCTTACAGAACAATAATATTCCATAACATTCATATACCATAACTTATTCAGCCATTCTCCATTTGACAGGCATCCACTTAATTTCCAGTTTCTGGCCACTACAAAGAGGGCTGCCACAAACATTCTGGCACACACAGGTCCCTTTCCCTTCTTTAGTAGCTCTTTGGGGGGATAAGCCCAGTAGAAACACTGCTGGATCAAAGGGGATGCACAGTTAGATGACTTTTTGGGCATAATTCCAGATTGTTCTCCAGATTCGTTCACAACTCCACCAACAATGCATCAGTGTCCCAGTTTTCCCGCATCCCCTTCAACATTCATCATTATTTGTTCCTGTCATTTTAGCCAATGTGACAGGTGTTTAGTGGGATCTCAGAGGTGTCTTAATTTGCATTTCTCTGATTAGTAGTGATTAGGAACACTTTCATATGAGTGGTAATAATTTCAATTTCATCATCTGAAAATTGTCTGTTCATATCCTTTGACCATTGATCAATTGGAGAATGGCTTGGTTTCTTATAAATTAGAGTCAGCTCTCTATATATTTTGGAAATGAGGCCTTTATCAGGACCTTTAACTGTGAAGATGCTTTCCCTGTTTGTTGCTTCCCTTCTAATCTTGTTTACATTAGTTTTGTTCGTACAGAAGCTTTTTAATTTGATGTAATCAAAATTTTCTATTTTGTGATCAATGATGGTCTCTAGTTCGTCTTTAGTCACAAATTTCTTCCTTCTCCACAAGTCTGAGAGATAAACTATCCTATCTTCCTCCAATTTGTTTATAATCTCGTTCTTTATGCCTAAATCATGGACCCATTTTCATCTTATCTTGCTGTATGGTGTTAAGTGTGGGTCCAGGCCTAATTTCTGCCATACTCATTTCCAGTTATCCCAGCAGTTTTTGTCAAATAATGAATTCTTATCCCAAAAGTGAGGATCTTTGGGTTTATCAAACACTAGATTACTATAGTTGACTATTCACTATCGTGAACTATAGTTCACTGTCTTGTGAACCTAACCTGTTCCACTGATCAACTAATCTATTCCTTAGCCAATACCAAATGGTTTTGGTGACTGCTGCTTTATAATATAGTTTTAGATCAGGCACAACTAGGCCACCTTCATTTGTTTTTTTTTTTTTCATTATTTCTTTTGATTCTTGACCTTTTGTTATTCCATATGAATTTTGTTGTTATTTTTTCTAGATCATTAAAATATTTTCTTGGAAGTCTGATTGGTATAGCACTAAATAACTAGATTAGTTTAGGGAGTGTTGTCATCTTTATTATATTTGCTCGACCTATCCAGGAGCACTTGATATTTTTCCAATTGTTTAAGTCTGACTTTATTTGTGTGGAAAGTTTTTTGTAATTTTGCTCATATAATTCCTGACTTTCCTTTGGTCGGTAGATTCCCAAATATTTTATGCTGTCGACAGTGATTCTGAATGGAATTTCTCTTTGTATCTCTTGCTGTTGGATTTTGTTGGTGATGTATAAAAGTGCTGAGGATTTATGGGGATTTATTTTGTATCCTGTAACTTTGCTATAGTTATGAATTATTTCTAATACTTTTTAGTAGAATCTCTGGGGTTCTCTATCATCTGCAGAGATAGTTTGGTTTCCTCCTTGCCCATCCCAATTCCGTTCATCTCTTTCTCGCCCCTCATTGCCGGGGCTGGTGTTTCTAACACAATATTGAATGGTAGCAGGGGACAGTGGGCAACCTTGTTTCCCTCCTGAGCTCACTGGGAAAGGTTCTGCAGCTGCAACTTTAGAAAGAAACATGGAGAGAACAGGGGGCCAGGCCCGGAATCAAAGGGAGACTCAGGGTGTGTGTGAGTGTGTTGGGGGGAGTCCAGAAAGAGCTCCAGGGCCCCAGGCTAGTGAGGGCGGCCAGCAGGGCTGGTTTCCTCTTCCAGATACAGGGGAGGGTCAGAGATGGCAGGATTTGGAAGACTGGAGGTCAAGAGAGCCCCAAGATGGGAGGAGGGTGACCACCAGCCTGGCGCTCAGGGATGTCAGCACGGAGGAGGCTGGAGGGGCGGGGCTGGTCCTGGATTGGCTGGGGGGGGCGGGGCTGCCACTTAGCCTGCAGGCCCACCTGACCATGCTGGGCCTCTCCAGGCCAGGCCCCAGTCCTTTTCTGACATTGCTCATTCTTGATCCCCCCCCTCTGCACCTGGAGTCCGCCCTTAACTTCACGAGCCGGACCTCGGGTTAGACAACACTCAGCCGGAGCCGGAGCTGCTCCATGTCCCTTTGGCGGGTCTCCGGTGGCGGCTCTGGGCTCAGCCCTGGACCCACATTTTAACCAGTGATTTGGAAGTCTCCCTGCTCTCCTCCCTCCAGAGCCCAGCTGGGGAGAGGATGGGAGGAGGGAGGGGAAGGGAAAGAGAGGAAAAGGAAGGAGGGGAGAAGGGAGGAGGGAGGAGGGAAAAGGAAGGAAGAGAGGGAACAGGGGGAGGGATGCGGGGAAGAGGAGGGAAGGAAGCATATATCATGTCCCAGACATTTTAAGTCTCTCCTTTGATGCTCACAACCACCTTGGGAAGGAGGTGCTATTATAATCCCTATTTTACAGCTGGGGAAACTGAGGCAGACCTAAGTGGAAGGGACCATCCAGAATCGCCAAGCTAGGAAATGCTGGATCAGAACTCGAGGGCGTCCCAGGGACAGAATGAGGACCAACAGGCAGAATTTGCCAGGATCCACATCGGGCACAAGGCTTGGGACAGATCTCCTCCCAGAGCCGTCCCAGGGGCTCCAGAGCCAGCAGGAGCCGCTCCCTGGAGGTCTCTGAACTGAGGCTCGGGACCAGCTGCTGGGCAGGGTCTGGGGGAATCAGTATGGGGGCCCTGCTGGGGTCCCTCCCACCACTGGATTCTGTAAGAACTGCCCCCCCCCCAAGCCCTCTGCTCCCTCCCCATACTTCACTCACTTCCTCTGAGCTCCCCTTGCCAAGCCTGGGTGCAGATCAGCCGGATCCTGCCCCCAAAAGGCCTACAAGCCAGCCCTGGCTGCCCCTCCCAGTCATGAGACTCAAATCCAGAACCCTCCCCCATCCACAGTGATCCCATCACCCACCGATGCCTCAGGGCCCAGCTCCCAGCCCCTGCCTAAGCTCCCCCACCTGAGCTCCCCCAGAGAATCTACTGGAACAAACCGGAGAGCAAAGGACTGTCTGCCTCAGAGGCCCCGGCAGGGCTGGGGCTCAGGGTGGCACCAGAGCCAGGATTTGCCCCCCAGGGGCCCGGAGCCCTGTCCCAGGGACCCCACAGCAGGTGCGGGGAGATGAGGGAGCCCAACAACCGGCACATCCGGCCTGACTCGCGGCGGGTCATTTCTACAAGCCGCCCCGCCCCTCCCTCCTGCCCCCCCCACAAACACACTGACACAGGAAAATGTCCCCCAAAAACCTGTATTTTCACTCTGCCTGTCGGCAATCAGGGAATGAGAGGGGCCCAGGGAGGGGCTCCAGGGGCTCAGGCAGGATGCGGCCTGCCCCGGGCCCCCCCAGGCCTGTGGGGCCCCAGCCGACACCCTCAGCTCGGCTCAGCCTTGAGCAAGGAGGGGTGGGGGGCAAAGCCCCAAGTTTTGGGGTTAAGGAGAGGCTGGGGGGGGGCGAGTCAAAGACCCCAGCTCCCTCTGTGTCCAAAGGCGCAGCCAAAGCTCAGCAGCAGCCGCGGCCCTTCTGTGCCTGGGGGTGGGGGTGGGGGGGACACACGGAGTATGAGGGAGGGGGCATCAGTGGGGGCATCGTGGGGGCTGGGGGGCAGAAAGGGGCTTCTCTGGACCACGTTCTCTCTCCATTCTTCCGCCAGAAGCCCCCGCCCTGGCGGGTGACGAGGGGGCGCTCAGCCGGGACGGGCGCTCAGCAGGCTGTGGCGAAGCCCACGCGGTTGTTGTCCCGGTCGAAGGTGGTGTAGTAGCGGCCCATGAAGACGTCGCCCAGGATCCAGAGGGGACCCCCCGGGGGCGGGATGTCCATGCCCATGAAGCCGCTCAGGCAGACGGTCTGCCCGCCCTGGCTCACCTGGGGAGAATGCCGCAGGCCCGTGGGCAAGGGTGCCCGGCTGCCCTCCCTCCGCCCAGTGCCCGCTTCCAACAAGCACATTGGACCAGAAGCTACCCGAGGCCGGGCCCATGCGTCTGTGCCCCTCGAGGCTCGGCCAGAGCCCCAGACCCCCGGCCCGAAGACCCCAGGCGGGAGCCGCCCAGGGGCCCTCACCCTTCCAGGCCGGGGGGACCATCCCCCTCTCTAGCAGGAGGCTGAGGGGCCCCTCTCGTGCCCTCCACCCATCCTGGAGGTCCGGCCACCCCCCAGCTTCCACAAAGCACCTACTGTGCGCAGTGCCCCCCAGAACCAGATGAGGGGGCTCACTGACCTTGAGGACATACTGTTCGCCCGTGAGTTTAAAGTTCTTGCCGCCCAGCACAAAGGACACGGGCGGGAGGCTGGTCACCTTCTCGCAGGGGATCATGTACTGTGGAGAGCGGGGGACAGAGCAGGGCGTCAGGGAGCCTCCCGGGGCTGCCCCCCCCAGCCCCGCCCCCAGCCGGCTCCCCTCTCACCTCCCCTCCCACCAGGGCCACGGCGCCCAGGGCCTTGTTCAGCGCCTTGATCTCCTGCACGGGGCCCGTGATCAGGGAGGTGCCCGTGTCCACGATCGCCTCGCAGCCGTCCTTGCACAGGGTCAGCACGTTCTCCACCTTCACCCTGACCAGGAAGCGAGGCCGGCTCTTTGGGCTCCAGGACCCCCACCCCAGGGTCACCCTCCCAGGATGGCTCCAGGAGGAGCATGATCAATACACACGGGTCCAAGGGGTCTCCCCAAGGGGTGCCCCCCCATGGCAGTCTGGGTGCTGGGGGGCTCCTTCCTCCAAGGGCTCTGGGTGCTGGGGAACTCCCTCCCACTACGGCAGTCTGGGTGCTCGGGGGCTCCCACTTGCTCCCCGGCCCAGCACTCACATGTCCATATGGATCTGCCAGTACGCCTTCCGCGTGACGTTGAGGTAGGTGAAGTCCCCCTTATAGTACTTGCTGTCCGTGCCCCCGAACATCAGCTCCCCGCCGGGCTGGGCGTTGGGGTCCCTGCACGAGGAGGAAGCCCGGCGTCAGGCCCGCTCCCCGCCAGCCCACGGGGCCCACCTGGGGGGAGGGGAGGGGGAAGGGCCAAGAGGCCGTGGCCTAGACCATGGGGGGGGCACCCACCCCTGCCCCGCCCCCACCTGTTCAGGTAGAAGGAGAAGACTTTCTTGTCCACCAGCTTCTGATCCATGAGGTTGTCGAAGACGGGCATGACGTCGTCCACCGAGATGCGGGGGTAGGCCATGCCCAGGATGCCGTCGAACTTGGCCGCGATGAAGGTGATCCCGGGCTGCTTGATGGCCTCCCCGAAGGTCTGCTTCTCCACCTTGAGGTGCGCGGCCTCCTCCAGGGAGCCGAGCTGTGGGCAGGGGAACGGGGGGCTGCAGGCTCCAAGGGTCACCCCCCACAGCCCTTCCCCCTCGTGCCCCCCCCGGGGCCACCCCCCCCCATAGCCCTTCCCTGCCCCCCCTGCTCCCCCTCAGACTCACAGTGACCGTGTCCTGGCTCAGGTAGCCCGAGAGGCTGCCCGAGCCGTAATGGATGGCAAAGTTGGTGCCGTTCTTCACATAGGTGCTGGACAGGTTCCCGTTGTACCTGCTGTGGAGCCCTGTGGGCAGAGGGGCCTCAGTTGAGGCTGGCCCCCGGATCTCGCCCCCCCCCGCCTGGGCCCGGGGTCCCTGGCCCAGAAGCCGCCTCCCTGACAGCAAGGAGCCCGCCCGGGCCTGGCACAGGTTCTGGGGGGGGGGGGGGGAAGGGCACCATCCCCCCAGCACAGGGCTCGGCAGGGGGCAGGGCAGGGACGGCCCGTGGGCCCAAGCCTCCGGCTACAGGCCAGAAAGGCCGATTACAGAGGGGAGGCCAGGCAGGGAGGGACCGGGGGGGGGGGGGGGGGGGGGGGGGATGGGAAGGGGGGCGCTCCACCCCAACAGGCCGGGCCCGGGCACTCACAGCAGGCGATGTCCCACAGGCTGCAGTGGATGGACGGCACCCACAGGTTGGCGGAGCCGGTGTCAAAGACCACAGTGAACTTCTGCGGGGGGGTCCCGATGCCGATGACTCCATAGTACTGGGCCTGGGGGCCAGGCAGGGGAGAACCGGGTCAGAGGTTCCCCGGGGGGCCCAACTCTGGGAGTCCCACAGGGTGAGAAATCGGGGGGGGGAGGGGAGAGAACAAGGGGGGAAGGGAGGAAGGGGGAGAGAACAAGGGAAGAGGGGGAGAGAACAAGGGAGGAGGGGGAGAGAACAAGGGGGATCCTGATCAGGGAAGGCAGATGGGAAATGGAGATGACCCCACTACACAGATAAGAACGTTAAGGGCCCCAGCTTTGGAACTGGCCGCACCTGGGGAGGCCAGGCCTTCATGTGGATGAGGAACAGGCCAGGGGTGGGGCCCGCCCTCCTGTGCCCCCCTGGCCCTCCCCACGACCCTTCCTGCTTCCAGGGGCCACATCCCCATGTACTGAGAAGGGGGCCCCGGAAACCACTGCTCCTGTGCCCGGCCCCACTGGGCCTCAGTTTCCCCGGTTATTGAGCCCCTCCGTGGGGCAGCTGTGGGCAGACCTCGGGCTGCACAGCCCCATTGGCCGGGTCAGGGGCACGTGGGGGACCCGGGCGACGCGGCAGCTGATTAAGTGCGTGCCGGGTGTCCCAAGGGGGGCCCCTCCCCCTGCCCCCCAGAGGCCCCGGGCCAGGCAGTGGCTGCCCAGGGGGACCGGACGGACAGACCCTGTGGCTGGGTGACCTGGAAGTACTTAAAGCGTCCACCTCCCGAGGGAGATGAGCCGGACGGCACCCACGGGCGCCGGGGGTCGGGGTGGGGCCCACGGGGGCAGGGATGGCAGAGCAGGAGCCCAGGCCCCCCGGGGGGCTCTGCTCGGCCGGGCCCAGGGAAGGAAGGCCCCGGCAGGGGCTCCAAGAACTCACGTCCAGGTAGTTCTTGAGCATCTCTGGGATGGGGCCCCCATTGCCAGGGGGCGCCCCCAGCGCGTACTTGGAGAGGGGCTCCCGGGCCAGCTCCACGGGGCCGCCCGACTCCCTCAGGGTCTGCCGGATGGACTTGAACTTGTGCAGGGGAATTCTGGGAGAGAAGGGAGGGAGGGCCCGCTCAGTCCTAGGGGTCCCCACTCCCCTCCCCCCCCGTACCTCCTAGAGGCCTGACCCGGCCTTCAAGGCTCCGTTTGGGCCCGACCATGACCCCCCCTCCCCTGAGAATGAGCCTCAGCCCCGTGACCTTGGCAACTTGGGAAC
Organism: Dasyurus viverrinus; assembly: GCA_020854095.1. Classification (NCBI taxonomy): domain Eukaryota; kingdom Metazoa; phylum Chordata; class Mammalia; order Dasyuromorphia; family Dasyuridae; genus Dasyurus; species Dasyurus viverrinus. The sequence goes on along the minus strand of CM037002.1, from coordinate 254,032,449 downwards.
TGGATCGGAGGGAGGGGCTGCGGCTGCCAGGGGCGCCTGCTCAAGGTCACCCGGCCTGGGATGGAGGCCAAGGAAGTCCCTGGCCTCCACCCCAGCCTTTCCAGCAGTGGGCTCAGGCCAAAGCCTGGAGGAAGCTCACAGGGGCGGAGCAGCCTCCCTCCCCCCCCAGGGGCAGAGCAGCCTCCCTCCTGCCTCCCCCCCCCCCACCTCCCCCCCCAGGGGCAGAGCAGCCTCCCTCCTGCCTCCCCCCCCCCCTCAGCGGCTGCAGGGGGAGCCTCGGAACAAGGAGGCTGGGTGGCGCCCACCTGCCCCAGGGTCCCTCCCGGGGCCCCCGACGTTTCCAGGGCGGCCTCCCCGGGGCGAGCCCCTCCTCCAGCCTGGGGGGGGGGGCACTGCTCAGGAGGGGGCAGGCGGCGGACGCAGCCCCGCCCCCTTCTGCGGGCTCAGTTTCCCGGCCCCGCCCAGCCCGGAGCGGCCTTTCCAGGGCACGGCGGGCAGCGGCACCGAGGGCGGCCGCGGGCGCCGGGGGCCAGGAGGAGGTCCCGCGGGGGACCGGCCCGGAGCCAGGGGGGGGCGGGGAAGGGGAGCGGGGCCTCCCTGGCGGCGCCCCCCGCGGGGAGGAGGAGCCGCCGCCCGGGCCCGAGGGGAGGGGTCCTGGGAACGGCAGGGGGCCCTCGGGGTCCGGGGCAATGGCTCCAGGCCCGGGTCCGAGCGCGGGTCCGAGCAGCAGCGCCGCCCCTCCCTCCGCGCCCGGGCCGGGCCGGGGGTCCGCACAGCGCCGCCCCCCCCCCCCCGCTCCCCGCTCCCCGCTCTCCGCGCCCGGGCCGGGCTCACCTGAGGAGGGCGCCGGCGGGCGCCACAAGGGCGGCGGCCCAGCAGAGCAGGAGGGCGCGCCGGAGGCACAGCCTGGAGGGCTGCATGGCGGCGGCGGCGGCGGCGCGGGGGGCGCGGGAGCTGCAGCGGGGCCCGGAGCGGCGGCGGTGACGGAGCAGTCCGGGTCTGGCGGCCGGGTCAGCTGACGCTCGGGTAAGTTTCGGCGGTCACGTGCCCGCGGAGCCAGCCTTAATCTGAGCGCGCGGGGCGGGGCTGGGGGCGGGGCCGGAGAGAGCCAAACACGCGCACGCGCGCCGGCACCCGCAGGCTCCCTGGCCGGGCACACGCAGGTGCACAGGCACACGCAGGTGCACGCGCAGGTGCGCGTACCCACCCACCCGCGCGCGCACACGCGGACGCCGCTCGCCCACCCGCTCTCGGGGACGACTCCCCCGGAGGGCCCCGCCCGGGTTCCCCAAGACCCCCCGCCGGGCCCTTGCCCCAAGTCTGCGGGGGGGCCCCACCCAGGGCGGGAGCGTGCGGCGAGTCCCCGGCGGACGCCCTCGCGCCGAGCTGGGGGGGGGGGGGGCGGGGAGGGGGGGGGTGCGGGGAGGGGGGGCTGCAGCCTTCCCTTTGTGTGTGTGGGAGGGGCTGTCACCCGGAGGCTGCTGAGACACTCCCGGGGCCAGAGCGCGCTTCCCGGCCCTGGGCGCCCCCCTCCCTCCCCCGAGGCCACGAGCCGCAGCGGGGGCGGCAGGGAGGGGGCGGGCCGGGAGCCGCATTCCGGGGCCGCTGAGTCAGCGCCCTCCCGGAGCTGGCGAGGGAGGACAAGGTTTGGCCGCCACGGCCCGGCCCGCGGGGCCCCAGGAGGCGCAGGTGGGGAAACCGAGGCCCGGGAAGCGGGACCGGCCCCGTCCGAGGCGGGCGCAGCGTCAGCGGGCGGGCGCCCCATGAATGCCGGCTCTCCTCGTTCCCGAGCCTTCCGGAGAGCCTGCCCCGGCCGGGCCCCGCCGCCGGCCCCCTCCGGGACCCCGCGTCCGGGCCGCGTCTGCGGGGGCCGGCCAAGAGACGGGCCTCGCCCTCCCCCCTGTGCCTTTTCAAACAGGAACTAAGGGCCCCCGAGTGAGAGCCGGGCAGTGGTCGGGGCTCAGTCTTTGGCCCTCGACCCTCCGCCCCGGGCTCGGTCCTCGGTCCTTGGCCCCCGGCTCGGCCCTGGGCCTTCACACTCTCAAGGACAGCTTTTTAATTGTCCAGAAGCTCCCAGAGCCCTTGTTACGGGGCTTCTATCTGGGGCGCGCGCCCAAGTTGGCCCTGGGAGCTGATACATTTTCAAAATATTTATTCTTTTAAAAATAATAATAATAAATGACTGCATTTAAAAACATTTATGTATTGATTCTTTTTGTTGATTATAGCTTTTTATTTACAAAACATGCCTGGGTGATTTTCCTGCAATGACAATTGCCAAACCTTTTGTTCCAACTTTTCCCCTCCTTCCCCCACCCCCTCCCCCAGATAGCAGGTTGACCAATATATGTTAAATATGTTAAATACAATATATGTGTATTGATTCTTTAAAAAACAAAATCCTAATAACATCTAAAATACTTATTCTTTGAAAGATGATATTGAATACATTTTGAAAATTTTTTTTAAAATAATAAGGAACTGATACATTGAAACATATTTCAAAATAACAAATTGATACATTTAAAGCTATTTATTCTTTTGAAAATAATAAGGAATTGATACATTTTTCATTATTCATTTCAAAGTAAGAAACAGAAAGCTCTAAAATGTTTATTCATCTTGAAATAATAAAATGGGTACATTTTAAAAGATATTTATTAATTTTTAAAAATACACTATAAGGAACTGATACATTTTAAAATATCCATTTCAAAATAATGACAATAAGCTGATATATTTTAAGTATGTTTATTCAGTCTTTTAAACAGCAATTAATACATTGAAATATTTTTATTACTAATTATCTTTCATTTAAAAGTTCTTTTAATACAATAATAAGCCGATTCCATGCTAACATGCTAAAAGAGCATAATTTTCTGAAAAATAAGCCCAGAGCACCGTGAAAAGTGTGCCAAGTTTCTCTCCCTTATCAGTCACTTTGGGGCTGTGCTCAGTAGGAGACAGTTGGATGCTCTCATCTCCTCTGCAATCAGTCTAATCTATCGGGACAGGTCATTCTGGATGGAGTCTAGTGTAATGATTGGTCTTGTGCAGATGTAAGCTGGGAAAGGGGAGGAACATCTTCAGACACATATACAGTCATGGTATTCTTACTTTTTTTTATGGAAAGTCTGGAGTTGCAGATTGTATCCCTTCCTTCCTTCCCTTCACTCTCCCCCTTGAGATGGCAAGCAATGGGACTTAGGTCATACACGGGCGATTACGTCCGGCATTTCCATATCGGTCATTTTGGACAAGAAGACTGGAATGTAAGAAAAAGAAATAAAGTAAAAGAGCAGCATGATTCAGGCTTTCCCTGGAAGCCGAGAGCACGCTTCTCATGAGTCCTTTGGAAACGTCTTGGATCACTCACTGCATCACTGAGAAAAAGAGTCAAGTCATTCGCAGTGTTCATTGGGCAATGCTACTGTTCCTGTGTATGTGCAGCTTTCTTTCTCCTGGTTCTATTTCCCTTACTTTGCATCAGTTCATGAAAGTCTGTCGAGATTTTTCTGAAATCGTCCTGCTTATAATCACAACTTGTTTAACCATTTCCCAAATGATGAGCATCTCTTCAATTTTCAGTTCTTAGCCATCATCAAAATACTTTTGTATGAATAGCTCTCTGTCTCTGTCTCTCTCTCTCTTTGTCTCTTTCTGTCTCTCTTCTCTCTGTGTCTCTGTCTCCTCTCCTCTGTCTTTGTTTCTGTCTCTTTCTCTCTCTGTCTCTGTCTCTCGCTCTGTTTCTTTGTCTGTTTCTGTCTCTGTCTCTCTTTCTCTCGGATATAGACTAGTAGTAATACTGCAGCATTGCTGGATCAAAGGCTATATATGCCCTTTGGCATCCCCTTCAACATCCAACGTTTTCCTTTAATGTCATGTGAGCCTATCTGCTGGGTGTGAGGGGGTAAGGTCATGGTATGATTGTAAAACGTTTGAGCTCAAAGAGCCCCTGAAAGTGTCTCAGGGATCATGCTTGGAGAGCCTCTGGCCCAGACAGTCTTCAGGGTTCTGTCCAGCTCTGGAGCTGTGACCACCTTTCTGACCCACCCCAATGCCCGGTGCTGTGCCAAGGTAGGAGACACCAGGAGGCTTCTGCCCTCCCGGACTTGACAGTCAACTGGGCACAGGGATGACTTCCTTTGAACATATATGTGCCCATCTAATCAGTGGCTGCCTTCTGAACAGCCCTGGGAGGAGCTGGGAGGGCCACTGGACAGATAAGGAAAGCGGCATTGAAGAGCTCTGCCCGGGGTCAGGCAGCCCACGGGTGAGGGTGGAGCCCGGCTGATGCCTCGGTCTCCAGGACCAGAGGACAATGGCCGAAGGCTTGCCGGATGTCACGGATTTCCAGGTGGTCCAGCTGTACAGACACCCCACCCCAGCCACTGAGCACCCACAGACTTGGAGGAGCAGCTTGGGAGAACGTTCCGCTGATGCTGAGTGAAATGAGCAGGACCAGGAGATCATTCTATACTTCAACAATAATACTATATGAGGATCAATTCTGATGGACGTGGCTCTTCAACAATGAGATGAACCAAATTGGCTCCAATAGAGCAGTAACGAACTGAACCAGCGACGCCCAGCAAAAGAACTCTGGGAAATGACTATGAACCACCACATAGAATTCCCGATCCCTCTATTTTTGTCCGCCTGCATTTTCGATTTCCTTCACAGGCTAATTGTTCACTGTTTCAGAGTCTGATTCTTTTTGTGCAGCAAAATAACTGTTAGGACATGTATACATATATATATTGTATTTAATTTATACTTTAACATTTAACATGTATTGGTCAACCTACCATCTGGGGGAGGGAATGGTGGGAAGGAGGAAAAAAGCGGAACAAAAGGTTTGGCAATGGTCAATGCTATAAAATTACCCATGCATGTAACTTGTAAATAAATTAAATAAAAAAAAAGAAAGTTCCAGGAAGCCGCTCCTGGCTGGGAAGTACCAGGGCAAAGCGGATGAGCCTGGCTCAGGATCCAGGAAAAGGGGAGATGGGGAGAGGGCCCAGATCACACAGCACCAAGGCCTGCAGTCCTCTGCGGGCTTCCCCAAGAGGTTCAGGGAAAGAAGCCTGCCAGGAAGGGACGGCAGGAGCTAGAGCCCGAGCCAAGCTCTTCTTGACAGGCCTGGCTCCCAGCCTGGCCCACCCGGTGCCCGCCGGCGCTGTGGGACACAATGAACCGGTCCCAGGCTTGCCTGGGGTGCGTTCTGGGAGGTCCAAAAGTCCTGCTGGGCAGGAGTCCCAGAGGCTCCCTGGCTGCCCAAACTGGAAGAGACAGCCTCCAGCCTCTCTCATACTTCCTAGCAGAGCTACAGCTAGGCCACTGTGAGCTCTCTGAGGGCAAGACCAGGCCCCAGTTAAACCAGGTGTCCCCTTCCCACAATTAGCACTCGAAGCTTCCAGACACTTAGCACTTGCTTGGTGAATCCAGCTGGAAAGCGCTGATCTTGCCCACACCAGTGTGTGCTATCGTCTGCACACCCCAGAGATGGGGCTCGCTTTGGTTCCCTCAGCCTGGGGGAGGGGTGGTGAGCAGTCACTGTAAACTGAGGCAGATGCTCTCTAGGGAATGCAGATCTTTCCCCCAAAGGGGAAGGTGCCCAGAGAACACAAAGGCCGGTTCTTAAGCTTTAAATCCCCTTCCCCCAAAGCAAAGAAAACCAGAAGATGATACCTGTGAAATTAAAGAAGGTTTTATTAAGCAGGGAAATACAAAAAAAAAAAAAAAAAAAAAAAACCATTGGTGCTGTCCAGCCTGCAGAGCAGAGCACCGATAATGGATGGATGGGGAAAGTTTATATGCTTTTTAAACAAAAGAAGATGAAGAGGGTTTTATGGGGGGAGGAGGGGTGGAAGGTAGACCTAGAAGGAAAAGGCTCCATGAGTCCCATTCCTGAGGGATGGGAAGAGTAAGGAATTGCAGGTGTCTGAACTATGACCCTTTGGTCTACAAATCAGAAGGCACCCTTGGTGATAAGCAGTCTGGGGTCCAAGACCTGAGCACAGACAATTAGAGGAGATGCGTCCAAAAACGCGACTTTGGAAGGGCCTCTAAGGCAAAGTTAGGGGAGTCTCTGAGATAAAGTTGTCCCCCAAACCCATCAAACAGGATGTGTCCAAAAGCTTCCTAAATCTCAGTCGGGAAAGTCGTTGACGTTAAGGATGTCTCTTGAAAGGCTTAAATCACCAAGTGGCTCGGCTTCAAACCTGCTCTGACTTTTCAGCTGGGTCTATTCTGATCGTTGCAAAGGATTGTTGGTATGACAAGACACTCTGGGTCTTAGTTAACAGTCGGTTCTCACACAGCTCTTCTCGGTCACCTGCATGATTGGCGAGCTCAAGCAAGTCAAAGTAGTTAGTAAGCTCATTTACAGACAGACTCATCCACGGCCATGATCCCTGCTGCCCTGTCAGCTCCCAAGCAGCTGACCCTCAGGCCTCTGGCCCCATGAAGAAACTGGCTGAAATGGTTTTGGCCAAGTCCATTTCCCCCTTTGGACATTAATTTGCTCATCTATAAGAGGAGAAGACAAGTAGCAAAGTGATTAGTGCTAGGCCTGGACCAGTAAGATTGGAGCTCAAACGTGAGTGGTCTCAGGCACTTCCCAGCTGTATGACCCTGAGCAAGTCTGCCTCAGTTTCCTCATCTGTAAAAGGAGCTGGAGAAGGAAAAAGCAAACATTTCAGCACCTTTGCCAAGAAAACCCCAAATGGGGCCATGAAGAGTCAGCCAGGACTGAAAAGCAAAAGAACAACAAGATGGGTGCAGGGGGCACCCATGTATTATACATAGGAATGAAAAAGCATTACCTGCACAGTGACGCCCTCCTGGTGGATCTGGGTACATACAAGAGAAGCAACTGGAACTGGGATCCAAAAGCCATTAGCTACATAAGCCTGAACCTAGCCACCCCAACACTGGCCGTTGCCCCCCCCAAAGATCAGGGAAGTGTTGAGAGCCTCTGGGTCTTGAGAGTGTCCAGCACTGAGGCAGTTATGGCACAAGGAGGCAGCTGGGCCGTAAAAGGTGAGTCAGAGAAGCCCGGGACACCTGCCCAGCCACGATGCCCAGAGGACAGTCCTGTACACAACAGTGAAGAGAACTGGACGCCGCCGCCTGGTCCCATCAAGAGTCCCAGGGAGCCTTCAAGGAGCCACCGGCCCCCTCCTTCCCGAGCTAATGGGCTCCGAGGTTGAAGGTGGACGAGGGCAGGAATTGATTGGGCTTGATGTAAATTTATAACAAGCATTTCTTTTTCCATTTCGGAGAAGAGAGGAAATCCATGTTTGTTCATTGAAAAAAGTACAAGTAAGGAAAAACATCGAGGAGGCACCTATGCCCCCAACCAGGCTAAGTACCAGCTTTACAAGCACCAAAGCAAAGGTTCTTGCCCTTAGTCTAGCTGAAGAAGGCCTAGGGGCAGTGGGAGCCCAGAGGGATGCTGGGTTCAAGAGGGTGAAGGAGTGGCCGGGGGCAATTGCGAGCAAAAGGCCCCTCTCTTCTGGAAACAATGGCTGAGCATCTGGGATCCTGGCTAGAAGAATGAGCCTCGTTTGGGAGAAGAGGCTGGAGAGCACTTATGCCAAGAGCACGAGGCTCCTTGCTCCATCTAGGCTCTAGGAAAACCTGCACCCAGCCCATTTGGTAAGAGTACAGAGCGCAGGCCAGGTGAAAGTCTCCAGCTCCCTCAGTGGAAAGTGCTCTATCCAAGGACCACCAGGTACTCATTGAGGAGGAGAGTGTGTGTGCAAAGCGATGGTGACCTGGTCACTATTCTCCCAGGACGGCTGCAAGGAGAGGCCTTGGGGAACCATCCGACGAGCGTTACAAAGAGTCGGCCTGAGCAGCCATCAAAACCACTGGGGACGGGCTAAGAAACCGAGCGGTCCATCCGTGGAATGGGTTAAGATCACAGGACAAAATAGTCACTGATTACAGTGATCTAGTGTTTGACGAGCCCGAGCCCCCAGCTTTGGGGATAAGAACTCACTATTTGGCAAAAACTGCTGGGAAAATTAGACGCTAGTATGGCAGAAACTAGGCACTGACCCACATCTCACACCCTGTACCAAGATAAGGTCAAAATGGGTTCATGATCTAGCCAAAGGCAAATTAGAAGAACATAGGACAGTTTACTTCTCAGATCTATGGAGGAGGAAGGAATCTGTGACCAAAGAAGAACTGGAGGTCATTATTGATCACAAAAGAGAGTTTTCATTATATTAAGGTAAAAAGCTTTTGTCCAAACAAAACTAATGCAGACGAGATTAGAAGGGGAGCAACAAATTGGGAAAACATTTTTACATTCAAGGCTTCTGATAAAGGCCTCATTTCCAAAATATATAGAGAATTGATTCTAATTTATAAGAATTCAAGCCATTCTCCAATTGATAAATGGTCACACAATAGGAATGGATAATTTTCAGATGAAGAAATTGAAACTATTTCTAGTCATATGAAAAGGTGCTCCAAGTCACTATTGATCAGAGAAATACAAATTAAGACAACTGAGGTACCACTACATACCCCTCAGATGGACTAAGATGACAGGAAATGATAATGACAAATATTGGAGGGATGTGGGAAAACTGGGACACTGATACATTGTTGGTGGAATTGTGAATGGATCCAGCCACTCTGGAGAGCAGTTTGGAACTATGTTCAGAGGGCTATCAAACTGTGCATCCCCTTTGATCCAGTGGTGTTTCTACTGGGCCTGTATCCCAAAGAGATCATGAACCCACATGTGCACAACTGTTTGTGGCAGCCCTTTTTGTAGTGGCCAGAAACTGGAAACTGAGTGGCTGCGCATCAGCTGGAGAATGGCTGAATAAGTTATGGTACATGAATCTTATGGAATATTATTGTTCTCTAAGAAACAATTGGCAGGAGGTTTTCAGAGAGGCCTGGAGAGACTCACAGGAACTGATGCTGAGGGAAATGAGCAGGACCAGGAGATCATCAGACACGGCAACAGCTAGACTATATGATGATCAATGCTGACGGACATGGCTCTCTTCCACAATGAGATGATTCAGGCCAGTTTCAATGCTCTTGTGAAGGAGAGAGCCGTCTGCAGCCAGAGAGAGGACTTGCGGGGACTGAGAGTGGTTCACAACATAGCATTCTCACTCTCTTTGTTGTTTGCTCACATTTTATTTTCTTTATCATTTTTCCCTGTTTGATCTGATTTTTCTTGTGCAGCAAGAGAATTGTATGAATGTGCATGACTGTCTTGGACTTAGCATCTATTTTTACCATGTTTAACACATATTGGATTATATGCCAATGTAATCTAGGGGAGGAGGTGGAGAGAAGGGGAGCAAAAATTGGAGAATCAAGTGTTGCAAGGGCCGGTGTTGAAAAATTATCCTGGCATATGTTTTGAAAAAAATTTCGTAAAATCAAACAAACAAAAGCAAGAGTCTGGCTGGTGCCAGGTCCTCTGCTGGGGCTATGGGTAAGGACCAAAGTTTACTTCTAGGGATCATAGCATAAGGCTTCCTAGGTGAGAACCATGTGGACATGGTGCAATGGAAAGAGCACCGGCTCTGGGGACAGGAGGACGGGAGTTCAGATCTAGCCTCAGATACTTAGCATTTGTTATCTGGGTGACCCAGGAGAAGTCACTTAACTCCAAGTGCCTTGCAAAAAAAAAATTTTTTTTAATTTAAAATGATGTGAACTCTGAAACCAGCTTATTCTCTTCCCTTATCAGGAAAGAGCCCATCCATCAGCTATAATCGAGGCCCAGACTGTAGGGTTTGTACAGCCACAGTTTAGAGCTCTAGACTGTTGTGCCAAAGTTCCCTTTTAATGAGGTGACCCAGTTCCTCCAATTGTCCTATTTCGTTATTCTGCCTTAGGTTATAACCTTTCCCTCTTAATGTTTGAAATAAAGGTTTTATAGACACTCCTTAATGTGTGACAAGATAAAGGTTTATCCATTTTAGATGTCATTAGAATCTCAGTAACCTCCCTCCATTAGGTATCCCCACCTAGGTCCCTCCATTATGTCATTGTTCTTATTCTATAAAAGCTCCCTGTCCTGATACTGATACTCGCTAGACTCTGAGATGATAGTCTCCTCTAGCCCTGGGATCAGCATCGGTCCCAGTATTTCTCTCCATTTAATAAACTATTGAATTGGTCTCTAATCTCTGTCTTGCTCAGTTTCTTCGGCATCACATAGACCTCCTCCAGGGGTCCTCAAACTTTTTAACTAGGGGGCCAGTTCCCTGTCCCTCTGACTGTGGGAGGGCCGGACTAGAGTAAAAATAGGCCCACTATTTTGTGGGCCTTTAAATAAAGAAACTTCCTAGCCCTGGGGGAGGGGCATAATCGTCCTCAGCTTCCTGGTCTGGCCCAAGGGCTGTAGTTTGAGGACCCCTGGTAGATCCTGCCCTCCACCTGATCCATGTCCTCTGAGCGCTCGAAGCCTGTTTCCCCAAACCTGGCTGCTCATTCAGTATTGAAGTGGGTTGGGACCGTGTCCCCTTTTGTTCTGTAGTTAACACTCGGAACCGTCTTCCCGATTGATCTTGGAGTCTCAGGCCCTCCTGGGAAAGCACATCTCCCCAGACAAGTTAAGTGTCGTTATTCAGTTAGAAATCTTAGTCACTAAGCCCCTCAGTGGGACTGCCTCGAGGACTGACTTTAGCTCGTGCCCTGACGCAGGACAAAAGATCAGACCTTGGACAGGGACGGATGCTTCCGAGATAGAAGCTTTTTGCCGGAGGCGTTAGTTTTGCAGTCGCTGTCTCCCCGAGGGAAATCCTCTGACCGCCTCAGGGCCCATTTGACCTCCGCAGAGGATTATCTGGGAGAAGCGCCGGGCCTGGCAGGGGCCCGACCTGGGGGATGGTGCTCTGGGTCCCAGGGAAGGGAAGCTGCTGGAGGCAAGGCCTGGGTTTCTGTCTGCGGGACCTGTCCCGGCTGAAGCTGGGATGGAGAAGGGTTGGGAAGGACTTTCTGAAGAAGGTGAAAATTTAGTTGAGACTGAAGGAAGTCACGGAGCAGAACCTTCCAGGCATGGAGAAATGCTTCCCTCTGGGTACCAATGGGACAGAACTGGGACTAGAAGCAAGAGCTCACAAACCCTTCCTTTTACAGGTAAAGCACCTAATCCTGCCCTCATGTGAATCTGTAAAATGGGCTTGATGTGGGAAAGATCCCTATCTTTGATTCCCAACCCCATCTAGTTAATGTAATTACCCTTTGACTCACAAATCCTGGTCCCTTTGACTTCCAATAGAAGATCCGACCTGTCCCAGCCCCACCCGATCTGAGCCAACTCTGGGGCTACACCCCAAAACCCCTCGAGCTAAGTCTCCTATTAGAAAAGGGCCACGCTGGGCCCCCCTCTCTGCAGAGATCCCAACATGCTGCCATGGGAGGACCCTCTGTCCACCGGACCCTCTGTGTGTGCCTCCTTGTCTCTCCCTTCACCATCTCCTTACTGCCAAACCCAATAATAAACCTCCTTTATCAATCTAGCTCTCGGGCTGATAAATGCCTTTATTGGGGACTCAGCGCTGCTCTTAGACCTCATTTACGCCGTATCCTTGCGCCGAATCCAAGGGGGTTGGGGTGGGTGGGGGGACTCTGACTCTCTGTACCCGAACCTGCCACTAGACCTCAACTAAACCCTAATTTCATTTATCCCCCAAATCCAGACCTCACCAGGCCGAGCAATCCTTATGTGGATTAAGGGAAGGGGATTAAGGGAAGGGAGTGGGAAACTGGGGCAGAAATTCAATCCAACAGCATTTGTGAAGATTGTTTTGCAGGAAAGGGGCACTAGCCTCCCCCCTCCCCCCTAAGGAAATAGCCCCCAGGCACTCAGAGGGGTGTGAAAACAGAGTCTGGGGAGAGCAGGCCCACAGAGGAGTGAGGGAGAGCTTCCTGCCTGAGGTTTAGGAGGGAGTTCAGGGCTGTGGAAGGAAAGGAAGGAGGGAACCAGGGAGGGGGGAGGGAAGGAAGACTAAGAGGGAGGGGGGAGGGAAGACTAAGAGGGAGGGGGGAGGGAAGACTAAGAGGGAGGGGGGAGGGAAGACTAAGAGGGAGGGGGGAGGGAAGACTAAGAGGGAGGGGGGAGGGAAGACTAAGAGGAAGGGGGGAGGGAAGACCAAGAGGGAGGGAGGAGGGAAGGAAGACTAAGAGGGAGGGAGGGAGGAAGGAAGGAAGAAGGGAGGAAGGGAGAGGAAAAAGACAGGAAGGAAAGAAAGAAGATACAGAGGGAAGGAGGAAGGGAGGAAGAGTGTGAAGGAGGAAGAAAGCCAGCACTTATTAAACACTGTCCGGGGAGCCTAGAGGCTACACAAAACCAAGCTAAAATAAGGACGATCCCTCTCCCCAAGGGACATCTATTCTGAAGTCCAGAAACACTGCCGAGGGCCTGGGGGGTGATGGCGGCTGGGGTCTGTCCACAAAATGGGCACCGCTGGGAGCGGGCACCGGGCTCCCTGGCAGAGGGAAGGTCTGGGCTGAGGCAGTGACAAGGGAAGGAGGTCCCAGAGGGAGGGAGGATTAGAGGCTTGAGCTGGAGGTCCTGGAGGGAGGGAGTAATTCCCAGGGAAGCCAGAGCCGCTCCTCAGAGCATCTGCGTTTTCTCTGAGTTGGCAGAGAGCGGGGCAGCTCGGAGCCAGTGAGGCAGAGCCTCCTCCATCCCTCCTGGGCAACGGCTGAGGAGGTCCAGGGGCTCCCTGGCGGCTTTGGGGAGCGGCTCTCCGCAGAGCCTGAGCCCGACCCCTTTGTCAGCCCCTGCCCCCTTTGGGCTCAGAATCACCCGGCCTCGGAAAGTGCTGATGCCAGCGGGGCCCGGCCAGAGGCTGACCTTCCCGCGCCCGCTGCCCCTCTCCCCGCCCGCTTGCTTCCTGGCACGAGGATGCTGAGTCACAGGAGGCCTCGTGCCAGGCTCCTGCCTTTCTCTGCTGACTCATGCTGGCTAAGGGGCTGGGACCAAAGTCAGCCGGGCAGGCCTGGGATTCTGGGAAGGGTGGGGTCCTCTCCCAAGAGCTGCTCATTCTGCTTCCCAGTGCTGGAGAATTCCCAGGCTAGGAAACCCTGGCGCAGCTGCCCTAGTCCCGAGGGGCCTGTCCCGGCCTCTAAGGCTTCCAGTGAGGTCCTCAAAACTGCCAGGGAGCTTGTGGGGAGAGGGGGGAGGGAGAGGCCTGCTCTCGTGAGAATTATTGTTCCCCTCTTACAGAGGCGGAAACTGAGGCTCAGAATAGCTCCCTGTGGGTCTCACAGCTAATGGGGGGTAATTGAAAACTGATTCCGAGGTCAGCTTCTTCCTATCAGGAGAAGGTAGATGGGAGAGCCTGGAGTTACCTGACTAGACACGCCCACCGCCCACTGTGTGAGCCTGGCCCAGCCACTTCACACTGTGGCCTCACCTGTTCCCCCTCCCCCCCACACATGGTGGGCTGTTTATTGGGGAGTCCCAGGGAGCCAAAGCCTGAACTAGGCAAGTCCCTTGCGGAGACGTGGAAATGGAGGCGTCAGGAAGTGGGGGTGCTCTCCCTCCCTCCCCCTCATTTCCTCTTTCTTTTAGGGCATCTGCCACACACACACCCCACAGAGTTGGGCAATACTGAGGGCAGCCTGGGGTGAAAAGGAGAGTGGAGGAGGGGTGAGGGGCCCAGCCACAGACAAGGGAGGGAGGGCATCCCTGCAGCCCCAGCCTGCCAAGGGCTTCCTCCATTGGGTCTTTGGGCCTCTGTTAGAGGAGGTCGACCGCCTCCTCTAACAGAAGGGGAAACTGAGGTGCAGAGGGGAAGGGGCTTGTCCTAGATCAGCCGGGGAGTGCGCTGATGTCCCAGGTTCGGGACTGGCGTGGGAGAGCCGGGGCACTGGGGGCAGGATGGAGCTGGGCACAGAACCTGGGCGCTTTCCGGCAGGGGTAGCAGCAAGCACCAAGGAAGGGGGAGGGGAGAAGGGCCCTTTTGACCCTTCTCTGCCAGGATCTCAGAACTGGATGGGAACAGGTCCTGGGGTGAGTGGGTGGAGGTGGGAGGGAGTGGTTAGGCAAGCTCCAGATTCCCCTCTCTCCACCTGTCCCACAGTCCCTCAGGGTCCGAGGGGGAAGGGAGTGTTCCCATGGGGCCTTCCTCCCACAGGGTCCCGGCTCAGGTTCAGCCCGGAGGGCTCAGGCTGCCACAGGAACAAAGTGCCATTCACTGGCGGCCCAGGCCCTCAGAAGGATGCCATCCCAAGGCCTATGGCGGGAATGCTGGCAGGAAGCCGCTCTCCCCGGCAGCGAGTAGGGGGCTCCTCGCCCAAGTGTGGGCCCTGAGACCTGGCCTATGTTCTAGGCTTGCCTTGGCCCTCACCAGACTTAGGAACAGCCCAGCCCACTCCCCTCCCCCGGCCCCACTCCTGCACTCAGCCCAGTCTGTGCCCTGGAGATAAAGGATCTCGGGGCCCCAGAGAATCCGGGCAAGTGGGGTGGCAAGCGCTTGGCAGCACCTGCCCCTCGGAGGTGCCAGCCTCTGAGGAAATCGCAGCCCCTCCCCAGGAGCAGGAACACTGAAGGCAGCGCTGCCACTTTTGGGGCGCTGTGACTCAGGAGAGCGGGTGGGGCTCAGGGGTGAGGGGCAGGGAGGGGTTGGGCAGGTGGCCCCAACAGCCCCTCGCCGGGGCTGAAAACAATGGTCCTTTGATGCCAGACCAGCCCAAGTGGGGGTGGTGGGGGAGCCGGACTCTCAGGCCCGGCGGGTGGGGTATGTGGTGGGAACAGCCGCGGGCACCTCCCCTGGGGGGGGCGGGGGGGCGGAGGGGCTGCGGGTCTGGGCGAGCAAACCCACAGAGAGCCCCGGGCAGAGCTGCGGTAAGGAGAGCCTGGAGCCGACCCTTATCACCCCGCCCGGGGCGTGTCAGCCTCCTGGGAGGCTGCTTTCCCAGAGCTGGGACCCGGCAAGCCCGCAGCCATCCTTGTGCTCCAATGAGCTCACCCCCGTCAACCACGTGCTCCCCGGGGGACCCAGGGCTTTCAGATGCGTCCCTGACTGCTCCCATTTGTCGGAGCTCCCCCGTTTCTCAGGGACCTGCGGCAGCCTCACGTCATCCCCCCTCCCCCAGGAGGCCCGGCCGCGTGTAACTGACCCGGGTTCCACCCTCCTGTTCCTGCCCCGCTCACTCTGGCTGTGGACCCTGCTGGA
This sequence comes from Dasyurus viverrinus, assembly GCA_020854095.1. Taxonomy (NCBI): domain Eukaryota; kingdom Metazoa; phylum Chordata; class Mammalia; order Dasyuromorphia; family Dasyuridae; genus Dasyurus; species Dasyurus viverrinus. The sequence continues at coordinate 254,017,270 of CM037002.1, read as the reverse complement.
AGACAAGCCACTGTTGCTGCAGGCCCGGGAGAGCCCGCTTTGTCCCCCTCCCCCGCCCCGGGGGCTGTTGCTGCAGGCCCGGGAGAGCCGGCTTTGTCCCCCTCCCCCGCCCTGGGGGCTGTTGCTGCAGGCCTGAGTGAGGGTGTCGGGGCCGGCAGCCTGTGGCCTGAGCCGGACGCAACAACAATCCCTGGCGCTCCCGATCTAGGCCACGGCCAAGTCCCAGCGTCAGCTTGGGCCCGAGCGCCCGCGGCGTCCCTGCTGGGGTCGGAAGCCGGCGGGGCTCGGCCCTGTAACATTGTTGCATCCGCCCTCCCGGACTGCTCGCCCGCTATAGGTGGAGCCAGCCCTGGCCCCTCCCTCCAGGGGCGGGGCTCCGGCCGCGTTTCTTTGCTCCCCGGCCTTTCTCCTCCTTTTGAAACTAAGCCTCGGCCCGGCCTGACCTGCTCCGCCCGGCGCCCCAGGCGGGACCCCTAGAGGTCACGGACCTGATCGCCAGCCCTTAGGCTTCCTCCCGAGGGAGGAAAGCTGGCTCCTGGGCCCGGAGTGGAAGGCCTGGGGTGCAGTTCCCCGGCTCCCCGGGCCGGGACGTTGGGGCTGGCTCTGTAATTCCGGCCAAAGGTTGCCATCGGGTACCCGGCGTCCCGGCCGTTCCCACGGTGACCCGGCCCGTTCCCACCGTGACCCGGCCCGTTCCCAGCGTGACCCGGCCCATTCCCGTTTGCATCCATTTCTACGGGCTGGCCCTGAGGCGTCTTCACCCACTGCCACCCCACTTCATTCAGTGCACTCCCCACACCCCCCCCTCACTCCTGGGGGGTCTCTGACTGAGCTGCCCCTTGGCCCACAGCTACCCTTCCAACTGGTCACTAGCAAGCAGTTATTAGGCTCCAGCTGTATACCAGGTGTCAGAGACCCCAAACGAAGAAACCTGTCATGCTCTTCAGAAGCCCCACGGGCAGTGTTGGCAAGAACTGAAGCACCCTGATTTTCAAACATACCCACGCTCTCCCGCCCTTGTAACAAACAATTCAAGAACAAATTCAAAGAAAGAGCCCACAGGCCCTTCAAGAGGGATGCTCTGGGCCATGCCCCATACCCACAATCCCCAGCTCTCCAGAGGAGGGGGCAGGGTGTTTTGGTACCAAGGAGATCCAGGTTATTGGGGGAGGAGCCGGCACTGGTCCCCGGGGGAGGAGATCAGGAAGTGGAAGGGGGCCCTGAGGAAACTGAGGCTCCTGGAGAGGGAGGGATGAAGAGGGCATGAAGCCCAGGAATGAAGGAGAGCGAATTTACAAGGTACAGAGATGATGTGCCAGTGTCTCCCCCTCCTATTCAACTCTCAGCCCCCTGAGGACCAGCTTGGGGTCCAGCTCCGGGTCTCCAGGGCTTAGAACAGAATACATACTTCCTTCCATTCTTCCAGTGAGTCTTTCTCTCTGTGACCCCTTTGGGGTTTTTCTAGAGACAGATGCTGGAGTGTCTTGCCATTTCCTTCTCCAGCTCATTTTACAGATGAGGAAACTGAGGCAAACTGGGTGAAAAGACCCTCCAGATGGTGTCTGAGGTGACATTTGAACCCACGATGATGAATCTTCCTGATTCCCCGCCAGGTCCCTGTGGGCTGCACCACTTAAGCTACCTTATGTTTCAATTCGACAAGCATTTGTTAAGCACCTACTGAATTCTAAATCTGGGGAATATAAAGGCAAGAAAAGAAAGTCCAACCCTCAAGATACAGACAATCTCTTTTTTTATATATAATAGCTTTTTATTTTTCAAAATACTTGCAAAGCCTCATGTTCCAAATCTGTCTCCCTCCCTCTCCGAGACATGGGCTTGTTTGTCTTTGCAAAGTTGTTGGGACTTCGAGCGAGGGTGGTCCTCCCTCCCTCTGTGGAAGCTTGGGCTCCCTGCTTCTCTGGAGCCTCCTCTTCCCTCACTTCTCAACTCCGGCCAGGACTCATCAGCGCTGGGGCCACCACCCAGCCAATGGTCAGAGCAATTGCCGGGTCTGCCTCTTACCGGGAAGAACTGGTCCGGCTCTTTCCCCTCCCTTGGAACTCCCTGAGGGGTAGGAGGTGGCAGAGCCGGGAAAGGGCCCGGAGCTGCTGGGGACTGGGGGGGGGGGGGGGGGGAAAGGCCCTTTGGGGTCAGGCCCACAACCAACAGCCCATGAAGGAGCGGGAAAAGGGCCGGGAGTGGCTGGGAATTGGGGGGAAAGGTCCTTTCCGGGTCAGGCCCACAGCCAACTGACCCATGGAGGAGCTGGGAAAGGTCCTGGGGCGGCTGGGGACTGGGGGGGGAGGGCGCTTCCCGCCTTTCCAGAAGGTCCCTTTCGGGATCAGGCCCACAGCCATGAAGGAGTCGGGAAAGGGCCGGGAGTGGCTGGGGACTGGGGGGGGGGGGGGGAAGAGGGCATTTCCCGCCTTTCCAGAAGGTCCTTTCCGGGTCAGGCCCACAGCCAAGCCGCCCATGGAGGAGCCGGGCTCCGCGGGGCCCCCAGGACTGGCCAGCTTTGATCACCTGAGGAGTTTGGGGGCTCAGTGAGAACGTTTGGAAGGGTTGGGAACCTGGCATTTGAAAAGGGAAAGCGGAAAAGTCAGCGCCGGATTCCATGAAGCCATGATGGCATGATGGCGTGTCCGGGACAAGTTACCAGGGAACTAGCGGGAACCTCCTGGGACACACTGAGGAGCCCCGCCCCCCAGAATCACCTTCCAATCAGCAGCTGGGCAGGAGCAGCATCTCTGCCCCCTCCCTGAGTGTCCTACCCAGCTCCCCAGCTCCACTGCCAGCCCCTCCTCGGGATGGGGGGTGGGGGGAAGAGCCCGGAGTCTTCCCCATCCCACAGGGCAGTCTCCAGGGCTCAGAGGACCCTCGAGGTCATTCCATCCATGCTCCTGCCTCCAAGCTCAAAACTGATCTTTGGGTCCATAAAGAGCCGCCAGCTTTCATCTGCAGCTTCTCCCCGGGGAAGCAGCAGGGGGAGACCAAGATGGGTGGGCAGGCAGCCAGAGGCAGAAACGGGAAACAGGCTGGGGGAGAGACCGAGGCAGAGACAGAGAGACATGACAGGGAGGGGAAAACACAGACAGAGACAGAGGCAAAGAGAGAGACAGAGGCAGAGAGAGATAGAGACAGACAGAGACAAAGGCAAAGAGACAGAAATAGAGAGAGAGAGAGAAGCAGAGGCAGAGGCAGACGGGGTCGGAGCTGGGTGGGCAGGTAGAGAGAGACAGAAACAATGAGCTGGGGGACATGGCTCAGCTACCCCCACGATGCTCCCCCCCCCAGCCGGGCAGGACCAGCCCCACTTCCCAGCCTGCCTCCATCCCGGGTCCCTGCCAAGAATGGTTCTTTAGCGTGGGAGAAGGGGGGAGAGTTGGAGGAGGGGAGAGATCCTGGCACTCAGCTCCCGCTGCAGGGTATGGGGGCCCCCTCCTTTGTGGCCAGACCAGAGTGTCCGGAGGCCTGGTCCCGTGACAGTCTCCTGACCCCAAGAAGCCCATGTGACTTCCTCCACCCCACCCCACCCCCCTTCTCTCCCCTCTGGTGGGTGAAGCAAGCTCTCACTCCTTCCTCTTTCTCAATCCCAGAGAAAGGGGGTTTGGGTGGGGGGTCAGTTTCCTTCCCGCCCCCCACCCAGTCCCAGAATCCTCGAGGGGAGCCCATATTATTATCATGCCCACTTTTTCAGATGGGGTAACTGAGTCTTGGGGGGTCAAATGCCCAGAGGCCCGCACCGCTCCCCGCCGCAGTCACTGGGGGTTGTGGAGTGGCCGGAGGCCCCCCTAAGACAGCAGCTCAGAGTTCCAGGAGGAGCTGGAGGGGCTCCGGGGCCAGACTCCCAAGGACCCTCCCCCTGACCTGGCAGCTGGTCCTCCAGCCTTTGAGCTCCTCCTGGGACCTCCTGCCCCCTGCACAAGCCCCCCAGCCCTTCAGAGCCTCGAAGGAGCCCGAGCTCCCAAATGTGCTTCTCCAGGACAGATGTCCCCAGCCCGGCCCGGCCTGTTCCTGCTACTGATGAGCAAGACCTCTGTACAGATTCACAATCAAACAGAAGTAATTATTAAGCGCTTACTGTGTGCCAGCCCTAGGGCAGCTAGGTGGTGCCATAATGCAGAAAGCCCAGGCCCAGCAAGGAGGAGGAGGGGATTCAAACGTGGCCCCAGACACCTGAGCTACAGGATTCTGGCCACGTCTCTGGTCTGCCCGCCTCTGTTTCCTCATCTGCCAAGTGAGGAGAAAAGGCAGCGCCCCTCAGTGTCTGTGCCAGGAAAGCCCCAAGGGGGTCAGGAAGAGCTGGGGGGGGAACCCCTGAAAGTGGCCAAGAAGGTGAGGGCTGTGAGCTGGGATAGGAGAGCCTGGAAGAAGGCGCCGAAGTAGGAGGGCTAGCCACTAGATGGCACTGCGGGGGACAAAGCACCGGGCAGCGGTGGAGAAGACCCCAGCCACTTAGCAGCTGGGTGACCCTGGACAAGTCACTTACCCCCAAGTGCTCCTTCTCTCCCCCAAAGAAGCGCTGGGGTATCAGGTCATGGAGCCAACATCCACATAGCACGCATGACCTGCATGTGTCCATCTGTTGCACGGGTCTCATCGCCCTCCCTGCCAAACATCCCCAGGGCAGCACCTGCTCTGACCTCTGACTCATGGCGGCTCATCCCCCTTCCACGCCCCGGGAGCCAATGGGGCAGAATCTCGGCCTTCACTCCCGGCCGCTGGCCTCAGACTCCCCACAGCTACCAGGGGCACCTTCCCGAGCTGCTGGCTCCTTGTCACAAGCCAGAAAGGGCTCCCCATTCCCCAGAGGGGCATCTGCCCAGCCTCTCCCCCACCCTTGGCGCCCGATGGGTGTCGGTCCCTCGGCGCTGTCCCTCCTGGGGCCACATGAGCACGGCCATTCCCGTGGCCTCAAAGGCCGCCTCAAGTCCTGCCTCCTCCAGGAAGCCTTCCCTTTGTACTGACCACTGGCAGGCCCCCCCCCTTTCCCAAGTGCCCAGGGTGGGTCGGAGAACGGCAGCTCCTCCAGAACAGGCTCCTCATTCGTGTTTGGGCCCCAAGGCCTGGGCCCCTGGGGGTGCCAAGCTGTGGCTGAGCTGTACCCAGTCCCCTCCTGGCTGGTCAGAAGCTCCGAGGGCAAGCTTGGCCCAGCACCAGGGCTCCTGCCCCCACTCCTCCTGGGGTCAGAGGCTCCGAACGGAAGCTGCCCTTGAAGTTTTCTGGGCTGTCTGATGGATGGAATTAGCAGGAAGGGAGTCTGGGAGTTGGTGAGGGTCCCACTCTGACAGAGATGGAGGCCCCGGCCATCTCAGCCCCCTAGTTCGCCTCCCACCAAAATGGGGGCCCGGAGACTCCTCTTGGGGGAGTCCCTCCCAGGTCCAGGCCCTTCACTGGGATAGCCCCACGGTGCTGCTGGGGTCTCCTCCCCCTCCCAGTTCCTCACAGGTATCCCAGGCTAACCGTCCCCCATTCCCTGCTCCTGAACCATGGGGATGGAGACCCATGGTTTCTTTTGAGAAGATGGAAGTAGGGCTCTCCTGCCCCTCCAGCACCCCCAGTCTCCCCCCACCCACCCACCATGAACCCCTGGAGCAGGGATGCCCTACTGTTCACCCCAGACATCCCTGGGGAGGACTGCCTCCTCCTAGCTCTCCCTTAGCTTTGGCTCTCACCTTCCTAAGAGGAAGAGGAGCTGGTGGACCTGGGGGACCCAGTCCCAGACCCAGGCCACAGCAGCACTCAGTGGGGCTCCCTCCCATTCCAGACTCCCTTCAGGGTGCAGGAGCCACCTTCCCAGCTGAACTTCCTCTTCCTTGGGGACATCTAAACCCAAAGTGATAAATGTCAGCAGTCATTATAACTCATCAGATATCTGGCCCCACTGTTACCTGGCTGTGTGACCTTCCCTTGGCTGAGCCCCATCTAGGAGGGGAGGTTCCGGGAGAGCACATTCGTAAGGATCAGTGAGTACGCTCCTCAATCAAGATTTATCGCGTGCCTAGATAAATGAAAGAAAAGCATTCATTGAATGACTCGAGGAGACAACAAGAATCAGTCAAGCAAAACCAAAAAAATGAAACGATGGGAAAAAATGTCAATACCTTCTTGGGAAAACAACAGACCTGGAAAATAGATCTAGGAGAGACAATCTGAGAATTATTGGACTCCTGGAAAAATATGATGAAAAAAAGAGCCTGGACACTATTTTTCAGGAAATTATCAAAGAGAACTGCCCAGAAGTCATAGAAACAGAGGATAAAATAGACATTGAAAGAATTCATCGATCACCTACTGAAAGGGATCCTAAAATCAAAACACCAAGAAATATAGTGGCCAAATGCCAGAACTATCAGGCAAAGAAAAAAATACTGCAAGTGGCTAGAAAAAACCAATTCAAATATAGAGGAGCCACAATAAGGATCACCCAGGATCTGGCAGCATCCACATTAAAGGATCGAAGGGCCTGGAATATGATATTCTGAAAGGCTAAGGAACTCGGGATGCAACCAAAAATACCCTACCCAGCCAGAATGAGCATCTTTTTCCAGGGAAGAAGATGGTCATTCAATGAAATAAACGAATTTCACCTATTCTTGATGAAAAAAACAGAACTTAACAAAAAGTATGTTCTACAAATATAGAACTGAAGAGAAACCTAAAAAGGTAAAAAGAAATCTTGGGAACTATATTTCTGCTATAAAGCTGTATAAAGAATACATGTATACCTTGTTCTAGAAACTAGAGGTGGAAAGGACATTGTACCAGAAAAAGGGTAAAGTGGGGGTACTATATCTCACAAAGAGGCAAAGGAAACCTATTATATCTGAGAGAAAGAAGGGAGGGGGATGAATATAGTGTGTATCTCACTGCCATCAGAATTGGCTTAAAGAGAAAAATTTTAGACATATTCGATTTATGGTAAAACTTCTCCCACCTCATTGAAAAGTGGGAAGGGAAAAGTGAAAAGGGAAGGGAATACAGAAACTGTGAGGAAAAGGAGGAAGATAGGGGGAGGAACTCTAAGGCAGGGGGAGGGATATTAAAAAGGGAGGGTTGTGAGAAGCAAGTGGTGCTCACAAGTTTAATACTGGGGAGAGGGATAAGGGGGAAGGAAGGGAGAAAAGCATAAACAGGGGTTAACAAGATGGCAAGTAATACAGAATTGGTCATTTTAACCGTAAATGTGAATGGGGTAAACTCCCCCATAAAGAGGAAGCAGTTAGCAAAATGGATTAAAAGCCAGAATCCTACAATATGTTGTTTACAGGAAACACACCTGAAGCAGGGAGATACATGCAGAGTAAAGGTAAAAGATTGGAACAGAATCTACTATGCTTCAGGTGAAGTCAAAAAAGCAGGGGTAGCCATCCTGATCTCAGATCAAGCAAAAGCAAATATTGATCTAATTAAAAGAGATAAGGAAGGGCACTATATCTTGCTAAAGGGTAGCATAGATAATGAAGCAATATCAATATTAAACATATATGCACCAGGTGGTATAGCATCTAAATTCTTAAAAGAGAAATTAAGAGAGCTACAAGAAGAAATGGACAGCAAAACTATAATGGTGGGAGAGCTCAACCTTGCACTCTCAGAATTAGATAAATCAAACCACAAAATAAATAAGAAAGAAATCAAAGAGGTCAATAGAATACTAGAAAAGTTAAATATGATAGATCTCTGGGGAAAACTAAACGGAGACAGAAAGGAGTACACTTTCTTTTCAGCAGTTCATGGAACCTATACAAAAATTGACTATATATTGGGACATAAAAACCTCAAACTCAAATGCAGTAAGGCAGAAATAATAAATGCATCCTTTTCAGACCACAATGCAATGAAAATTAATTGGAAACTAAATAATCTCACACTAAAGAATGATTGGGTGAAACAGCAAATCATAGACATAGTTAATACCTTCACCCAAGAAAATGATAATAATGAGACGCCATGCCAAAATGTATGGGATACAGCCAAAGCGGTAATAAGGGGAAATTTCATATCTCTAGAGGCCTACTTGCATAAAATAGAGAAAGAGAAGATCAATGAATTGGGCTTGAAACTAAAAATGCTAGAAAAGGAACAAATTAAAAACCCCCAGTCAAACACTAAACTTGAAAATTTAAGAATAAAAGGAAAAATAAATAAAATTGAAAGTAAAGAAAAAACTTTTGAATTAATTAATAAAACTAAGAGTTGGTTCTATGAAAAAACCAACAAAATTGACAAACCCTTAGTAAATCTGATTAAAAAAAGGAAAGAGGAAAATCAAACTGTTAGTCTTAAAAATGAAAAGGGAGAACTCACCACTAACAAAGAGGAAATTAAAGCAATAATTAGGAGTTACTTTGCCCAACTTTATGCCAATAAATTCGACAACTTAAATGAAATGTAAGAATACTTTCAAAAGCATAGCTTGCCCAAATTAACAGAGGAAGAAGTAAATAGACTAAACAGTCCCATTTTAGAAAAAGAAATAGAACAAGCTATTAACCAACTCCCTAAGAAAAAATCCCCAGGACTAGATGGATTTACATGTGAATTCTACCAAACATTTAAAGAACAATGGACTCCAATGCTATATAAACTATTTGAAAAAATAGGGAATGAAGGAGTCCTACCAAATTCCTTTTATGACACAGACATGGTACTGATACCTAAATCAGGTAGGGTGAAAACAGAGAAAGAAAATCATAGACCAATCTTCCTAATGAATATCGATGCTAAAATATTAAATAAAACATTATCAAAAAGATTACAGAAAATCATCCCCAGGATAATACACTATGACCAAGTAAGATTTATACCAGGAATGCAGGGCTGGTTCAATATTAGGAAAACTATTAGCGTAATTGACTATATTGATAACCAAACTAACAAAAACCATATGATCATCTCAATAAATGCAGAAAAAGCATTTGACAAAATCCAACATCCATTCCTAATAAAAACACTTAAGAGGATAGGAATAAATGGACTTTTCCTTAAAATAGTCAGGAGCATATATTCAAAACTGTCAGTACGTTTCATATGCAATGAGGGAAAACGGGAGCCTTTCCCAGTAAGATCTGGAGTGAAGCACGGTTACCCACTATCACCATTATTATTCAATATTGTATTAGAAATACTAGCTTTGGCAATGAGAGTCGAGAAAGAGATTAAAGGTATTAGCGTAGGCAATGAGGAAAGCAAACTATTACTCTTTGCAGATGATATGATGGTATACTTAGAGAACCCTAGAGATTCTACTAAAAAGCTATTAGAAGTAAAACATAACTTTAGCAAAGTTGAAGGATAACAAAATAAATCCCCATAAATCCTCAGCACTTTTATACATCACCAACAAAATCCAACAAGAGACACAAAGAGAAATTCCATTCAAAAATACTGTCGATAGCATAAAATATTTGGGAATCTATCTACCAAAGGAAAGTCAGGAATTATATGAGCAAAATTACAAAAAACTTTCCACACAAAATCAGATTTAAATAATTGGAAAATATTAAGTGCTCTTAGATAGGCTGAGTGAATATAATAAAGATGACAACACTCCCTAAACTAATCTATTTATTTAGTGCTATACCAATCCAACTCCCAAGAAAATATTTTAATGATCTAGAAAAAATAACAACAAAATTCATATGAAAGAACAAAAGATCGAGAATGTCAAGGGAATTAATGAAAAAAAAAATCAAATGAAGGTGGCCTAGCTGTGCCTGATCTAAAACTATATTATAAAGCAGCAGTCACCAAAACCATTTGGTATTGGCTAAGAAATAGATTAGTTGATCAGTGGAATAGGTTGAGTTCACAAGACAAAATAGTCAACTAACAATCTAGTGATTGACAAACCCAAAGATCCTAACTTTTGGGATAAGAATTCACTATTTGACAAAAACTGCTGGGATAACTGGAAATGAGTATGGCAGAAATTAGGCATGGACCCACACTTAACACCACACAGCAAGATAAGATGAAAATGGGTCCATGATTTAGGCATAAAGAACGAGATTATAAATAAATTGGAGGCACATAGGATAGTCTATCTCTCAGACTTGTGGAGGAGGAAGAAATTTGTGACCAAAGATGAACTAGAGATCATTATTGATCACAAAACAGAAAATTTTGATTACATCAAATTAAAAAGCTTTTGTACGAACAAAACAGTTAAAGGTTCTGATAAAGGCTTCATTTCCAAAATACATAGAGAATTGACTCTAATTTATAAGAAATCAAGCCATTCTCCAATTGATAAATGGTCAAAGGATATGAACAGACAATTTTCAAATGATGGCATTGAAGCTATTTCCACTCATATGAAAGAATGTTCCAAATCACTATTGATCAGAGAAATACAAATTAAGACAGTTCTGAGATCCCACTACACACCTGTCAGATTGGCTAAAATGACAGGAAAAAATAATGATGAGTGTTGGAGGGGATGTGGGAAAACTGGGACACTGATACATTGTTGGTGGAGCTGTGAACGAATTCAACCATTCTGGAGAACAATCTGGAATTATGCCCCAAAAGTTATCAAACTGTGCATCCCCTTTGATCCAGCAGTGCTTCTACTGGGCTTATACCCCAAAGAGATACTAAAGAAGGGAAAGGGACCTGTATGTGCCAAAATGTTTATGGCAACCCTGTTTGTAGTGGCCAGAAGCTGGAAAATGAATGGATGCCCATCCTTTGGAGAATGGTTGGATAAAATTATGATATATGAACGTTATGGAATATTATTCTTCTGTAAGAAATGACCAGCAGGATGAATACAGAGAGACCTGGAGAGACTCACATGAACTGATGCTGAGTGAAATGAGCAGAACCAGGAGATCATTATATACTTCAACAACAATACTGTATGAGGATGTATTCTGATGGATGTGGATTTCTTTGACAAAGAGAAGATCTAACTCAGTTTCAATTGATCAAGGATGGACAGAAGCAATTACAGCCAAAGAAAGAACACTGGGAAATGAGTGTAAACTGTTGCATTTTTGTTTTTCCTCCCGGGTTATTTCTACCTTCTGAATCCAATTCTTCCTGTGCAACAAGGGAACTGTTTGGTTCTGCACACATAGATTGTATCTAGGATAGACTATGACATATTTAACATGTATAGGGCTGCTTGCCATCTGGGGAGGGGGGGTGGAGGGAGGGAGGGGGAAAATCGGAACAGAAGTGAGTGCAAGGGATCATGTTGTAAAAAAGTACCCAGGCATGGGCTCTGTCAATAAAAAGTTATTTAAGAAAGAAAGAAGGAAAGAAAGAAAGAAAGAAAGAAAGAAAGAAAGAAAGAAAGAAAGAAAGAAAGAAAGAAAGAAAGAAAGAAAGAAAGAAGAAGGAAGGAAGGAAGGAAGGAAGGAAGGAAGGAAGGAAGGAAGGAAGGAAGGAAGGAAGGAAGGAAGGAAGGAAGGAAGGAAAGAAAGAAAGAAAGAAAGAAAGAAAGAAAGAAAGAAAGAAAGAAAGAAAGAAAGAAAGAAAGAAAGAAAGAAAGAAAGAAAGAAAGAAAGAAAGAAAGAAGAAAGAAAGAAGGAAGAAAGAAAGAAAGAAAAAAAGAAAGAAAGAAAGAAAGAAGGAAGGAAGGAAAGAAAGAAAGAGAAAGAAAAAAGGAAAGAAGGAAGGAAAGAAAGAAAGAGGAAGGAAGGAAGGAAAGAAAGAAAGAGGAAGGAAGGAAAGAAAGAAAGAAAGAAAAAAGAAAGAAGGAAGGAAAGAAAGAAAGAAGAAAAAAAGAAGGAAGGAAGGAAAGAAAGAGAAACAAAGAAAGCAAGAAAGAAAGAAAGAAAGAAGGAAGGAAGGAAGGAAGGAAGGAAGGAAGGAAGGAAGGAAGGAAGGAAGGAAGGAAAGAAAGAAAGAAAGAAAGAAAGAAAGAAAGAAAGAAAGAAGAAAAAGGAAAAAAGAAAAAAGAAAAAAGAAGGAAAGAAGGAAGGAAAGAAAGAAAGAGGAAGGAAGGAAGGAAAGAAAGAAAGAAAGAAAGAAAGAAAGAAAGAAAGAAAGAAAGAAAGAAAGAAAGAAAGAAAGAAAGAAAGAAGGAAGGAAGGAAGGAAGGAAGGAAGGAAGGAAGGAAGGAAGGAAGGAAGGAAGGAAAGAAAGAAAGAAAGAAAGAAAGAAAGAAAGAAAGAAAGAAAGAAAGAAAGAAAGAAAGAAAGAAAGAAAAAGGAAAAAGGAAAAAAGAAAAAAGAAAAAAGAAAAAAGAAAAAAGAAAAAAGAAAAAAGAAAAAAGAAAAAAGAAAAAAGAAAAAAGAAAAAAGAAAGAAGGAAAGAAGGAAGGAAAGAAAGAAAGAGGAAGGAAGGAAGGAAGGAAAGAAAGAAAGAGGAAGGAAGGAAGGAAGGAAGGAAGGAAGAAAGAAAGAAAGAAAGAAAGAAAGAAAGAAAGAAGAAAGAAAGAAAGAAAGAAAGAAAGAAAGAAAGAAAGAAAGAAAGAAAGAAAGAAAGAAAGAAAGAAAGAAAGAAAAGCATTCACTAAGTTGCAGATAGGGGAACTGAGGTTAGCGGAAGAAGTGACTTGCCCAGTGTCACACAGCTAGAAAGTGTCTGGAGGCTGGATTTGAACTCAGGTAATCTAGTCTTCCCTATTCCAAGCACGAAAGGGCCTCGTGGCGCCCCCAGCTGCTAGATTACGACAC